>OX336888.1:11762374-12962374 GCA_946959425.1 Argyrosomus regius | reverse complement strand
TCACCTCGCCAGAGCCCCCCGACCATTAATTCCTCTCAACGCTCCTCCCCTCTGAAGCACTAGGCCTCCACAAACATCCATTGAGCTGCCACCAAACATACCATAACCTTGGAATTGCCTTTCCATTTCTCTCTAGCTAGCTTTCTCTAGAGCTCATCTATCCATTTTCTCACACTCTGTCCATCTCTCTCTCATATCGCCTCATCTCTCCCCCCCCCCCACATTTCTGTTTTTGCCATCTCTCTCTTTTTCTGCTCCATCCTCGTCCTCCCTTTCTCTTCCCTCCCTCACATGTGGGCCGTGCCTAGCAACGCAGAGTGGGCCTGGGAATATGGATTAAATGTGAGAATGGAAAATACTGTTTGTGTGTTTACACTTCAGTGCTTTAGTCTGCTCAGACAGACAGCACGCCAGCTTAGAGTGCTGACTCCAAATGGAAAAAACAAGGGGTCAGACAACTCGAGCAGCACAAGCGTTTTCCTCCACTGCGTTCTCTAATGGTGCCGTAAGCGCTCCTCTGCAGGAGTGAATACTGTATGTGGCACAAAGAGGTGAAGAAAACGACAGATAAAGCAGGAATGAGCGCTAAGTAGGTGAGAGGTGATATTGGCTTTTAAATTAACTGCTGTACGCCTCCTTTTGAAATCATCTCCACTCTCAAATAAGTTACGGTGTCTCTTTGGTTCTCCTCTGGTTAATGTGATTTGAGCATGAACACGGTGTAAATGGATATATCAATGTCTGTGTGTGTGTGTGTGTTCAGACAACGGTGTGCTGACCATGACTCTCTTATTAGCGCTGGATCAGTCATGCACATGTAGGCATGTAATTAACTGAGAAGAGAAGAGAAAGGAGGGGGGGGGGGGCACACAGGACGGGAAGAGGGGAGGAAAGCGGGAATGGGGGGCGTGCATATGAGGCAAGGTTGATTTATTATCACATCACCTTGACCTTGGTGACTTGCCGATGCAGCTCAATTAAGTCGACTTGGCCTGGCATGCCTTACACTGATCCACTTCTAAATGACCCATCAGTCTGGTTGTGTTTCTCTTTTCCTCTCTGTCTTACTTCGACTTCACTCTCTCCTTCCAGTTATATTCAGTAGATGGAGCATAATGGGATGGGATGTGACATGCACTGTCAGTGCAACTTATAATCTTATAAAATAATAATCATGCACTACGGCAATTATTTGAAACAAATACTGCAGCTAATATGATGATCATGAAAGAAAATGAACATTGATCTCTGTTTGTTTTTCTGTCAACAGCCTCTTTATGACATCTACTGTATTTCTCTCATGCATACACACACAAGACTGTCTCTGTCAGTTCTAATGATCACCTCAGAGGCTGTTGTAGCTGTGGTTTGACATATGTGTGATAGAGAAGAAAGAAAGAATCAATAGTCACCAGAAGGTGGTTAAATGTGGTAAAAGAGAGAGAGAGAGACAGATATGTGTCATTTGAGCTGTGACAGTGAAGGTCACAGCACTCTCCATATCCTGCAAAAAAGGTTGTGGAGATGGGGGGGCAGACACTACATTAAAGGTCAGGACAGTATCAGCAGTAGGGCTCTCTGTGTGCTCCTGGGAGGGCTTTGTCCTTTAAAAAAGCCCCTTTTGAGCTTGGTCTTAACCATTTTCTATTTCTATTCTATTACATTTTTTTTGTAATAAAAATGGCATATTTTGCAAGATACCTTATGGTTTTGACACCCAGAAGCTCTCATATGTACAGTTGGTGTCAGGGATTCGTTGTTTCACAAGACACTTCAATGTAATGGATGATTGCAAATGCATGGGCTTTAAACTGTGTGTTCAGTGTTTCCTAACAGCTGGAAACCAAAGGAACCAACAAAGTATGAGGACAGGTTTAGACACAGAGGTGGTTCATTGCCTCCTAAAACTCATCAACATGTGTAAAATAACAACTTTAAACATAAACAAAATGAAGCATGGATCCTGCAGCTCCCGAGACTAAATCCTGACTCAAGTTTTCTGTTATTTCTGTTTAAAAAATATAAGCAAAGCCCAGCGATAATCCAGTTTATGTATTCATCCAAACAGGTGTAGGAAGAGTTCGCTGAGGGAGAGTTTATCAATCATATATTGTATAGCCTTCATGTTTCAGGTTATCTTCCACTCTGATTTTTGCTTGTTGATTTTTGCTTGTTTACCTGCAAAAGCTTTGGAGATGTGATCCTTTTTCCATTCCCAGGGTTGGTCATACTCATCAGCCGGTCTCTCATCATCTTGCGGCAGCCTGCTGCTCTCCTTGCCTTCCTCCTGAGGTTCTGCATACAACCGACCTAGTCGCTGGCCTCTCTCATCTTCATAAGGGGTGTCGTAAAGCTGCACCCCACCCCGCGGTCGTCCTCCTCCTGGGCCGCGCTGCAGTTCTGTTGATGTATTATGCAAAATACCACAAAATTATTATTTAGAAACACACGTGCAGGCAACAAATTTCTTGGATGTGTCACATTGAACCATTCTGCAAGAAAAATAGGCAACGTTAAGAAATAATATTTGCCAGCAGCAATGAGGTTCCCCTAAACACAACACAGATATTATTATGTGCTACAAAGTAAATCAAAAAGCCTGTTGAGCTCTGACATGACTAGAATTAGAGGAGAGAGACAAATAATGTTTGCACAGCTTGCTGTGGGCTCAGAATCTCATATAGGGGGGCTTAACAAAGCCTTGAGCTAGATGCTGAGTAGCGACACTGTAGACAGACCCAGCCCCCCTTCTCTTGTCCATCCCAACAGCAATCTAGCACGGCTCACAACAGCATCTATGTTCCCTTGTTAACATTTTCATCACTTTCTCAGTGGGTTCCAACCAATCATGTGTCTCAGCACCTGCAACTGTTATATGGCATCAAATATGGCCATGAGATAAAAGGCTTTAAGATTATTGATGCAAGCAAGAGGATGAAATCTGATTTCTCAATGCATCAATAGGAGGCTCTAAGCTGCAGCAACAGCAGCAATCAACAATGGCTCTTTGATATGTTGGCCTCAAAAACTGTACCCTTTAAAGAAAAAAAAACAAAAAAAACAGGTGGTACAGAGGAAGAGAAAATTGGGAAAAAATGAAGGAGTAGGCAATTTTTGTGTACACAGCCAGCAGCCCTGCTAAGGAGGTGCACTCACGTGAGAAGGGAACAGGGCTAAATGGAAAGGTTCACTGGTGAAAGGCAGGGAAAAACTTTAACCTTCACACGATAAGACACCGCTATTGGGTAGCCCTTTAGTCACCATGGTGACCGAGTGGAGGCCCTGGGGAAAGGCCCTGAGGTTATGAAGAAGAGAGTGGAGGGGAAATGGAGAGAGGAGGAAAAAGACATGGGAGGAGAGAAAGAGGGAAAAAGGGGTGGTGAGGCAAGGAGCAGGAGGAGGAGATGTAAGAGGAAAAGGAAGCAGTGAGGATAAGGGGAGAGAACAAGGGGGTAATAGGAGAAAGGACAAGGGAGGGAGGTGAACAGAGGGGAGGGATCTGTCAACGTTTGATGTTAAGTCATTGAGACAGAAGCACAGTGGGGCTGAATGCTACTCTACCTGCGCCGGGAACCCGCAGTGTCAGCGGCAGCCTGGAGATGGAGAAGATGAAGGCGGAGAGATAAAAACATGCATGTAGGAAATAAAATGAGAAATTCATAGGAGACATGATGGTGGAAAACACAAGCAGGGGGGAAAGAGAGCGGGGGTCTGTCAAATTTATAATAGCAATTTGACAGAAAGGTTACTGGGAGGAGCGGGGAGTGTTTAGGCATACAGATGCATATAGGAGCAAAGAGGAAAAGAGGAAAGTGAAAATTGTTTTTTTAGACTATAAGCATTGATGATGTTTTCCCCTTAAAAGTACAGTGTAAAAAGCACACAGGTGTCTTTTGACGACAGTCTTTGTGAGAAGATAATTACTATTCCGATCTCACATCTGCCTTTTGCCGCTCTGCTGTGTTTTTTTTTTTTTTTTTTTTTTTTAAATGAGCGACAACAAACAAAGAGACAGACAGACAAAAGCAGGCAGACAGACAGCCCTGGAGTGACAGGAGCAATTCAAAGTCAATGAAAGAGCTGTGACAATGCTTTGCCAAACTCCCTGTCATCACAGCTGCAAATCTAATTTCTCCAATGGCTTTATGCCGCTGCAGCTAGAAAAGATTTTCATTAAGGTTTCTCAGTTTGGCAAAGGAAGGGATGCTCCATTCACTTTAAGCCCCGTATTACAAACTTCATTTGACCACCAAAAAGGCAGCACAAGTGACAGTGGAGAGAGGACAGGACATCAAATTTGCTAAAGGACAGATTAGAGAGGCAGCCAGGCTCCCCTCGGGGTTGGGGAGAGCCCTTCAGATGAAGAGAGATAGAGAAATGGGGAGAAAGGAGGGGGAGAGGCTTCTACACTAAATGACTGGAACAGACCAGGGAGGGAGCAGGGGGAAAGGGGCAGACAGAGATGTTGTAGGAGGAGAAACAAATAGAAAATGATAGATGTGAGCTAGATGATATGGGAGAAAATCACAAGGGAGGAGGGAGAGTCTGAGATTGGATAGACATGTCTAAAGGGACATTACACGAGGCTGATAGCCAACTCAGCCTGTGGTGAACTAAAAACACACTGGAGTGGACAGTTTTTTTCAGCAGAACTGTCTACTAACAAATGGACACACTGCTGGAGTACTGCAGTTAACAGCAGTGTTTTTAGAACAAAGAACTGGAAAATGATTCTGCAAAGGCAGAAACACTTCACTGTAAAGAAAAGGAAGGCTAATAAAGAATGATGAGGCCATTGATCATCTCAGTGTTGTTCAAAGAAATTGCAGACAGAACGTGGATCAATGACGATATTACTTCACACCACAGTTACATATTTTATTCATGGTTTGGTGCACCTGAAATGCAATAAAATACCTCACTATGATTTGTATGTCAGATAAGAGATCTGAATTTAACCCAGGGTCTCCACTTACACATATTATAAAGATATTTCTGATTCAATATTTGTGTGAATGTACAAGTTCATGCAGATAACTAGCAATAAAAAATACTTCTAAGGAAGGACTGGAACCAAAACATTATGCCTCTATGGTAACAAGTGACTCACCGAGGCACTATAATACTGATAAGATGCTGACTGATGAGCAGTTTCCACTGACCTGTTATGACCCTCTGGGCCTCATATGGTTCCATGTAGCCATTGTTCTCACAGGGAACAGGTCCGAGATCTGGTTCTGGCCTGTGGTCCAAGCGGACATCGAATGGGTCTGAATAATCTGTGTCACCTGCCAATGGAGCAGACGGCACCACCTAAAGGACAAAAGGCACACTCCTGAAGAAAAACTGGATTATGTAATAGGACTTTATCTCTTTTTATTTTATATATAAACCGATTCTGGAATATTTTCACCTTGTAGGCATATGTGCATAGAGTTTATATTCCAATCATAGGCTATAACAGTTTGACATTCATCCGGTGTCAAATCAGCATTTTGTAAAAGCCGAACATGACACATTTGAATGAAACACTTTGATTGGATCTGAATTTTTTCTGGTAATTAGGAGGATTCAGTCTGTAAAACACGTATAAATGCTAAAAAGGAAGGGATGCTGAGCAGACAATACCTCATCAAGACCTGAGATGGAGAGAGCAACACACTTAACAAGCAATCAGATCCTCACTGAATGGCACGCTAAATATATGTTTGGTTACAGACAAAGCGCTTTTGGAGTATCATCAAGACACTAATTTGCACCTTTACTGTGCAACATCACAGTACTACACCAATGCTATGTATATTTAATAGCTATGCAACACAGCTCCCTCTTAAAATCTTTGAAGAGGGAGCTATATTGTATCCTTGTTGCTACTTAGGATATATTCAATGCAGCCACACATCATCCTGTCTGAGGATTTTTGGCTAAAGAAAGAGAGAACAGAGATTAAAGAGGGAGATGGTTGGTTGGTCAGAAGCATTTGTTCTTTTATGCAAGCACAGGAGGAAAACAGTGGTCAGCTGGCACACTGACATCTACAAAGGCAACCATATGGTCACATACACACACACACACACACACGCGCACACCCCTACAAATACACACACCCTTTGGCAATGTTCTCTCTCTTTATGACAAAGGAAATCACTGTAGCAAGGCTCACTTTCCAAATTCCTGCTCAACGTGCACACGCCCTCACAAAATCACATCCTAATCCCATGTTGATTCTGTAACAGGTTACATATCGATGCACAGGAATCTGCAATGTTAATCAGTGCAGATATTCCCACAGACCCTGGGAAATTAATGAGAGCCAGAGGAGAGTGGGATAGAGCAGGGCAGCTATCGACTTGAGTTAAGACTATTACTTCAATCCACTTCAAGACTTTCGCACTTGTAGCACTTTCCATGAGCGGAGTCATGGATTTAACTGCAGCGACGAAAACCCTGAAATACTCCTTAACTTACTCAGCATATGTGAGCTGAATTCATGTGAAGACCATCCCCTTGTAAAACCTTTGCTTGTGCTCCAGTCGCTCTCTCTCAACATCTGTTTGCCTTTCTTCTTTGTAGTCGCTGTGTATGCTTCCTACAGCACAACATGTACAGTACATAGCCAGGAAAGCATTGTAGCCGTGATGACACAAACAGCAGCACAGTATAAATTATAGCTCCCTGTGGCCCTTGGCATATCGCCATACGGTGTACTGTATATGGCCCCTAACATGTGCTCATGCGGGGGTCTCTCTCTGCTTGCAAAACCAAACCCCATTTATTATTTATGGAAGGACATAAACTCAAGGGACTGTGACCCTCTCTGACTCAACAGTCCGCTCAAGCCATCAATAATTTTTTTTTCATCTGGGATAGCGAATTTATGTGGCGCATGGGATGTAATGTGATTTATGTAAACAATGCATATTTGTGACACACATTACCAGTCACTTGCTTATGGAGTCTGATCAATAAAGCTGTCACGGCGATGGAAATGGGATCAGAGAGAAGTGGGAGAGTGTTTTTATCCTTCACCACTTACTTGCCTTCCCTTCATCTCTCCTTTTTTCACTTTCCAAGCCAGGAAACATTAAAAAATGAATTTGTCATCACCTGCTTTTAACACCTACAAACACATACAGAGAGACTGAGGCTCTTACAGGCTCTTGCTGGTCCTCTAAAGAGATGGCACTGAGGAGGATCTTGGTGCGACCCAGCTCCTGGGAGTCCACTTTGATCAGTCTGTGTTTGGGAGATTTCATGTCCACACTGGATGATTTCATAGGGGACCCGTACACAGGTGTGGCAGGGTCAGAAGTGCCAGACTCGGCCCTGGACCTGTTTTCGGAGTCCTCATAAGGATCCTCAAAGTCCAGGTCCCTCTGGAGCCGGTAGGCTTTGAGGATCTCGCTCTCTGTGTAGTCTGGTGTGGGCGGCTGTGGAGGCACCTTCCGACTGCCAAAGCTCAGGTAGTCTTTCAGCCACTTGGCCATCGCAGCTGTGCTTCCAAACGTGCGTGGTGGAGTGAGAGCAGGAGGCTGCAGGGGGACAGACATGGTGGTTATTTGACCTTATTTCTGATGAGATTGTGTCAGTTACGTGTTGGATTTGTGCTGTGCGTTGTTGTTTTTTTCTGATCTTGACAAGACAATCGAAATATTAAAAATTCTATTCCAGAAACATAATCCACAGGTTCTGATCCGCTTATAATGTCTGTGCTGGACAACTTTCTCCTGAACATAGACCAACAATCAGTGCGCGCTTACATGCAATCCTGTGACATAAAACTAGACCAACAGCTGGGCTTTACGCACTTCTTTTGTTTTATGCAGGGAGCAATAACGTCTGGCATCTGGACTTTACCCAAAGGATGCAATTACATTTCACACCCCTGCAATAAAGTCCGACGTTAACATGCTGATAAAACAAGGTTAGACAAAGACTGAAAGAGAATATCAGAGCAAAGAGATGTTAAAGTTGTATTAAATCTAAACATCTTGGTCGCTTTTAATTTGTAATCTAACATTAAATATGTTTAGTTTGGCACAGACCTCTTTAGAAACCTGTGAACACAAGCTGATAAAATTAAACCTGCGCTCAAAACAGTCTCCAGAACACTGAAGGTAAATACCACTAAGCTTTGCGCTGCAAAAGCACACTCACTTACCAATCCTATTCAGTCCTTCAGCCACTTTGGATGCTTTATTTCGCGTTTCTTCATGTCGATCGCAATAAAACGGCACACAAATAACGAAACCTGTCACTACTCGCGCTTTTTTATTTTTATTCCACAAAAAAAGGTGAAGAAGAAAGAAAAAGAGCAGCTTTTCTTGAACAAAACAGCAGCATTGAAATCCGCCTAGAGTTCCTCTAACGACTGACGGCAAACGTGCGAGTGAAGAGAGCGACTACAGCTCCGAGACAAACTCAACCGAGCGATTAAAGGGGAGGTGCTTCATTCCCAGTGGAATATCCTCCTATTCCCTTTCGTACTCAGCCGACCGTTCATTCATTGAAATATCTGCACATCATACCGACTGCAACGAGAGATGCTTCCGCTTTCAACATCACAATAACTGCACGGGGAAAACAAATGAAGAACAGAAACTGGCAGGTTGGAGAAAAAAAAAAGAAAAAGAAAAACAGCTCGCACGAATGTGCTCCAAAGACGTGCATTATTTATTCACATGACATCACTGGAGAATTTTCTAGTTTTAGCATCACTGGAGGTTTTTGACATTATTTTTTTGCAGTTTTCCCTAAAAGAAATTCGAACTACAAAAAGCCTGAAGGGTGAACAAAACTGTTTTCTGGTTCCTTATCATAAGGTTTGGTGGAATAGATCAATCCCATTGTCCTCTGGGCATCATGGACAGTGTTGTAGTGAAGCTCAGACAGAAGTGTAGACACAAAAACAAGATGACAAAAGCACTGAAGAGTGTCCATTCTGATAGAAAAATAAGGCATTTTGTTCAGTGTGTGTTTCATTCCTTTTGTTTCGTCCTCTTTGCTCTCTCTCTGAGTGCGTTTCATCCTCTCACAGATGTCCCATTATCCAAAGTCCAAGCTGGTAAATGGGATTGTGTGCTACAGTGGGTAAGGCCATCTAAGTCTGTTAAAAGACCGTAAATGCTTCTTTCTTTACGACACTCATGAGCTCACTTTCTCCCAGGGGCTGGAGACTGGATGAGGTCATTGAGCGAGAATCCACCCCCACCACTATCACCACAACCATCAACATTATCCCATCAAGACCTTCACATCTTCCTCCTCCAGCCTGCCTGCATAGTCTAGTCTGTCTGCTCCAAGAGTTCACAAAGGCACCAGCTTCAGACCTAAAGGAGGTTCATGGAATCATAAAGCCCCAAAGTGTTTGTGAGTGAAAGCAGAAATCACTGAGCTTGTGTCATTGCAAACATCTTGCAGGTCCCTGCAGTCCAATCCACTTTAAGTCAGTTATAGTGTTGAAGCTGTAAACTTGAAGACAGGCTCGATTTCATGACATCAGCCAATACAATGGAATGTAAACTTTGTTTCTGTGGAAAATAAGTTCTCCAGGGTTGCAAAGCTGTTTAATATCTCCTTCCTGCTGCACTATAGGGTCCCCAGGAAGATCATTTTTTAAACGTTAACAGAACAAGATGGTGCATGGGGACAAGAAAATCATGTGCGGACAAGATCAATACGTTGTGTTAAGATCTTATCTTCTAAGATTGCAATCCATTCATTCATACAGATCTTGTTGACACAACATACAACATCTTGATACAAGATCATTTGTTTGCAAGATATCCTGTATAGGGATGTTCTCACAAGATAATAACATCTTAACACAAGTTAAGATCTTTCTTTTTCTTCACATCTAAAAGAAATACCATCTTTTGGTTCTTTGGGGAATCAGTACCTTCACCTCTCTGTGATCTCCATCTTGCCCTTTCTGTGACATTCTTTCCTACCTTTGCATTTTTATCTCATTGCATGTTTGAATGCACCAATAATCTCCTTTCTCCCCCCCATCGTCCCCTCAGCCATCTATTCCCCCTTTTCATCTGCACAATCTGCTCAGTCTTAACACGTCCTCTAACCTCCCTACAGCCCAGTAGCATATTGAGCATACATTTCATTTTTGTTTCCATCCTGCCCCGGCTGAGAGCCAGGACTGTGTGGAAGAAAAGATTGAAACTAGAGCAAGAGATGGAAAGTCAGAGACAGATAGACAGGTAGCTGTCACACCCGGCAAGAGGAAGACACATGGGGAGCTCAGGGGAGAGGAAAACAGAAATGGAAAATCAGGATCTCTCACAGGGAGAGATAGTCTCAGACAGACACACGTATAAAGTCATTGTTTTTTCATGCAAAATAAACACTGTTGCACAGGAGCCAAAGATTTAATTGAACCAAACAGAAACAACAAGGCGCTGTGGAATAATTCAGAGAATTAATAAGACTCACTCATTATAAAGGGCTAAATATGGATGTGACATTTCCTCTGAACTTCACACATTCAGTTGTTGCTCTTCCCCAATAGAGCAGCACCACTTATGAATTTGAAAAGGCACACAAACATGATGTAGAGCATCAGCGACTGCAGACATTCATGAGTAAACTTGACACACATCAACAAAGGTTCGCTTTCAAAATCCATGAATGTAATCTGAATATAATCATGAGCCACTGGGTTGAATTGAGTTTCCTCTGCCTTGCATTTACTGCCCTCATTTGGTGGCTCGTGTGTACTGCATGTATAATATAGAAATAACAACAAGAGGCAGGTTTCCTTTAACTTTATAGTTTATCAAAATAAGAAAATACCCTAAGTAGTATGCATTCATGACATAGAATGTAATGTAGATGTACATTTATGAAAAAACAGAGGTGTTAATTTCAGGGCCTCAGTAAAATGTCACTTTAATAAAGTCTATAAACACAACAGCACCCAAAATGATTAAATAACATTTAGGTTAGCACTACACTTAGCTATATTTTTTAATTTTCGCTCACCTCTCTCTTTAATTACAGTACAAAACTATAAACTTCCGGGTTCAGCTCTTCCAGTGTTGCCATTGGTTGAATTCACCTTTACCTTTAGTGATTGGCTAAAAAAAATCCAAAATAAGGAACTTTCCCAACACCACCCCCCCGTGTTGAATTGTGAGGGAGAGGTGCTGCTGAAGCGGTAAACACGGACAAAATGTCGACTCGTACCTGACAGAAAGCTTCACTGCACCTCGTTCAACACAAAACAACAACTCTGCACTTCAGCTCGAGCCTCACACGGAGCACCACGTTGTGTTTCTGCTGGCTGCTGGCTCTCTTGCTGCACGCGGCACACACAACATATCATCCATCATCGCCAATCAAACGCTGATCCGGCGTTTTGCGCATTGCTGATTGGTTGATTTACGCACTGGGCGGGTGCGTTCCTGCTGTCCGCCAGGCTGCAGTGACTTCAGTCTTCTGCTGTGAGCAGCTGATGGGACAGAAGAAACACTCACCTGGAACAGGACTGTCCTCCACAGGTAGGCTGCATGGTCACTTTATAGTTGTGTGTGAACTGCATTTGGGCTTGTGTTAGCCTGCCTTATGTATACCTGACATTATGGTACACCCACATGTTGACATGTTGATAACTGAGTCCTGGGTAAATAAATGAAAAGACACACCGATTAACCTGTAACATACAATAACAGTCAAGTTTGTCTCTTTGTTCACAGCAGTGTCAAACAATAATGAAGAGTCTGAAGGCAAAGTTTAAAAAGAATGAGGTAAGAGTCATCTGTTGTAGGGCACGTGGAGCTTTACAGTGCCGTGTATTCAAAAGTAGTACACCTGTTTGCTCTTCCTATGGGATATTTAGATATATGAGCCATACAAGCTGTATTTTAACCTACTATTACAATGCTATATCCCCTTGTGTATGTGTGTGTGTGTGTGTTTGGGGGGCACTGGGATTCAGTATCACTTAGCAGCAGCAGGAGAGCAGACCTGCCTCCAGACTGCTGCTGTAACCAGAGATCTCAGGTAGCCTTCAATTATTCACACCTATGTGCACACATACACACACACACACACACACACACACACACACACACACACACACACACACACACACACACACACACACACACACACATTTAAAGCGTCCCTGCTTCCCTGCTGTCATCCCAATGCTGCTCTGATGGGCTTTGTAATGTGGGGGGTTAACCCTGTACCCTAATGTACTGTATTTGTAAGATTCCACATTTTTTTGCTCCATGTAGCCTTTTGTTTATTTACAAACCGGTGCCAGTGACCTTGTACCCATGCAGCAGGGGCATTGGTACAAGCAGATAAAGTGGCAACCACTGACACTACAATGTGGTCTGTGTATTTGGATCCTGATGATGCTATTAGCACCATTACAGCCTCTTACTGTCCGTCTGTCTCCCTGTTACTTTGGACTGGACATTGGTCATCACCACCACAGTGGTGACATGGATGATCTTCTGTCTTCTGATTCTGATTGATCAAATTCCTGTATGCTTACATCTGCTATGGTTTCCCACATACACAAACCTCTCCATAGCCTGAGACACACACACTCTCCTTACCCTAGGAGGGTATTTTCGATTTCAGCCAGTTTGTGTGCCTCATTATGTCCTGTCTCTCCCGTAAATGACCATTCAAACTGGCAAAACAGAGCCAGCTCCATTTCTCCTTTTTTTGCTGAGTCCTCACATCACACAGGCCCTGCTCTGTAACTGCAGAGAAACAGATCTACAGTATGATGCTGCCAGGGGGATACCGTGCAGGACCTGACAAAAAAAAACCTAATGGAGAGAAGGAGGCAGCTACTGCTACAGAGAAATTAATAGGTTAGAGAAAGGAGGACAGTGAGGAAAGGAAGAAGGTGGCAGTGTGAGCTGCGGCAGACAGACTGCCTATGTCCCTGCTAGCAGCTGAGGCAGGATGATAGGATAGCGTTTTGGATGCGGACAGTGAGCACTGCACCGGGAGACTCTGTTGTGAGGACAGCAAACAGCAGTGATATTGTGTGCATGTCAGAGTTTTTGTGTGGCGAGCTGTTCACTTTCACTGGAGGTGTGATTTTGAGGATAGCATAAATTCTCTGGTATGTAGATCTCTTCTGTGACGTTGCTGTGACCTCTAAAGGGTATCTGGTAAAAACTTATGGGTAGCAGAGTTCTCTACAGTATCTAATATTAATGTGCAGATTTGTTATGTAGCCAGGCGGCAGTGTGCATGGACACACAGCGGTGGCTTGGCACTCTGTAGCTGTTTTTAGTTGTGTGTGTGATGCCCTGCTAGCCACTATGGATCCTCAGCAGCCTGTTTTTAGCCTGATGAAGCGGTTCTGTCCTTGTTTCAGCCTGCTGCCATTGCCAGTAGGTATTTTCTCTCTCTATCCACTAAACACCGGAATAGGAAAGGAAATTGATTAGTTTTATCTCTGTCTTTAAAGTAGTTTATTATAACTTTTAAAACTTGTATCTTATATTCTGTACTGGTTGTTACACATCTCAATTGTCTTATATTTATTTCAGCTGCCCAGTCATCTATTGTTTTGTATGTTATGAGATATGCTGTGTGGTATCAGTTTCCATCGGGGCATTAGTTCATGGTGGTGACTTGTTCTCTGGCTTTGCCCCCACTCAGAGTCAGGACTGGAGTAAGGGTGATGAGAGGCTCCTGCAGGCTGTGGAGCAGAATGAACCCGACAAAGTCTCAGCTCTCATCGTCAAAAAAGGTCTCTGTCCTACCAAACTGGATGCCGAGGGCAAGTCGGCGTAAGTTGGGCACCTAATTTTTACGTTTCTCTGTCAGTTTGTTATTAAAAGTAATTATTTTCTTTCGACATATTGCATCAGGGTTAATTTCCCTTTCAGATCTACTTAGTTAGTGTTGTGGTTATTTTAAGAAGTGCTATTGATGCCTCTGGTAAGGTAAAACACAGTATTTCTTGGGTAGCAAAGCAATTTTCCCTGGAAATAACTACCACTAGTGTCGACACTCAATGGGTTGTATTAAATTTTAACCACTATGAATTCTGCTTTTCCCCCTTTATCCTTGTTTTGGTAAACGGTACAGTTTTATTGCTAAATTCTTTTCAAACTAACCTGATAAGTGAAATCAGAACAATTCTCACATTTTACATAGAAACCGATTCTCATTTGTCATCTCTAATCACTAGTGACATGTATCGTCCTTCATCCTTCTGGCAGGTTCCACCTCTGTGCATCTCGAGGCCGGTTAGACTGTCTGGAGGTCATCATCTCTCAAGGAGCAGACCTCAACGTCCCTGATGGTGCTGGTAAGGTATTTTATCATCAAATAAAAGTTTAATCTCATGAGCCAAGGCCGTTGAGTCATGTGTGTGTCATGGACTGTTTATAAATGTCTGCTCATAACTGATTCTAGGCTTCAGCGCCCTTCACCTCGCAGCCAAAAACGGCCAATCAGAGTGTTTAAAGAGACTCTTACAGGTAAAACTTACAATCAACCAACAAATAGTGTAAAATATAAACAGAATGATGCATATGTGAATTTCAAGACTACACAAACTACAAATGGTTTATCTTCTGTTGTTGTTTGCTGTTATTTCTATTTTCCCTGACAGGAGAGATTAGCAGTAGATTGCACCGACAGCATTGGTAGGACACCGCTTCATCATGCAGGTAACAGTGACAAAACTACAATATGACACCAGTTTTGTTACATAACAGCTACTCTGCATAGAACAGATATGGTCCTATGATAGATCCCATTCAACACAATTCAAAAAATCTTTTATCTAACATCCAACCTGCAAAGGGTAATGCTCAAAGATTTCAGTTGCATTTTATGATGTAAGTACAGCATGTTATAGTGTATGTAAACTTACGATATTGACCATTATTTCCTGCAGCGGTTAGTGGCTGCCTGTCCTGCACTGAGACCCTGTGGGACTTTAAAGCTGACCTGGATGTCCAGGATGGGGTAGGTTTAAGAGCTTCTCTACAGTATATTAAGTTTGGTATGCTGTTTTTTCATGGATTGTTTTGTGAGATGAATAATTATTTACTCTTGCTCCTATCCAGTATCTAGGCCACATTATCAAATATCTGTGTTGTTGTTCGCTGATGTTTGAATAATCACATGTATCTCTCTTTTCAGGACGGAGCCACTCCTTTGATCTTAGCAGCCCAGATGAGCAGAGTGGAGCTGTGTGTCTTTCTGTTGGGTCGAGATGCCAATGCAAACTTACAAGACAACCAGGGAAGGTACTGGACTGTTAATGATACTCCTCTGTGTGACAATCAGGGTTTGGTGGACTGGTCCTCCGTCCATCTCTTGTAGTTGCAGCTGAAACACAGACAGATGGAATGACAGAGATTGTTACTGGGGCATGAAACAGCCTTTTTAGCCAAGCTCGAACCAAAAAAGAAACTCACAGCAGTGGGTTTGTCTGGGTCAGGTTACAGGAAAGATTCCAATATAAAGTCTCCAGTGCATGGCGTGGATTTGGAAGGATGCTGTTCAAACTGTTCAACTTCATACAAAATTGATTTCTATATTGGTTGGTTTTCATAAAAAATCATCCCAGTCTGTGTTTTTTGGGATGTAGTGACTAATTTGTAAGTATATAGGTTACTCAAGGGTAAGGCAAAGTTGTTTAGGAGTTGTGAAAATTATTCAAATATGTTTCCATCAATCAATTGTTTGATTTTATTCAGCCCACTCTCAGGCCATCTTTTATACGCCTTAACACATGTGGATGGAAGACATTTCCTACTATGGCCATGGCCATGAACTACAAGAACTACAGCTGCCTTTAGTTCCTTTTGGACAGAAATCCAGACCTTTTCGTCTGTGTTTTATCTATATGTTATTCATTTAAAATTTTTCCAAGACTGTTCACTAAAACATAGAAGATTAGTTAGTTGTATCCTAGTAAGGAATTCTGTTCAATAGAAACCCAACCAGTCTCTTGCAATTCATTCTTAATCACAACCTGATTGGTATCTTTGGAGTCCTCGACCAAAATGAGTTCTGGATGTTAAAGCATACTTTATATTTCAAGTGAATGTCTAGAATTAGTGTATGTGACTGTGATGTTTGGAATTGCAGGTCTGCACTGATGCTGGCGTGTGAGAGTGACAGCGTTGAGACCGTAGAAGCTCTCCTGAGAGGTGGGGCCAACACACAGCTGGTTGACGCCCTTGGACACAAAGCAGCTGACTACAGCGTAACCACGGGCAACCAACACACCATGCAGATGTTGCAGGATGGAGCACCTCCAGGTAGAGTATGAGGCCTAAAGCCTTTTTTCATGTGAAGAGATAGGAGTGCCAACCAGAGTGTAGAGCTCTTTTCATGATCCACTCTCTTTATTGTTGTGTTATTAGAAATTGAGTCTAGTTAGTTCTGTTAAATCAGGTGGAATAAATGAAATAGAATCTTTTTAACATAAAGTGGCAGCATCATATGAAACATGTGGCAGCTACATCTAACAGATTATCAGACACAATGTGTGGCTTCTGTTTGTGGCTGTGCTGCTTCGGATCCTGGCTGTGTCCCTGCTCCCCCAGGAACCAACTTTAATAGGAGGAAGTGGATCAGGAGGACAGCTGGGTGTGATTGTGAAGTGGGATTTAAAAAAAAAAAGACAGAGAAAGACGAAAGGCTTGTTCCACTTTTATCTCTCAACAAAGACGTCGCTTATGTATGAAAAACAGATGTGCGGATGGTTTGAAAAGAAGATGATGCCCGACCACATTAGTTTAAAGATTCTATAATTGCAGATTTTGGTTTATTTACTACAATATACGTGACTGGTACTTATATATAAATTACATGTTACAAAAGTGATGTGAAGTGAGAGTGTATATACTGTGCCTCTTGCTGTTTCCTAAACCTTGTTGCGTTAGGGGTTAAAGTGCTGTGTGTTTCTTTCCCTCTGCACATGTAGCTGCTGAGGGCGCACGCGAGGAGGTAATGTTGCATAGCTGTGTATTGGATCACTCCCTCCATCAAATGAGATCATGGCCCACTTTGGCCGATCATATTGTGCATGTTTTCCAATATGAGGTCATTGTTTTTGTGTGCTGCTCTCTTTTCGTTGGCTTTCGTTCCCCTTTGGTGCCGACCTTTTGTCTTGATGTGTGGTTTCCTCTATTCTCCCGTTTTAAGTTGAGCTTGACCTCTGCTTGTTTGTGATCCACCTCCCACCCCCACGTAGCCCCCCCAAGTCCCTTCAGGCACCTCATCAGTGCAAGGGGGCACTACCCCCCGCAAACGGAAAGCTCCTCCACCGCCACGCTCTCCTCTCCAGGTACCGTGAGAAACATAGCAGTGAATGGAAAACACTTTTTTTTTTTTTTTTAACCCCAAGTGGAGGCTGGCCTTCCAGTATTATATGCAGTACATTCACCTATATCAGTGGCTCCCAACCTTTTAGTATGTGGCCCCTTCGAAAGAAGAAATGGCTACTGCTCTTTGTTTAGTTGAAAAGAATTGTAGAAGACACGAGGTACAAGCAGGATAAAGAAAGATATATCTCACATTTATTTTGTGGTTTGCAGTTTTAAAATGGTTGGCCTATATGGTACCACATGAAAGCAAAAAAGATACAAGAATGTCCATAGTTATGCTAATTTCACAATAATCTCTTTGGTAATATCTCTGTAATGCTCTCGTAATAATAAATCGTGAGGGATTAACTAAAGAGAATCATATCTTTGATGATTAACAAAGATTATTTTTTTCTGTTTTCTCATCACAAACATCCAGGGTTTGCCACCCTCTCCCCAGGCCCGGAGTGCTGCACCACCTGCCCAGTCCCCTGAGCCCCAGTCTCCTTCTCCCTCTCCCCAGCCTTCAGAAATGCAGCAATCAGGACAGGTTAGCACTGTAAATCTGACTTTTGTTTAGTTATAGTTTCTGTTTTTCCCTCATATTACGTGAAATGCTGACTTTATTTGTAACATATTTACATATATATAAGGCAGAGGATGAGGAGGTGTTTGAGGAGATTCGACGGCTGCGTCTGGAGAGAGGCCGTCTGCTCCAAAAGATCAAAGCCTTGGAGCAACAGCAACAGAGTGCCATCTCTGCCTTGGAGGAGGTACTGCGCTGCAGGCGGTGTAGATGCCCCTTCTTATACACATCCCTGCATATTTCATGATTTTATGTAAATCTATAGCTACTCATTAGCTCTGTGTGTGCACCTGTATCAGAGACAACAACGCAGACTGAGGGTTGCTTGTTATAACCACCATTTTAACGTGTATGTGTGTGCACTGTAGCTGTCCCAGCTAAAGCAGCGTCTAGAGGAGGCAGAGGCAGAGAGAGACAAGCTGCTTGAGGAGCTGAAGGGAGGTCATGGTATTGGGGCCAGTGACTCTGAGGACATGGATGAAATGTTTGACTTCCCAGGTATGCAGTCTATGTGAACATCTACTTCCCATGCCCCGACAGAGGGCCCTGTTATTCCACATTGGCATTCCTGTGTGTCTATCCCATCAGGAAGTATGTGAATTTATTTTTGTTGTGGTTGCTCTTAAACTTTCTTTCTAGAGAAGCTGCTCTCCAAGCGCTCCAGAGCCTCCCCTGCTCAGGATGAGGCCACTTCTCACGGGGACGCAGACTCAGCCCACCCTTCTGCAGACCCAGGAACTGTTGCTGAGCTGCACAAACAAATAAAGGAACTTACCTCACAGAACTCTGAACTAACTCTCAAAGTGCAGGTAAGGTTAGGGAAATTCACAAATAACTACACAGCTCTTTAAGGAGAATTAATTGATAGTGAAGTGATTATTAAATGGTTGCCGGGAAGAAGATGAAGACACTGGTTCAAGAAAAACATAATGTTTCTGACTCAGGCATTAGTCATGACCACTTAAACTTTATTATGCTGCACTCTGGTACACTAATGCACTCAGGCAGATGTGTTGATACAGGTATAAATAAAGCAGCATCAGATTCAGACATGAGGGCATTTTGTAGACATTCTTCGCTAACTGGGTCACTCTGGTTGGTTCTGATGTGGTTCATTCAGGACTCTATGAGAAGCAGGCCAAGGAGAGTGGGAAATCTAAGGTCTGATATGAGAGCAAGGAGAGACCTCCTGCTGTGATTTATATGTGGGCGGGGGGGGGGGGCAGGCTATTTTAATATATTGACTTAAGTTAATTAAGGGCAGCTCCACAAATTTTACACATACGTGTCACTATACTAGTCACTGGAGTGCTTTTTAGCCCGTAAAATCAGTTGTACAATGTCTTCTGTGGCTCTGGAGGAGCTTTGTTAAATCTGAGAGAAATGCATGGCGGGATGATGTCACCAGAGTTACGTCTGCATGGGCTTTAATTTATCAGCACATTATACATTTATAAGAGAAAGCCTTTGGAACAAACTGGAGATGTGGGAATTTGCCAGGCAGGAAGGATCTAATGAAACAATACTTAAGTTTCATTATGGGAAATGGAGTATCCAGTGTTTTTGGAGCTTGGCCCATAGTCAAGATATCTGATCCTGTTCTGTACAGATTTTGACTGTTGTTTTTTATCTGTCCCACAATTTATGGAAGTACAATACTAAATCACTCTTTCGAGTAATGAGTACATGCAGTTAATGTTACTCACCCACTTGCAAGCCCAGCATTAATACAGATTCTGTTACCAGAAATGTTAAGTGTATTCTAATTTAGTATTGACTGATGAACAGTACAAGGCATATATTTGAAAGGTGACAGCCTCCATAAGCTATGTCCTCTGTGTTGTGTACAGATGCTGGAGATGTTTGAGAAGGATGACACAGACATGCAGACCTCCAGCTCAGACTTTGTCCCCATAGTTCAATATGAGACCCTGAGGAAGGAGTTTGAAGCCCTGCAGGAGCGCTTTTCTCAGGCCCAGGCTTCAGACGAGTCCTCCAGCGTGGCAGAGGAGCGGTAAGATTCATTGATTTATACATTCAGTCATATTCATGACAAGCAAACTGAAGTAGGTATCAGAGATCACATTCCCTCGAACTCTGCTGTATTATATCAGGCTTTATTTCTGAGATGTGCACACCTCTGCTAATATCAGTTCCAAAGTCTCAGCAGTATGTGCTTGGGGCCTTTATCAGGGCCATTTTTAAAAGTGCTGAGCATTTATAGTTTTCTTGCAGTATGCTGGAGGCTGAGCAGGCTTAGGTGCAGAATGTGTACTCATGACATCATGGATTTGATGGTGTCTCAACCTCTACTACATCTTTTTTTTCTTTGTTGCTTACCTACTATACTGAGGAATGATAAAAATATGGGTGTGTTTGTGTTATCCCGAGTTGCAGTTGTAAGCTTCAATAATACAGTGTTGTTTTCTGTATGATGTAATGCTGAAATGAGCTGATTAATCAAGTCATTTATCAAAGCCCAAACATTTGTTGGTTTTGGGATCATTTGATATGTTTCTCTGGTTTATATGTTGGTAAATTGTAATTGTACACATCGTAAAGACAGAATTATCATTGATTAATCCAGGATATTATCTACATATTGATCAGTACTAGAAATAATCCCTAACATGGGGTTATGGTATGATGTTTCACATGTTTTCATTCACTTCACTTTCATTGATGTCATTGCTTTGTTGATTTTATTGTTTGAGGTAGTGCTTGAACGGTTGATAATCTTTGTTTTGTTCTGCAGTGGCGATGAGAAGTCTCTGGAAGGAGGTGCAGAGAGTGTGGAGGCTCTGAGGGAGCAGCTACAAAGCCTAGAGGAACAGTTGGCTTCCTCACAGTCTGAGCTGGAGGAGCTGAGGGAGCAGATGCGCCTTGGGGTGCTTTCTGTGGAGTGTGGTGAAGGTGTAGCAGCCGCAGCAGGTGGTGGGACTGAAGGCGGATCTGGGGCTACAGAGGAGAGTCTGGCCCAAGAGGCACAGCAGCTGAGAGCGAGGGTGACGGAGCTAGAGGAGGAGCTAGCTAAGAGACGGGGCGAGGCAGGGGGTCAGAGCAGCCAGGACAGTGACACAATCAAACAGCTGACAGAGAAAGTAGAGAAACTCCAAGCTGCTCTGGCCCAGAAAGAGTCTATGAAACCAGAAGGGGAGAAAGGTGGTGAAGGAGAAGAGACGGAAACAGTGAAGTGTCTCCGTGACAAAGTAGCAGAGTTGGAGGCAGCCCTGGCAGAGAGCACGACATCAGGGAAAGAGGGAGGAGCAGCAGGAGATGGAAATCATGTCCGTCGTCTCCAGGAGCGTTTGGGCGAACTAGAGGGAGAGCTGAGAAAATGTGTGCCCCGCTCGGAGATGGAGGAGGTGCAAGTGACTCTGGGGCTCCAGTGTGAGCAGCTGGCCAGGGAGAGGGCAGATGTGGCTAGAAGGCTCAACGAGGCTCTCCTGGAACTGGAGAGACTGAGGCCTCCTCCCAGTGGAGATGATGAAGAGGAGGAAGAAGAGGAAGAGCACTCAGAGAGCTCAGAGCCCTCAGTCATATCAGGTGTGCAGTGTTGTTGTTTTTTTCCACTTTAAGTAAGTCATTGGCTTCCAGAGAAAAACAAATGTCCAATGATCATTCCTCTGTCCAATCAGAACACTCCAGACGCTCCCTGGCGGCAGTGAGAGAAGAACTGGAGGTGGCGAGACAGGAAGCAGCCCAAGCCCTGGACTGTCTGTGTGCTGAGCGGGAGGGCCGGGCACAGGAGGCCCTGCAGCTGAAAGACGCAGTGCCACTTTCAAAACATAAGGAGGCACTATCTGCAGTATCAGAGCAGCTAGCTCAGACACTGCAGGAGATCCAGGAGGAGAAGAACCTTCGTAGTCAAGCTGAGGAGCAGGTGGCCAGACTAGAGGCCCAACTGCAGGCCATGCAGGATGCCATACCCAAAGAGGAACATGAGAAAATCAAGGTCGGCAGGGGACTTTGCAAATGTTATTACATTTTGAATTTACTGGTAACACTACATTACAATTAATCCTTGTGTTTCCTGCCTGTTAGGCAGAGCTCCAGCACTCCCTGCAGGCCAGTGAGAGCAGTGCAGCAGCAGCTCAGGAGGCTCTGAGTGAGAAGGAGATGGAGCTGAGAGAGCTGAAGTCCCAGAAGGCCGCAGAACAGGGTCTGATCTCCAAGGAGGATCACGAGGCCCTGCGGCTCTCTTTGCAGGCTGAGATCAACGCCGCCACGGCCCGTTTCAACGATCTCACTCGCAAACATGAGAAGACCTGCACTGAGGTGTGTGCGTATGTTCGCATGAGTGTCACTGTTCCTGCCTTCTCCAATCCCTTCTGATGCCATCCAAAGCCACATTAGATGTTATTGTGTTTGCCACAAAGTGAGCCGTGTTCCATGAAGGCCTCTTTCCTGCCTCTACATTATTCATATGTGTATTACTTTCTCTATTCAGCGCCTCCCTCTGTTCATTGATCTCTCTGTTTATGTGTTCACTGATGCATTGAAGTAGTGTTACATATGCACTATACACTCCTGTTGACACTCCAAAAGTAAATTCCCCTTCAACTGTGTAGTGGCATTCAAATATAAAAACTCTCACTTTGTAAACTGAGTAATTGCCTTTTTGACTCTGGTTGGCAAACACAAAGGTTAATTAGAGGACACATTTCATAAAATGAGCTTTTATGTACTTCACAGTCAGTTGAGTCCTGCTAAGTACTGTACAAGGCATTTTATTACAAAAACACTTTGATTGGAACCCGAATCCAACATTGGAATTTAGCGTTGGTGGATGCTTACACACACCAACACACAAGTATGTAAATGTTACAAAGTCACACTCAGCTGAAACAAAAACACAGCTGAGCATGGCACAAAAGTAAGTGAGTTAGAATTACTGTAGCTTGGTTTAAAATAGATATTTTTATTTATTTCGTAGATATTTTAGACTTCACTGGGAAAATAAAAACATGAATGAAACATGGAAACATGAAAAGAGTATAGCATGAGATATTACTATGGGATTGTTAAAAGTAATCAAACAAACAACAAAGTAGTGGGGAAGCTTTTTTACTAGGCAACGCACCAAACACATAAAACATAAGTCTATTTCCTTTTCTGTTTTTCTGTCTGTATGAACATGTTGTTAGGAATTGCAGCAGCTGTACTGCCCCTTCTACTGTAAGCAGAAAGCATCTGAATTGGATACTTGACCAAACATAGACAGTCTTGCTGTAGTGACAGGGTGCCACTGGTGGTTTTACTGGTCTAGGTGTTCCAGGTGCAGAGGGAGGCTCTCTTTAACAAGAGTGAGCGGCAAATCGCAGAGTCCCAGCTGGCTACAGTGCAGCAGCAGCTCGCTGAATTAAAGGCCCAATCCAGCCACATCCAAGAGCTCCACAAGGACATGCAGGAATCCCAGGGCCTAGTCAAGGAGAAGGACCGTAAGGTGAGAGGTCGAAAGGCCAGTTCACACATCTGCTGTTGAAGCACTGACACCATGGCCAAACTGATATGTCTTTGGGTCTTTTTTGCAGATAACAGAGCTGTCCAAGGAGGTGTTTCGGCTAAAGGAGGCCCTTGGAGCTCTGTCACCTCCACTAGGCATCACCTCCTCCTCCCCGTCCTCCTCCTCATCTACTCATCATCATGGTAACCCTGGGCAGCAAGTGGCACTGCAGAACAGGGTCGCTGTACTCACCCAGCAGTTACAAGTGAGGAGAACATTGACAGTAGGGATGTATGAAGTGAGAAAAAAAAAAAATCATGATTTCTAAAAGACATGACATGACATTAACATTTTCTGTGACCTTTTTGCAGGATTGGGAGAGAAAGCACAAACAGGTGGTGGCTATATACCGCTCCCATTTACTGGCAGCTGTACAGGTCAGTTGAATGTACACATACAGTACATGCCACAAAGTAAGACTTTGTTATGAAGATTTCCATGTGCTTATGTCTGAATATGTGCACATATGACACCACCGTCTTGGCTATTTCTTGTCTCAGAATGGATCAATGAAATTTTCTATGGGTGACTGGCTGGACAGCTATGCATAGTCTGGACTCAGACTTGAGTTGTGCCCCTTTGTGGTGCAGACAATAAAGAACGGGAATGATCTGTCCACCTTCTCTGCTTACCAGACAAAGTGGATGAAATTTCAGAAGAGGGGCAGGGAAAAGGGGCTTGACTCACTTTCTGGTTCTATCAGTTACATCATATTCCACTACTAAAGTGTACACATTAGCTGTTTCTTTTTGTCGTGTTGGTTGTAATGAGAGTTTGTTCAGGTATCGTTGACCTTTAAGAGAACTTTGGCAAGTAGAGTTTTTCATTTCAGTTTCTTCCAGACCTATACATGTTTTGTTCTTAAACCCTCCCAGCCTTTCTTTGATGGGGCATGGTTGAGAATAGGGTAGGCTGTCCTGTGAGGTTAAACTCTCTCCCTGGTACATCTGGCATTGGCCAGTGTGCCAGCAAAGGAGAGGTTTTGGTTTGGTCTGCACTAGTGGAATCTGATATGAACAGTATAGCTCAGCACAACTGGTCGCTTGGTGACTAGCCAGATCTGCCCTCTCAAGAGGAAGGTCAGAGGAAGAGGTTTTGTTTATGGCCTGTTTGAAGGCCAATACCAAAAACTTGGAGTACTGGTGCTCAAGAACTAGTGGATCTGTCCTTGCAAACATGCAAATTCCAGTCTGCAAAGATGAGTGGATATAGCTGTAGAGCCTGTTATGGGGGCTGTGATAGAACATTCATCATTTTCTTACATCGCTGTGTGTCGCCAACAGGGCCGAATGGATGAAGAGGTGCAGAATCTACTACTCCAAATCCTGAGGATGTCACAGCAGGGACACTGAACCTTACAACATCTGCAAGTCTCTATTCTCCTCTGGTTCCTTAGCAGGTCAGCATAAAGCAGCTCCAGCACAGGAACCCTGTGGGACCAGCATCGTTGAGACCTTGTCTAGAAAGCCAAATCCAACTGTTCTGTGTTCAGACATATCTGCATGTGTACAATACAGTAACCTAAACAATAGCCTTAAGGCTTGTCTGATAACAAACAAACAGGGAAAAATAGAACTGTAGAGTGCCTTCATAGCTGGATAACTGAAATGACAGCAGCTTATAAGTCAGGGGTTTATGGTAGCAGAAAATGAAGGTGAATAGAGTCGTTTTAGAAGGTAGAATCAGGTGCAATGATTGCGTGACAAGCCTATTCATTTTATATATTATTGTTATAATAAAAATAAAAATAAATTGTTCTTCTGTTGATTCTGTTCTTTGTAACTTGCTTCATGCATACAGCATTGTAGAAACAAAATAGCTTTCCAAAGCCACAGCTTCCACTGTCCCTCACATCTATTTTTGGGTAATGGAAATCTAAAGTCTTAATTTGGCTGCAGCAAGTGTGCATGGAAAGTTGGACAGCTGGGCTTTTAACTGTGGAGCTGCTACATTAACTGGCAGATATGAAGACTCACAAATGACAATTTGAATTGTACCCTCTTTTTCAATTAGTTTTATTGACAAAAAGCCATTAAAGTTAATCAAAGAGGAAAATATCCAAGAAATTCCTGAGAAAGCAAAAAGGAGATCTGAAACAATTACATTAATCATTTGGACCTCAACAAAAGCCTTGTAGCTCACCTCATTTCTCTGTGCATTCATGAGGCTGCTGTTAAGAACAGTGGAGGGTCTGATTAAAGATATGTTGCTTATAACATAGAGAGAGATGCATAAAGCATATGACCTACCTCTAGTAAGATTTCAAAGTATTAGATTGGCATAAAATGGGGTAGGAAACTTTGTCACTGCAGCCATGGAGCAGAAATACACAAGCAAGTCACTGACACATAGAGACTAAGACGGTGGGATGAGGACAATCAATAAAGTGATGTATTCCCCTGAGCCGGGACAATTAATTGATTTAATATGATGTCCAAAACTACTGTCTTTAATATCAATCACTGTAGACTAGTGCTATTTAGTGGCCTGCCTGTAAATAAAAAGACTCACTGAGGGGACTGTTGTGACGGACAATGACAATGACAGCCATGACACAATAAGACAGTAGTACAAGTATAACAAGAGCAGCTTACATGACTGTTCACAAATATAAGAGCTTAATCATCCTGAAGTTTGTTCAGTCATTCATTGGCATGGCAAGAAAACTAGTGTTTTGCGTTAGGAGCATAAATGCACATTATATACACTCTGACACAAATGCCTGTCTCTGTAGTTATTAAGGCACTGAAGTTGGAGGGGCTGTGGAAATACAGGTGTGGATATACTGAGTGTGTATGCAGAGTAGTTGCTCTTAACCCAGGACGTAGTATTGATTTGAGTACAATCTGACCAATAATGTTCACAGGCTTATACAACACATACAGTATGTCGTTAACAAATTATGAACAGCCCTTACGAACACAACACAACTGACTGATATTTATGGTAACTGTGATAGAACACCCCACTTACAAGACAATGTACCTTATGTCCACTTGGCTGTATATTAGGATATAATGAATGCATGATTTTCTTTTTTTTTTCAAATGTGGAATTTGGTGTCTTGATTATCACGGAGAAACACAAAAACAAAAAGGCAGATAAAGGTGTGGCTGTTTTCATCACTGAATCATGTTCAGTGTGTTTCCATTGTGCCTTCTCAGAGTCAGGTACTGCAGACCTGTGAACATGTAACAACAAATAGTCTTTACATTTTCCAATGAAACAGACATTTCTTCAATTGTCTCTTATAGTCACAGTATTTTCATTTCTTGTATTTACACAGAAATGAACTACTGAATAACCTGACATCTTCTTTTTTTTTTTTTAACTATCTGTACCAGATAATAAGTGACAGTTTTGTTCTGGCAATATCCATTTTTTGTTCAGTGGACGACCATGGTATACTGGAAGCACTTCACTATTACAGGCTTTGCAGGACATCACTTCACTGTGCAAGAAATCCTTAATTGATTTCCTGAAGTTGAGTCCTCTTCAAACAGTCGTTGATTTTTGACATCGGTTGACAATTTTCTGGCTCTGAAATGAGTCAAACTGTGGATTCTGGTTGGTTGGTTGTTAGCTTAATAGCTGCATGCTGAGGAGTTTATGACAGATGAGGGATAGTTTGGTTGATCCTGGTAGGCAAAGGGCAGAGAAAGTACAAGGTGGACAGGATGCCTCACTCTCCTTAGTAGAATTGTCCATGGAAAGAAAGTATCAGTGGTATCCTTTGTTCCAGATAAGAATCCATCCAGGATAAATGATTTCCATATTAATTTTTGTATGTAGTTCTTGCATGGGAACACGGGAAATCACCTGTGAAATATTGTAGTCAAAAAGGCACAGATTGAAGGTCAATACAATAATTATTTAAACATAACTATATAATTATATTATAAAATAGTTTTTTCCATTTATTGCATGCTGAAATGTAAAGCTTGCATGTACTGTAGTTACTAAAGTGCAACAGCAACCACCTATGTTTTCTTTGGGACAATCTCATTCACCTTAACATATACTATTCTATGGAAATGAATTCACTGCATCCCTGATATCTGAGTTTTCCATCATTACATAATTTTAGACATCCCTTACTAATGTATGCATGCTTACCGTCACATGCAGCGCCAGGTGGCTCACTGTTTCCTCCTGACCACCTGCTTGAGGTGGAGCTCACTTTCTGCTGCCACAATAGGCAGCTCATTCTTCAAGTGGTATGAGATAAGGTGGCTTATGCTCTCAAATAACATGTCTTTGGTTCGGACCTGTATGGAGAACGGCCAAAGATGGGAGGAAGTAAGTTATTGTGTTCACCACACACAGCACAACCCCTCTAATAAACCTCTTATACAATACTAAGCTGTTCTCCCTTGCTGCCAGACTCACCACTCCCTCTGGGTCCACCAGCAGAAGATGTTTGGGCAGGCCACAGTGCATGCCCGTTAGCACATACTGTCCTGGGTTGGTAGTGCTCTCCCGGACCAGAAAATCTCCATCCCGGACCAGGAGTCTCTCTGCATCCCGTCTGCTCATACGGCTGTGGTACCATGTCTCCCTGCGGAGCTGCTCCTCATTCGGGGCCACAGGGGCTCGACGGCGAGGAGGGCTGGGCCACTGGTCCTCCAGGACCCGTACACCTCCAGCTGCAGAAGACACACTGGACCCAACAGGTCCACCACAGGCCTCGTGGAGCTTCAGGGCATCCTCAAAGGGCCCTACAGGGTCAGTTTCATAAATGTGGTCACTCGACAGTATTTTTTAAATAAAAAGACTTTATCTATCTGTCAAAATGTGTCACACTAACTCTCAGGACTTACTCATGTCAAAGAGGTCCTTTTTGGGACTGTCAGGTGCCCTGCCCCCTCGCTGTCCTTCAAGCCCCCGTGAATCAAGGTTTTCCAGAGTCTGTGTGTTAACATAATGATGTTCCTCATAATCTCTGCTGCCTGGTGGCTGGCCATCAGCACACAGATAACCATCTGATGTTAGACCTAAAAAAAAAAAACAAAGAAGCTGTCAATACACTTCAGACTTCTGGCAGGACATGTAGCTATGAGTGTGTGTTTGTGTGTATAAGAAAAAAATTAAGTTTCTTATTTTTTGGCTCCCTCTAGTGGTTGAAATCATAACTTGAAATTTAGGTTGTTTTTTTAAGTTTTTGTCACACACATACTGTGGTGTGTGACAAAACTTATTACTTATTTATGGAAATAAGCTACACACATACTATTACTACAAGACTATTTAACCAGATGCAGTATGTACTAAAATGGATGTATATTGCTAACGTCACAAGACCAGTTGTATATCGCCTCCAATGAGAAATTATCTGAAAGGTTACAGTTTGTAAAATATTAACTGCTTGATATTTATCACAGATTTCTATCCTTTTCCATTTTAACATGATATCAGTTGTCTTACTACTGTATCATTGCCATTCTTTTATTATTGGACTGTTGACAATTACTTTTTTTTGCACCTTAATAAAAGAAGATATGCACACACAAAGTTTGATTGATTAAAAAGTCTGGTGAGATTAATACTGACTAAACCATGAAAGAACATGGAATCATTTTACAGTTTTACATTGTAGATTCTTTGAAGCACCTTTTGCTCTGACACTTTGGCATTCTTTCACTCAGCTTCATGATATTAAAATGTGTCCTCACTGCAGTTGCAAAAGCCATCAATGAAACTGGCTCTTATCAGGACTGATCCAGGAAAGGAAGACCAAGAGTTCCATCTGCTGTAGAGGATAAGTTCATTACAGTTACCAGCCTCAGAAATCACCATTAACAGCACCTCAGTTTAGAGCCCACAGCCCAGCTGACATATCCCAACACCAAGACTGTGTGAGTCAGGCCTTCATGGTCTAATTGCTTGAGCCAAGAAACACAAAGAATGGACATTAGACCAGTGGAAATCTTTGTTCTGATGAGTCCAAATTTAAAATGTAACTTCTGTGTCTTTGTGAGACACAGGGAAGTTGAGTGGATCCCACTGTGAAGCATAAAGGTGGGGGTATGATGATGTAGGAATGCTTTCGTGGCACTGTTGGTGATTTATTCAAAATTCAGGGGACACTTAACCAGCATGGTTACCACAGCATTCTGCAGTGACATGCAATCCCATCTGCTTTGCTCTTAGTGGGACCATCATTTGTTTTTCAAAAGGGGCAATGACCCAAAACACACCTTAAGATTATGTAAGTGCTATTTGGCTAAAAACAGAGAATGATGTAGTACTGCACCAGATGATCTGCCCTCCACAATCGCCCAGTCTAAACCCATTTTAAATGGGATGAGTTGGACTGCACAGAGTGAGGAAAAGCAGCCAACAAATGCTCAGCATATATGGGTACTTTTTAAGACTGTTGGAAAACTATTCCAGATGACTACTTCATTCTGACTGAGAGAATGCCAAGAGTGTGCAAAGCTGTCATCAAAGCAAAAGGTGGCTACTTCAAAGACTACAAATATTTTGCTTGGTTTATGGTTTTTTGTTTACCTCATAATTGAATATATGCTATTTCATAGTTGTATCTTCAGTATTAATGTTTATGTATAATAAATGCTAAATACTAATATGTTTACATGATAAAAAGAATGGTGTGGTCTACACTAAATTCCTCCAGAAAGTTAATAAAAAATAATTTCTCAAGATAACTATTGTAATAATCCAAATGGAATTCAGAGAATCTTGAGGATACTCCAGGCCTCCCTTATATCAAAGATGACAGATGACTTGAACCAAGAGTCCTGAGCCAAGTCTTTTATCTTGAAGGCCATTCTGATTAAAAAGATCCCAAGGATCCAATTCTATCAGGGAGATCTTGAGAAAGGTCCAAACACTGTTTGTGCCAGTAGGTAAGTACATTTCATTCAAGGCACAAAGTGCAGTGATGACTGGACATGCACCACATTTTTAGACGGAAAAGTTCACGCACACTTCACATCCATTCATCAAATCTTCAGTTTATTCTCTCTTAAAGCCTTTTGTTTTGCTAAATCTGTAACAACTAAAGTGAGAAATCCTCTCTATGACAAACTGGTGAGCAAGTTTTTCTTTGTTGTTATACCGGTGTATCACCACAGGGTGTCTCACCCGAGCTGCTGGTCGTCTCAGTGTCCCAGTGAAGTTCATAACACAGCTGTCCAGGGGGATAAGATGTTTGCTCCCTCCTAGCTGGTGAGCCCATCTGTAAACACATACACACCAGGAAAACACATCCTAAATACATTTGTATCTCCATACCTGAATGGACAGCTCTCCCATGTCTTGTCCCTACATAATGTAGTTTTAAAGCACTCTATTTGAAACATTAGCTACAGCATGTCACCATATGTTGAACAAGCTTCTGGAAGAGAAGGATGATTTCTCTCACCCAGTAGACAGCAGAAGAGCCAAGGCTCTTTATTTAATCATATCTATCTTTAGGAATTATGGTGCAGGCACATCAGGAAGACATTTATGGGGTATATTTTTATACTCCTACTGTTAATTCCATGTAAACAATACGGGGAAGGACCAGGAAAACATATCAGTCACCAGTTTATAAGGGAAGTATCAAAGAGTTTTGCTGGAATCAATGTCTGGTAAAGGTTAGTCATGCACCTCTTGATGATGACCAGATGTAGTTTCAATTACATCTCTAATAACATTAGATGGTAAGGTTTCATGTCATGTTCACGTATCTGGTGGTAGCTAAAGCTACCACAGGTCAGTCCAGAACCCGACCTTTCCAAAATCATCCCTGGAGATTCACCTGTGCTGTTGTCTTGCTCTGTGGTTGGGTGTGGATGTGACCCAGCAGGGCTCCACTGGGCCTCAGCCTGGAATCCACCACTCCCCCAATAGGAGGCTCCTTCCCTGGGATGCTGTTGTAGTAATCATGGTCCGAGAAGTCCTCATCTTCCCCCCACATCGGCTCTTCTGTCCGAACAGACCTGAAGAAAGGCAAAGGTGCAAATTTAGTTTTAAAAAAAAAAAAAAGTCTAAAAGTCTAAATAAATATAGTGAAAACAATATTATTACTACATAATCAATACCACAACTTCTCTAATCTAAACAATTATGTTGCTAATTATTATTTTATTATTAATAGTGATATTAATAGTGATCAGAATGATAAGGAGATCTGGGTTCTCAAATGGTTTCAGTCCGATCAAATGACATCTCCACATCCGAAAGTGATCTACAGTATCTAAATCTTCTGGAGATTTATATAGATCACCAGAGCTGCTGCTGGCAGCAGGAAGGTGTGCATTTGAAACCAGAATAGGAAAAGACAGTCTGGAGTTCCTCCTGTGTCTGCAGTGGCATCAGTGCAACACCTGAGGTTTGGTCAAAGGGGTGAGAAGATCTGTGAGGATCAGTGTTGTAAGATGGACTATGAGGTAATACAAGAGCAAACTATCATGTCTCCTTGTAATAAATAACAAAGGAATCTGAGAGTTGTACAGTAGATCAGGTTTTTGTGGTGTAAAAATGCGACTAAGCTCTTTTATGCATGATGCCCAGCCAGTATTTATGTCAAATTAAGTATGATTGATAAGGAAGGAGACACTTCTTTACTTCCTCTGAGTATCAATCTTACAGAAAAGTTGTATGCACCATGGTGCCTGTTGTTTGGAAAATATGCTGCAAATGAATTATTTACTGTTGTCACCACTCCACAGATGCAACAGATTTGAAGGACACTGGCAGAAACTCTTTAAAGGCTTTTCATCTTTTCATGGAAACCATAATTTTGGCATGTTACCTCTCCACTGATGCCATGGTTTTGGGAGGACTATGTAGATACTGTTTGAACTGCAGCTCGAAGGCTTGGCCAATGGTACTGATGACACTCTGGGCTAAACCGTCTGAGCACTCCAGGATATGACACGCTGAAGAAGACAAAAAGGAGAAGTTTTTTCCCACTAAATCTTACTATTTTAAAATTCATAGAAAAATGATTTTGTTTCCATTTGGTGGATAAGCTATGCTAATTCTAATGTAACATGTTTAAGATACCACCCGGTATTATATATAGATAGTTATGAAATAGGAAGTGAAGCTGAAGGAGAAGCTTTTTGGGACATACCTCTCTGATTCACTGGGTCTTTGGCCACATAGGCAACATAATCAGGCGTGTCCTGCAACAGACAGGAGGAAAAATCAAATTAGACTAGATAAATTAGACCTATATAACTAAATTAAAGCCCTCATTGATTCTTAGGTCATGAGATTGGAAACCAGTAAAACAGAGTCCAGTCAAATATGTGCAGTCTGCCAAAATGTCCATTCCAACAACATCATAAAAGGGAGGAGGGAGTTAAACGATGCACTCACTGTGTCTCCCCCAGAGGCGAATGAGATAGACTGCATGGGATGGTGTGCAATCACCTGAAAGAGCCAAGTGGATGACACAGAGGCAGAGGGTTTGCCAATATTCGACTTTTCATCATTGATTCATGTAGATATAGACAACACAAATGGACAAGAAGAGTAGAGATGCCAAAATAAAAAAAGATTGTTTCATTGAAGGACAGACCAGAGTTCAGAAGATAGATGTTTTGAAGTAATACCAATAAACTACACTGTAATGTGGAGCAAGTTTAGCGTAACACAACAATACACATAATACTTGTTTAATAATTTTAACCACTGTGGAGCATTGAAATTATTTCTTAAAACCCAGATTTAGAGAATTTGGCAAACTACCACACTTAGAGGAAACTTAGAGACTCGTGATCAAAGGAGAAATTAATTGATACACATCATTACTGAAATATAATAAATATAAAAATACTAGCATAATACCTGTCGCGTGGTAGGGATAAGCAGACCAAGGCCATCTATGGAAATATTGACTGCAATACTCATGCCTGCAAACCGTAGATTACTCTTCCCCATTACGGACTGGAGAGCTTTGTTCAGGGCCTACATGAGAGAGAGAAAAAATAACCCAGTGGAGATTACAATCACATATTTGAAACTGGAATTCAGAAAACAGAAAAGCATCCTGTATTCACTATATTTATTGTGAGAGACAATATACATATTCAGAGAGTATCACACAAGATGAGAGTTTCTTTAAACCACTGTACTATCCTGTGTGGTGAAATAAACCCATCAAATCTAGTTCTCAAGCAGGGATAAAATAAATCAGTATATAGTAACAATATTATAATGAAACATGCACAGTAAGATTAAAGTTTACTATTGACCTTTTTCCTCCAAGCTCCCTTTCCGCCTGGCACAGCTTCACACAGCCTGTTGATGGCTTCCCTAATTTGGGGAATGACAAAAAGTCAAAGGTCAGACTATAGTGGGGCACACTGACACATTCATCATCTAAAAATCACGTGGATTCATCTTAACTGTGCACCCAAATATTAACAATACAGTGGCAACAATGTGAGGAGTATAACTGAATTTAAAAGTTTTAAATTCAAAGCTACGTAAAACTGCTGCATCACAATGATTTTAGCAATGAGAAACCTGAGGTTAAACATGAACAGAAGCTTTGTGTTCCCTCCCTCGGGCTGAGGTCATAGGTCACAGAGCCATTACAGTTCAAAGGTCAAGAAAAGATTTCCAGCAGATCTGTTCACAAGTCCTAAACTACAACGTAGTTCTGATGATGTTCAAGGACTTTACAAAGGAAACAATCACAGACATCTGTAGTGATTGTTTATCAAACTCAAGTTGAACTAGGGAAGATATAAACCTATAATTTGAGCCAAAATACAGTGTCAAGGATATGTGCAATTCCACATCTTCTACTGCTTCTTCAGGGCATCGTTATTCACATTTCAGTGCAATTCTCTCTGCAGATTTGTTACCACTTTGCTGTGAAGCTGCTATAACTCCTGGGAACGGCTGCCTAATGGGCGTTTAAAGCTTCTGTCCCCTGTGTGTCTGATGGCAGGAGTGAGGCATAATGTGGATTTGAGGCTGCAGCTCGCGCCCTCGCTGCCAGGGGACAGCGGGGACAGCAGTCAAGAACCCAGCTGCCCCTATCAAGTAGCTCGTAAATATTTAAAAAGCAACGTCCCGGGCCCCATCTCGAGTAAAGGTCTTCTCAGGGATTTTTGAAAAAAACACCACGATATTTGAATGACTCATGCTGATGAGAGGGCAGAGGGGGGGAGGAGGAGGAGGAGGAGGAGGAGAGAGATGGGCTGTTGTTGTTGTTTTTGTCTGCAGCCTCTGTATCTTCCCTGCAATAAAATGCTGTGCCTCATTATCACTGGTGTTGCTGTTTAACACCATGACACAGAGAGGGCTGTTGGGAGAATGAGCCTTCTTCAAATCTATGAGCTGAAGTACATATTTGAAATTCTGACATGCACTGAATGTTTAGTTGTGGTTTTTCCATGACTAAATTAACTCGTGTACAAGTCGTCAAACTGAAAACAAGGCCAGCTCTGGATGCATTATAAAGTCTCTGACTTTAAAATGCTGGTTTTTGAATTGCAACCACCTCCAATTAATATATAGTAAAATATCTATAAAGTTGGTTAGATTGATTGAGACCATCAATCTTTGACTTTTGGCCTTGTGGGACAGATGGCCGGTCTCTTCTTCCCCAAGGAATCAGAGACCCAGGCCTTGTGTCGTTAGCATCATTGAACATTTAAAAGTCTGTTTTAAAGCTGTCATTGATAAATTGCCTTAGACATGCTACTGAATGGAAAAAGACACAGTGAATTTGACTATGGGCAAGCCCACTGAAAATTAACTACACAGCCAACAACCACAAGGATGCAAGAACAAAACACATTTATCATCAGTGCACTGACGTCATGCAATCAGTCATACTACAACACAACCTGGTGTAGTCAGCTCGTACTCAGTATGACTCTCCTTTTGCTAATGTTTTGTTTTGCTGTTTGTTTTGAACTCTCCAACGCCCCCCACCCCCTACGCCTCCTCAAGAAGTTACAACCGCAGACATTATCCAGTAGGGTGCGTTCATGGGGACCACTGCAGCTTTCCACAGTCATTAGCAAACATCATCAATAATAGATCTGCCTCTCTATCACTCCATCTCTGCTGCCTCCTCCCCCCTGCACTTAAGCCTTGGATGCACGGTGGGCTCCGATTACTGCCGATCGATTGTGGAGGAGAGAGAGGAGGGTGAGAGACAGAGAGGGAGTGGGGGAGTGCACTTTTCCCATGAGGCCGAGGATTGCGAAGAACCCTGCTTTTATAACAATAACATCACATGTAGGGCATAAAAAGACACAGACACAGACACACTAAGACCCTGAGGTATAGTTTTATACATGACCTGTCATGCCACTGAGCACATAGACAGTAGTTTTGTTTGTCTCTTAACTGGGACACACAACACTACTGCTGCCATTGTGCAAAACCTTGTGACTTTAGTTTTGATTCACATATTTTATACTTGCACTGGCATTACATTTTAACTTCAAATGGCTGAGCAGGGTTTGGTAAATAGGATTTCAAAATTGTGATGCTGTCAATGAACCAAGAATAGCATTTCTCCACATTCCCATTAAGTTTGCTGTTCGATCCAAAAGCTACAGGTGTGATTCTATTTCTCTCTTAAAATAAGAAAATGAAAATCTAACCTCTCTTACTCTAAGTAACAGCTCAGAACTGACAACCATTGTTAGTCATTTGATATCATAGTGGTTGATACTTCAGCTAATCCTATACATCTTGGATCAAATTCTCCTGACTCATCACTACCACTAGAAATGATCACCAGCTTACCTTGTCACCTGAGTCCGCGTATTGAAATCCAGGGAGCGCATTGACTTCAGTACTTCAATGCAGCCCATGTACTGCAAAAACAGAAAATTACAACAAGTTTTAAAATATGGATGTGGATAGATTCTGGTCAAGATTAGATGCACCTTTCAATATAATTATAAACTTGTCACATGAAGTGTTGTAAATGCAGCCAGTGATATGAGTTTTATTTAGAAATTAGAAATTAGTTATCTCAAAAATCATTTAAAAAAATAAATGCTGCAAAAACATCTTCTTGAGGACAGTAACTTGCATAATAAATAAGCATGTTTAAAATACAACAACTATAAACAAGAGTATATAATATGTCATATTCTAATGGCAAGCATGTTTTCAACAATGCGTTATAAGCTAATTCAAATCCACATATAGCCCATTAAAGTGTACTCTGGCGGGTAGCAGCCAGCTGAGCAGCTTCCTAATGGCTGTCAGGTTGAGGTGCTAATGGCACCTTGACTAGATTAGCAGCACTAAGAGCTCCAAATCATGGACAAACTGCAGCGTCTTAGGCCTCTGGGGGATGCTAAGGGTGTGAGTGTGTTTGTATGTGAGGACATCCTGTACTTATTTGCATAACTGTAGTTACGTGAAAAGAGGAGTGGTGACTAAAATCCACAACTTCGTGTTTTTAAAAAATATATCTATACAGTATAATGTAACATCCATCTCAGCTGATGAAGTCTAATCTTCTGCATTCACAGCATTGATTTAAATGTAACCATTGATTGTGACATTAGTTACTGGTCCTGCTGTTTTCCCACCTGACTCCTCATACAAGAACTAATCTTAAATCTCATACAAAATGGAGTTATGTAAAGCTTCAGAAAATATATGAGCTTGTGTGATTTATGAACTCCTCATGAAACTAATTTGGTGCAACATAATTTACATCCTCTCCTACAGCACTTTGGCTTAGTCAGTGTCATATTTAGTGCAGTTTCCAGGATTGTTGGTGACAGGCAGCCATACAAACAAACACAGAGAGAGACAGACAGACAGAGAGAGAGAGAGAGAGAGATCAACCTTTGAGCCTGAGAGCTTAATGAGCTTTCTAACTAGATTTGGAGACGGGGGGAAGTCTTCCATCAGGAAAATTGTCTCTCTCTTTTTTCTTTCCCTCTCTCTGCCAATGCCTCCATTGTCACACACTCATCTGTTGATACAACACATCCCCTCTTCTATCACCCTAACTGCACTCTTATCCTTTTGGTCAAGTCTCCAGCACACTATTCCTAGGACTACAGGGAAATTGAGATTCCAAGAAACATTCCTCAGAAATCTAATAACACTGGCGTTCAAACTTTTTTGCTTCGAGGCCGCCTTCTTGCAATAAATCTTATCCGTTTAATCGCTTATCAATGCGGAAAATGTCATTCTCTAATAACTTCTCATTTTACCACTAAAGAAAGGAAAGGTCAAGAAGTATGCTTGTTGTGTAAGGAGGGATGGGTAGATGTTGCACAGATACTGAGGACAGCTGGATCTAAGCAAACAGTATCAGGATAGAGGAGACAGTGAAAGATTAAGTTTGTGTTCAGCACATACAGTCCTGTCTTTTTTATAATTCACATTGTGAGCAGTAACACCAACGTACATTTTTCATGTTGTCGACTATAAAGTTAGTTCTAAATTCATACTTTTGTGCAGATTTTAGACCACAAAATCTACTCTTTACACTGTGGAAGGACCTTTCTGGAAACTATACAAAAATTACATTACAGATATTCATAATTTAACAGGGATGCGCTGTGCACCAGATTGTAAAGGGGCAGTATAAAATGATAGCAGTCTGGTTTTAATATAGCTCTCTAAATGGTAGCTGCTTTGGCAGCTGCAGTGCTTTGTTTGCTGGTTGCTGCAGTGTCCTGGCTGTCAAAGATGGCAGATGCAGGCCAGACACCGAGCCTGACAAAGAGAAAGTGTAAAGGAGCAATGCAATACTAAGAATCATATTTGTGTCTTTCCCAGCAGAGGAGTGTGTGTGAGTGAGTGAGAGAGAAAGGGAGGCACTGAAACAGAAATAGAGGGAGAGAGAGCTGTGTGCTATGGTAGCTATGCTGATTAAAAATGGCACAGCGCAGCAGAAATCTACTGTCACTTTGACACTAATACATGCAGCAAGTACTCCTCTCTGCATAGATTGCACGCATAGTACTGCTTTAAACATCGTGAAATGCATCTCAAACATTAATTTACACAGATCATCTAAAATGATTGCCGTACACCTTTAGATAAGCCGTTAAAAGCTTGGTTTGATAATTAACTGAGATATCAATCAAACATTAGCACTTGTTATGAATCTAGGAAAGCCCTGGATGGTGATGAGAGCTCATTCATCACTGGACCCCTCCCATACCGATCCAGCCGTCCTCTTCCACATCACATGATGCAAATGACTGTGATTAAATGTAATTGAATATAGGAATGAATGGTGCCTGTATAATGCCATTAGAAAGCATGCTTGGGCCCCAGACTGGGCTAATCAAGAGCCATGTCATTAGTTTGAGGAGGAGGGGAGGGGGGAAGAGCAGAGCAGTGCAAGAGAGGCGGAGGTGAGGAGGCATGGGGGACCGCTGAGGGGAGATCATTGACATTGACGTCAAGCAGTCTGCTTGGGATGGTAACCCTTTGTAAACACAAATCACATAGTACACACTGATAAAGGTTTCGCTTGATATGAGATGATTACCTTTTTTATTTATAATCATTCTCATTTCTCTGGTGGGACAAGTGACCATCCACTACATAGCCTGATCTTATTTTTTTCTAAAAATCCAAAGAGTTAGTGTACTGTTTGTCAGTCAAGCTTACTATAATGATGCTAACTATAATAAAGATTGGGACTCACAGTGCAGAGGCATTGTAACTCACATTTTATAGATAAAATCTGTGCACACGTGAATGTAAACAATCCTGAAAGCACACAAAGAACACCACTCCCACAAGCTTACAGTGGAAGCTCTGAAGCAAACACAGGTTACATCCTTTATAAATACAGATAGTGTATATGATGCATACAACCTACGATAAACAGTGCAGCAAAATAATGCCCCTGACTACAGTCTGCACACATAATTTCATAGTTTATCTTTCTCCACCCTGACGCCTGTGTGCTATCCTGACGCAGTCTCCCCACCAGCCACACCAAGCCATCTATCTGGATTAAATTATGTATTCCCCAGCCCTCGCCACATGAGCTGCATAACAAACTGCCTGGCACTGTGGTGTCCTTTTGTTTCCCACCCAGATAGAGCAACCTTTAAATAGGGTCATTAACATTATGTGGCTCACAGATTCCTGTGAGTTGTTAATGCATATCTGAGCACTAGAAAAAGAAAAGTTATTTCTTTTTGTTGTGCAGACTTTCAAAACAAATTTTGATTTAAGAGGATGTTATTTCACAATGGATACACAGTATGCATTTAAAAAAGCTCTCCACTAACTCACCCTAACAATATAAGAGGCTCCGGGTCCTGCAATCTTCTTGTCAGGGTGCAGCCAGCCTTGAGAGGGTTTGTGGATGAAGCTACCCTTCTGGGTGAAGTCCTCTCCCCCCAGCCACATGCCTTCCACCCTTGTCCTGCGATTCATCCCTGACCTGGAGCTGCTGGAACCCCCAGGGCTCGCCATGGCCTCTGTGGCCCCAAATCCGTGAGCCCCTGGACTAGAAGTGTTTGCCGCTGCAACTGCTCTCTGCCCTCGAAATGCCTGCAAAGAACATGGGGTGACACAAACAGGGTCACAGGAGTTAAGCACCGCCGCAAGACTGGCCACTGGACCGCTGGCTGAGGTCACACCACTGGGCCTGTGTGATGATGAAGAATGGGAGACAGGGGCCTGGGAAGGAGCCGCTGCTGTCTTTCCCGAGTCCTTGCTAGAGCTTGAGCTGGAGCTGGAGTTGGACGGGCTCCGGCTGAGCAGAGAGTTGGAGAACTTCCACTGGGGCATCTTGGGGATGAGCATGCAGAAGGTAGTGGTGGCATCCTGTTCCCCATCCAGGCAAGGGGAGTCAGCCAGGGCTGCAGCCCCAGCAGAGGAGGACGATCTGGCACTGGGATCCAGAGGAGGCAGGGGAGGCAGAGGAAGGCTCGGGGTGGAGGAAGGGACCACTGGTGTGGCCACAACTTTGCCGCTCATGGCTAAGCTCTGCATCAGGTCGTCGGAGGAGGTCACAGACTCGTTGCGAAAGCGGCCATACTTTGGCTTAAGGAGCATGCCCGGAGGAGCCGCCTGAAGCAGGAGCTGAGTGGGGGGGATAACTGCCAGAGGATGAGGAGGGGAAAGGGGAAAGGGGGAAGGGGAGGGGGAGAGGTGTAATGGAAGAAGGGGAGAAAACTAGAGAGAAAATCTTCCAGGTAGAGTCCTATATCCTTGTCAACTGAATGCTGTCTGGTCCTCTCCCGTTCACACACACGCACACACACTGTCCCACTCTCATGCCACTCTCCTCTGTGTCTGAGCTGGCCTGCTTCCTTTCACTGCCTTAGGCAAGCTTGCTCGTATGCTCCCAGTCTCTCTCTCTCTCTCTCTCTCTCTCTCTTTGGATGATGTCATTGGGTCTATTAGCCCTGCCCTGCCCGGCTGCTCTCAGACTGTATTAGCTAAAACACATCTGTCTGAACCACCCTGCTCTCTCTCTCTCACACACACATTCACACTCTGCAGACCACTGATTTTTTCATATATATATATATATATATATATATAAAGGAGATTCTGCAAATGAATAACATGTGTCAGTGTACATTATCTTTAGGATAGGTTCACAGTGATATTTCAAATCTCATCAAACTGAATATCTCATCAATGTATATCAATTATCAATGTATAAATTGGGAAAAACAAAAAAAAGCCATAATATAGGTGAGATTCAATTACTTTGGGTTACTCAAAGCAAAGTCGCCACTCTTTGAAAGAATAAGCAAGCATTTCTTGGTTCCAGCAAGGAGCAAACTTGGCATGAAGTGGGAATGGAAATAATTTCCCAGTATTTGGTCTTACTATCAATGTATTAAGTGTTTTTTTTAATCTGTTAAATATATTGTATTTCATCTGTCAGTGGATTTTGCTAATTTGTTAAAGGAATGTTTTTCCATGTACAAAAAGATAAAGGAATATTTCAGTGAACAAGCACAAAAACTCAACACAGTAGCAATACCCACTGATGGGGCAATACAAAATAGAAATATTAACTAAAACATTGATTATGAATGTGAGTTCATACTGAGTCTCCGTCCAATTATCTAAAGTGTATTTTGTGTAAGTGGATTTCTTTGTGTGTTTGTGTGTGTGTGTGTCGGGGGGGGGGGGGAGTGTGTAATTCCATTTGTCGTTACAATTGAAGCAAATTTAACAAAGGCAACAATACAGCCACACACATGAGGGACTACGTGTCTGAAAACATCCACCCTATCCCATCTGTCTGAATTCTCTTCCCAACTTCCCTCCCATCCGCCTCCCCTGAGAGCAATCAGCCATCTCAGCGTGATTCTTTAGCTTCTCGCTCACACTCACTGTGTCATACCAAATCATTTACACTCTGCTTTCTAATTCACATGCATTTCTCTCACAAATGTATTTTACACAAAGGCAGGGTAAGATTTTCAGTGTGAAACACAAAGTAGTTTAAGCAGACATTTGCACTGTGCAACCTTTTTTTCCCTTTTCGTGGTGGTCAGATCATGCACATAGGTGGGATTAAATGCAAGGTGCTAAAAAAAAGAACACTTGATGTGTTTTATCATGTCAGGAATGATCCACCAAATATGTTTATCCTCGAGGCTATGAAGGAGGCACTCAATAATAGAACCATGACATAAATTTTAATTTTGTTTCCTCCTTTACTTTGTAACTCACTGAAACCAAAGATGTGTGCCTTCTGCCATATTTTTGTATTTTTTCTGTCTTAGTCATAATGAAAAACATTTATTTCATATATTATATATCCTATATACGTCATATATTGACATGTCTATCATAGCCCTGGTAAATCCTACTGTACTGACAGAGGTTACTTGCAAACCTTCTGGAAAATAAATCAAAAAAAGATCACAAAAGAAAATAGTCATAGAGGTTATAAAATAGAGAAAAGTGACATTAAATGCTAAAAGAACAGATCAATACGCCTTGGTGGTCAAAACAAGCATCTACAAAAGTGAGCAATGTCTGCATTGATTGTGAAATAATAAGTCAGGGTCATCTGTTACGCAGACTGACTAAATAAGCCTGTGCAAATATGGAAAGGCTAATTATGTTCCTGTCAATTGCTTAAATTCAATAAAGCAAGTCATTACAATTTGTTTAGTCGCATAATCAGTGTGGACAGTAGTGTAAGATTGTGTTGTCTGTCCAACAACGTGACTATAACAATGTATAGATAGTAAACAAACAAACTACACTGATTAAAATATGTTCAGATTGTGCTGTATGCTGCAATATCTGTAAACTACAAGTAATTTAGAAAACGTACCTATATGTCAGGCTCTGAGGAGAAAGAGGATGAAAGTAAGATCCAGCCCAGTGAACTTCTGATGTCTTTTATCAGAGAAAGGCATGTGTTTGCTTCAAATATCATAGTAGAAACGAGCTGCAGCTGTGATTAAATAAAAGAATAATTTCATTTCACTAGTCAGAAGACCACATTACAACAAACCACTCATACTAAACCCGCCAGACACACACACACATACCACCAACAGAAATGCTATGACACCACTACCACTGCCATCCCACCTTCTTCCAAACAGCCATTTATTTCCTGGTTGTTTGCTATAACTTGTTGGTATAAGAAGTTACTGATAAACCAGATGGGATCAATACATGGACTCAATATGTTCTGTTCTCTTTTCTGCGAATAAACAAATAACTATTTGGCAACATACTCATATATGGGAGCCAGTATTACCTTAAACCAAATTAAATAAAAGTGTTATAAAATGAATAGATGCAACAGTCATTTAAAGATAGTACTAGGTTTAATTCCCATAAACAATAAGAGATACTAATTGCATCTGATGAAACACTGCATGTTAAATCACTTTATTATACTGTGATTTTCTGTATGTGAAGAGTTAACATTTACCTCCTGACTTTGGTAGTCTGCATGTACGAAGTGGAACAAATCACGCTGTGAATACACCACCACTCATTAGCAGCCATTACCTTGACAACAGTGATTACAACTAAGAACAACAACATAGGTTACAAAGTCCTCAAACTATACTGTTTGGTTAAAATGTAAAGAAGTTTATTTTTAACGAACTTACAAATCGTTTACAGAGAAAAGTCATGTATTTATGTCCGGACTAGAGAGAACATATAACAGGTGATTAATACATTTTACATACATTATTATGATATGAACACAGTAATCATTGAAATATTCAGAATAAAATCCGGTAAGTCAAATAAACTTAAAATTAAAATATTTTTAAAGTCAGTTAGACTATCTAACAAAAGTATAACCAAATATATTATAAAACTAATTGTGAGATAACTTAAATTGGATATGACACCAAGTTCAACCAACAACATAAATCATTAAAATCTGAGCCCTCCAACAAGTAATTGTAAATATTATTAAATTTATATATTGCATTATTTGCTTTAATAATCCTTTGGTCTTTTAAGAGCCAATGCAATCGGGCAAATCTAGTGCATATAATGATTATAATAAAGGTCCAGTGTGTAAGATTCAGGGGGCTCTATTTACAGAATATGGCAGTAATGGAATATAATATGCATAGATATGTTTTCATCAGTGTATAATCACTTAAAAAAAGGATCTTTATGTTTTTGTTACCTTAGGATGAGCCTTTTATGTCTACAGATACAGTGGGTCCTCTTCCCTGAAGTCCGCCATGTTGCACCACCATGTTTCTACAGTAGCCCAGAACTGACAAACTAAACACTGTTTACTGACTCACTGTCGACTCACGGCCACCATAGTTTTTTTCCTTGTGTGAAGGAGAGAGTGAGGCAATGGGGTTGCAATCATCAACTACATTGCTATATACCACTAAATCCTACAAACTTTAACAAAATAACAGCTGCAGTGACAAACACAGCAACAGCAAGTGTAAGCTGGAAAATTGCACACATGATGACAATTTTAATACTACATGTATGTACTTATAAATACTTTGTTCCATCAGTATTTCGTTTTATGTATGTTTATGTTTTATGCCCACTTTCTTGAAGTTTAATTAATGTTTTGTGGTCACACATACATATGCCTGAACTGTCAGTGTATCAGTAAAAAAACATGCATGCTCCAGCACTGATCGTCATTGTTAAATACATAACTTTTGTAGTTCACTTCACCATCACTAGACGCCTTTTGCACTTCACTCCTGGCAATGTTTTGCTGCTTACGCCTCCTCTCTGCACTCCGGGGGCGGAAGTCGCAACATAGCAGAGGGAAATAAAGAGATGAAGAACTCTCATTGATCCCCATTTAGCTTTCGCGAAACGTTTTTTAAAAAAACTTCAGATATCTTCCGTTCAAACGCCTTAGACTTATTTGAACTACACGACGTGCAAACTAAAAGATAATAGCTGAAATTGAAGAGTTGAAGAGTTGTCCTATCACAGTCGGAGTACGTCATCTTCTCAAGCATAGACGATCTCAGTGGACGGGCGGTCCATGTGACGCCGTCTTGACCAATCAGGAGAGTGCGGGTAACCGTTGGCGTTTGAATCGTCCTCTGAAAACAGCGGCAGATGACAGCAGCTTGTAAGCGCTCGGAAAACAGTACCAACTACTTCACATCAACCGAATACAGTTCTCTGGACTTTTAGCTTTGAACTGCGAACACCTACTGAAACATGTCGAAAAAACAGATTTACTACTCTGACAAGTACAACGATGAGGAGTTCGAGTACAGGTATGATAGACGTTACTGGAATTAACCGTTAAGTTGAACGTTGTTTTCAAAAGTCCGTTAGCCTAACGTCAAATCACGGTTCGCTACGTGGCTCGACGCTAACGTCTGCTGGAAACTTCATTTTTATATCAGTAAAGTTATTAAATGAAATACATTAACCTGACTGTGTATTTGTTTAGCTTAGCGTTATGTTACTGACGTTAGTCACAGCACTCAGACAAAATAACCTGGTCCACATAACAGCTAGACATGCTAATTAGCTGCTATCTCAGCGTTGCAGGCATGACGTTACTGCAGCTGCAATGTTTCCCATAGTTACCCGAAATGTGTCTTTCTCAACGTTTTGTCAAGTTACTGCTTGACCGTATTTTTTTTTGGGGTAAACTTTTGGTCATTCTCGACAGTTTTTTATTTATTTATATTTCCGTAGACATGTCGTGCTTCCAAAGCAGCTGTCGAAACTGGTGCCCACCTCCCACCTGATGACAGAAGAAGAGTGGAGGGGACTCGGAGTGCAGCAGAGCCAGGGCTGGATTCACTACATGATCCACAAACCAGGTCAGTGACTGTGGACCCAGAGGATAGGCGCACATGTTTTTTTAAGTTTTGTCTTAAAACAGTGCACACAAGCTTACATATATAAATATTGATCACTGTAACCATTCTTTCTGTCCATAATGGTTGTGAAGAGATCCTTTCATGTGTACATTAGGGTCCTTATTCTGTGCATAAATGCGTTATGATGCCAAAGCAAATGTATGGTTTCAGCAGTCTGAGTTAGTCAAATCAAATGGGTATTTTTGCAACAAAATTCCCCTGTTACAGTGCTATCACTCCACTGTCAATGAAATGGGGGTGGGGTTTTGTACTTTAAAAGACTGGAAATTTGGACAGTACCTCTTTGTTTTCTATAACTCCAACTGACAAAGCCTCGTTTTAGCTTCAGCTCAGCTTTAGGATGCATTTCCTTCTCCTAGATTGTAGGAATCTCTTCATGACTAGTATATGGAGAAAATGATTGATTACAGTGACCAGTGGCACTTTTTATTTTACATCAAGTGTACGTCAGCATGTTTGTGTTGTATTGAGGTAGACATGGAAAATAGCTTCCAGCGTGTGCCATTAGATTGTGATGAAGGTCATCTATGTGCATGACACAGTATGGTGTATGGCAATGGATGATGCTGACGGACGCTTCTTTGCTTTATTCTCCAGAGCCACACATACTGCTTTTCAGAAGACCTCTCCCAAAGGATTAAATGGGAATCATCTGTAAATTGCCTGCTATCATCTTTGCTGATTTGTATTGTCCTGAGACCATACATCTCTCCTACATACATCTCTACATATGTTCTAATGTATTGTGTATAAAACCTTTTAGTTGTATTTTTCTTTTTCTTTTTTTTTTTCAAACTCCCTCAATTTTTAGAGGTAATGAGAGGCAAATAGCTTAATTCCACTGTGAATGATAACCTTATGGACAATATGAAGGTGAAAGTTTGCCTGTTGTTGTACATTTTAATACATTCTTTTTAAATGTCTTGATGCCATTTTGTTATGATTGATTTATTTACTCAGCGGTCATACAGGCACAGGGTTTTATTTTTCTCAAGGCCATGATTTTCCCAAAAGAGCTTTCTGTGTTTGAATATTTCCTGTCGTTTAAACTTATGTTTGTGTTGTGTACATAATATTATTTCTAGATATTATAATTTTGACAGAGTCATGGTTGACTCAACAAGTTCATTGTTGCTGAAAGAACAAAATAAAATGGACTTCTTCTCTTCACATGTTTGCTCATGAACATTTCTTTCTACCAGATCACAGAACTACAATTGCTTTTGTAGTTTTTTTTGAGAGTGGATGATGATCAGTCAGAAAGATTGACAACTAGTGGAGTAACAAATTCTGAGTGTCTGATGCCCAAGGAGTAGGCTGGTGCCCGAGCCTTGTGAACTGTCACTCTCTCTGGGTTGTAGGTTCCAGGGCCGGGTTTCTGGGTGGCATCTCTGGGTAAGTTGTGACGTCCCAGCATGGAAAACGCTGGCTGTCGGGGTAGATAAACACTTGGGTCCGTACTGTTGTACCTGCAAGGCCCTGGTGTCTTGGCTAAATCCACAGATGGTCCCCCTGTGCTGTAACTGCCTGACATCGTGTAGCTTGCACTGGCTGTCTTGTTTGGGACTTGAGGGCCCATTAGCGGAGGGAGAGAGTACTTGTTAGGAGCAGGTACTGAGTCGATGCCTCGGTACTGTGTACGAGCGCTCATTGTGAAGGATGGGGGCCTGCGTTGGAGGTTGCATGGTGGGGCTTTCTCAGGGCTGTATGCACCTGGTCCAGGTGTGTGAAATAGCTCCTCTAATGAACAGAAAACAGTTGAATAATATAAACCATCAACAACATATGGTGGAGTGTATTCTTAGTGGGGTTCAGATTGTCAGTTGTAACAGCTGACACTGGAAATAGTGTCAAAAACAAATGTTTTTGTACAAGGGTCCTTGCACAATAATGGAGGTATTAGTTTAAAACTCATCATTGCAACATCACTTAATCTGTGAAACAATGTATGCACCAAAATAACACTTATTCTATATATTATTGTTAATTGGAACTTACTCTCTGCTTTCATTCGGCCCAGCATTGAGTATGCTGGTGTGCCATCCCTTCCAAAATGAGTGATTTTTGCATCAATATGATACTGAGGCCCCAGACTGGAGTCAACACAATACACTGCAGGGAGAGTAAACATTTATAATCAATTAAATATAATGTCTCCATAGTTTTATCATGCAATAGCCCTAAAACAATCTGCCAAAATGAACATGAGGTGAAATAACTCCAGAATTATGAGGTGTTGTCTCCCCCTCGTGGCTTTAATGTGAAAATACACCATTTAGGATTTATACCACACAGCTCATATGACGTATTTGAGGAGATTAAATCATTCTTAAAAGATGAACACATCAATAAGTGTAATTATATAAATGATTTTATATAAAAATCATTATAATTGTTTCTGTTGATTCTGTTCTGCTGGTTTATTCTTAGCTATGACATCAAAAGATTCATGTTTTATTTCCAGGACCACATGAGAACATTTAATTACATAAATAATAAATGTTTCCTCTGTAGCTATATGATAATCTAAAAGTTAGAACTCACTATTGTCACTCATCCTGCCATGGAAGGAATAAGCAGGGCTAGTTGGCTTGGTGAAGTCATGGCCAACAAATCCAATGGTGGGAGGGAGCCCATAGCGCCCAGGTCCTGGTCCTAGAGACATGGGGGATACATCACACACATACACATTGTATGCTATAAAATACATTTATAGTGCACAAAAGACACAGATGTGCAGTAAAGTAGATTTAAAGTGGCAACAGTTTTTCTGTAAGTTATAGCTTCTGTAGTTCATGTAAGCAGATGTGCTTCTTCTGCAGCTTTCTTTCTGCAGTAACAGTGCAATGAAGTATATTGAAAATGTCAATTAATTTGCAGAACTGTAGAATAAATGTGACCATCTCGAGGCTCTATCTGCATTAAACTTAAACTGATTCATCACTGTACACTGGGTCAGACAAACAAAATGCAGCACATATCAAGACACAGCTTAGAGCAAAGCATTACATCAGCATAGTGTTCAGGGGCATGTGCACAAACAGAGCGAGTGTGAGCATTTTTCACAGAAAAGAGCGAGTCCTGGCAGGTCTGCACGCTGAGAAATCCTCTCCTCTGCTCAAGTCAGTGTTCCCGCTTAGAAATTATGAAATGACCACAAAAAGACTCTATGCTTCTATTCATGAACTTACCCTTTTCTCTTCCTGCAATTACTGGATATTTTTTCTCCATAGACTCTTTGTAGCAGCGATGGATGGTTCAAGAATCCCTCAGTGGTAGCAATACTACAGAAATATTCACACAACCTGTCAGTCGTAACAAGAGGCTTGCTTAAAAAAAAAAAAAAAAAGATTGGCAATTCTTAAAAAAAAACATTCAAGGCACCTTTCCAGAGGTAATTCTCCCTTTCAATCAGAACTGAGGCAGACTGCATACTTTAAAATTCAGCCATCTGAGGAGCACTTTCCTCCTTAATCCAATGTCCATCTTGGTGTTCTTTCTTCAGATATCACAGTGTTGTTTCTCCAGGATCCAGCATCATCCAGCCATGTCCTGGCTGACAGTGAAACCCAGAACCCTGGATGCTCCAGAATCAATCCCTAATGTCCACTGAAAAGAATCAGGAAACCTGAGACGTATAATACATATCGAAGTGCCAACTGCAGAGCAGACTGGATAGGGTTTTACCTCTCTGCCTGTTTGTCCCTTTGTCCAAATGATCCATCTGTGGTGGCTCGGACAGGTGAATAGCCCTTCCTTCACAGAGGTGGATGTATAGGTGCACTCAGCTGGTACTTAGGAACAATGTCATCACTCCGATTCACTCTCATGTAATGCTAGCTCCCCTTGCAAACCAATGAAACCAAGATCCCCCTCTCCCTCCTTTCTCTTTTCACTCTTTCTGCTCATCGCAGTGTGGAGAAGCAATATCACTCTTCAGCCATGCATGCGGTTGCTACGGAGACTGCTGTGGATAGTTTGCTGCAGCCAGGTCCCCTGCACTGCTGGCTTAATGTCACTATGGGAACAAAGTTTTTCCATTTAGACTGGAGGAGTAAATCCTGCTGCATCTGCTCAGAGATTAGAGGTGAAGTTTTTGTGAAGTTGCATAACTTTTACTTGAAATGTGAGTAGGCTACACTGCACAGTGTGTTGTGCATATTTTCTTCCCAAAAACACACATACATAAAGCTCCTACACAGATGCAGGGTCAGATGCAGTGCAGCACACCTGGAGCAGTTACAGGCCAAACACTTTCATTTAGCAGGCCCCATTGAAGTGCCAACGTACAACTCTCTGGTTTCTCATCTTTAACTTAAGGTCAAACTGATTACCCAGATGCAGTTACAGTTTAGCTCTCTTTGATCTGCTCTAATCCCAGTGATGATTTGTAGTTGGGATTTGATGGACTCGTTTAAAGGCCTGAACGGCCAGAGGCCACAGTAACTGAGAGGGTCGCCAAGTGACATGTGCAGAAAACAAACATTAAACTTTAACAGACTCTAACTCTCTCCTGGGCTGCTGCTTTGGTAACCCGAATCTGTTGTGAGCAGTTGCAAGAACACATACGGTGCACATTCAAACTTAGACAGTGTGGACAAAGTAATACACACACACACACACACACACACACACACACACGCACACACACACACGTACATGCTTTCTGTCTCCAACACAGAAGCATGCCAGGGATCAGAGAGTCAGTTATCAAAGCTGAGGGCCCTCGAAGCAGCAGGGTTGTAATACAGCTCACTGCTGACAGGAAATTATCTCCAGACTTAACTAGCCTTTCAAAGGAAATGGAGCAACACAGCTTTCATAAACAACTGCACTGCAGCTCCTCTGCTAGTGGAGCAGATACATGTACTGTGCTGCAACTACAGAGACTGTGTTGTTCTAAAAAGTTATTTCTTTCCTACAGTTGTAACAACACAATCTATAACAGAAACAGGAAGCAGAGAAGCCTTGACTTAAACCCAGGTAACCTATATTAATGGCTGGACACATGAGTAAGTCATCTAAACCTGAGAGTGTATGAGGCAACATACAACTCACAAAATCTTGGATTGTATACAAATTTTATTCTCATTTGTTTTAAAAAGCACAATATTTGATATGAATAGGGGCTACATTTAATCAAATTTGGTACATTTACAGGAATTCAAAACTTCATTCTTGATTTTTAAGTTGATTGCTTCACGAATCAAAATTTAACAAAAACAAAATAGCTTATGAACTGTACAATCAAATCTCAAGGTAGGTAAGGTGAAAGGTGACTTGAGAGTAGATGATGGTTCCAGAAACATCTGGGCTGGTTCGTCCTAGTGGACCAGTCGTCGAAAGACATACATCTTGTAACTGTAAAGTTCATGGTTTGAGTCGGCCAGAGACCTTTGTTGCACGTCAGTCTTCTTCTCTTTCCTTATGTTTCCTGTCAATCTGTACTGTGCTGTCGAATGAAGGCAAAAAGCCCATGAAAAATCTTAAAAATGAAAAACATTTGAGCTTATGTTTCTGTAAAGCATATGGTTAGCATATGTCTTTTTCCAGCAGGATACCAGCACAGGAATGTCATCAAACATTTCAATAATTGGGTTAAAGCTTGCTATGAAAGAAAAAAAAAAAAGCCTTTGACAGCACATATCTTTTGTTTGAACTCAAAGAACCACAAGGGAGGAAAGTAGACTGTATGGGCGGGCAGTGACAAAAAAAAAAAAAAAAAAAAAAAAAATATGACCTCTAGCTACAAATAAATACCACAGATAGAAAATATAACAAAATATTTTGCTTAAAGTCAGGTGTAATTACAAACATAAATACTTGATTATTTCTTCTAGTGATTATAAAGGCAGTACAGTGAATAACAAAGATGCTATGGTGCCTATTGGTGACTACGAGTCTGGAGGAAGAAAAATTAAAGTCTGGAGGACACTATCTTAATAGCAGACACACACACGCAAACATATAAATGCATCCACACAGACTCCATTCAAAACACGTTATAACACGCACTCTCACACAAAGTCACACTCTCATTCTCCAGACTCCACCATCACTTCCTTTCAGGCTGAGCAAGTCCCAAGTCTCTCTTCTCTTTCCATTCACTAGCATATTCACAAATAATGTACAATTTGGAGGATGGTATGGCTTCACTCTGTGAGCGTTTCTGTGGATGACAAGAAAACACACATTTTTATCTTTCAACATCTTTCACCTACGATCTGTAATCAGAACCTGTGTGTTATTTAACTGCCACAGCAAAATGTTTTACTTTTAACAAGCGACAACATTTCATATCTGTAAATAATTATCCACAACTTATTCTGCGTATGAGGCTGGCTTAATTTTATATTTATATTTTTCTGCATAACTACTTTCATTAGAAATACTCTGTTGCACTGGGTGACGTGTTCCCTTGATTACAATGACTATACTATATTTTGCACAATTTAATCTTGGTTGAGTTATGTTTGCTTAAATTAGAGTGCTGTAGCTGTAGTATATAACTTATTCTAGACTTTTTCAAAGATACAATTTTATATTTGTGACCAGTTTTAAAGTTTTTTTATTTACTCTTTGAGTGATATAAACAAGATAGAGATCGCAGCTCATACCATCGCTCAGGGGTGTTTTTTGTGTCCAGTGTGGGTAGCTGGGTATCTGCTGGCAAGAGCACCTTCTGCTCTACATCCCCTCCACCTTCAGGAAGGTCAAAATGGTCGCCTCCCACTGCATCAGCAAGGAAAGGCTCAGAATCTGGGTCGTATTCATAGGAGTAGTAGGACACCTCTGCCATGGACCCTTGCTCCTCTTCACCTGGAGAGACCGGGGTGGGGTGAACAGTGGAGACATATTAAAACAAACAGACATTGAATGGTTTATCACAATGCATGAAATATGCTGAAAACTTTAGTTGCTGAAGATGAAAGAACTGGAAGACTGAAGACTCAAAGGTACCCTGTGGAGTATGACCACATGGGTCCCTGTTTTGTCAAAAAACACACATGCTTGCAGGTGATTTGATACAAATTAACGCTAATGGTTATATTTTATTCCACTGATCTACTAAAACAAACTTGATGTAGTAAAGTGTTGGCAAAAGCAGGGAAGAAGAAGGCAGCAAACAGTTAACATGGATGTAAATTAGGAGGTCTCAAATGATTCAAAAATAATCTTTTCCAATGTTTTCTTATGTGGAAGAAAAAGGACTCTTTTGTGTGTCTGTTTGACCTCTACGACACGCACAATGCATTTCGGTGAGAAAGAATGGAAACATAACCTTTGTTTGTTTACAAGAAAACTCCACAGGGCGCCTTTAACATGTTGTACATCTGAAGCACTTGCAGCAATACCCCACCTCAGACAGTAGGGGTCCCTCCCTGCTTAAAATGTTATATTATCACAGAAGATGCTACTACAAAAATCATACTTTTTGAATAAGGGATTGTACATGTACATTTTACCGTAAGTACATAATATGAGTCTGTTCTAATCAGAAGTTTGTGGTGCACATTGGCTTTACGGTGTGGTCTATACACAGAAATAATATGTAAAAGATTCAAAGAAAAGTTCATGCACATTAAGATAAATATTATCTCAAATAAAGCCTGTGAGTCTGTGTATCCATTATACTGTATGTTGCCCTCTGGTACAAGTTCACTAATAAGACATGTCTGCACAGGGAAGCTAATTCCAGAGCTTCAGCTTCCTCCACTGCTCCAGTGGAAACTGTCATTTCCTTGGCACAACCCGCCTTCACCTATTACACTCTCAGTGCACTTAGCGGGCATGTCGTCAACATTCTAATGGTTTACAATGACAGTGTTTTTACAGTACTTATTCAATCTAATCATCCAAGGGATATTATATTGTGGCTGAGTGTGTGTGTGTGTGAGGGCGTATTTGCCTGTGTAAGCATGCAATACATGTATGTGTGCGTGCATATATAGATAGATATGTGCGTGTGTGTATGTGTGTGTGTGTGTGAGTACATAACAGCATTCCTGTGGTGAGTGTGAAGCGTTAGCTTTTGTACTAAGGAGACCTTTGACTGAGAGCAGCTTTGTGAGCTGTAGCTACCAGGAGCTGCAGGCTGGGAAACAAGTCAGTGCAGGCTGTGCCACATCACACACACATGCGCGCTCACACACACGCACACACACCTACACCTACACATACACACCTGTACACATCTCAAAAACGCATACAGGCAGACGTTAGTGTTATATATCATTAACAGCTCTTACATTACAACATGCGATCCATGCACACACAGCATGCATGTACAGTATGCACACTCCTGCAACTTGTGAATGACTGCAGTGCCTTTTTATATTTTCGTTGCCAAATGTAACACAGCTACATCCTCCCTCCACACGCAGCCAAACATCCTATCAGGAATTCTCTGGCTGCCTCTCTGGAAGTGGCAGCTGATCTAAGCTCATGGCAGAGCAACAATCAAGCTTGCAGTGTGAAACCTATCCACCTATTTATCACACCGATTGTAGACATGATGTAGTGGCAGGGGAATGTGCTGCCACACACCCCACCTACATATCTACTTTCTTCTTCTCATCCTTTCTCTCCTTCTACCCTGTTTTTCCCCCTCTTTATTCTTTCATCTCGTCTCTCACCCGTCCCTCTATGACTATCTTTCTCCCCTTTCTTTTCTTAGTTGTACATCCCCCACACACCTTTCAACTTTTTGTCTCTCACTTTTTCTTCTCCTGCCCTGGTATACTCCGATTCTCCACATTACAAAAGAAAAGACACATATATGACATATGACATGACACTCATACAACAATCAAAGCTGTAGCATTTAAGTGAAGAGCAAGTGAAAACCTATAGTAGGCAGAAGGCATACTGTAGAGTAGTACTGCATCTGCAGCTAGCCTTAACAGGCAGATGGAGAGCAAGACAGAGGTGAAATGTAAAAATTGTAGTATATGGGGGAGATGGGAGGTGATGCAAAGCTGTGTGTTATCAGGGAAAGGTGTGGTAGAAGTTACCTGTGTGTACAGGCACTGAGGGCTGCTCAGTTTCCTGGTTTGCTATTGGTTGCCTATCCTCCACTGTGGTCTCCACTGGAAATACAAAACACACACACATGATAGATTATTCACATTTATGTGTAAAAAAACAAAACAAAAAAAAGCACTTGTAATGAATTCAACAGAGTTTCAGTGTCGCAGAGTTTCACTGTTGCATAATCTAAATACTGCCCAGAAGCATTATCCACCCAACTGAGCAACACTTCTTGGCAAAACAATGATGTACACTCAGTCTCAACAGAGGCCTGCATTAAAATCTTTCCAAAAATAGCAGGGGCCAAACCATAGCCAGAGGGGCCGTGTGTGGAAACAAATTGTATCTTTTTCCTTTTCAAAACAGGGAAATGGTGGCATGAATCTCCCCCACACAACCATACACAAACAAACAAGGTCGGGGAGCTTGAAACAAAAATACGATTCTTTTGATAATCTACAGCATGAACCACTTGGCACAAACTGAGGTCTTTTCCCACCAAAGTTTTGTCTATGCCTTTTCCCAATCTGCTCCACAACATGAAGGCTCCTTTGTTGTTGGGCTGTGCGTCGGAAAGGAATGTGACAAGGATTTCAAAGGGCTGGACAAAAGCACTCTGTCATTTGGAGAGAGCCCTGTAATACAGCAGAGAGCGAGAGAGGGTGTGTTTGTGTGTGTGTTCGTTGGGGGGGGTACGGTGGGTAGCTCTCCTCGGAAAACTCATCCAGTAATCAGCTCAACACCTGAACAGCTGTTTCTACAGCTCAGATCACGGCACACACAGTTGAGCGTAGACGCGCTTGCATGTGCATGCAAAGAGACACACATACATATGCGCACACAACATGGAAACGTGGGCGATTACGGTCTTACACTGAGTTACAGCAGAGCCAACTGACTGTATCCGATAAAATACACAAACGTCACAAAGAGATCTTGAGAACACACACTCATGCAGGCGAATACTTGTTTCCTGTCAATGTCTGAGAATTACAGTCCATTTGTTATCAAAAAATGAACAGTATTCAGATGATAAAAGCTTGAATAGAGCAGTTATTTCCTGCTCTGGACACAATCTTCACTGAGTTATGGGTGGATGCACACAGAGCGAGATGATGATAACAGTACTATGAGATTGTGGCAGTTTCAAAATAAATATTGAGATCTAAGCTATCATTTCTACCATGTCCACTAATGTTAGCCTGATAATTAGACTGAATTGCCTTTTTTAATTATTAGCTAACATGGACAGTGTTGTTTTGTTTTGCCTTAACCAATCAGTAGCAAGTGATTCACCTGTCCCACCAATGTGATCTTGCTAGCAGTGGTTAGTCTCATTTAAAGTTTTTCACAGTGATCAAAGACTTATCATAACTTGTACGCCATTGCCGCCATTTTCCACAAATGTAGCTAGGTAGTTAGCTAACTATATAAGAAGATGACAATGTCCCCTTCTTAATCCTGCCAACTAAGCTCTGATTGGTCGACTGTTTCTCTATCTGGCTGACCTATTGTTGGACATTTGAGATGTAGGTCTGTAGTTAGTGAATGGAGCCTAACTGTTGCAAGGCTGAAGTCCAGTTGATGTACAGTGATAGAGCACTTACTGTGAGGACACTGGGATAGCGGAACCTGCTTGATGCGTGTCCCATTTCGACAGGCAAACACCTCCATCTGACACTGGTTCTGGTAGAGCTGTCCATCTGACCCACAAACTGGCTCTCCATCATAACCACAGTCTCTGTAGCAAGTGCAACGCTCAAACTGCTCCTCCTCCAGACAGCCAAACACATTGTTGCACTGGTTCGCCTGCACAAAACCTGCAGAAAATATGTGTTTTTAAAAGACTAAATGGAAATGGGGTGTCTGGGAATCATTAATAGCATCATCATAGTCTCACCTATCCACTGACTGGTTGAACTTTCCACCTCATTGCAAGTAGGTCCATCACACAGCTCCCGTGCTAGCGGACTGCTCTCGCTGACGTTGTAGAACCGGGTGGCCTCGAAGGCTGCATGACAAGCACAGACCCACACCGGCACGTTCACACATCCACACACACAAAAAAATGATGACACTCACCATAACTAGGTCATAAACTTAAAAAAGAAAATTCCCATTTCCACAAAAAAAGAAGGCACTTCATAAATCATGGTGAGTTAGACAGTTTTCCTGCTCTGTAACTCTTTAAAGAGCTGTACTTAAAATATTCATCAGAGGCACACCTGGTTCGTAGTAGTCATAGATCTTGACCGGAACAGGTGCTGTCTTGCCCACAATGTATTCCCTGACAGCTTGGAAGGCCACACACGTCATACACTGGCTGGGGATCTAAGAAGGGGTGATAAACACAGACAAAATATGTACAAAAACACCCAGAAAAGCATACAAATTTAGAAAAACAAACATTCTTCACCCCACTTCACCACAAATTCTCCCCAACCCTGTGCAAACACCGGTGGGTAACCCTCTCCTCATCCACCATCACCACACATACAGTATTTTTCGACAAGAGCAGAGCCCTGATTGACACAGCAAGGAAGGATTTGAATTTAACTCACCTCATCAAAGTAGAATAACACTTTTCTCCCATTCAGCTCATATCTCTTCAGACCCACTCGCTTGTCCATCAACAGCTATTGAGGGAGACGAGAAAATCAAGGTCAGTATGTATGAAAACGCAACTGGACTCAAGAAACTGCACAAACTCCAAGTTTTCGGCCTGACTTAGTCCTGAAATTGGTCCAGATAGTTTGTAGGGTATTTGTGAGTGTGTATGTGTGTATGTGTGTGTGTGTGTGTGTGTGTGTGTGTCGATGAAGCACTAAAGTGGGACATATTTTTTAAAAATACTTCTGTGATGCCTCACATAGTCTAACATAAACCCAGTGTTGAACCAGCTTAACATATAAGATACTAACAACTTTTTTTAGAAATAATGACAAAAGGCACATTTTATTAATAAAAACCACACATGAATCTATGCTCTCGCTTATGCATTTATCTATCTGGAAGAAGTAAATGCTGTGGTTGATAGTGATGAAAATAAATGTAGACTTTAGGCTATAACCAATCAATACTAAAAAAAAAAGGCACAATCATGGACAAGGAATACAGAAGTTGCTGTCAAGTTAGCATTTGATTCTAACATTAGTGGACAACTTGTAGTCAAGCACATGGAATTGGACACAAATAGTAATCAGCACCACGGCGTAATGGACAGCTCCGTCTCGTGCTAACCAGGGTTTACTATTCAATGAGATTAAATATAAAAACCCTTTACTGACTATAATGAATCCCTGTTGTGACTGAATGAATCAGTAGCGTTTAACAGTGACTTCTTGTTAAAAGCTTAAAAGGCAACATAAACCACAGAAACAATAATGATGTGATAAATGTCGCGAATACGGGTGATTAGCCTTATAAACAGTGCTTGTATAGGCCTCGTTTTGTACTGAACGTACGAACGTTATTGAACTGAAGACAGTCCGGGCCGAACAGCGCAACTGTATGAATGGTGATGAGTCCACAAACTGCATAGTGATTATGAATCTTTACACTCAACTAAACAATATGATTTGAATCAGTAAAGTCATTTAAAATTTACACCTCTAGTACAGTGTTCTTACCACCCAACTGAGTCCACATGGTCTGCATTTGAATGTGCTCTACAACCGGAATGCAAACCATATGCACTCTACCATGACATGACGACAGAGGTGGAAAATGTACAGGTCGCCAATCATGGACTTGGCTATAGGCCTATATTAGTCAAAATTAACAAGGCATCCTAGCTTTCCTCTGGGATCACCTGATCAGTGTAGTGTAGTTAGACAGTTTCTGGTATTTTGTGAGCCTTGTGCACAAATGTATAGTTGGGTCAGACATGCATGACCATATCGAGTGTATGAATGAGTAATGAGGAAGCTGTTTACTGCAAATTTGACTGTGTGCATGGAGAGCCAGCAAGTTAATTCCCCCCACGGGGGGATTTTTCATTCTGTCAAAGGTGGCAGCCTTTGGACAGCAGGGGTTTATGAGGTGCTCAGCCTGAGCTGGCGCCACCGAGACACACACACACACACTCTCTCTCTCTCTCTCTCTCTGTCACACATGCGCGCACACACACCAGACAATTGGTCTCTCTGTTTACAAAAGCATTGTTTGTCTATCTAGCAACTAAACATTGCCAATGAACTCCCATAACTCAAATGTTATACCCACAGTGTGTTTTGAGTTGTTAAACAAAGCTCATTATATTGGGTGATAAGAGGCCGTGGCTGTGATAGCTCCCAGTCAGTCACCAAACTAATCATTCATGACTACAACTTCCATGAAAGCAACTAGACATGACTGTAGAAGCCAAGCTTGCCACCATAAATTGAGGAATGTAAGTGGCAGTCGGGCAGGCAGCAGTAAAACTCCAAGGGAGGCCAGCAGGGGTGTAAACCGAGCTTGTTAGCCACTACAACTCAGGTCAGCCTCAACTGACACACTCACAGCAGTATATGTGTGTATGTATGTGTGTGCGTGTTTAACATCTCCCCAGGTAGCCAGAGAGGTGGTTCTTTTAGAGGTGGAAGCCTGCAGACTAAAGCCCTATAACTGTCTAGTAATGAGGGACAGGCTTCTGATGGGTGGCTGGGGAGCTGACCTGAATCCAGCCCTTAAATTCATCATCAATTTCTTTCGCTCTCCATCATATTAACCATTTCTCAATTCACCCATCCATCCTATGTCTGCTACTCCTTTAACCTAGTTACAGAACATCTGTCTCTTCCCTCTGTCCTTTGAAAAGTATAGAAGTTTACTCTAAATCTGTGCCTCAGGAGGCCCAATAAGGTGTGTGTGTGTTTGGTCTTGTAGGCCCAGGGAGGCCCGATGGCCTCTGACCCTAAGACATTGTAACCCCACAGTGACTGAGCTGGCTGGCCTTTCTCTTATCATGCCTAAAAAACACCATAAAAAAGGACCCTCACCTTAATGACCATTTCCCTGACACATACAAACACATGCAGAAGCACGAAATACTTTCACATTCACAGCACTGAGAGGCTGAGAGGAAGTCTTTAGGAGCTGTTCTGTCCAACAGCTTCTTACAACAATGGAAAGAATAACAGGTAAACACTTGACTCCTTTCCTTCTCTGACAAATATTTACCGTCTACTGTATAATAGGAATAATATCCCTGTCTAAAGTATGTGTGTTTTTTTAATGCAAGTACGTCAAGGGATGCATCCTGTGTGGGTGTGAATGTGTACACGTGAGCCTGGGGTTTGCAAACGAGTCTGCAATGGAAACAGGAGGAGTCTGATGAATTCCATGACATACTGCGCTTCGTCAAATGGCCTCCAGATGTGGACGCATCTGTCTCTCCTTCTACTACCTGCCTTTCAGTTTGGGCACTTACCTGACTACTTGCCTTGCCTGTCTAGCATTCTGTGAGCCACTATGACCAACAACTACTGGATGTATATGGGTCTGTGCATGTTCAGGATGATGTACAATCTCTAGACCTTTAACAATAGTATGTCCATTAGTGTGTTTACTTACCCGCTCTAGACTTTCAACATCTGCTCGGAAACCAGAAATCATTGGAACTTCTATGACGGCCATGTTGGACGAGCCTGAATGGAGCCACCTAGACAGAGAGTCGAGATTACGATGAAAATTGTCAGAAGCAGAGCTGTGCGTATGTGTGAGGCTAACAATTTTTTTGTACACAGTGTGTTGTACCTGGCACAGACTTCTAAGGAGATGTGGAAGTCCATTTTGTCCTGGTGGGCTGCTGGGTCATCATCATCGATGGGCGCACGGCGTTTACGGTTAAGCTCAGAACGGTTGTCAGCACGGCTCCGGGAACGCGAGGAGGGATGACGGGAAGAGGAGGAAGAGGAGGGGGGCTGCAGGTGTCGCTCCTGAAAAGGCTCTTTCAGGTCCACCTTGAGCTGGAAGGCTGGCTTGGATACTGGGTCGGGTAGGTTGTAAGACACATCAATCTACAGACACACAGTGAGCAGTACAAGGGCAGTATTTAAGAATGGGATCCATGAAAAATGAAACTTTAAATGCTCAAATAGAGCAAGCACCATGGCTCCATGTATGGCACAGTCACCATCCCTAGAGCCATTTTGGTCCAAACATAAATATTTCAACACCCATTTGATGAATTGCCATGAAATTCTGTGGAGATGTTCATGGTGTCAGAGGATGAACCCTAAAGACTTTGGTGATACCCAGACTTTTCCTATAGAGCCTCCAGCAGATCAAAGTTTTCACTTCGCCTGTGAAATACTTCAACATCTACAAGACAGACTGGCACCAATTTTGTACAGACATTCAGAGTTCCCTGAGGATAAATCCTACGTCAATCCTCCTCCTAAATTTTCCCCAAATGCCACCATGAAGTTTCCATTTGTGGTTTTGAGTGAAACATCTCAACAACTATATGGACGAATTACAATGAAATCTGCTACACACCTTCATGTCCAAGGATGAACTTTTCTAACCCAAAAACTCTGAATCTAATCCTATCATTAGTTAACATTTCACAATACACAGTACAGTACTTAAGTGCAAAACTAATCACATTCCTCTCAACCTGAGCTGTACTTTGTGTTTGGTGATAATTAGCATATATAGCGATATTGTGATTTTGGCTGTAGCTTTACATTTTCATATATAGAGAAATACTGTATGTCAGATCAGCTGATAGTTTGTCAGGATGTCTGCTATCACATAGTTTTTTTGTTTGCCAAATATTTGGTATGTGTTTGAGGTAGCTACTTGTTAAAAAAAACAAAATTAATATGTTTTGGCATCATGGGTTGGAAACAAACTACTTAGACTTCAAATATTTAGGACCTCCGGCCTTGCAAAGACTAGAAATTCAGGAAAAAAAGGCTTAGGCAAAACTTTAAAGCATAAACCACAAATCATATTCACTGGACACAAGACATGCATTCAGAAGACTACTATTTCAGCCTGAGGACAACTCACTGCTTTGATGCTCTTTTTAATTTCACAGAAGATTATTATTCCTAGAACTGTACACATTCTGAATAAATCATCCAGTCTGATTTGAAACCTTTGCAAAGCTACTAAATAATAATCCTGAGGCGCAGGACGTATACTCATCACATACATGTCTACAAACACACACACACACACACGCACACACACACACACACACACACACACACACACACACACGCACACACACAGACACACACATGCAGGTCTCTTTGATTGCCCCGCTCTTGTATTTCATTAGAGCCCAGGTGCTGCTGGCCCGAGGGGCTGTCAGAGGAGTGTGTTGACGCACGGAGAGGTGTGGATGGAGAGAAAGTAGAGAGGGAGAGAGGTGTGAAGAAAGAAAATGTGTGTTTGTGTGCGAGAAACCTGCTGAGGAGAACGAGTTGGAAGACGTTTCACAGCAGAGCACAACATCCGCTGCTGTAGCTGGCTCTGCCTCAGTCAAATCAAGTCATATCTCAAATACAGGTTTCCGAAAAAACAGGACTTTAAACATCCTTGATCACACATGTTTTTTCAATTATGTCTTGTTTAGATTTAAAACAGACAAACATTTAAACATTGGTGATAAGAAGACAGGGAAAAATATTATCCAACTAAGAGGAAAAATGACTCCTACCGTTTATGAAAGGGGTTTTTGTTTGTCTGTGACAAGGTAGGAAGTAAACAGCATCCTGTCCAGGAGACCACAGGAATAAACAGGAATGATCAACACATTCCAAAACAACTGGCTAAACTCTACCAGATTACTTCAATTTACAGGGAGGAATTTGGGCATTGTGGGGCGACGGCGACGGACTGTGCCGCCAGATTCTTGCTGTGAACCAATTAAGCATTAAGCAAATAAGCATTACAGTTCCTTTTTGGGGTTTTTGGGGGGCAATCTTCAAGGTTGCAAGTGTGTCTGTTTTGTGTGAGCTTATGTGTGTGAGCACCACAATACCTGCATGAGACAGCAGCCTTCTCCTTTAGCGCTGACAAAAAGGCCTGTGGGGATACTGGGGATCTGAAAGAGAGAGAGGGAGAGAGAGAGACAAGAAAGAAGAGAAACAAAGAGAGTCAGAGGGGGCAGAGGGAGGTGAGTGAGTCATTTATCAAGTGAATGAATGCTGTAGCCTGCTGCACTGCCACTAGTTCCCTGGCTACTAACCAGCAGGCCTTAATTGCCCCCAATTAAGCTGACACCACTAATCACAGCAGAAGAACATGCCCGGCAGAGAGAACGCACTGCACTCTCACCTGAACCACTCTGGCTGCCTGATGGAGCACGCTTACACACACCCATACACACACACACACACACACACACACACGCTTACACACAGCAGCGCTGACCTGACGCCACAGTGCCCCGGCCAATGTAGTTCGTGCCCACACTGTCAAGTTTGTAATGTGTGGGCAAACAGTCCAATAAAACACAGTTATTAAATCAACAGACCAACAAGGTGCTTTTGGGAAATCCAGCCCAGTTAAGCCTGGTTTGGTTTGGCAGTGTGAAAAGGTCCTGGCTACTAAACAGCCGGACATAGAAACACAGAGATTAATGTTTAATGCCAGACTGTGGCTCTGGTACATAGTTACTCATCAATCACTGCAATAAAGATGGAAAACTTTCTAAATTGTAATAAAGCACTGGGGTTTCTCTCAAGTAAAATGCCTCCCTCTGAAGTACTGGCAATCATTAAGGGAACTGACAATTAATGTTGACAAAGAGCTGTCATCTGGGATAAACGATCTAAAGAGATCAGCATGGCAAATAGCTTTTTGTGCCTCATCTGCACACAAAAACACTTTTATTAATGATTGTTACCATGGATGCTATTACCTTGGCACTCTGGAGAAGTTTCTTGTTCTCCCTGTTGAGTTCAAAGGTCTCCTGGAAGTCGAGGTTGGTGGAGGCCAGTGAGATGGTGAGGTTGACCCCTCCTACATAGGACAGGATGGCATACTCCGACAGAGCCTGCAGAGCTACACACGTGTCCTGCACAGGAGTTTAACATCTACATTACACATGCATTTTGGGACTGATAAAATGTATTTTATCTTGAGTAGTATCAGCTTATATCTGTAGCGTCATAAGTGCTGCATTATTTTTTATTAGATCGCAGAATTATGCTGCTACAAGTGGCTGGAGAGAAACCTAAAGAGATACCTGTGTGGAGGAGAAGCCACCCAAAGCATTCCTCTGCTGGGAGAGCCATTTGACCACAGGCAGGGCAGAGGCCACATCCCCGAGAAGGGTGTAGGTCAGAAGACCATAGGCTGTCATCTCCACCTCTGCTGACACCACTGGGAACAAACAAGAATAAATTATAATGATTGTTATTTGGATTCCGCATTTTAATTTCAGCATTTAATATCAGATCTGTGTGGTTGTCCAAATGGATGACAGGAAGCAGCTAATACGGATGTAACTGACTCAAATTGAATAGCTGTGCAGTATACCTGACTGAGAGAGACCATCGCTGAAGCCCATGAAAGTGTCTTCATCTGTCATAGTGCTGCCAGTCAGACTCCAGTGGGTGAGTCCATCTACAAAGACAAACAAAGCGAGATAAAGACAGAGAGGGCGCAGGGGCGGCATTCTGTATCATATGACTCATTATATCAATATCCTAATTGTCTGAATCTTTCAGCAACTATGCAACCAAACCCTCTGTCTTCATTGTACTTGGGGAATAAAATTATTGTGATCAAGTAAGAGCATTGTTGTGTTCCCCCTAAACTATGTTAAATCTGCCAAAACTTGCAGAAAGTTTCAGTTGAGAGGAAGAGAAGGAAATGGCCAAAGGAACCAACAGTGAGATAAGAAACAGGGGAGGAAAAGGGAGGAGTGGATTGAGCTACTGCTGAGGACTACAGCAGCCCCTTTCACAGTTGTTTCTTTCCTATATCTTGTGCCTGACTGCTTGTTCAAACTGGAGGCTTTAACTGTAAATCTCTAACGGTTTTTGTGCTGTTCCAAAGATCTGGAAAAAAGAAGAAGCCATTTATTTTTATGTTTCTGCATATCAAAATATTATTCTATTATTTTTTCCAATAGTGCAATAGTCTTGTTGTTACAGAACATTTTAATTCAACATCTGGTCTTTGTCACCTGGTAAAACATCTGTTGTCCAGGAAGTTCTGAATGAATGAACCTCCAGTGACTTGCTGACTGTGTTGCTCACAGTGATGAGTGTGGCAGTACCTTGTGTGATGGCCATGTGGTTGAGGCGGCGCAGGGCCAGCGGTGCGTAAGGGCTTCGTAGCAGAGCCAAGGCGTATGCAGACAGGGCCGTGGTGTAAGGGTCATCGGCAGAGTATGTGTTGCTCTCCAGGAAATCTTTGGCTTTGGCCACTGCCACCTTCTCTTCCTGAAGGAGACAGGACAGCACACAAATGAATAGTGATTATGGTAATGATTAACAGTTTACAATGGCAGAGACAGACTTTTTAAAAAAGTGTAATTTTTGTTTAAATGTTCTGAATTTGGTCTAATGGGTGGCATATTCCTGGACACATTTATGTATATTTCACCCACTGGGGATAAATGTCTGTTAGAACCTGCAAATTCGCCTTTCCCCCCATTTTTGACTAACTGTAACCATTCAATATTTACCTTGCCTACAGTTTGCTTTATTATGGAGGTGCCAAAATATACAAGTACTTACATTGTTGCCCATAAAGTTAAGATAGAAGATAAGGGTGGCCTCAGTGTGTCATCGAGCCACCCTTTAGGACCGTCCAAAAAAATCCTGGACTGAAAACTGGTGGAAAACCATTTTAACCTCGAACTCCACATTTCAGTAATATATCATTCAGTTTAAACTATTTTTCAACATTTTTTATGTATTTTGAAAGAAATCTCAGAATTGCCTTTACATAGACTTTAAAGTTTTTTTTTTTAGTGTTATCAACTATAAATTGGAAAAACAAATGGAAAAGTACATTAATTTGCTACAAATTGCCTGTCAAGATTATGACAGTTTATATATCTCCTGGACATGTTTTTCTATTCTGTATTCTTTGGTGCGGCAACCTAATATCCACACTGGGATCAGCAGATATGCCTCTTACATAACATGACCTTTGACATACCTTCTACACACACACACACACACACACACACACACACACACATCATCATCATCGTCACCATCATCATCACTGTTCAAGAGTTTAGAGGCTGCCCTTTCCAAACTCTCAACCGTCTCCTCTGCTCAGTTGCAGTTATTGAATAAACATTCATTTTGGCCATTAAAAAGCTGAGGGTTGACTTTCATCTCATGCAGATGTGACCTTCCCTCTCATCCCTGAGATGATAGGCCTCCAGAGCCACTCACTGTAATTGCAGCAGTCATCTTTTAATTAAGTGAAATTGGAGGGGGGTTGAAGGTTCTGCTTTGATGTGAAGGATACCTTTTCAGTTTTTATCAGTTGTAAAAGGACAGACTCTTAGAAGAAGCCCTTTGGGATAGATAGCAGAGGAAGGGTGGGGTAGGGGGTGGGGGGCAGATGGATGGAGAGGAGCCAGGGAGAGGAAATGCTAAATAAAGAGTCAACTATGTAGACAAATGGAGAGCAAAGACAAAAACAATCAGAGGTTTAGAAGCTGTCATATTGCCAGAGGACAATTTCATACTGATTGCGTTGTAACTCTTCCTTTTCACACGCGGTTTAGTGATTGAAAAGCAGATATGGCGTTGATGTTGAATTATTGGGGATGGCTATTTGTGACAAAGCCAAGCAAAAAACTGAGAGAAAAAGTACAGCAACATGGAAAAAAGCAGAAAGGAGATAGGGAGGAATGCAACCGAGGTGTCTTTCATAGAGCTTAATTGTCTCTGCATGTCAGACTAAATCTTTTGATGTAGTCCAAAACGTGATTAGATATTAGATTAGCAGCACTGGGGCATAACAAATATGACTAGGCAGACTGCCAGCACATCCATCTTCACAACTATCAGGAATGCAGAGATACGTCTACACACGACCTGCACTTAAATTCACAGCAGGCTGGTAGGATGGGCTACAGGAATAGGTGGTTCAAGTGGGACAGGTAGTGTGCTACGTGCTGCTCATAATGATTAAATGACTTGTTTCTTTTAACTCACTGACATCATGATTCAATTTATACACCACTACATCTGCTGTAGGTGACAGATCAGACAAAGTGGAACATTTGAACTTGTTTTCTTTACTGGGCTTTTTAAAGTACCGTCTCATTAAAAGCTGTTTAGCTCAACACTGAGCGGTGATGCTATTTTGTTGGACTGCTCACCTCTGTGGTTATCCCCGTCTCCAAGAGAGCGGCTACCACATAAGCCGTAAGTGAGATCTTCCCATGGATCCCTCCCTGTGGATAGAAGCACACATTACCTCTCAGTTAATTTCACATCATAGAGACCTCTGTCTCGTAAAACTCGCCAAAGTCTGAAGAATATTTCATCCAAACATTCATGTCATTAAATCATGTAAATTCTGGGGCAGAGTTCTGGCTTCTTCAAATTCTTCTGGCAGAGTTTGAAAAGGCCTCAAGAAAAGGTATCTTAGTAAACAACACCTCAGGCTTCAGTTTTTCTCCAGTGTAAATATTTTTGGCTTTTTTTGCCCAGGAACCTTTGGCTGTGAATTTCTTCTTAAGCTTGGTTGGGTGGAGGTCTGACAGTACAAAATTAGCTTTAAGCTGACACATAAACACACCGAAAACATAATTATTAAACCCTTCCTTTCATTTCGATTGCTCCTTCATGACATGTAATTGGGACTTAATAAAATATTGGTTCATGTTTGTTCCTGCTTTTAACCTTAACCCCTACCCAACATCCATCCACAAAGACACAAGCCTACCTGCAAGTCTTTGTTGAGGATGCGTCCCATGGCTGGGAAGGAGCCATCATCTCGCTGATGTTTGATGAGCCAGGACTTGGCTGCACGAAGCTCCTCGGGGTCGATGAAGATGAAACCCCGAGACTGAGCAAAGGACTTCAGCACAAATGCTGTCAACCTACAGGGAGAAGAGATGGAGGTGGTGGGTGTGGGGGTGGGGGGTTGGGAAAGAGATAAGAGAGGAGAGATATCTAAGATCCTTTAAAACATGTGCTGGCAAATCCCAGAAAAATACTTAACTATCAAGAGTTTGACGGCAATCACCAACAGAGTGAGAAGTTTTCCAAGCAGTCACACTCTTTCAATCTGTCAACAGAGGGGGAGGGGGGCTGATAGAGAAGAATGCAGATGGAGGGATGTTTTTGTCAAAGATAGCGAGAGAAAGGACTGGTATGTATAGACGGATCTGAGGAAATGGAAAAAAGAAAGGAAGTGAGGAGGGGAGCAGATGGGTGCGGCAGGGTTTGATCATCGCTACAGGATGCGGCAGCTGTGCCATTGAGTGAATGAATGTGAAATCTCACACAGACCACTCATGTATCTTTCTGCATGTATGTTGGAGATTCCCCAAAAGCATTCCTCAATTTATACAAACACGGATCTCAGGGACGGAGGTTGCGAATCTGGCTGGCCTGGTAGTGCAACTGAAAGTTTATGAGCCATGACTTCAGTGGGCCATGGCGGAGAAGGACCAGGGGAACCACGAAGAAAGGCCAAGGTCAGCCCTGGGGGACACGGCTGAGCTAATAAACACACACTCATCCATAAACAACAGACCTCCCGGTAGTGGTCGAAAGCTGCAGTCCTTGGCCAACATCTCCTCGGTGACAGCAAGACATTCCATTACAGCACCCCCTGACCACAACTGACTTATAGGATGAGGCATGCTGCTTACCATAAAAAGAAAGAAATACAAGATGGAAATGAAGAAATAAACAAACAGGTCGTGCTCTAGTTTCCCAACACAGCTCGTAAGTGAGAGCACAATCCAAGAAAGAGCACCAGGGGAGATGAGTAGGAAAAAAAGAACCTTGCTCTCATAAAGCAAAACATTAAATCTTCCCTGGCTGGAACCTGGATGTTATTCCTCCCCGGAGACAAAACTAGGGATGAAGGCGCAAGCCTGTTGGAATTTTTATAATGTTAAGTAATATCGTGTCACTGGCTTTAAATGTCAGGCCCCAGGGAAAGGTGCTGAAAAGTGTAAATATGATTTAGTTTGGGGAAGGAAGGAAGCACTAGACAGGCTCACTTCCACCACTTGGTCCTTGGCTGGGGTCACCCTCTCCGGATTCTCCCCCCGCCTCTTATTCTTTCTCCCGTTTTCTGACTTCCCACTTCCAAATCCCTTCTCTGAGCTACCCTTATCCATCTCCATGCTTCAAAGAGTAGATCTGAAGGATTTTTTTTTTAAAGACAGTACATGGGTGTGTTTTATGATAAAGCCTCGATTGACAAGCTTAAAGCGGGAATGTTATGAGTTGGACTTGGAGAACGCGTTCCTCACTCCACACCACAAGTGTTTTTACTATTGAGATGTTGCTGGTGTGTTGTTCTGGAAAGCATCCAGAGGTCTATCATTTAAACTTAGATTAAACTTGATTACGCCAACATATTACTAATGAGGGATTCGGGATATGGGTAGCAGCCATGAGGCTGCTGAAGCTGAAATGATGGATTAGGTGCTACTGCTGCTACTATTGCAACAGGGAAATTAAATCAAGACACGAGTAAAATGTTAGCAAATGTCTGGCTGTGGCTGATCATTTCTCTATCACCATTTTGTGGATGGATTTTCAATTCTGAGGATTACTTTTGCAGGCTGTCTGTAAACGATAGCTTCATGACAAGACTGCATGACTTAATATTTGGTGGTTTTGATGGCTTTATTTGTACAAATACACACTATTTCAGTGGGCCCATAGCCAAACTATAGCAAAAGAATGAAAAACCTCTGCTTGCCAGTTTGGCACAAGACTGCAAATAGCTATTAGGTTAATACAGCAGCAGATATCAGTTCTTTCAATCTCTGGTATTCAGCCCCCCAACCCTGCTAACGCTGTCAGATCAGTCTTTGGGCAGACACAAATGCCATGCCAGCCTCAACATGTAGAGCCCAGGACTGAGACTGTCAGAGAAAATGAAAAAAAGAGAACTGCCCTGCTCTTAAAAATAATTATATAAGGAGGGAGCACACTTTTGACAAGTTTGTTAAAAGCTATTTATTAGTTTCAAATTGACCTTTCTCAGTTGGCTAAAATGAAAGAACATGTGGAAACTTGAGGGCTTCCTTTAGATAAACTGTCCTTTTTTACTGGGTTTGTCGGAGAGTTGAGGTTTATGCACAGGGCAGAGGTACACAGTGAGAATTGGGGGGGGGGGGGGTTGGGATGTTTTGTGTGTGTATGTGCAAAAACCTCATGAGACTTCCTGATAACAACAGTAGAAAGAAAATAAAATCAAAGGGGAGATTAGAAAAGATTAGGTTAACAGTTCACAGTAGTTAAAAGGGCTAAAGTCAGTGGTTAGGCAAATAATGTTGCCTAAAAACCGACACATGTACGCACAAACTCACACCCAACAATGTTCCCTTAAGTCTGTGTTGTTGTATTTGCAAAATAGCAGGTAGTTTTCATTCAACTCAACATGAAAAGGAGCCAGGGGTTAAAAACATACTCTATCACCCTTATCATTGCCTGTCAGTGTCTCCCCTGCTTTAGATTACATTAAGTCAGTGAACTTTCAGCCCACTCTGTGCAGTGTTAACAGCCTTGGCAACAGAGAAAGCCAGCGCTGCACACCAAACCATTCCTGCCAGCCCTTGTCATTATGTTCAATCTTTTCATTAGATCCTGTCAATTTCCACTCAGATACATTTTACAAGCTGGAATACATTAACACTGCATTACGGGTGCTTTTAAGCAGGCAGTAAATGCACTGCTCTATTCGTGAACTCTGGAAGTAAAAACAAAAGCCGGGCTTGTTTTGGATGCAAACATGTTGTTGATGGATTCATTAAGTGTCTGATGCAGGTTTACTGAAGGTTCAACATCTAAGTTGTGCCCACAACCCACACTTGTTGCCCAGGGCGCCAAGTAAAACTCCAAACCGCTGCTTGTTACATCCTCATATCCTCTCACAGTCATCACGGGAAGAGTTCAAGGTTTCCATAGCAGTTTAATGTTACCAATTACACCCAGGTAGTGAGTCATTAAGAGGCATGCTCCACTTCTATTTTCTAGGCCATGTTAAAAAAAGGTAGAAAGCCATTTGGTGAGGTGGCTCCAGACAACTTATAACACTGTCTCCAATAGTGGCATTAAGAGCTCGTCTGTGGGGCCAAAGCAGCATGGGTCCACTCAGTGCCACGGATATGAGCCCTGATTAACTGCAAATAAATCTTGACAGCTTTGCCTACCTCAGGGATCCAATTATGCAGTTTGTTTATGATTCTCTGTCGTTTATGTAACCTGCTGTTTCACAGTGTTAGCTCTATTAAATATCATAATACCCACCTCAGCTCATAAATCAACCTGAGGTATGCACATTGTGCGTGCCCCCTCAAAATGCAAGCAGTGGAGCTCCCCATTGAGAGCATTGATTTCAGTTTTATAAATACCATGAGATGGTTCTGTCTGCCTCCCTGCCCCCGGGGAGTGTAAACATGAAATAAACACTCACTGGTGAGTTAAACACATCAACAGGAATAGATTAATTTGAGCGCAGAGATGCTGATAAAATCTTCGTTGCTTTGGCCAGCAATGTCCCAGTTAGAGCTGAAGAATGTGGCTGCAGCTAAGCATAGTTTGGCTGGTATGAGTTGTGTAAACTTTAACAGCTACATCTACTATGACTTACCACATACTGCCAGAGGAATCCCTTTCTCCGAAGGCACTGTAGGATCCATCCTGCCGTTTGTAGGTCAGTTGTCTCTGGTAGCCTGGATAAGAATAAAGAATAGCCCCTCAAAATCACTGAAAAATTACCAAAATGATTTACACACTTTTTCAGGTTGTACAGAGCCTGTCAAGTCTGTAAGTCAAACTGAATATTATCTCTATCCTGATACTTTGTTTAAAAAAAAAAAACACTGCCGCTGCTCAGAAAAGCATTCCATAGGATCCTCGAGATAAATGCAAGCGGTAACAGATTTGAAAGTAAATTGTATTTAATGTTCTAGAAAAGTGTCAGGGTGTTAAGTATGGGTTCTTTTTCATCTCACGATCTTTGAAGTTAAGGCAGGAAACGAGAAGCAACAAGGTGAGACTGAACTCTGGGCTGTATTTTACAGGTGTTGCAAAGACTGGCAAAAGTAGCACTTCAACATGGGGTGTTTTCCTGACCTTGAAATGACATTTATTTGGTATTTTCATGCAGTGCGCAGTGCACACAGAGGGGTGCAATGGGCTGCATGCAAATTACATGAGGCAAGGTGAACTTTTTTTGTGCAGGGCGAGCTACGCCTGCATATATGTATGAAAATACCAAGTGTGCTTGGACATGCCCTTGTAGTTCGTGCACACATGACAACGCGCTTTTCACTGGCCACTGCAATTGTGCAATTATAATAGCGTAACTGTGCAAAGGTGTCCAGGAGCTCCATGCAAAATGGGTGATTGACAAGCTACTTATTTTGTAACATTTGGTTAACATGGAAATCATAGTATGTTTGTTCCTGTACTTTATACAGCCCAGCAGCTAGATTTCATAGTTTTAATGATGCAAAATCTTCATGATTTCATAAGGTATGTGGTGCTTAGACAAGAGTCTAAACTTTGAACTATTGTGGGATCCCGAGGCTCCTTTCACATTGTAACAATTCCTCTTAGAGCCAGTTCTGTCAGCTTCAATGTCATTTCCAGTGTCAGGATGGTGAGAATAACTCTTGAACTCTGACACCTGTCCAAGGCTTGTGCACAACTCTTTTATAGGACATCCATCTGCAGGAACGCCTGTTCCTGGTATAGCAAAAGTCAAGTGAGAGTTACTTAAGGTTAGTGAGTCTTTGTGAGAGGAAGTGGAGGAAAGATTGGTCTGGGTAACTCCAGCTTCATGTTCCAATACATGATCCAAAATATTAAGTGCCAGCCAGGCCAAAGCTTCTCTGTCAAGAAATCCACAGTTCCACAAACAAAAACCTTTATCCAAGGTAAACTTCACTCCAATAGTTTCCAGAAAACCCAACAACAACGTACAACTTGCCAACAATTAGAAAACATTCCTTCCGCTCAGCATTAAGTCACCGCTCACGGTCGGCCAATAGGGATTTGACTTTTTGAGATTCACGGCACACTCTGAGAGCTTAATTGACGCTTTTGTTTCCTCTGTTTAAACAGCTGCTTGGTAATTGAAGGATTTTGGGAATGCTGCACATCTTTTGGTAAACATGTCATCAGTTATCTGACCAGTAGTCCAGACAGGTGGAATCTGTGGTACCAAAGGCTATCCTTCATCTCAGTGTCTACTATTGGATCACTGATTCAGGTTTGTCCAAAGTAAGTAGTCAAAGATAACAGTTATAAGAGTTCTTGGTATTCCACATAAATCTGGCTGTGTCAGATAGTTTGTTACATAGAACCATCTGGGAAGTCGTCATTGGAAACAGTTTGGGAAAGGGCGGGCACTTTCACATAGTCAAACAACGCTGTCAAACTCGAAGCCAGTCGGAATTATATCGAAAGTCGAAAGAGTATTTTTAAAGCTTAGCAAGGAGGTCATTTTTAATCCACTGTTGTTGTTTTTTTTTTTTTTACCTTGCAGTAGGTAGTCAGTTGCCTCATTTTCAACCTCAGGGCTGAGCTGCCTGGTCTTCTGCAGGTACTTGAGAACAAAGACGTTGGGGGCAAAATGGATCATGTTCTGCTCCCCGCATCCAAAGGGCAGCCGCAACAGCTTGTCCAGGTTATTAAGAGTTGGCCCCATCACATCGCCTGATACATGTGCACACATTCAGACAATATTTATTCACATTGCAAAACGTATTTTAGTTTCATTCAAATGTAAGTTTTACTAGGGTGAGCTAAAGCTTGAAGGATAATATAAAAGTATAATGGAAATAATAGTTGAATACAAGTTTCTTTCACACAGTAATATGTGTATGCACACACACTTGAAAAGATTTACCAATCATAAATGCAGTAGCCCTCTCAGATCCAGGCACCATGTTGTGTGGGACCCCCAGAGTGAAGGCCTCATTGTGGTTCTCATCAGAATCTTCCTTCCTCCAGATCTTAAACTCACCAACTGAGCCCCAACCTGTCGAGAAGCCTATGTGACGCACCTGGGTGAACAAACAAATTATTATTTAAATGATGTCTAAAGATAAATGACTGCAGCTCGTATATAAATGCCATAAAAGAGTCAAACCTGTCCAGCGAATTGCCCGTTGCCCACTGTCCATTGGAGGATCACAGATTCATTGGATGGATGTAAACCATGGCCAACCTGGAAAGAATAATGCAGACAGGCTGAACACTTCTGGGGGAATACAGATATATCATCTGTCATATTTGTTTGTGTTCTTTGGTCATACTACAACTGTTCCGGGAATCAGAACACAAATAGATAGGAGTCAACAAGAAAACATTACAAATCAGTGAACCCACTTTAGAAAGCAGCTGGTGCTCGCTCATACTGAGCACTAACAATGTCTTTCTGCCAAGTGTCGGTGATGCCAGTGTGATTCACTCACTCACCTCCCGCACTCAATCACAAACACAAACATACAAACAGACCCATGTTGGGCACATTTCCTCTCTGGTACTAGAGTTTCACTGTGTAATCACATTAAACCAAAGACCATGCAAGGCTGAACACCGAAGCTCATCCAACCCAAAATGCCATTGTCACCCCCCCAAGAAAATAAAAGAATCCTATTGGGCTGTAATATGCAGTCTTTTTAACTGCCGCCTTTGATGAATGGTGCGAGGCTAATGATGGGGATGGGGTGCAGTGTGCCAGCCAGAGAGTGCCATGCGAGCACCAGGCCATGGATCAGTGAGTGTCCTCTGTGACATCAGCCCGTTAAGCGTGACCTTACAGGAAGGCACGCCAGTAAAAGTGGCGCCAGTCCTCCTAACACACAGACCCCATGGAGTCTTTTTCACTCTCTTCTCTTTGTGTCAGGAGCATCCACTTATGACCTGATCACAAATCTGTTGCACTTGTCAGAGCAGGATATTTCACCATTTTATGTGCTCATCTGTTTACCCACTTAACAGTTGATCAATTGTCGCCTACCTATAACACTAAACCAACACATATATTCATCTAACCACTGACCCACTGGAGCCTCAGTACCAGAGATTAAACTTTTATATACAATGCATTTACATGTTTTCTTAATTTACACAAAGAACAATGTTTTCTTCTATAATCCCTTTATGTCCTTACCTGTACCACGCCTCCCTTCCAACTGATCCAGAAGCTGCGGAACTCATCCCAGGAGAGGATGCCTGGTGTGGAGGCACTGACCAGGGGATCACCCATCTTGCCTACGGAGATCCAGGAGCGAGTGTTTTGTCTACCCCCAAGTACGATCTCCAGCATCTCTGCGCTGTCATGGGGGCTGGCAGAGAGGGCAAAATGGGCATCGTTGTGTGTCTTCACTGACACATGGAACTGGTTCATCCTGGCCGGCTTTTTCACGTACTGATACTCATATTTGTTGGGTGTGGAAATGTGGATTCTCTCTAAGAGTGGAAGTATTAGATACACACAGGAATATTTTTGTGAAATCGACTAGTACAAACATTACGTATAAATCAATATAAGACATACAAAAGGAATTTATCTCCCATTGGTCCTGAAGAATTATTAGAAATTATATGATGTCAGGAAAATATACACACTGACCATTGGGACAGAAGAAGACACTGTATGTGTATTCTCTGGGAAGGCCTTCCGGCTACAAGGAGAGTGACAGAAAAAGAAATAGTTCCACAGAATATATTAAAAAATAAAAAGATACCAACAGGTCTCATTTAAATTCTAACCTAATGTTGAAAAAATACAATAAAGCAAGTCTTCTCTATCAAGTGATCAATATCAGCTCTCTTACCTCCACCTGGACAGTCCTGCGAACATAGTCCAGGCCAATTGGGGTCCTTCTTTCATCCACATCGTTACTCGTTTTGCCCGTCTGGAGTCCATCTGAACAGCAGCTTGGTTCACTGTAGGCAATAGCACGGGCTATCGTGGCAACAGAGAAAAGAATCAGCTTTCCTTCTTTCAATTATGTCAACCCAAGCCAGCCCCAAGGTCCCTAAAGAAGCTGAAGAACATGTGAAAGTGGCATTGCTCTCCAAAACCACAAGCGTTACTGGTTTTACCCACTCAAAGGAAATGTATTCATGAGTTATTGCCCACATTTATATGGACTATGTGATATTAAATAAAATGCTAATAGGACTGGGAACATTGAGGCTGGGGGAGGACAAGCCTTTTGTGCCATGTCCTGTGTGCCTGAGCCCAATCTAGACACTGAGGCTCATCCTATTGATCCTACATCATAGTAATGTTACAAATTGTCAAGGGCTTTGGGAAAACATCAAAAAGTGTTTGAGAACACAATAATCACTGTTACCTGACAAGGCCATATCTCTAATGTCAGTTGTGGACATCAACATAGGTTACACAGGACAAACATGTCTGTAAGAGGACCAGTTCTCTTGCTCAGGAGTACATTGGAAATGTGGCCCTGTGCCAGTGGCGTTTCTTTGTGTGTGTGTACTGAGAGGGAAACACAAGGGGCCAGGGGACTAGGAGTGGGGCCATGGGGGGCCTATTGACCGCCAGTGACCTGCAAACTCATCAACATGCCACTGAGTGTCACAGCACAGCTCTGGTTGCTCCCCCACTGCCGGCCTGCTTTGTTCTCACATGCGCTCTGGAGGGGACTGTTTGTAACTCTGGGTGGGTGACCAGATCACACACAGCTCAGCTCCTTGGCAGAGCTCAGAGCTCTCCCTTAAGTCAAAGGCTTGCCTTTTTGTGAGGCATCACACTGAGGGCACTGGTGAAAGGCTGCTATTTTTTTTGCCACTTGAGAATTCAAATAAGAGCATTTCCCTGATCTAGCACAAGCTGATCTGTATTGTTTATATGAGCATTAAACCTCTGAAGCAAACCTTCAAAACAAAGGCTGAGTCTGCCTCCTTTCTGATCATGCAACTGCGATTGTGAGACATAAAAATAGTTGATCTTAAATAGTTGTAGTATTATAACATTACTTGTTCCTTTGTGGTTATTTTTCTATTAGTACAACTATTCATTTTATATAAACTCAACAAAAATCTAAATAAAACACAAATTGTTCACAAATTTGTGGAAATCTATGTGTGTGAGCACTTGCACAGGTGTATTTTGGACTGGTCACCATAAAAGGCCACTTTTATTTTGAAAAACAACATTTCTTAGGCACTGAACTGTGGCTATTATCCATAGGGATACCATTCCCCGCCCCCCCAGAAGGACAATGTTATGTGAGCCAAAACAAGTGTTTTATTTATTCAGTTATTTATATTTTTGTTGAGTTGTTGTATCGTAATGTTCAACAGTGAAAATTCATGTCTGGAGTTGTAAATGGTGATGGAATGTCTGATATCTGGCCATCTTACCTGAATTTGCCCTATGATATTGTGAGAAAATGTTTCTCTCTTTGGAACAAGATATTGTTAAATATAAAAGTGTTTACACTTAATATATAGTACCTGTGATGTTTGCTGACCCCAGTTCAGTGAAAGACAATACAATGGATGTAGGTGTAGCCTCTCCAGGAGCAACACACTTCTTCCTGGTGAGATGGTGCTTTCCAGGGTGGCCAACAAACTTGATGCCTTTCGGAACTGAGACTTTCACATGAACCTGTGAGAGGAGAGGAGAGAGGAGGGGACAAATCAGAGGCAACTGATCTCCTCTGACAGGCCACAATGACATCATTTCTGCCGGCACGCCCCTCCCTCATATAGCGTGTTCTCCTCAAAGCTCTGAAAGCGAGGGAGAATTTTTAAATCACATTGTGAATTTTCCATGCTGACTGACTCATGCTTCTCAAGCTCCCTGAAGGATTAAGTTCCACTCATCGTCCAATTTTCACAGAGGGCTCAGTAATGCAGAGGGATCTTTTAACTGTTCTTTATCCACACGCCACAAGTCGTAAATAACTGAGCAGAAAATATAGAAATCACATGTTGCTGGGGTGGACATCAAAGAAAGAGCTACGCTGGTTTGCATATTCACCTAACATGACATCAGCGCAGCACACGCACAGGCTATTTAACGGGCTCATCTGCAAACATCATGATGTCATCGGTGTGGAGCGCAGGATGGACCCATTTAAGGCCAAGACAGGGCTTAGAGGGCTAGCCAAAGTGAGCACTAAAACATATTTCTGGGCTAATCTCATATCTCCACATTACAAACCTGTGCTTCCTTTTGCCACCATTTCCAATCCCCCAGTACCTCTGGGCCTACCTACCTGCAGTTATTCCGTAACAAGCTTTTATCACATTGTTTTGACATCACGCCGGTTCTGCTTAATGCAGAATAAAAATGACTTTAAGGACCATTGTGGTGGTTTGTATGTTTTAGCCCTTCACCTGTGAAGCACATCATGTGTTTTTAGGTTGGTTTCCAGCACCTGGAGGATGCTTTGTGTCTTCTCTGTGAACCTCAGTCTTCCCTTCAAACACTGACACTGTGACTGAAACTGAGGGCAGACCATGAGCATTATTGTTCAGATTGTAAAGCCCTCTGAGAAGAGTTTGTAAATTTGGGTTATATAAAAGAATTAACTTTTGACAATTTTGAATAATCAATTTTTTGTATGTATGAAAAACATTATGCAGATTATTCACTTCATTCTTACCAAAGTTAAATTGACTTTAAGACCTTTTACCACACAGAATGCAATTTAGTACCTGTCTCATCATCATACTGGTCACATCTGTACTGACAATACAGCCCAGAGTTGTTTTATTATCACATTTCCAGCATTTTCCATGAAAAAAGAATAATGCTTGATAATATAGCGAATGAACTTATTTCGATCTGGATCCATATAAGTGACAGAAAGTTTATTCTGCCACCCAAACCCCACCGGGGGTGTCTTGAGGACGTGGCAAAGGTGCCTTAAGATTGAACTTTATTATTGTGCATTTTTAATGTTTGACCATACATACAAAAATGCAGAGCTAATGTCATGATGACTCACAGTTACCAGTTGTTACAGTAACACAACACGCATTCATTTTGAAATGGAAATACATCTCAGCCCTCAACACAGAGACAACTCAATCTGGGACATCGAAAATGAATGAGCATTACCTGACTGTTGGTGTAATGAACAGGCTGCTTGTGGACTATGGATATCCATCACTGTCAGAGCTACTGGGGTATTACCCTAACATCATATATGGTGTGATCTGGCTCTGTCATCCCTGCAGATGCTGTGGAAACCTTTGCACTGATTTAAACCATCCATTAGAAAATGGCAAACAGTAATCTAGAATGCACATGCACAGCATTTAAGCTGTATCCCTGTAAAGAAGTGGTGCTCTTGGCCTCTTTTGAAATATGCTCAAGACGAAGAGTGTGAAGTTTGTACTGTGTGAAGGCGACTGCTGATGAGCCTTATTGCACATATGCTGCGAGAAGACACTTGTTTCCTCCCATTCATCATCTTACCTCGGAGCAGGTTGGCAGGTAGTTGTAGACAGTGAGAGGAACTTTGGTCTGCTCCCCTCTGATTAAGCTGTAGGGCAACGTGAAGTCAACAAAGAAAGGCTTGAAGGTACGAAGCTCCACTCTCTTTGCTAAGCCTAGCCCCTTTTCTTCTGACAGGCCAACAGCTTCTGTCACCCATGTGGTGATCGAATCTGGCACATCCAGTCGCAGCTCAGCCTCCCCAGTTTCAGAGCTGTCAGTGACACATATTGAGATACAACTTGAGTGACAGACTTAATTGCACAGTGAAGGAAAATGATTTTAGCATCTATGCATTTATGTTAGTAACACCTGTGTCAACACCGACACCTGCACCGATGTAACTACAGCAAACACTCTGAAATGGATAGGTGTGAGGGACAGTCAGGTGTTGACCAGATCTGTTTCTTTGAATGAAATGGGCTGAGATCATTATTGGCAACGCACATCTAATGTTGGTCTTGGCAAACTGTCACAGGGCATAATAAACTTGAAAAACTGCATGTACGCCCTTCCTTTTGATCAAAGTTGCCCAAAATCCACTTTAATAGACTTTTAAGGGAAATCAGAGCTTTGGACTTCACAGGAAATTAGGCAGAACTGAAGTCCCATCCAAAGGAATCAAGCATATGGAAATCTATGGGCAGTTCATTTATGTTGGCTGAAAATGAATGGAAGGAGCTGTTGAGAAAGTGACAATCCGTTCCAAGATCGCCCAATTTAAATGAGGCACATTCACACCCAAAGGGGGGAAATGCTGGACGCTGCTGGAGTGATGGAACATCCGTCTTACGGACTCACACCTTTCCTCTCCTCTCACTACCATCTCCCTTTCTTATCCTTACTTCCCATTTTCTCTTCTTCCTTTCTCTTCCGACTCTTATCTCCTCTTGTACTCTATGAATGTTTCTCCCTCTGTTTCATCCTCACATTTTCCTCACAGCTTTGCTCCTCTCTTCTCTTCTTCTCGCCATTTCTCTGCTCCCCTAAATGCTTCAGATTGTGACTAAATCCCATCTAAGTACAGACAATCTGGTGCACCTAATATATCTAACCATAGGCATGTATCACACACACATACACACACACGCACACACACACACACACACACACACACACACACACACACAGCAGAAGTGAAATATTTATACAAATATTTAAATACCTGACGTTGAGGCAGTGCCACACCCAAGTCTCTGGGAAAAATGTACGCCTACGCTTCTCTGCTCTGCAACCAAAACACAAGCTGACATCAATAAAAGGCTTCAGCTGCTCACAATAAAACAATACCATAATTGGAAAATGTATTATTCTGAATTCCATGCTGACATGCTCTAAGTCACGTCATGTGTTTAATGTTCATCAGTAGAATGAGAAGTATTTGTGGCATTAAGGAATGCAGACCTAAAATATGGACAAACTAACAAAACTAATTTCTTTTGTCATGTTTTTCTCTGCTCATCTATTACTCATTTTGGAGACCTTGTTCGACCCAAGCACAACAAATACTGAGATGTGTATTGCTAGAATATAATAAGTAATCATTGCTCTCTCATGGCTCCCAAATAACCTGTTTTCAGAAAAGTGACTACATATGATCGAGTCCCAGTATCAATGGTGGAATAAGTAATAGGGTCAAACATGATAAATTCAAAGATACTAAATGGTTAAATGGTCACCTAACACATAAATGTTAATCATAACAGAGAAAGGTCATAGTTTTAATCTATTAAATATCATTTATGTTCACAACAGCAACTGAATTTCCTTGAGCAAGACATAAAATCTCAGCCAGCTCACTCTTAAGTGACACATAGCTAACTTTGTTGTACATTTATATTTGGGAACGTGTTATATTAACTTTTAGATTTAGACTTTTTGAGCTTTTATATCAGTTAAGAAAACTTTTCCAAGAGCCACACCACAGTTGGATAAGATAAGGTATCTCAGCATTCAGCGTGGTCAGTAGATAGTCAGAGACGGACACCGCTGACTTCTCTATAGTTGATCCTTTACCTGGTCGTAGGTCGAGAGTGCATGGCAGCCACTAAGGTGGAGGTGTGTGGCTGGAAGGCAGGAACGGCTTCATCTGTGTACATGCTTCCACTCTGCCGATGGTTTAAACTCACCATATCTGTCATCACGACGAGCCCTGTTTCCTGAGTTAAACATACAGAGAAATGAAAACATACACACGCACTAAGATTACAGGTTTTTTTTTTTATTATTTCTGTTGCATCGCTGTGGGCTTTTTAACTAAGTGTGTGTTCTCACTGTGAAAGCGAAGCGGGCATCCTTGGTGATGTCCCAGTGCCATGGGAACACAGAGGACCGCCTGCGTCTCTTTGATGACAGCCCAGGCCACCAGAAGTGTCCGTCATCTTTGGGAATGCCGAAAGCGTCCGAGATGTCAAAGTCTGCCAGCTCTTTAAACACCTACACAGAGGAAACACATTCATGTGAGCACAAAAAACATTCACACAGCACAAATGCAGCTCTGAGGTATACATGAATTAGATCCATTAGTAAGGTCAAAAGCTGTAACACTTACTTTTAGATTCACTACTCTAAGATCTATATTTCAGTATATTCTAAGATATTCATTGTGAAATGAAACAACATCACTTGAATGCCCAATCTTCTTTTTTCACGTAGACAATGAATGAACCGTAAACTCAGGACCGACCTTGTCTGGACTGAGCTGGAAGTCAGGCTTTAACAGATAAAGGCTCTTATCCACAGTGGCCACGCACACACAGGAGCCCTTTTCTCCTCGGACGTGCAGAGTCACGGGGTCCCCTGGTATGGACTCATTAGCTGACAGAGAAACAGACACCTGCAAACCAACCAAAACAAGTCAAAAGGTGATAAGTAAACCATAAAACATATGCAACAAGTTCTTTAGACCACAATAATGTGCATTAAACCTCAGTCTATAACTGACAGCAGAGATGCAACTGATCATTATTTTATTTATTGATTAATCTGCTGATTTGTTTTTAGATGAATCGATTAATCATCAAATCTTGGAGAATTATAAAGCAAATTGTGAAAACTGCAAGGTGATATCTTTGAAGTGCATGTTTTGTCTATCAGTGCAAACCCCCATACAATACAAAGAAATACATCCTGACATATGAAAAGCTTAAACTGGCAATTGGCATTTATTTGTGTTAAATAACATAAACAATAAATCAATTACTAAAATAGCTGTTAATTTAACTTAATCTTCTGTTGGTCCATTAATCAGTGAGCTGACAAACTGTTTCAGCACTAGTTGGCAGTGTTGTCTGACAGTAGCAATGTTTGTGTCACACAAAGCAGAAGAACATCAACCCTGCAGTGTTAGATAGTGAGATGTGGTGGGAAACATAAGGACAGAGTGGAAAACTACCGGCTTTGAAAGAAGGAGGGATGGTGAGAGTCGGCCATAAACTTTCACACATCAAAACTATTTTTCAGCAGCGCGCAGTCACAAATTAGCCCCGTTAATCGGTTCCGCTGCCCTCCTTTCACCACTCCTGAACCTGTCATCCTCTCCTGTCACGACCCCACTCATCTGCCTGCGGCCTGCATGGCCTCTGTCTAATCATGCCCTCACAACCCCCTCCTCCAACACACACACACACACACACACACACACACACACACACATACAGAGTGTTGTAATGGCATACCAGGGAGCTGTAAATACTTCAGGGAGTTAACTCCACCTAATGCAGGCAGGAACTGGGGAGCTCTCCCAGGCCAACACAGCTGTTTGTTTACAGACATTACACTGTGGACAGAGCTGGTGCATGGATACTTGGGCTCAGCTCCAAAATGCAAAATGTATACACAGACTGCACTGCTTTTTTTCCAGGTTGTTATTCGTTACATAACAAAGCTATTTTTATAATAACTGTTTTATATCAAACATCAATGTTTGCACGAGAAACGTATCTCGACTTATCATTAGTTTAATGTGTGTTAATAGAATTTATGTGTACTCTGTTTTCCCTGTGTTGTAGTGAATAATGCTGATATGAATAATATATTAGTGCAAACCTGGCTCTCAAAGTCAGGCTGAATAGGGATTTGCAGACTGTCCGTGACGCCTTCACCGTTTTCCCTCACATAGTAGACAAGCAGACGGCTGAGGGGTGCCATGCTGTGGCTAATTGGAAAACGTAGATATGACACACAGCTGTCCATCTCAGCCTGGGAGGATGAGCCTGCAACAACAAGTCATGGCAAATGGGGTTGATACAGCTTTCATGAGGACTATCCGGTGATCTGACGTTGAAAACATCTACGATAAGCTGTATTGTGTTCATTTAAACAAACAGACTGGAGAGGCGCAGGAAACAGAGGCCTGTCAGTTTACTATCTTTGCATGTGCATCTAGAAAAATACATAAGTTTATTCACATGTATTCTGGAACTGAACAACAATCCAGTATTATACTTTTAGCTTGGTCCAGTGAACAAATCTATAGCAGTGCATTTTATTAAAGAAGTGGAAATAATGACTTCTCTGCAAATTTCACACTTTGCAAAGTCATCCAGTTGGCCCGATTGGACTCTTTGGCAGGCCTGTTTTGGCCTGCGGGTCGTATGTTTGAGACTGCTGTTCTGGCACATGGTGTGGGGAATAAAACAAATATAACAGATGTCCTAAAAGGACTGAAGAACAAGGGTTTTTTGAATAGTTTTGTAATCCTGAAAATAAAAATATACTTACCAGAGGCAGAGGGAGGCAAGTGGGTGGTGTGAATGTTCTTGTCAAATGTGACTGTAGCCCTCTTCCCTCTGTGCGAGGCCGTCAGGTTGGCTGATTGTTGGCCTGATAGGATGATGTTCCCCCTGGATGTCACTTCGTAGTGTAGGGTGAAGTTACAGGGACAGGTGGATTTTAGAGCAACTTCTGCTTCTTGGCCAACCTACAAAAAAAGATGTAAATACATTATCATGTAAAAAGGTCCAAAATGAGGTATGAACCCAAAGGTCGGGACCATTTTAGACCACAAATAACGGCAGCACTTACCATGAGCGGGGCGCTGGGACTCTGAATCTGGATGTGACACCTGCTGGGAGAGTACCAGCTACTGATAGACAAGTAGCTCGGCAGGTACTGGTCTCCTACTGTCTTGCCATCAATGGATGTCACTTTGGTCTGTGCCAAACAAAAAATAAAACACTCTAAGTTTTCATAAGATTTGTCTAAAATGATCTTCTCACTACTGCGACTACTGCCACTGACCTCTAGCCAGACATACTGGGCAGCAGTGGGGATAGAGGGGATCTCAAAGGTGGCCTGGCCGTCCTTGGAGATCAGTTCGCTGGTGTAGACATTATCCTTGGGGGTCAGCTCTGCCTTGACACGCACCCTCACCCCATCAGCTGGGCTCCCGTCAGGGTAGGTCACCTCAATCTACAGGGAGAGGGTTAACACACAGTAAAAAAACAATGTAAATATAAACCAAAATAAGGCTAATCTATTTCTTTACAATTATTAAATCTGGCTGTGTAGCAGCACATAGTGCCAAAAGCTAAATTTCGCTGTCTCACCTTCCCTTTGTAAGGCAGACCAGGCTTGAACTGTTTGCGTGTGTCCTTGGAGTACTTGATGTCGATGAGCTGCTTATGGACGGGTGTTGAATCATCAAATGTGGTTTGTCTGCTTCCATCTATGCTGGAAACTGATGCCCAAATGCTCACAGAGCCCCTGAAGTGATCAGCTACATCCACGGGCATCATGTCCTTGACACACAGGCTGAAGTTTGCAGAGCCTTTGATCTGAGAAGAGCAGAGGAATGATCTGGTACTGTGAACGTGTGGAACATAATTCTAGTGCCGCGGTTCAGAACGCTCATAATAATAATTATGTACAATGTATGTATGATAATAATAGTATTTTGAAGGGATGGCAAAATTCAGCCCCAACTAACAATTCAGACAAACACAATCAACAATTTTATTTCAATACCAGCCTTGAATTCATATAAAATTCACAATAAAGTCATAAACAGGAGCATTAAGATGCAGAATCATGGAAAAAATAAACTGACCTCCATGGTTTTAATCACAGGATGGCCCATCTCATGGCGGTAGTAGCCCACTCCATTCACTGTCATATTCACTGTCAGCTTTCCTACCACTGGTTTCCCAAAGGTATACCTGTACAACATTGACATGTCAGACCTCAATATCTACACAGCAGCCAAGGTCGGTGAATCAAGAAACAATTAACACGTTGGATGTAATAAAACAGAGCAGTCTAGCCAAACAAAAGTTTGTTATGCTGAATTTTGAATGACTTACCTGGCCCTGACAGTAGCTTGCTCGCATGAGTTCAGATCACGAATGTAGTGTGGTGGATCGATCACCAACTCAAACTTGGGCATCACTGCAAGGAAAGAGACAGGATATTACTTCAGCTACATATTCTACTTTTTGGTGTGTTTTTGTTGGATTGTATCTTGTACTTGTTATTACTGAAATACTATATGGAGCTTTTAAAGTTTAATTAGCTCCACAAAGAAAGCACTAAACTAAACACTGAAAATCAATAAATCACTGCTAGAAATAAAAACACAAGGAAGAACTACAGGGAAATTTAAAGATCCTTAAATGTAAAATAATATAAAACAAAGTCCTCTTGATAAGCCATTAACAACTGTGTACAACTCTCTTTTATGCACAGGGCCTCACCATATTTCTGCACTTCAAATGACTTGTTATAGGTGTGGCCCTGCACCTCCACAAAGATAAACCACTCTCCAAACACGGGCTGGTCCGACAGAGGGAAACTCATGTTCACAATGCCTATAGGACAGAGAAATTTAGTTAACACCTTCAATACTTGTTTGTATAGTGATTATCCATACACGTACCACAATACACACTCCTGATAAACTACTTATTAAATAAGTAGGCCTAGAATGACAGCGCATGTTCAAAATAATTCTAAAAAAGTCCTAGAAATGCAATGAAATTTGAATGTACAGGCTGCGCAATGATGCAAATACATTGTAGAAGATGTGGCTCACCACAGCAAATAGATTTTAGACCTTTCCACTGGACCATCCTGGATCCTCTTGGATCCTGAGAAATTACATTATAAGTTCAGAAAGCAGTGCAAAGAGTTGTTGAACTACTGTATGTTAACCATTAATTTGCACATTATCATTACACAGTGTAAATGTCATATATTGTAAATGTTGAATCAGGTCCTTAAACTGAACTTGACCCAGAGACCTGGCTCCTGTCTCACACCACTGTCAAAATACTTTTACAACTTTTTCTCAGGTGATACATAGACTGCAGGTAACAGAGTAGTAAAAAAAAAAACACATTGACGTGCTTGACACTGTCTATAAGTCATGCACGGGCTTCTCTGAACTTCTTATGAAGTAGCAGCTTGTTAAGGGCAGAGAAGAGAAGAGAAGAGAAGAGAAGAGAAGAGAAGAGAAGAGAAGAGAAGAGAAGAGAAGGAAGGAAGGGAAGGGAAGGGAAGAGAAGAGAAGAGAAGAGAAGAGAAGAGAAGAGAAGAGAAGAGAAGAGAAGAGAAGAGAAGAGAAGAGAAGAGAAGAGAAGGTTCCTTTCATGTTGTTTATCCTTGTACTGTTCCACAGAGCACCCTGTTATCTAGGTGAGCTGCTCTAACTTCTGCTCTGTAATCTCCGACCGGGCTGGGAACTAAAATTGCCACTGTCCTCTGGGTGGTCCTGCCAGCCTCCACTCACCAAAACATACGCCTCAATCTGCAAGAAATTGAGCAAAAAAACAGAGAGAGACAAGTACAAGACGTTACGAATCAGATACAAACTGTAAAACCTAGAGAGGATCTCCTCCCAACGCTTCTCCCCACTCCTTCCTTATCCAACAATCATCCATCTGTGAAAGTGAGTATTGCCCTTTACCAGCAGCAGACCTTTATAGCTACAAACATCAATAAACCGTCTGTCTGCACAGTTGCACAGTATATTTGGAGCCATTGCTGACATTCCAAGAGAAATGACTCTAGCTTGGCTTCTGTAAATAGGTAACTGTACATTTCTCTTCCCTCACGGGAGACTAGGTTTCTCCTCTTAATTCCAGCAATTAGAGATGGAAAGGTATGTTCATGTTTAATGTTGGGTCGTTCTATTGCCAAAGTGAAAAAGTGAATGTACGTAGCGAGTAATACGATTTTGCAACACTGATTTTACCACAAATCCAAAGACTATTACTAGACTAGACTCTGTTTGTTTGTCTGCTTGAGTGATGTGTAATTCTAATTACCTTGTCATTTACTGGCCTCAGGTTTGGGGTGACTGTGTAGACATTGATGAGCACTGAAGGCAGAAAAAGAAAAAAAATATTGTTGAATACAGCAGGTATGCATCATCTTAACATGAAAACCTTCATGCATATGAACATTATCTACTAATTCTAAAGTCCCGCTTGGATCTGTGAATCTCTGGCTCATCATGGACTAAACTCTAAAACCTTGTTGCTTGACTGAAATGATTTTTCATTTGATGGATTACACCATTAGAGAAGAATCAGGATCAATCACAGCACTTATTTCCTTGTTCTTGAGTTTGAACCCAGCATCAAAATTTCATCTTTTGGATCATTAGTCAAGTTTTATTTTATAGTAGTAAAAAAATAATAAAAGCCTCAATTCTCTGCAGCGATTAACTGATTAACTACCAGGTGCACTATGAGGGAACCTTTATGTTTGGGTTTGTAGACGGGCTTGTCGGTCTGGATGAAGACAGCCGTGCCCCTGCTCTCCACTGTGACAGTGGTGTAGTTGTGAAAGATGTAGCCTCCTTCTGTGAGGTGACGGTTCCCCCACACCTTCAGATGGGCCTGTCCTCTTAACCCAGAGGGAACCTGGTAGCATATACGCACACATAAACACACACAACGAGCAAACACAAAGAGGATCAGGGCTAGATTTAGCGAAAATAAATGAGGTCAATGGGGGAAGGATTGAAATGTTTACTCTAAGCTGCTGTACACATTTAAAAAAAATGATTCACCTCGATTCAACATTTCTAATACATTTCTAAGGAACAAAAGGTTACAGCATAAGAAAAGAACGACACTTAAACACCAGAGGAAGATGCCAAGCTATAACACAGCACACTACACATGACTGTATTTCACGAGAATGAGGGTGGAGGTTACAGGGAGGGGAGAGAGAGACAGAGGGGAAGAATCGAGTTGTGTATATTCTAGATTGATCTATTCCAGCCTTCGGGGGCGGCGGACCATACATGCACGTCAACAGCTGTTGCATATTATATTGAGGCTGTTACCTTATTCCCAATGAATGAGCAGAGACAGATGTTGCATTACAAATAATGTTAGTGTTGATTTGCATGTTGCCTGAGGAATGTGCACACAACGGACAAGGGGCTCTCACTACTGTGCAGCTGTCACCGCTAAACAGCGCCGTGCATTTTGAACATCTCTGGAGAGCAGCATGCACATACTGTAAGACACTGCTGAGAAAACAAACGCACACCACACAGTTAGACTCACCTTTAGTTTGATGGTGCCTTTGTCTAAAACAGAAACAATAAGATATTTTAATGTGCAGTATTTTCAGATCATTTTCATATACTTATCTGAGTTCTCATAAATCTGGAATAAACATCTGTATGTTGCTATTAATATCCAGTAGGTATGAGAGCTACTAGGCTATTTGCCTAGAGGTGTTCACCCTGTGTTAGCAGGAAATCCAGCTGTAGCCTGTCTCTATGCCACTCTGAGTTAGAGCTAGCGCCATCCATTAACAGTGCTGTCAAACAAATCACACACTGTATACACTAAGTGGCTGGTGGGCCGGGCTTAACTGATGCCTCCAATCAAAGATAATGTCTATGAAAAGCATAGCTGGTCAGCAGCACGCAGTGAGGGCAGAGGTCAATAAGGGCCCACGTTGTGTGTGTTCTTCAATCCTTGCTACGTTTTTGCCAGCCTGTGTGATCTCAACATCCTTTGAATAAATCCCACAAAAGGGGGGATGTCTCATAGCTCAACTTGTTAGTGCAAGTTTTCTTCCCAAAAGTGATGCATTGTGCCAGTGTAACCTTAGCTTCCACGATTTGTTCTCACCAAGTACTGAGCCGTGGCTGTGGGCAACCGCCTGTCCCTTCACCGACAGCTGCACCTGGACGCGTGTCTCTGCTTTCGCATTGAAGATGGTTACGCTCACGCTCTCCTCTACGCCTGCTCGAAACACGGAGGGTGCGGCAACCAAATAACCCCTAAGAGAAGAGCAAGGTGGAGAAAGGGGAAGAGGTGGGAGAAAGCAAAGGGGAAGGAGGGGGGGTGGGTGAGAGAGGACATAAGAGTATACAGAGGAGGAGGAGAAAGAGGGGAAGTGGCAAAACAGAGAGAGAGGTGGTGGCAGGGGATAAAGTAGAGGTCAGAGGTCAGAGAACAAAGAGACACAAGGAGGAGAGGGTCAATGTGTATACATTCTGCATACGCAATAATATAAAGGGCATCACTGCTGTGCTTTTAGGTGCACTGATATCACTGTGAAGTGAATTTATCATTGTGTTTTGCAGGAGGTCACACAGGTGAACAAAGTTACGTTTCTCTCTCCGCGTTATTCGTTCCATTACATACAAACAGAGACATACCATGTGGATTTGTGCAGCGAGATCAGGTTTAATTGCAACGGTTACCACGGACACAGTACCTGTTGGCCAATGGGTTTTTTGCTCTAGTGTTCTCTTTGGGTGGTCTGGCACCTCTGACAGAACGTTGGCGTCTGTTTTGAGAAATAACGACTGAGATTCCACACAGTCACTCTGACATTTAATTGAGGGAAGAAGCCTGTCACTGAGGTCACAGAGCAAAGGTCATTCTTTGATGCTTATCAACAGTCTGGAAAAAAAAAAAGTCCCAATTTAAGTTTTATTTGGATGAAAGAATATGCCACCTGGCGCTGAGAGAAAATATCTCTCAGGTAACAAAAATAGAATAATAGGTGCTCTTGTCTTTGAGTGGGGTCTGGTAGAGACATGTGGACTATAACAATATAGACGTGTACAATATAAGTCTAAACATCTCTTTGTTTGTTTCAGTCCTGACCCAGTCATTCCAGCTCTGATTTTTAAGGCTAACAGGCCTGCTTACCCCCTGAAAACCTAACTGAAGATCACACAAATTAGGAGTGAGCAAAGCCTCAAGCACAAACCCAATTGCATGCCTGAGAGAAGGATCAGGTGGTTGGCATTACAGCACTACAGCATTACAGCCGGAGGCAACTGCAGTTCCTGAGAGAGAAAGTCATGAGAAAATCCCCCTGGAAAATAAGGCTTCGGGAGAAGGAAGATAATACGAGGAAATTGACTGTGTGTGTTTGATCTACAGTGAGTTTAACTAGCTCTTGGATGAGCCTGGATCAGGTGGTGGAGACCATGCTTAATTCAGTCACATGGCTTGATGTACTTGAAGTTCTCATTGTTTTTGACCAACTTTTGTTCCTCAGCTGAGAGCTGGTCAGTGCCTGATGAGGATTTGTGCTCTCTTTTGTAGGTATTTCTTTTTTAGTTCAGTCACATGGTTTTATGTTCCTAGCCTTTTGCTTTTTGCTCAGATGTCACCCTCAGCTGAGCTGTTAAACACTTTTTCACTCAGTCAACACTCGGATTTAAGCTCTCTTTTGTGAATCAAGCCTGCATTTGTCAGTACTTTTTGTTAATTGACCACATGGAGCTGCACCAAACCTCTCCGCTCTGGAGAACCTGGAAGATTGTTTACAACCTCTTACTATTAACACAACTCTCAAGGTCAGGATTAAGCTCCCAAACAGCTGATAGCAGTCTGACTGATGGCATCAAAGAGCCAAAAATAAGATTTAAATCTTTCGCCTCTGGGTGTGTAGGGATAAACTGAATAAAGTACCTCTGAATCTATCAAAAATGTTTATAATTACCATAATTATCAACCTCTCCCAAAGCTGCATATATCAGCAGTGCAGTCTACCTCTGAATATATCATTTTGGGTGACTGCTCACAAGTCCAATAACACATCAGTGAATGAAAAACTCTGAAAAAACATGAATGGCAAAGTGATGTTATAGTACAGTGTCATTATATGTAATGACATGAAACCCTCACATATATTCACAAACAATGTGACAACAAGGACAGACTGATGATGCAGTAAATGTTACAATTTAATGATCCAGATACTTTGCTTCACACATTTGAATGAAAAGGCTAATGTAGCCATGACCACGGGTCACGTTACTTAAATAATCACTATCTTCTTCTGATTTCTGCTAAATATAGTGGCTGAATTTAGTGTTTTATATGTTACAGTCCTGACTGAGAGCATCGGAAATGCTTGTAGTGAGTTGAAAGCATTCAAAGACAACACATGCAAACACTGGCTACTTACTGTCTTTCTTGTGCACAAGTTCTGCTCACGTTGCAGATGAACAAAGTCCATGAAAGACTCAAAGCTGTCAGAGACAACCGCAACATTTTGGCCTCAGTAACCGAGATAATGCTGGATTATCGGCTCTCTCCCCTCTGGAGGAGGTTGGATCTTCCAAACTCTAATGAAAAGTTAAATGAAACTTGAACAGTCTATGTCTACAGCCCTCTCAGTCTATCTATCCATTGAGGTTGGTTGGCGTGATAGGTGTGCAGAGCTTCGTCCAGAACCAAAGATCAACTTTTTGTAATCATCCCACTTCGCCAAATCCAGTTGCAAGCAAATCGTGTGTGTGTGTGTGTGTGTGTGTGTGTGTGTTTTTTTTCTTTTTCTTTTTTAGAGCCCAGAGTACACGGACAGTCCTCTCCCATGTGCCTTCACCCGCCCCGGTTCCGTTCTCTCATATTTCAGCATTACAAATTGTAAGCGTCCTCCCACTTCAGCGAGCAGAAATGTCACTGTAAAGAAATGTTTGACATGTAGAAATCCGTGCAACCTCTTGCGTCCGCGATTGTTTCCCCTCGGTGATCTCTTTCAAGTCGGTGGATCTTGTTTTTCTTTCCGCTCCTACAGCAGCAGCAAACAGCAGCAGCAGCAGCAGCAGCGAGTCGGGAGTCGATCGGCGTCAGGCTGCGCTTCATTCACTTCAATAGCTCCTCTCACTTCTGTGCTGCGAGAGCATGACTAACCCCAGTGTAAGGAACAGCACGGAGCCTGCAGCTCAGACCTCTATAAATTACCTGCACATTTCACATACTTGTGCTTCAAGCTGACATCTCGAAAGATCTACCAGCTTGACAATTGGTTCTCTATGGCGTTGGGAAAGATCACAAGACTGGCAGGCTGGAAAACACAGTTTAAAAAGCAGCACAAAAGAAACACTTGAAGCAGGATTATCTCAACTTTAGTCACTTTTTTTTGTACTTGTTGCAGAGCGTTGATGCCCTCTACAGATATCTGCTGCCCTCAAGTGGTCACTGAGCTCAGATGCAGCAAGGAGTTCAAATAAAGGACCGAGACATGACTGTTTTATTTAGAAAAGTTTATTGAAATGCTTCTGAGGTACTGCATTGATAAGAATAAATGAACACTGTTGCACAGTAGATTTTCCAGCTGGTTTTCTGAAACACAATATGGCATTAACATAATATTTAAAATAGTATCAACAGAGTGAGTAACAATATAAAAGTAATTCACATCTTAAAGGTTAATTCAGGCACCAAGTGCATAATGAGGATGAAAAAAAAGCACATCCAGATCTAAGAGGGAGCTTGTCTGAGTTCAGCCTCTCTCACATACGACATGGCAGACACTTAGCTCAACAACAACCCTGACCCTTGTGTTGAACATGAATAATCTAGAGCATTTCATTGGTAAAACACTGGTGTTGGACATCCTTGAAGGAAGCCCCAAGACTCAAATCCAATAACATGCTAAAAAAAAAAGTAGACAGTGTAGACAGATGAAATCACTGATCTTTAAAACAAAGACTGTAAATGCTCGCTAGTTGCTCTTCCTGTGGAGACACAGTTTCTCTAAGAGCTTCACATTACTTGTACTACAGATCTGCTGCTTTTGTTTGTCTCAAGTGCAACCGTGAATGATGTTCCCAACAGTGAGGTCTCTCTGTTTCTCCGCCACGATGTTGTGATAAAGTTTGCAGTGCAGTTTCGCTTGTTCGGGCTCAGTAAAAGCAGCCTTGGAGAAAACCACTTGATTGTCCTGGTTAACCTCCAGTCCGTACAGCTGACAGAGTCCAGCTGTGAATGACGTGTCTAAGGACAAGAGCTGAGCCAGTCTGTCGAGGGGAAAGTGACAGTTGCGGCTGCTGTGTCCGTGGCTGTATATCAGCAGCAAATCTCTACGGCATGCTATCAGGTGACGGTGTAGGGCACAGCTTTGCAGGAAGTTCAACCTCTTGGCTAATCGGAGCAAACGTACAGGGTTTCGCTCCAGAAAAGCTCTGTTGATGGAAAGAGCAAGTGCGATGGCGGGAGAGCTGCGGAGACGCTCAGGGAGCTCCATGATGTGCTGCGTGGCACGAGATGAACCTGGAGGAGACCAGGAAAAAGAAAGCAAGTATGAAGGAACGATCCTAATCATCTGTCAAAACACCATACTATATATATATATCTTTCAAAAGCAGGAACTTTTCATTTGTTTTTTAATTTAGCAGGAAGAACTTCAGGTAAGACTCCAGTTCACCAGTCAAATGATTGAATAGGGTTACACTCTCTTTCCAGTGATAAATTATTTGGGGACGCCTGCTCATGCAACACTTAACTATTACATATTTGCATATAATTTATATGATGCCATAAAAAAAAGAGTTTTTCAGGTTTTTAAGCTATTAAACATGGGAGGTAACCAACCCAAATTGTACAGCAGACCAAGAGCCTGGAACTCTTCCTGGTTGGGATGCGGCCCTGGTCCAGTTGCGTAACAATCCAACAGCCAACTGAGATTCTCCTGAAGGTGTGTGTCGTTAATGCGTGGGTCATAGAGCCGCAGGGGCTCACCGCAAAGCCGATAAGAGGCATAGATGAGGAATCGCACCGTCCGCTCCAAAATGGCTACGCAGTTCAATCCAGACACCCTCTGGATGATCATGTCCTGCTTCACACCGCGCAGCCGATCAAAGACAAAGCTGTACACCTGGAAGGCAAGGTACACTTTAATAAAAGGATATATGTCGTAAAGAGTTTTCTTTTCAATATATGAGATACAAACTATGAAAACTTGTGTAAATACTACTAGCCTCAGTCCAAGGATGCAAATGAGGGGAGGCAGCGATGTCATCAATGAGGTAACACACAGTTTTCAGCAACACCGCAGGCGTACGGAGGTCACTGGGGTTTGTTGAGTCTTTCCCAGCCGCTGGTCTGGAATACTCTTTGACAGCACGCAAGGGGTCTCCCCTGGGCCTTTTATCTCTTTCTGTGCCTGCTAACATCTCAAAACGGTGAAGGCGGTTCTGCACCTCACGGTCCCGCAGCTCACGAGCAGGGCACATGGTCTGGCAGGTCCCCCTGGGAACTGTTTCTTTCTCCTGCAGCTGACATCTCTCGTCCTCCTTCACCTCCACCTCTCTCACCTGTTCTTTGCCGTGGCCTCGCCATTGCTCTTGATTCCTGTGTCTCCAATCTCCTCCTGATGGTGCATCCCTCCTCTGAGAGTGAGAGCTGCTTGAGGGAAACAGATGGGTTATTATTGAAAATATAGTCTTCTCCTGAGTGGTGGACTTCACCCAACAACCTGTACCTACTGACACAGGGCAGCTCTAACATACTCAGATGCTCTGATTGGACTGATTGTTACTTTATGCTGTATGCTAACTTACTTTCACTACTCGTTCAGCATTTAGTATTGCACTGACACATCAAGAGACACATTCAACTTAAGTGTGTACCACCACTACCTATGAATCCTTGAAGTCAGCTGCTTCTTGTTCTTGAATTATTTTGTGCAGTACTGTAAAACACCTGTCACTTTACTCTGTCTGTAGTCACTTTACTCTGTCTGTAGTCACTTTACTCCGTCTGTAGTCACTTTACTCCGTCTGTAGTCACTTTACTCTGTCTGTAGTCACTTTACTCTGTCTGTAGTCACTTTACTCTGTCTGTAGTCACTTTACTCTGTCTGTAGTCACTTTACACTGTCTGTAGTCACTTTACTCTGTCTGTAGTCACTTTACACTGTCTGTAGTCACTTTACTCTGTCTGTAGTCACTTTACACTGTCTGTAGTCACTTTACTCTGTCTGTAGTCACTTTACCCCGTCTGTACTGACTTTACTCCGTCTGTAGTCACTCTACCCCGTATGTAGTCACTTTACTCCGTCTGTAGCCACTTTACTCCGTCTGTACTGACTTTACTCTGTCTGTAGTGACTTTACTCTGTCTGTAGTGACTTTAGTCCGTCTGTAGTCACTTTACTCTGTCTGTAGTCACTTTACTCCGTCTGTAGTCACGTTTGTTGTTTGTTTGTATTTCTATATTATTCTCTGTTACCTAAACATTATGTAGTACATAGTGTTTTATCCTTTATGTGCACTGCTGTTACACAATTACACATTTCATTATATTGTTGACACTGTGTTAACCTGCATATAACAAATAAACCTGAAACTTGAACTTGAAACTTCTTCCAGACTTAACATTGGGCAATGTTAGTCCATAACAAAAGCAAATAGGTCGACAGCTCTCATGTTAGCTCTATCTGAGCTTTGTTTTAATCGCTTTTTGATCTAGTTAAGTCATAAAGGACAAACTAGCAGCTGGCGTTAGTAGTATCCACTATACAGCCAAGCTAATGTCTAGTTAGCTAGTAAGCTAGCTATACCGACAGACAACACATAAAAGGGCCTCTCTATTATCCAACAACACGCAGGTTACACGAAATAAACCGTCAATAAACATAAAAAGTTGGGTTTGAATGCTATTTTCTACGAAATGTTTAATATATGTGAAATAAAGGACTCACAAGCGACGAGGTGCTCTGCGGCGGTTCATTGGTCTTTTAAGACAAACCCGAGCGTCACTGTCCAGCGTCGTCCAATAGAAATGCGTCATTGTTGTTTTGCTGTAACGTCACATCCGGAACTGGACACGATCGTTTATATAAAATAGCTGAAACTTTGAATTTTGTTATGTTTAGTTTAGATTCAGCATTTATAAACCTATTTAATTCTCAAGAGACACATATAAGAAAACATAAAACTGGATAGACTTAATCCCACTGGTGGTATGTAAGTTCCTTTGAGTGGTATGCGGAGTAATGCATGAAATATAATTATTTAATTAAGTAAATTAATTTAGAAACATTTATACCATCACTATACTGTCAGTAGCTCAGTCTGTAGGGACCTGGCATGGGAACCGGAGGGTGACCAGTTCCAGTCCAGTATGGACCACATTATGTAAGGTAAACTGGTAGCTGGAGAGGTGCCAGTTCACCTCCTCAGCACTGCTGAGGTGCCCTTGAGCAAGGTGTGCTTGAGGCTGCCCACGCCACCATCTCTCCATATTTGCCATGAGCCCTGTGTCTGTGTGTGTGTATTTCAGACCTATATATGTACAAATCTCAATCAATAAAGTATCTATTCTATTCTTCTCCTATTCTACTACAATAATTTGAATGAAAATACTTGATATCTATTATTTTTTTCATCCTATTATTATCCTGCTCAATAGTCATGTCACGTTCATGCAAGAAGTATGTAGCGTGCATACATCCATGATTAGTTATGAGCTAATATGTGATAGGGAGATAGTAAGTGGAGGTAAAATGAAAACTGTCTGAACCGTCTGTAGCTGAATAGTCCTGGCCTATTGTATTTTAATGTCTGTTATAATGGTTGTATTTAGAGAGCTGAATATATTTTGAGGTGGTATGCGGTGTAAAAGGTTTGAGAGACACTGTTCTAACTCTTACAGCTCTGCTCATGTATTTGTTTTCCCAGAAGATCCATTCAGATTTATATATTTATTACAGCTGTATTTAACGCAACACAAAACCTTCTTGCATATTATATTGTATTATATTTTCTTTTTTTTCCCTTTTTTTTCTATTTTATTAACAATCTATAAAACAGTATCAGTCATTATTCAACATTTACAATGTTTCATAATAAAGCTGCAAAGAAATCAGACATAAAAACACAAAACAAATAGTACAAATATATCCAAAAAAGGAGAAATCTGGGGTGGAGGGGTATCTAAAGTGCATGTACTGTATGTCCCCCATGCTGTGTGGTAATCCTTCACTGTTTGGGGCAGTAGAGCTCAAGGTTTCTTGCGGTGCCAAGCTGTTCTTCCTCCATGGCCTGCTGGACATGGATTGTATGGCGGCAGACTAATGATGACAGCTCCTGCAGCTCTGAAAACACACTAGAAAAATGGACACCAACACCAACGTTTGAGTACAAGGGAAAACTGGTCAGAGTCAGCGTGTATTTTTAGGTGCTACTGAGTACTTGTCAGGGATTTCAGCCACATAAATACAAAGACGACTGTCATGAACAGTTATGACAAATCAGTCATACAGCGAAATCCTGTATGAAAGCTGACACAGAGCAGACCATGTATTCACAGCATGACCACGTTTCAAAAGACAAGTACTATAGTTATGTTCCTACCCTGATAGCTGCTGACTGATGTCTTTTGATGTCATTTTCATGTCCCTGAGGCACTCTAGAGAAGTGCTGCTGTCCTTATGATCCCCCTCTGTGCACTCGACCAGCAGCTTCTCACTCTCCTTCAGGCAAGCCTCAGCCTTATCTAAAACAGGTAGTTACAGATGGATGATTATCATAGCATTAATCATAAGTTCCAGCAAAATATGTACAACCAGTCAACAAACAATTAGTCAATCAGCTTGTGTGACAAATGATCAAAATCCAGACGCACAAAAAAATTATATAAAATTAAACTTTTATGTTTCCATGGACAGGCTGATCCAAAACTTTTAACACGGTCCAGATGAACCTGTTAAACTAATTAAATTTAGGATTAACAATGTTATTTTGTTTGACTTGAACTTTTTAACTTAAGCATCAACTACCTAGAAATTCCCTTCTGTCCCCGTCAATGTAGAAATTCTTGACAGGCAGCTCATGTCGAGTGGTGTCAACAGCTGTGGCAAAAGACGTGTAGTCCTTTGTGAACGTCTTGGCGGCCTCTGCCACAGGAGTCAGTGCAGCAATCTGACGGAAAATAATATTATTAGTAGGCTGAGAATCTATTGTTTTAAATAAACTGTAATAAAATTTAAAATATTATTCTTAAAAACATTTAAACCAGCTATTCACCAGATGCTTTGATCGGACCTATTTATTAGTCAGCACAGACTCAATGAGCCTCTTTGGCATATGCAAGAGTGGGTTTTTGTGTTATAACACTGTGCCATTAAAAATGTAAAATTCACATTCTTCTTTGACTTAGCTATTTCAGCATGCATTGAATTAAAAACAAACAGACATATTTAAAAGGTCACTATAAAAAGGAGATTGTTTTCTGACCTGCAAATCCAGAATCTCATTCACCAGCCTTTCCTTCTCCATGAGGAGGTACTGGCGCTTCTTCTCTTGGACTTCATTGTGCAGTGCTTCTTCTTCCTCCATCTCCTGCAGGATCCTCACCTCTGCTTCAGCCTTAAGCTTCGCAGTATTGCTCTCCATCTTAAGTCAAACATAAAAGAGATTTTGGGCTGAACGGTTGGAAATATGATTATAGATCTGTTGGCTGTTGAATGATCAAAAAAGTATCAACACTTTTGACAGCCTAATATCGGATATAATGGAAGACTGACTAACCTTAGCTGTGAGGTAGGCCAGTAGGAATGTTTGCATCTCAATGAGCCTCTTGTCATTCTCTGGATTTCTCTCAGGTTCGACTGCATTTTCAGTCACTTTCCCTTTAATGACTGAGATATCAAAATCTGGTCGAAAGCAGTGTCCGTCAGAGAAAGTGGACTGCAGAATACTTTTTCCTAGCAGTGATGGTTCAGTTTCATGTGACATCATTGCTGTAAGGAAGACAACATGAAAATATGCAACAGTTATTTATAGTTCTCAGACAATGTTACAGGCTTAATCAGTACTACAAGGGAAATAAGTTAATCGCAAGATATCAAGCGACTCATCTAGAATCATACATAAATCCAAAAATCAGCAACACACCGTTCAAGACCTTCTTTCAATCAGCTGAAATACTTATTATCATTACTGCTAGCACATACTGCAATTATCATACTTGTTTGACTTAAATTCACATGATCAAAATTATAAACAACTAACTGAGAATACACATTAACAATTATCACCATGGGAAGTACTTACTTGATGCCAAAGCCTGAGGGGCCATTGAGCGTCTTGGTGGAGTGCCCACCCTTGGTTTGACGCCACTGGGTTTAGGTGAGGGAGGCGCAGCAATGGACTCGTTGGTCAGGGAGTTACTCTGTTAATAGTTAGTTACAGGGGTGTGATCAGATGTGCGCGTGGCAACAACATTAATTAACTTTTGACAGCTTAGGTCCATATCCTATGTAGCAATACCTAATGTAGTTGGATTACATGAAAGCAGAAAAAAAAGGAGTATTACCTTTGAAAGAGATGTCTTCTCAGCAGCCTGCATATAGCGAGACTTGACAATAGTCCCAGCTGCTAAAGTTTGATGAACAGATATTAACAAAGAAAGAAAAAACATCATGCAACACAACTGTCTTTTAAAGACATTTGTGACATTAAACATTACAAGACTCTCTCTCTCTCGTCTATCTATCTATCTATCTATCTATCTATGAGGATGACATGTAACATATTCAATACAGGGGTGGACAGAAAAGAGAAAGATTGTGTCACAGAATTGGTTTGAGCAGTTTATGAACGATGTACACTTTAATAACTTTTCTGTTGTGACAACTTCTCACCAATACATTATAAAGATAATTTTATGTCGCTACAAAAATGATGGATTCATAACGTACAGACAGCTTTGTGATGTTATGCTGATACTCACATTTAACACTTTTCTTCCCAGTTCCACTGTTGTTCGTTTTATTAGCATTGTTCACAACTTTCGAGCTGAAAACAAAAACAAAAGCAGCTGTCAGGAGACAGAAGATGTTTACATAAATACATTTAAAAAGGAGCTAAGCCGCTAAGCTACACCGTTAGCCTGAGTGCGTCGTCTCTACATCAAATTATGCTAAAATTAAACCGCCTACAAATACACGACAGCGACTTTAAGTAAAATAAAACCGTATGAATACCGGATATCTACCTTTTAGCGTCGGTGGAGACACTTTTTAAACTCTTTGTTGTTGTTGTTGTTCTTCTCGACGCCATAGTGTTTTCAAGCAAACCGCCACGACGCCGTTTTTTTTGTAGACCGGCAGAAACAAGAAGTGATACTTTGGTTCCGCTTTTCTTCTTTCCATGTTTGTGGCGGATTGCATGGTAGCGTAGGCTGACATCTACTGTAATGGAGTGAAATCATGATATCTTTATACTTGGATCACATATAAAGCTCCATCTAAGGCTCAGTGGCAAAGGGTTATATTTGACTATGTTGCATTGGACTATTTGACATGTAAACTTCACAGCAACGATGATGCCTTTCGTAAAACATGGGAACCCTTTCTGTCACATGTTGGTTTGAATATTTCCACCATTCTCACAAGAGGGTTTGTATCATAGCTCTAAATGCTCTGCCTCAAAAGGGACACTCTGCTTTACCATTTAATTGATTTACTTTTATTTCTGTATACCTTTATTTTACTTATTTATTTTATATTTATTCTTACTTGTATAGGATGTGACTCCTGAATCTCTTGCCTGTCTGAATTTGGATTTGAATATGTATGTGAGCCAAATGTTTGTTTGTTTGTTTTGTTATGTGTTCTTGTTTTACCTGTTGAAAAACTAATAAACATATAGTGCATTTGATCCCACAGTGCCACTCGCTAAGTCATTGTCAATGGTCAGACTCCAAAAATGTAAAATGATGATGATGATGATGTCTTAATGTGATATTTACTTTATGAAGACGTCAACAATCATTACATAAGCTCAGTTTTGTTTAAAGATTTTCCTTCTAACTTTGTGACAATGGTCTTCATCTACAGGATCCCTTCTGACTTATATAACCGTTAACAATTTTACCATATATAGTTGTTGTCAGGTCACTTGTGATAGAAATGTTCCCTTTACTTACCCAATCTTTTTCAAATGTCTTCTTTCTTATATAGGGCATAGACATAAGAATATGAACACCTGTACAATACAGCTAATGCAATCTTCAATCTTAGCGATGAAGCTCTTATTTGTTTTGCTTCCATGTTAACGTGTTTACTGAGACTACAACAGAAAGGGTCTGATTGATGTATACTGGACTTTTACATTATATTGTACAGGTGTTCACATTATTGCGTCCAGACTCTATAGGGGCACCAGTCATAAATATATGTTAGAGAAAGAATGCAACATCTGCTTTGCATTGACTTCAGGGGACGTCAAAAACTACAGTTATTCCAGTAACCACTAGATGGGTGTAAAGGTCTGTATTCACTGTTAGTGTTAACATGTTCAGTGACAATCTCCTGAATACATTTTCAATCTGTAAAAGCTACATATTGATTATATATCCCTGTTGTATGTTGACTGTAAATAGAATCAATAAACATTTACGTAATTAGTATTTACAATTAGTATTGTTTACTATTTATTCCCTTATCAGTGGCATGGGGTGTGTGGAGCCAATCACAGCCAACAATGCAATGGTTGAAACACTGAGGGATAACACAGGAACAACAGAGATACATCAAGGCAATCTAGAGCATCCAGTCCACCTAAGTTGCACATCTGTGAAACATATTAAACTGCAGGACCCAGATACAACACACATAAGAGAGCATGCAAACCTAAATCTTATTTATTTGGTCTTGTAAGCCAGTGAGTATGATATGATCACTCATGTGCATTTACCTGCATGTGTGCATCTTCATCCCATGTGTGGGCATCTGCTTAGCAAGTTCTTTTACCGGTGGTGGACTTGTTTTTGTGTGTGCACGAGTCTTAAAGAATACAATGGGTGCTGACCCCACCTGTCTGAGCTGGACTTGGACAACAGGAAGGACAATAGGAAGAGAGCGGGTGTGGGACTGGGTGGTAAACATTGGTCAGCAACTTCAGCCCTAAGTCACTTCACAGACATGGACGGATAAACCACTGAAAGATTAGAGAGACAGAAAAATGTAGGAAATTCTACAGTGGGTTTAATATTGGCTTTAACCTTTTTTACTCTGTATCCAGTGGTATGCCATAATAATATTTTAAATATAATGTTTTAGCAGGAGTTGAATTAGATTTTTATAAAGTGTGTGTGCTGGATAGAATCCAGGTATTGAAACTAGTTTTATTCTGACCTTTCTGCTTTAATGAATTTTCACGATAAAGGTTGAACATTTGGGTCTTGGCACTAAAACAAATCTCTCACAAATACACACCTGTATTTGTGTGTGTGTGTGTGTGTGTACCAAGCACGTGATGTGTGTGTCCTACTTTATCAGTGTGAGTAAAGGCCGGGCCTTATAATTGCTCTCCTCTCTCTCTCTCTCAGTGTAATAAAGCCTTGAGACTGCTGGCTGCTGTGCGTCCGCATGCTGGCTGTCCATCTCTCAGCACTAAGCAATGCCACGACCAAAAACAAGTGCTCTTGATGATGGTGATATGAGCAGTATTGACTATTTTGGATTCAGTTAGTAATGCTTGGGATTAAATAAAAATGTTTTATTGGTAAGGTTGTTTGCTTTTACTTTTTTTTGGAGTAAAGCATGAGATCCAGTCCAAGGCTGAAGAGCTGAAGTGAAAGAGTGAGAAGTGCATGTTGAAAGACAGCACTATAAGGACACATAGAGCCACTGAATGAAAGTCCTTGTCTCAGTTATGAGCCCACCTCTCTCGCTTTTCTCTCTGCTCCGAAACTCTGACGTCTAATGAAGGATTCGTCTATGTCACTGTGACCTCACTGATACTCTGCTTTGCCACTTGAGGACATTTCAGAGATAAAAATGTAAGATGAAACAGCTTCAATTCATGTTCTGGGTGAAGTGAAAAAAAGTTGTTGTCAGCTCTCTTAACACATGTATGTACACATGATTACGCACACGCAGACAACCCACCCATGCAGCCCACACACCAGCCCTTCTTCCCTTTGCGGTAAGCTGTTACTCATCACTACCCAGTCGGCCAGTCTGGTCCACATAGCCTTCCTGGAATGCCTCAAACACACAGTGCCTCATACAGTAAAGCCAACAGACGCTATTTGCGGCATTCAGTTGGATAGCTGAACTAAATCTCACTGCTGGAAATCTGATTATAGTGCTTCGACTTGTGGGTATATGACTTAATTTAAATAATAATCAAATTTGGGTATTTGACCATGTACTGAAACTGGTTGTCTTTTAATTATTATATTATTTATCAACATCTCAATAGGCAGAAGGCATATTTTTCTGATTAAGGCATTTCCTTTCAATGCTTAGTATTGGGTACGCCAGCTCTCCAGAGCAGACGGGTGTATGATTTCCACTGTTTGTTCTCGTCTTGGTGACCCTTGTTATAGGAAGAACCAGTCACCCAGGAGCTCCCGGTATTAAGTAGTTAAGCTTCTCTCTGTTGGCTAACCATGGTAACCAATGGAGTATTAGGACAGTGTTTACTTCTTAACCTTCACACTATCTGGGCGGCTCTGCTCGTCATTTTGTCCCTTTAAAATCTCCAAATACAGTTTGGGTGTTTCACTTTGGGTACTGTACGTCATAATGACATACTGTAACTATTGTCATAACTCTTCTCATTGAAAATCAACATTTATCAACACTGGGAAATTGGCTGTGGAAGAATTTATTTTTAAAGGAAGAACTTCATGTTTTGGAAAGACGGTTTATTCACTTTGTGGCTGAGAGTTAAATGAGGAGATCAGTATTACTCTTCATTCATGTTCATCTGTTTAATATAAACCTAGAGCAAGGAGGCAGTGAGCTTAGTTTAGCATAAAGATTGGAAACAGGGAAACAGCAAATATGGTTCTGACAAAATAATAATGACATAAATTAATGAGATTTAGAGGTGATTTTTAATCCTTTGGACAGAACAAGGCTATCTGTTTCTCCTTCAAACTGTGACCTGGTTCATGTTTAAGGGACAGAGATGACAGTGGCATCAATCTTCTCATCTTACACTCAGCAAGAAAGCAGGTAGGTCCAAAATGTTCAACAATAGACCTTTTTCACAGCAGTCTTTTGACATGAAATAGTAGGGTAAAACATAGGTGATATAATGATATTAATTATGGTTCCATTCCATTCAAAGAGAGTTAGGGTGCTGCTGTGCTGCGTGTTGCCTCACTGGAAAGGCTCTGCTGCAATAAATGGAGCGGTACCTTAATTAGTATCATTGGTTGACTCTACTATTGTACATGTCAAAATGACTGCTGTGAAAAAGGTCTACTCTTTGTGTTGCCCATGTTGCCCATCATTGCCATTTTGCTGACCTTTCGGGCAGATGTCACAAATAAGAAGTATGAAGGTGGACTACAGCTGAGACACTTGTCCTTTTCTTCCACAGTATCCTGCAGGACCAGCATGGTCTCAAAGCAACGCCACAGACTCCATCAAATGACCCGAAGCCTTGGGTTTCCACCTTCTAATTGTTTAATTACTGTGCTTATCTGCAGAGGATGTGACCTCAGCTTGGTGTTCACTCTTGTGGATGAACCTTGCAGCATCCCTGGCTGCAGTGCTGGAGGCTTGGGGATTTCCTATAGGTGTCTAGAGGGCAGTGGGATGTTTATTCAGGCAGAAACTTTAAGAACAGTACATCCTTAATCACATCATTGCAGGTCAAATGTACAAATGCAGGATAAGTATATAGTGTATACCAAGTGGAGTCTGTTTCTCTTAAATGTAACATTTACCAATAAACTGTGGCAGAAAATGACCCTAAAATTAAAGTTATTAATTAATAAAAACACTGCATGTGAGTAACGGTCTTTTTGTACATATACTGTATATGTATTAGGAGTCAATATGAATTTTTTGCCTATGAGATATGAGAACCATACAGCAAGCATGACTGGTTGGTGTGTGTGTGAGAACCATGTGCAGAGCTTTAGCAGGGCAGTGTAGCGTGCAGTGCAGGAGTGAGCAGAGGCGGCCCAGGCCAGGACAGCCCCAGTACCCTGGTAATCCCTGCGTTTTCAGGAGCCCTGGCCCGTACTTGATGAGCTTGAGCAAGAAAAAGGTTGCGCTCTCTCGTGCGTTTCTCTCTCACTGTCTCTTTCTGTCTATCACTCTTTTATTCCCCCTCTTTTTCTCATGCTCCCTCCTCCTCCCCGTCCCCTGGAGCCACTTTGCGAATGAATGGATTCCAAGTGTTTACTCAGCAACTCTGCCTGTCCCTCTACATTTCTCAGGATTTCATCAAAAAGAGGAAGAGAACTGCCATCAAAGACCACCACAGACTTTAGGTTTCCATCTGACACAAAAGTGGAGAATATGTTAGGGGATGCATTGCTGCATCCTGCATCTAACTACGAATGCTCACATGTAGACGGTAATTAACTCATTCTGGATTTTTGGAAAGACGCACACATCTTCTGTCTATCACAAACACAACAGTTGTTTGAGTCATTTTTTCATGCTTTCAGGGACATTTTGACACACTCAAATCATTATCTTTTACAGCCCCATCTTACTAGGCTTAAAATCTCTAAAATAAAATGTGTGTGAATCAAGATATCAGATTTATGCAAAACAAAAGCAAAGCACATTCTGATGGATGGTAGGCTACCTCAATCCTTGGCTGACAAAAGGATTTTTAAAAGTCAGTTATTTTTGCACAAAATTCATCAAGGCATTAGCAGCATTTTTGAGAATTTCTCTCGTCATGCCTACTGTAAAATGCCCCAAACCCATTGTCAGTCTAGTTTCTTTTGTTGAATTGATGTATTTGTAAGTAACGATACGTTTTTTAATTGCTATATGCCAAAATGTTTTTGGTATTTTCTTGAATTTGTCCTGATCCTGATATTGGGTGAGGGGGGACAATATCAACCATTTTATAATATAGAGTGGAACTGAAGCAAAAAAACTGCATGTTGGTATGGATGTGCAGAGTACAGTGTCTGTCCTTAAAACATAAACTGACCACAGTCCAGGACAAGTGTGTAGGGAACACAGAGGTGCAGAGAGGTACAGGGAGGCTCTGATGGGGTGGTGGGGAGGAGAGGGGATTAGTAAGAGGCCGCAGGCCCTGAGGCAGAGGGCCCGTTTCCTGGCCTGAGCCCCTGTTTGTCCTGCCTGACCTGGCAGCTCTGGGGGCAGATCCTGCTTGGATACAGCCCGCTCCCACGCCTGTCTGAAGCTGTTAGCCACTGGCTGTGAGTAGCTAGCTGGGCTTAGTGTTGTCTGAGCTGCGGCTGGGTTGGGAGGGGTCCAATCATCTGTCTGTGTGTGCATGTGTATGTGTGGGAGGGGGCGGCAGCTACTTTGTGTTGGTGGAATGAGGGTGAAACAGACATCCAGCAAGGCAGTGTGTGGTTATGTGGTTATGATTAATGATTTTGCACCACATATTTTCATATTAGGCCTTCTGTCTTCTTAAATACTGTGAACATCATCTATCTCTGTCGCTTCTCAGTTCTCTCAAACCGTCCATCTACATGAATGTGAACAAATGAGTCACATATTACAGGATAAAACAAAGTTTCTTAAAGGAATAGTGGGGTTGTATAATGTACTTATGGTCAGTGTGCTCCCAGTTTGGAGAAGCAGACAGAAGTCCAGACGTTGAGCACAGCACTGCTGTGGACAGGGTCAGCAGAAAAACATATTATAGCCAAATAAAAAAGGCCCACCTAATGAAAATGTCAATATATGTTTAATTGTACACTATAGTGAACATATTCTTATCCCTTTATCTTGGCTTTTTTACACCTAAGCACTAAGAACTGTGTATATTACACTGCAGATCTGACAGCAAGTATAAACAGTGAAAATATGCTAACTTCAGCATAACAGATTTTTTTTATGTGGCTAAAATATGTTTTGTTGTTTTGTTGACCCTGTCCACAGCAGTCCTTTGCTTTACTTCCATGCCAGAACCTCCGTCTGCTTCTCCAAACTGGGAACACGCTGACCGCTGTCTACTGTAGGTAACATACTGACAATGCATATACAGTACGTACCTCATACAGCCCCATTTATATGATATCTGAACTACACCTTTGTTAAAGTGTTTGACCAATAGATATTGACGAGAACAGCTTCAGTACGCTTTCCACACGATTCCTCTGAAAGATATTCCCTTATTTTGTGTTTTGTTGATGATGGTGGACCGAGATCTGGTGATTGTAAAGTTCATCCCATTTGATTCATGTAATTTTTATACTCATCAAACACTGAGTGACCATTTTTAACTTTGCAATGCTGCTCCTTTTCTTTAATTTGTTACCCAGTCAAGGGTTTAAGAACAGAGGTTGTTGTATGCTCTACAGATTGTAAAGTCTCTTTGTGATTGGTGTATTGTGTGTGACTGTATGAATAAAATTAACTTATCTGTCCTCAGGTTATTAAATATCCATGCAGCATGAAGACAGTCGGCCTCACTTGGCTCAGTCCAGGCATCATATCACCCACGACATCTCTCCCCATGTTGTTAAAAGTGATGGCAGCAGGTCAACTCTCTGTATCTCTTACCTTTTGTAATCACCTCCAACCATCTATTTGCCTAAATAACAATTAGAAGCACTGTCACATGCTGTGTTTAAAGGGTGTATACCAACTGTGTGCACAACTGTGTTTTCACTTAAAAATCCATAAGATAACACCTCTCCTCTCTGGCCAGGGGACTGTTTGATTATCGCTCTCCAAAAATGAAAATGAAATGAAGGGATATTTACTTTTCTTCCCCAAAAGCTTTGATAGCTCAATTGCTTGTTTTCAGTGGCTTGTTATTATTTTTCAATTGGTGGATTGGCTGTTGGGTTTGGAGTAGCACAGAGCAGCTCTGTGAGTGTTGTTTCTGCACTGGATACACACAGAGCTGTCAGTGAAAGCACGGAGACAGACAGAGAGAGAAGGGGTCATCAGTAAATCAAACATTAAAGACTACAATCTAGTGACGTTCCAGCATGGCTTTCAACAGATTATTAAGTCAGGCTTTATGAGTACTTACTAAACTACCCAAATACTTATGGGCTATATGTTACCATGGACTTATAAAAGGCCTTTTCAAAGTAAAGTATTTTGGATTAACTACATCCTAAACTGACATCTGAGTAGGACAGAAATTAAATTACTGCAACAGTAAAAGAGAAATACCCCAAACTCCATAACTGTAAGATGATGTGATTCCTCTGTCTGTGAGTATGAAGGGTCAGAGGAATATTACTGTCTTCTTTTGCGTTTTGTCCTCCTGCCTCCATCGTCACTGGCGTGCCAGTGGCGTCATTCCTGCTCTGCTTTATAAAACTGTCAACGCCTTTCTCTCACCTGGACACACACACACACACACACACACACACACCACCCCAAACTCCAGGGCAGGACAGGGGCTATTTTTGGCCAGAGCAGGGGGGGATCAGTCACTGGTAAAATACGCACCTAACCTGCGTCTTTCCCGGGCATTTTCCCCAGCGGATCATTTCCACAAAAAGAAGACCTTAATATTGTTTCTTTTATGAATCTGGCAAATTATTCTTACTTCTCTGGCATGTGCAACATGACCGCTGAGACGCAGCACTCGCCTGCCGATGCGAGTCCTGTCGTCATGTCTCCAAACGTGAGCCTGGACTCGCCGTTGCCTCCGCCGCCTCTGATGCTGCAGGCCCGGTCAAAGGACAATGTTCTGATCAAGTCCGAGCCCCGGGGGAACAGTCCAAACACGGAGGATGGAGTCGCTCTGGGGCAGACTGAGGAGCACCTGCCCACCGGGAGTCGCCGGAGGAAGAGGCCCGTCCAGAGGGGGAAACCTCCCTACAGCTACATCGCTCTCATCGCCATGGCCATTGCCAACTCTCCCGAGAGAAAGCTCACCCTGGGGGGCATTTATAAGTTCATCATGGAGCGTTTTCCTTTCTACAGGGAGAACTCCAAAAAGTGGCAAAACTCCATCCGCCACAACCTCACCCTCAACGACTGTTTTGTGAAGATCCCCCGGGAGCCCGGCAGACCAGGTAAAGGCAACTACTGGACTTTGGACCCCGCCGCTGAAGACATGTTTGACAACGGGAGCTTTTTGAGGAGGAGGAAACGATTCAAGCGCACAGATGTGAGCACCTACCCCGGCTACATGCAAAGCTCCAGCGCGTTTACACCAACCCCAATGGGAAGGCCCTCGTACCCAAACACCCTGTACGCTGGGATAGGGTCTGGTTATGGTTCTCAGCTGACTGCCACATCCCCTCATCCGGCCATGCTGCATCACTACCAGACCTCTGCCGGGGTCAGCCAAGGACAGCCGCGCATGTTCAGCATCGACAACATCATCAGCCAGCAGTCGGTGGTGCAGGGAGGCCCGGGCGGAGAGCTCAACAACCAAGCGCTGGGGCTGGGTGGAGGTGACCTGGGCACCATGACCTCCAGCTGCTCGGTCACCGGCACCGACCCGTCTGCGTGCTTCCAGACCCAGACTGTAAACCCTTCAGCGAACATGCTGAGCAGAAACAGCGGGAACCTCTCATCCAACCTGGCAGCCGGGTACCCGTACTCCTCTTCGGCCTCTCCTCCACACCTGCCCGCCATGACCCAGTCCAGTTTCTCTCCGGGGAGCTCTCAAGTGTACTGCTCCGGCAACCGGCTGTCCCTGCCGGCCCTGCGCCCGGGCTCCTGCGCCGAGCACACGGAGCAGCTGCTGGGCCTCTCCAACCCCATGAACACCTACAACAACAGCTACATGAGACAAGCCAACTTTGCGTCGGGATTAGAGCGGTATATGTGAGACATTATTTGCCAAAAACTAAATTAGGGTTACTAAATAGTCTTATGTTAATGGGATTTGCCCTCAACTAGTCAAATAAGATGAAACACATAGGTCAAGCATCATAATTTAAAATATTATTGCTGATATAAGGCCGATATTCCAAGATGCCACCATAGACTCCTGTGAGAAATTCGGTGATTTATTCTTTGCAAATATCAGAAAACATATGACCCAAAGTGACCGAGCCTCATGATAAAAACATTCCTATTTTTAAAAAAGGTGTAAAGCCATTGAAGATCCGTTTGACACATTCCATGACTGTATCTCAGAGTATTTTATTGTGCCACATTTCCTGTGTTTTAGAGTTTGTTTTGAAGTTTACACGTGCTTGTTTTATCACTCAAAGTCTGCTGATTTTCATGTAAATAGTTTGTTGATGTATAAAAACTTTAATAATAGAAACAGAGCTAGCAATGTGCTAGTATTGCTGACGACAGGTCGCCTGAAATAAATTCATTTTTACAGTAAAATAAAAGTGGTCTTTCTTCGCACATTTAAAATCTGTTTGTTGGTGAGAAAACACTGAAGTTTATTCTGTTTGGTTTGGGTGTAACTGCAGGTTATTTGTGCGCAATCAATCAGTAAAAACATCTTTTTTTATGAATCCAAAATGATAACGTCTCTGTTTAGAAGTGAAGCAGATTGTATTATAGATTAGTATTAATATTCAAAGTATTCAAGACCAAACCAGCTCAAAAATACGTCCTGATTCAATTCTTAATCATTTGTAACAATAAAATCAGACTTGAGCAATTTTAATATTGCTCTCTTGGGTAAGATAAAAGTAGATTATGAATTTAATTTCACAAAATTACCCAAATGGGTCACATTTGGGGTTATGTGGGTAATATTTTAAATATATTTTAGATTTTGTAGGTTAACATGCATTGATTTGATAGATTTAATTTATAAGCCTAAATGTTTTTTTATAGACAAAATGTCTTGTGATTATTTTTATTATTAAATTAGACAATGTACAAATGAAAATTAAACACAATGTCAATCTAAAAATAAAGAACACATTATGCATTAAAGTCATCACACATGAAGTAAATGAAATACAGAATTATTAAACAAACTGGGTAGTGTACAAATAAAGCACAAATGATGCTGAAAATGGGTTTACAATCTGCAGTCCAGGCCTTCTAGTCAAACTGAAGAAACACACTGAACCAACAACATATAGTGACTAGCGAGTGAGGCATGTTAAGTACTTTTGCAATTTGAGTCTCATCTTCAACATCTCGAATCCTCATCACAGCTAAGCTTGAAGGTTGAAGGTTGTTTTTCTACATAAAGAATTCCTTTAATTCAAACATATTAAGTTCTTCTCTGTCTCTTTTCTTAATTAAAGCATTTTATTTTTACTTGTGAAATTGATGTTTTATGTTCCTAAACATATTTTTTGATTTAATGGTATGTATGCACATGCAACATACACTTTCTCAGTCCTAATAAACTCAATAAATTCAAAGATAGAAAGAAAAACAGACAGAGGTACAAAATATATATAAATATATTATTCAGAGTTCGCTTTTGCTCAGTATCAGCACATATCACTAACATGGCTGTGTAACTTACCAGACAGTTACACGGGTAAAAATTATGGTTATTATGACAAGGCTACTTCCTCGTCTGGTACTTTACATTACATACTTACTTTACTCACACTACTGATGCTTCAAAGCGATAAATGCTACAATTTCTGTGTGGCTAATGACACACTCATTACTGTTGTAAGTATTGTATTATATTCAGACTCCTATAGCGAGGCCTGTTGCAGTAGGAAACATCATTCTTGCCTCAGGGCCACCTGGTGGGTCAGTCTGACCAACAAATGATCAAACATGGGGCTGAAGCAGTTTGTAGTTTTAAGTGAAAACTTAGAAATCTGGTTGTTTGGTCTGAAGACAGTCTCTAATAAATGGGACAGGACCTTAAAAAAGAATAAACAGCAAGCACAACTGCCTTTGATAATCGACATCCATATATTTCATCATATGGGAGCATTACACATATTCTGTTCACTAGCATGATCACAAACTGCAGGTCTGTTCATAACAGCTCTGAACCTCATTACTCCTGTTTAATTTTTGATGAATGAATAAACTGTCATTGTAGTGAACAACATGTTAGTTTGTTATAAAGTTCTGAATGAATTAGACAAGTTTAAACTTTCCACCACTAGATGGAAGCAAAAGCAAGATTTTCAACATGTGGGCTTGTTTTTACTCTTTCTCAAGGATTTTTATTATTATAATTAATCACACTCACTCTAGTTGAGCTGTGAAATCATTGCCAAGTAAGCAGTATAGCAGATTCCTGTGTTGCTTATTTTGTATCTCAGGTTGGTTGGATCAGTACTTCAGGATCAGGATCAGTTCTGATTTGTGTTTTGATGAACTGATTTGACCTTTAAATAGTTTTTATTTATTTTCATAGTGTGAGGAAGTAAAGTTTGTTACATTTGGTCAGACTTCAGTTTGCAACTTCCTCCTTTTCCCAGAATTGCTACAGCTAATTGCTAAAGACTAGATGTGAGTTTGTTGCACTAATCTTTGGTTTCATATGAATAGCTGAGCAAAAGACTATGACTTTTTTCTGTCAAGAGAACAACTGAACACTAATGAACTGCTGATTATTCAGAAGTATTGATACAAGGAGAACATTTGCACAGTGTTTAAGATCATTAAGAAATGGATCAATATGAAATGACAATAAAGTCACCTTTTCATGTGCACAACCTGGACTCTGAATAATGAAGGGCTAACATGTTGTGTTGGAATCGTCACATGTGGTTAGTTATTTGAATAACAATAAGATGCACAAACAGCAAACGTGCATGCAGATGTGCTTTGTGTGTTTCTTCCTTCAACTCAAAACAGCAAATAATCAAAACATCCCGGTGCTGCTGTATAACTTTCTATGCACTCTGTCATAGTCAGAGTAATTGAACACTGTGCTCCGGTTGTCTCTTACTGTTGAGTTTTCAGATGTTGTTTATTGATACTTACTGCTGCACTGTGATGAAATGAAAATATAATCACAAACTCAGTGTAATCTGCTATAATAGTTGTGCACACAGTTAACAATTTACATTCTTTTTTTTCCTTTTTTTTTAAAGACAATACTTCCATATTGACATGGAGCTATTTCATTTTATGCTTACTGACTTTGAACTCATGACTCTCTCAAAACCTCAGCAGCTTTCAGTTCAGTGCAGTTTTATTTGGCTCGTGTTGACAGGACACATCACTACCGTTAACTGTCAGTTTAACAACCATTAACCGTTAGGGTGTTATTTGTATTACTTACTTTGTACACAACAGCAGAGGGCGCTTCAGCACCACAAACTGCGATGACGAGAGACTCCTCCGTGCGGGCACATCCCTGATAATAAGAACCAAAATCCCACCGAACCTCTGGAAACTTGATGAACCTGAAATATATTACAGCGCACGTTTGGTGGGGTTGTCAAATCTGAACTAATTTGATAAATTAAGTAAATAAAGAATCTGTTAAATAATGTTTTTTTCAGCCACGTGTCATGACGAAATCAAACGCTGCGGATGTCTGATAATAAAAAAGAGCTCTAAATTAAAACAGGTCTATCATTTTGTAGCTACACTAAAAATGTTTAAGAAGGTCCTGTAGACCCCTATCCCTTATCACATATAATACTGGCTAACCTGTTTATCTTTAAACATACTCTAATAGAGTAGAAATAAACAAGTCCAGGCACTTCATCATGCAGGTATGGCCCAGCCTGTGAAAGACGGTGTGAGTGAGAAATGTGGACATTGTTTTCATCAGAAATATTCCATCATATGAGCTGCTTGTGAGACCTGGAGAAAGTAACGTGTCATGTCTGTCGGGCAGCTGTCAGGCAGGTGTCAATGCGTCTATTTCAGACTTTAAAAGGCTCCTGACAGGCAGCTCAGAGAGGAGAGCACACGGCTCGAGCAGGGCTTCTGTGGGGTGTTTAACAAGATGCATGCTTCACTTGCACTTGATTCCTCAGTGGAACAGTCATTTCCTTCAATAAAGAAAAGGCGTACAAATGCAAACTTTAAAAATAAACCTGTACTGTGCATGAAAACTATGACAACGATCCTTGATGAGTAAAAAATAAATAAAGAAAAAAATGAAACACTAAAAATATGACATATCTGTGTGCTGTTTGACCCGTGAGATGGATGGGGTGCTGATGTACATGCCTTACAATAAATCGGTGTTTCTGCAGCGTAATGAACTGGAATGTCCGCCTGCTCTGAATAAGCCCGCACACATTACAGACACGTTACACTTTGTCATCTGCTGCCCTTTTCACTCCTGACGAAGACGAATTGGAGCAGGTTGCAGCTGACTGTATACCAGTGTGCAGCCCCTGTGAATTATGCAGAAAATGCAGATGGATAATGTTGTGACTTCTTGACAAGGAAAACACAAAACCCGTGAGAAGTGATCATGGAATTAGGCTACTGGCCAAAAACCACTGAGGGGGGAATTCAATCCGGCCAAATCAGCCAATTTATTAGGGAACAGAAAAGACGCAGGGTGGCTCCGTTCAACGGATTTATTCAACACCTTGAAGAGTTCAACAAAAACTGATGTAACGGATCAAAGTGTGTCACGTTGTCAACATTAAAAGCAGTAATTAAACGTCAAATGAAAAAGAAGTGGCATATTTGAGTAAATTTGGCAACATCCTGACATTTATTATAAAAATATTTTTTGTTTTAGAGAAAATGGGCGTAAATTTTATGTATTTCATTTGTGAAATCAAGAAAATATATCAAGTTCGAATAATAATAATAATAATAATAATAATAATAAACAATAATAATAATAAAGACCACTGACTATATCTGCATATGGACATTTGACATGTTTGCACGTTACACGAGTTGTTTTGACCTCATCATTGTCTGTTTTTGTCGATGACCGTTATGAGCTGATGAAATTTGTAAAACTCGTGAGCACATCATAAACAAATACGAAATTCGATTTGACTAAAAAAATATTGATACATGCTTTGCTTGTGTTTCATAAAGATCACAATCACCATGACTCGAGTACACCTTATACTCTCTCTCTTATCATACACTCCAAAAAAAGAGGTCTTTTTAAGCGAGTCACGCAATCTCATATTGAGAAATAAAAGAGCATTTAAAATGATGAAATGCGATTTTAATCCATATTCCTAATTTTCTTAATAGATTGTCAATATATTGACAAAATACAGGATAAACGAGATCGATCACTATATTAAGTCAATTAAAAACTTAAAAACAAGTTCATATGCATTAGAGAAATAGATTTTACCCCGAAATATTTTGTAACGAAATATGATTTTTAAATTCAAGAGCAGATGCAAATATTACTTTTTGCAGGATAATTTCGTCCAGTTCCTGGTAACAGTGACTCAAAGACCACGTGATCAGCGTGGTCCTATAAATACCTTTTGAGAGCTAAGGAGGATAGTGTGATAGTCTGGCTGGATACCTACCCAACCCCGTGCGTAAAAGATATTTTGGAAACTTGGATATCTATAAGTAGCTTTTTAAATGACCTACAACATAAACTGTTCACATACGGAAACAATCGGATCTCAACACAACACGAGCCCAGACTGGTGCGAGATCAATGATCTTTGACTTTTTTTAATGCCTGAAAAATTGTTTTCTGCTCGATGAGAACCTGCCCTGCCTGACCAGCCCCGGACGACCAGGAGTCGCCAAATCCACAGGTCAAAGAGTTATTTATCTTTTCAATAGATTCTAGCCATGTATGCATTCAGTAGTTGGAAATAAAGCTGCAACAAAAGTCTGGTGCGGTTGTAAAGGGGAGAGGGAGAGTGTGTGTGCGCGCTCTCGCTCAGTAGCCTCACCGGACTCGAGGAGGAGGAAATCTGGGAGAGAAGGGGAAGAGAAGCGGCGTCTCCAAGGATGACTTTAGGGACGGATATGTCCGACAGCTCTGCATTGTCCGAAGATGTGGACATCGATGTGGTTGGGGGTGACATATCCGTTGGGAAGGACGGAAAGTACATTCACCACGAGTTCAACTTGGACAATGACTCGGACGATAATTACTCCCAGAACGCGGGTGAGAGAGTTTCCTCTCCCGGGCTCAGCAGCTCCGACTGTCCGTCAGACCAGATGGGGTCCAGCGCAGAGGTCGGGACCGTGATCGGGGACAAACCCAGAAAAAGTGCACTTGTGAAGCCTCCTTACTCTTACATCGCCCTGATCACCATGGCCATCCTGCAGAGCCCCAAGAAACGCCTCACTCTCAGTGAGATCTGTGAGTTCATCAGCAATAGATTCCCTTACTACAGGGAGAAATTCCCCGCGTGGCAAAACTCTATTCGCCACAATCTTTCCTTAAACGACTGCTTCGTGAAAATCCCACGAGAACCTGGCAACCCCGGAAAGGGCAACTACTGGACCCTCGACCCGGATTCCGCAGACATGTTCGACAACGGGAGCTTCTTGCGCAGGAGGAAGCGCTTCAAGAGGCACCAGGCTAATGAAATCCTCAGGGACTCCGGTGGCTTTCTACCCGGGTTTGGATACGGCCCGTATGGATACAACTATGGACTTCAGCTGCAAAACTTCCACGCAGCGCACAACCCGTATCACCCACACCACACAGGTGGTTCATTCCCGTTCCCCAACGCCCCCTGCACCTTGCCTCCATCAGGCTCCATATTCCCTACGCCGCATCCCCTGCCCACCCTTTTAGGGGCCGATTTAAGAAAGCCCTTTTACCCTCAACTAAGCCCGTCTCTGCCGCCTCTCAAGACGGACTCCAGCGCCCCGAGTCGGCCTTCGTTCTCCATTGACAATATCATCGGTGCGGCCAACTCCACCGCCTCTTCCTACAGCGCACAGCCGGGCAGCCAGGCTCAGATCCTGGCCATGTTGACCCCAGCACTGGCCTCAGCTTCCAACCATTTGAACCTATCACAGGACAGCATATTACAACCCGGGCCACAGGGTCAGACTTTTTCCAGCAAAACCCCGAATATGAACACTTGTCCTTTCTAGAAAAATGGTGAGGTTGCCCGCTGAAAAAAACCTTTTATTAAAAAGCCACTTGTGGCGTCGTCCTGTGTGAAGGTAGGCTGTATCCTCGGTGAGATAAGAGTGCTTTTGGCTCTCCCCGTTTCCTAACAATGTAAGAGGAGAGACAGGTTTATTTATGGATTGTAAATATGTGTATAATATTAACAGACAAAAGCGAGACACACTCTGAGAAGGATCTTTTTTTAAAACAGTGCTGGCCTGCAATCTGGCATGTGGCCTTCATTTGTCAGTGGGAGAAAAAAAAATCCTGTTATTTTAACATAAGTTAAAAGGTGTCACCCGATTCTTTTTTTAAAAAAAAATATAATTGATAATTTTATTATGATTTATATTGTTTTTATTTTGTGCGTCGTGAGAAAATGGCACTGTTGTTGTTGACATAGGCTTTGAGACGGCAAACTCAGGTTTTACTTAGAAAGCACATGGAGACAAAAAAAAAACAACAACAACAAAAATAACCATGTCCCACTATCACCCCTCCCTCCTCTACATGGTGAATTTGTGACAATATCATTTCCTGTTGTCGGTGGACACGTAGGCTATGTGGTTTTGGTATAAAAGAGCGCATTACCTCTCTCAACCTTTTAATTGTTGTTCGTTAATATTTCACAATTTAATCTGTGAAACATACAGTATGTCATGTGTTGCCAATAGAGAGAGACACCTAAATGTTCATAGGTCATTTTTTTTGTTGTAACGACAAGAATAATAAATGTTTGTGAATTTGAAAACAAAAAAATCGTTAATTTTTTTTTATTGTATGGAAAGTTTTTTACTCCACAAAAAGGGTCAATATAAAATAGACTAAACAGCAGCACATGAGGTGAGCTAATATAGATGTATGCTGTATTTAAACGTGCAAATGAACTGTTTTGAGAGGACTCAGCATGCATGATGCAGGGTTTCATTGTTTCACTTTAGAAAATGATTTTTATTTACCTATCTGCAGATTAAAGGTCAAACTTAAATATTTATTATTCTTCTAATCATGCAGCTTCTAATATTGAGAAATTTAGGCGTGGACACAAGATCACACAAAATATGTTAGCCTCTCTTTTAGGTGTGAGAAACGCACAGTTTAAGTATTTCAAATAGGATCTGATGTATATAGCAGTCATGAATATCACGCAACAGTGCGCAAGTATTCCTCTTGTGTGGCTCTTGCTCGCTTGTAAAGGACCATTTTCTAGCAAGTTACAAAGGGCCTAAAATGAATGGGGGACGTTAGCAGGCCTCGGCGGTCTGTAATTGAAAGTGAACAAGCATATACCCACGGTCTTTTGGGTTTTCGTTGCTAATTTGTAGCAGCATTTTTCATCAGGCTCCTAATCCACCATAATGCGGCTTTTTGGCCGTTTGTTGATGTTGTCAGTGTGGACCCCTGGCCCAAGGGAGTGAATGTGCGCACAGCGAGCGGTCCCTCTGTGAGACCAGCCACACACATTTAGACCCTGAAAAGCAATCTTCTCTAAAGGCCCTCGGTTTGCTCCGCTTTCATGTCATCTGTGTTGTCTCGGGATACATATAAAAGAAGCAGTGGGACTCGTCCGGCTACAGAAAACAGGCCCATTGGTCTTTTTCAGAGTTGTTGGAGCACATGTTTCCAGACAGAAGGGGGTGTAAAGCCTCCTTTATTTACCAGATCTGTGTGCAAATGGTTAAATTAGTTTGTGGGTGTTTTGACAGATTATTAAGGATGAAGGGTGGGAGGGCTGACTCCTCTGTTTTCCCTCAGCACAGCTCACTGAAAGTCTTTGAAACGAAAACCAACACATGACTACTTTCTTTATCCAGGCTCAGCCTTTTCTCTCCATCTTTTTCTTTCTTTCTCCCTCCTCGAAGTGCAAATTGGATAATTGATAAATATCGCAGGATTTTGGGAAATAATTCTGATTAGAGCTTCTCCTGCTGATATAACCAGGATGTTAATTGATATCCTGCTCATATAATTTGCAGAGTAAATGAGAGGGGAAAAAAACATTAGAAGACTATTGAAGTTTTTCTGCGCACACTCGCCCTGTCAGGGAGTCATTACTCACCGCATCAGTCCATTAAAATCCACATGAAGCGTTTGCAGAGGTGGTTAAAAAACCATTTAAATAACGGCAGGAACGAAAACTAAGCCAATAAAAATCACGAGACACAAAGCAGCAGCACACACACGGTCTCTCTCTCTCTCTCTCACACACACACACACACACACACACACACTCACACACATATACACACACAGGATCTGCCATGGGGAGGTTCAGCCAAAGGCACCGGCTTTGAAAATGGACCATTTGAGACTGAACCCATTTTTACGGATTTTCAGCTCAAATTCGCACAAACTGTCCATCTCTGCTGTAAGATTACAGGCTTGTGACCAGAATAGACCTGGAACTTGCTCTTCCTCAAACCACCACAAACACTGAACACATTAGACATTCGGGGATCTTTCAAAATGCCCTTTAATTTTTCATGTAAGTCCTAAAGGGGATATATCATCACTGCTTATATATCGACACGTTAATACTGCAGAAAGAAAAAAAAAAATCCCTGTTTTCCGTGCGGGGTTGTCACTTGAAGACCACCCACAGTTGCAGCACCAGAGAAGTGTGTCTTTATTTAGGCGACGACATTCGTCATTTTTCGTGACGTTTTCTCAAACGAAATAAGAAGTGAGTGATATGTGAAGTGACAGCCAAATGACTCAACAGTCACCAAAAACACATTCATACATTTCAAGGCAATTCCCATCTCTTTCTAACCGCTCCCATATGTTCTGTTTGGGCGTAAGCGGGATTAAAGCCGTATTTCGTGCCGCTATAATTTTATTTATAGACCGAGATGTCAACATACATTTAGATTTATCTCTTCTTTTCACTCGAAATATTTTATCCTTTTAGGAAAGCCCTACAAATGACAGGAAATGATTATAACAAGACCGCAGGCTATACTTAGGTCTATTATTATTATTATTATTATTATTATTATTATTATTATTATTATTATTATTATTATTATTACCACGTCCATTAGTTTCAACAGCGCGTGACAGCAGGGGATTAAATGAAATCGTTTTGCTTAAATCTTTCACTGCCTGGCCAATAACTTAACGTCCCTGATCGATGCATCCTGCACTGCTGCGTCTTGAAGGACACGAGGACAGAAGCTGTGCTGACACCGCGAGGAAACAGTTTGTGTGTGTGTGTGTGTGTGTGTGTGTGTGTGTGTGTGTGTTCATGCATGATGTGTGTTGTGCATGCATGATATGTGTGTGTGCGCGCGTGGGGGAATAGAGATGACAGGGTACTACACTTCAAGGTCACGCTCGTCAATTGAAACTATTGAAAGCCATTCTTCAATGACTGTAGAACTCAAGAATATAATATAATATAATATAATATAATATAATATAATATAATATCCTACATGTCCTCTATTAATGAAGTTACAAAGTGTAGGCCTATAGCAATACCTAAATAAGTCTAGATATTGTTTGAATTAAATGTAACTGCAGGGCTTAATCAGTGGGAATAAACATGGATTCAGATCTGAGACCTGATGAAGATATTTTGGGTTTTAGTCCTAATGAAATTAACCGTAGCTCCATAATTAATTTGCTTTTTAACGGACTGATTTATCATGCAAAAATAAGACGTAACTCAATAAGAAATCAAAGACACGCTGAAAGGACAGGTGCCATGGTAACTGGTGTAAACAATTTACAAAAGACCTAGATATAAGATTTGTATTCTAGCTTGGAGTTGTATTTTTTTATTTTTTATTTATTTATTTATTTTAATCACAGAAGCGAAAAATGAAATTCGTTAGTTTCATCTGAACCTTAAGCCTCTTAAACTTTAGATGAACACAGAGACACACCAGGCCGCCCGCACATTTTTTGTTCATCTGGATTTTTTGGTTGGAAACTGTTGTAGTTGGACTATATTTTAGAGGATATAGTAATAATCAAAACAAACCGCTAACATTTTATTTTTTGGGACATCCTGAAAACCCTCATCCCGCCCACACACTTGTCCACAAAGTCCTATTTGTGGTCCCCAGCTTTGGAGATCGTTGGGGACAGCCACTCTGCCTCTCTCTCCTCAGCAACTTTTAGTCTAGAAACGTCCTTTGGCTGCACACTTGTCCACTTCTTTCACTTTTCTATGAAACAAACAGGACTATATGTTATCCCCTACACGCCCTCCGCGCCTCCACCTCACCCCCTCTCTCTCTCTCCTTCCTCCGTGTATGTGTGTGGTTGTGCTCGCTCGGCAGACGAGCCTCCTCGCCCCCACAGAGGAATGTTGGCCCGGTCCGCGGCTCCCGGCCCGGAGGAGAGGCGAGTCGCGGCCCTAGCTGCACAGCCGCTATAAATCACAGCCTCCCATCGCTGCTCCCAGTCTCCCTCCAGCCTCCATGTTTTTGCAACAGACAGAGGAATCCTTCGCTTAATTAATTTAGAATGTGTAAATAAAGAGAGGACAGTGAACTCCCCATCATCTCTGGAAACACAATATTAACTTTGGAAGATCTTCGCCTCGCCGACTCTGACACACTAACCGAGCACCTGCTGCACGGGGAAGAAAAAAGGATGAGGGTGCGCGCGTGATCGGGGACGCACACACACGCGCACACACACGTACAGAGTGTCGTGGCAGGGGTATCAGTGACTGCAGATATTATCCTGCAAAGATCACCAGAATATGATAGCAGGTGATAGCCGTCATTCAGGCCTGTTTTAGAAGAGTTGAGAATGTGTGTGTTTACTGTAAAGTCTGGTTGGTGTATTTTTTAAAAAAGATCTGTTTTCATCGATGCCCTCTGAGCAGAATCAGACTTTCTTATTTGTTGATTCGGGTCAGATTTTTGTCTCTTAAATACGATCCATTCGGATCGGATGGATTGTGGCAGAGTTCAAATTAAAATCTGTCTTCGGAGGGCGCAAAGCTGCGTCTGCTTTACATGACAATGAAACATTCACATTTTATCCTCCTCTGGGTGTCCGCGCAAGTTGATTAAGATCAGCCATCTGATCTGACAGCAAATTAACCCCGTAATATAAAAACGCAGGAGGCATGTCTTCATCCATTGACCGATACGATATGCAACAAATGTCTGGAGATACTTAAAGTTAACAGAGAGGACTGGAGTGCGCAGAGCGGTGCGCACATTTAAAACTGACCAATGAGATGGAGAAGCAACAATAAAAGCTTAACAATGTGACCACTGAGGAGTGGTAAACAATTTAAAGCTTCTCAAATAACACAGACCTCGAAAATAAACACTCACTAATATAGTTTTATTTGTACAGACACCATGTCAGTTGTCTGTCAGCTGGAGAAATGGCATCATCTCCCGATTGGGGCTCCTCTAAACATTTATTATATCAGTTTGAAGGAGTTTGATTAATTTCTTTAATAAAATATAAAGATCTTATTACAAAGGCAAAGGAGATTTTTTTTTGCAAAAAATGTTAAGCTTTTTGTGATCCCGCACTTGAACTGCATTAATAGGAGCTCATGTGTGTGTTTTGTTAAAAACAAAAACTTATTTAATTCTAATTTTTTTTCTCAATGGGGACCTACTGGGTGCCTTCCAACGTCCCCTCGTGGTCCTCGGATCTCATATTGGGCAGCAAGAGTCTTCCCTATCAACCGCTCTCCACGGTTTGGCTTCACCAGGACTCACTGAAGGAAAGGAGAGTGTGCAGCACTTTTCTCTATTGCTTTGATAGAGAGGCGCAGCTGCTGTTTGCTCGCTCTCACACACACAATCAGCAGTGAGTCCTGCGGGCGCTTCCACGGGCTTCTTCCCATTTGACCTTTGATGCCAGCATTAGACTCACAACTAGGATCCGCTGCGATTAATGACCCATGTGTTATATCCCATAATTATTGATTTAGGATTTTGTTTTTTTTCTCTCTCTCCTTGTCGGTTCCTTGTATGAACTGTGCAGTGAAATTGTTTCCTTTTCTCCCCATAGGCCAAACAAAAGAAATCCATTAACATGCCTTTATGGCTTGAATTAAGTTACTCATTGAAGCTTTGAGCTGACAAAAGCAGAAGGCGATGTTTAGCTGTTTAAACTGAATGTCACAATACACCTTTGGACTGTCATTTCTGTCTAGAAATAAAATCGCTTTAAGTTTTCTGTGCCAATTTCAAGACATTTGGAATAAAACATGCTCAAAAGAAACACACACGCAGCTACTTATTATAATTAATAGTCTAATTAAAATCCGAGAACAACTGTTGCACATATCAAGTATTAAAGCATTTTCATAGACTAGAATCTTGATGAGACAATGCATGTATCTCAATTTGTCTGCTTTCTTAACTATCATAAGTATTTTAAATGTAACGATCATACTTCAAACGTGGAGATAAATCAGTGAAGTAAAACAAGTCAGCTCGGGTGTGATATAAGAAATACCAAGGACACTGCAGCCTCCTGTGTCCCTTAAAAAAGGGTGAAAATGAAACTTTGTTTGTCTAATCTTTTTCAGCGTGAAAGTGTGTTTTCGAAAAGTAGGGGAAAACCTCGCGATAAAATTGAAGTTTACTATCCAGAGTGAAATGCGATCACGCTGAGGTCGTGGGGCCAAACTTTTTAAGACTAATGTTTATTTAGAGAAGTGAGCGCTGTCTATGGGACTCCCCGTTCTCCCAGAATGCTGCACTAATGTCTTTACCAGGACTGAGCAGACCACCAGCAAGACAGCATGCAGCTCCCTGCAGCCTGTTGTGGCCTTTTTAAAACAGGGCTACATTCAGAGCCAGATACTATAACCCAACATTAAACCAGGCTAAATATTAGCAAGTCAGAGTTTACCCTCATTCTGGATGAGATGCCTTTTAAATAAAACACCTAATGCGATGCAAAGTGTTGAACCACTGAGATGATATTTTGGTTTTTTGTCAAACAAATATGAGAGTCACTATTTTATCCACTTGCAGCTAAAATTTCTGATATGATATGTATCTTTCATAGACTTCCTGGCTGTTCTGCTTCATCTGTGATTTTGGACTTTGGACTCAGCATCTTTAGAAACAATGCCTTCCATCCAATAATGAGTCCCAAGCCTCTAGTTAGACCTACTCTCCTGAAAAAACAAGATGTTGACTTTTATTTCTTTCATCGTCTTCACTACTTCAAAATATTCCTTGTTAAACTCGCCAAACTGCATTGGGAAAAAAAGCGGAATTATCTCACCAGACTTTGGCTAATTTAAAAGATGAAAGTGTAAAAACGAACATATTTGCAGCGCATTTCCCCGGCGCTTGAAGAGCAGCAGCGTGTTTTCTTACAGTTTGTAAAATTGAATTAGATATGGTGGGGAATCTGACCTCCCGCCAGAGCCGCATATTTTTCACCCCTCAGGTTTTAGTGTTCCTAGGGTATTTTTGTTTTCTCAGCTGGAACTGCCATTAGACATTGTGTCCGTGCCGTCCAGATTTCTATCTTTACCATCTCTCCTCTCTAACCCCCTCACCCGAACCACCTCCGCACTAGGGTCCTCCCCCCATCCCCAAAACACCCCACTTTCTCCTCCTCCGGGCAGCTCACACCTCGCCACCAACGTTGATCTGAGACGCAGACTGGACAAGACTGCAACACAGGCAGCTCTGCAGACCACGGGCATGCGCACTGTGCACACAAGTGCGCCCAGAGGAAAGCACATGTGTACACAGAAGAAAGTATGTAGGCCCTGGGCCTTCTGTCAAGTGACAGCGCTAATCACAACTGCACACTGCGACTTTGTTTCTTTATTTTCTGACAGATTAGAGAGGCCTAGTATAATTTTGGTGCCTGTAGAAGATGTATTTTCCATATATTAAGTGAGTGTGCATGTCAGCAATCAAAATATGTAATCCCATCATTCATTCAATCATTTGTGTGGTCCTATTTCTTTATTTTTAAAAGTTATTAAATATTGGCTCATAAGTTATTAAAATTTATTTAATGTTTCAATTGTCACAAAAAAATTCTGTATGAAACAATATAAATGATTTGGCTGGATGTTGTATAATGATTGATATTTTGTTCAGTTTTGGTTAGCGCTGGAGTATGAAGCTCTTCAGTCAACAAAAGATGGATGCCTTTTTCTGTGTGAGTTATTGACCAAAAGTGCCTGTACAATTGCCCACAATATAGCCCCATATGATTCTTCAGTGCATAAGAGCCCTGAGGAGATACAACAGCAGTTATAGAGTCGGCAGCATTGCAGCCACTTCACTGGAGAGGCAGAGTGTACACGAAGAGTCAAGGGAAAAACAGGGATAGATGTATGAAGAGAGATCAAGAATGAGTTAAAACAAGATATGTTGATATTACTGTATATTATTATTTTATAGCTGATGTTGGTGCAAAAGAGACTTATTTGCATCTGCAAGAAAAGACACTGCAGAGCATCTTATATGTTCTCATGTGCAGGTAGGTCGCATGTACTCACTGCATAGATACGCACACATACAGTACAGACCAAAAGTTTGGACACACTTTCCCATTCTCTTAAATGAGAAAGTGTGTCCAAACTTTTGGTCTGTACTGTATATTTTCCCTATAATGTGGATGATGTACTAAAATCAGTTCATAAACCTTCATATCAGTTCATGTTGAACTTGCACAGCTTTTATGTGGTTATGTGTAACCAAGCATACAGGCAGGTAGACAAAACATAATAAAGGTCTTATGAACAGCGGCCTGCACATTTTCCCTCTACAAAGAACTGCTCTTTAAATGCCACACACATGTTGACTCAGACTCAAACAGCAATTCCTGATATCAAACTGGGTTTCCAAAACATTGATAATAAATGTCTTTGACATTTATTTTCTTGTTTCATGTTATTAATCCAAGTCTATTCATTCTTAATAATGTGCTAAAGACTGCTGCATCACTGTGTTTCATTGTAAGTCTGTATTCCTTCTTAGGTTGGAATCCAATTAGTACTGATGTATCATAAATGGAGTGTATTTTTACATCTGTGAGTACATCTGTGTATGTGAGTGCAAGAGCAGACAGAACACCTAGGTTCAAAGGCGAAGTGAATAAAAGGGCCAAAGATGATAAGGCCACTCTGAGGCTCCTTATGGAGGAGCAATGTCACACATAAAGAAAGGCAAGCAGGGCAGAGAAACAACAGCCTCCACAGTGAGAGGCTGATGCTAGGGTGAAGTAGCCTGAGATTGCACTCTGAGTAGAGGTAAAGGGGCATCTGATCACATGTATGCATGTGTGTATGTGTGCATTTGGATGGGGGGAGGTTAATATTGTTCATGACTAGTAGAGTCATTTCAAAGGGCTAGAGGCGCGGCTGGATGATGGATTGGAAGCTGAAGGGGCGAGCAGATGGGTAAGTAGAGAAAGTGAGGTTAAGTGGCAGTTAGATGTTGCAGATCTAAGCAGATCAAGAGTAGGGGAGTGTGTGTGTGTGTGTGTGTGTGTGTGTAGGTGTGTGTGAGAGAGCAAAAGCAGAGTTATAAAGACATGCTATCTTTCAGAGAGAGAGTGCCACCAAGACATAATTGCAGTGTGAACTACACTACACTGTATTTGTGACAGATTTCAAACTTTTCAAACCAATATATTTGACGTTAGCTTTAGCTCCCCACCTGTAATGGTGTGTTGTCGCAGTGAGCAACAGGACAGTCAACTCATTTATTATAGTGGAAGTTAGTGACCAGTGTGTGGATGATTGTTAGCCATGTGTAAGATTTTCCCTGTTCATTCCATCTACAGCTTTAAAACGCCAGTTGTCACTCTGGTTTATATATTGGTGTCTGTTTGATGAACAAATCATTCCACCTGGCAGCAACAAAATGGAGGAGAAATTGGCTCATTCATAGCTTTTCCAGCTACTGATCATGTTTGATTGATATGGTCTGAAGTCTGTATACTTTTTTGTTCTCCTGATTTTCAATAAATTTTGCCAACTCACATAAAAGTTAAGGCTAAAAAATGATTGCATGTTAAAGTGGACACAAAGTACATGAACACTATGTTCTGCCAACACAAACTTTTTCTACCAATACCGCTACTTCACTGTATTTCACTGTATTGTTTTATAATGCTAAAATTTTACTTCAGTCAGAAACCATAAACTCAGATTAAAGGTTAAAGAAATGTTTAGAATGAAAACTTTATGGAACTTGGTTTATGGTTTTGCAAAATAGTTAAAACCCTCCACTACAAATTAAAGGTTAACCAACAGTAGAAAACTCTTGGTTTGAACTGTAAGACAAAGCTACTGAAGAGCTAGGTAAATTACTCAACAGCACAAGAGAAAACAGCCTTAATAAGCACTTGCGACCTCGCTAATATAGCTTCGAAATGATGAAATATTATGAATGGCCAGCAGTTTCATGAGACCTTTAAATACAATGATACAATACCACTACTAAGAGACTACAGCCACACTATTGAGCAATGGTACTTTGAGCAATGATCATGCTAAAATGCTGATGATTAGGACGTAATGTTTCACATATTAGAATGTTAAAAATTGCAAAACAAAAAGTACAGCTGAGGCTGAAATGTCATTAATTTGGCATTTAATTTCGGGTCATAAATAAAATTTAACCTCATGATGACGCAAGCGGAAAAGAGGGAGGATCACCAAAGTCAGTAAGTGATTTTCTTTTCTCTGGAGACCATGAATATCAAACTTCCATGGTAAGCCATCCAATAGTTACTGACTGACTGACTTTATCATCGCAGGAGCCATGTGACTGTGCCTTTGAGAGGGAGGCTATAAGGGTGGAGAGGGTTGGGCCACACAGTCAGGCGCCAACAAGGTTTGGGGAGGAGGGAAGTGAGTTGTGTTCATGTCTGTTTGTCTTTTCTTATATTGTGGGCTGGCTGGAAGAGGCTGTCCTGGTGGTTGGCCTGTCATGGGCCTGTCAGTGCACTGTCACACACCATTGTGGCAGTGTGGGATTGATGAGGAGCAGCAACAGGATGACTAAGGGCTGCTGGGGAACAGGAAGAGGAGGAGATGAGAAGAGGAAGAAGGAAGAGGAAGAGAACTCAAGTTGCAGATAGAGATGCAAGGCAAAATGATGAGGTTTTGTGAGGCTTTGTAGAACGTCAAAAGAAAATAAAGTCATGAAAATGTTAGAAATCAGTGTCTGTAGACTAGAAAATCAACCAATTTTTCTAAACTTTAAAGCACTTTGTTGAATATTAGTGTCTGCTGGACATTGATAAAATGACAATGACTGCGCTCTTGGACGGAGGCTCTTCCCATACTCCCTCATCTTTTTCTTCATCCGTTATCAGGAAATTCCAGGCCAAGTGTCCTTCAATGTCAAGCTTGCTTTTAACATGTGTGGCAGAAGAGCTGTTGCTTCCCATCTGGTCTGACATTAAAAAAATACCAAAAAAATGTAAGGCCAAAGTGCAAATAAATCATCCATACATCCATTATCTGTAACCACTTATCCTCATCAGGGTCATGGAGGGGCTGGAGCCTATCCCAGCTGACTTTGGGCAAGAGACAGGGTACCCTGGACAAGCCTCCAGCTCACCACAGGGCACATAGAGACAAACAACCATTCACATTTACACCTACAGGCAATTTAGAGTCACTTAGAGAACATGCAAACTCCACACAGAAAGGCGACAGCTGAGGTTCGAACCAGGAACCTTCTTGCTGTGAGGTGACAGTGCTAACCACTGCACCACCGCAAATAAATCAGGCCATTTAAAAATGTTAGACCACAACATCACTGCTGTGATGATATCATGTGAGTTATGTGGAGAAAGGGAAGGCGACTTTCTGACATTAATTATCTGACAAACGCCACCCAGGACCACCATCACAGATTGTGGACACCCTGTCAAGCACTCAACAGTTCTGACACAATAAATATCTATAATCTCTGGCATGTTCCAGGGCCTCTGTCCAGCTCTGGCCCCCCTATAATCTCTCAGTCCCCTCATCCCCCAGCAGTGCTTCACCCACCTGCTACTCAGAGAAGGTTAAAACAAACAGTATTTGCAAACAAAGTCTGGTCTTAACCTGACTTTCCGCTGAATCTGCTCTCCCTTTCTTACTCCTCTCCAATTATCCTAATCCTTCCATCCACTCTGTAATGTACCCCACTTCCCTCCCCCTCCAACAGCCGCCAAGGGATGTAACGGCTGATGTACGAAGGGTAATGGTCCTCCTCTTCCTCCTTGCACCCCGGCTTTCCTCTCCTGTTGGTTTGCTCGGTGGCTCTCCCTCCCCTAATTCAATTCTACATGCTTTTCTTGGCTTGACCCACTCGTGTCTTCATTCAACAATTTTTCTCTCTGCCTTCCCTTTTTCTTCTTGACCTCCTTGTTTTCTCCATTAAATCCTTCTTCACTCTTTTTTTAAACCCCCTTTTAGTCTCCTCTTCAACTCTCTCTCTCTCTCTCCTTTTCTCTTCTTTCTGTCTCTCGGTTGCTGTGTTTTTAGTGCTGCCTCTGATTTGCAACCTCTGGATGTACCCCGTTTTGCTCTCCCTCTCCGGGCTGTCTGGCTCCCTCGGAGGGAGCTGCTCACTGGGGCTGAAAGGGGTCACGCCTGGGTGAGGGATATCACTTCTCCCCTATCTCCTATCTATCCTTTCCTTAGTCACCCTTTAACTCCCTCTTTCGTCTCTCTTTTCTTCTTGTTCTCTCTAGATACCCCCCCTCCTTCTCTTTCTATTCTTCCTCCTTTTCCTTTCCTCAAGTGACATAATTGATTTGCTGAATACCTCCAGAAGTACATCAAGCCAAAATCTCTTTCCAAGTCTACCTCTAAAAGTGTCATTTCACTATGAGAGGCATGTATTTGGAAATAAAATTATATTTATGCTTCCAACATCTCCCATATACTGCGTATGTATATATACGGGGTGTATTTAAAGCCATATACATGTGGATATGTCTTTTATGCCAACACAGGGATGATTTAGGCAAGAAAGTATGAGTGTATGAGTGTAGGAGTGTATGAGAGTGCTGATGAATGATTGTACATATGTCAAGGAGATGCTGTTGAAGAACTTTGTGTACACAGATGCACAAAGAGAAAGAAAGTGAATTACAAAGAGAGAGTGATGAGGACGGAGGACACAAAAAGGGAGAGAAGATGGAGATAAAGAAAAAAAAGAAAAAAAGACCGGCCGATGTGTGTTCTTGTGGGGGGCAACTGAGAGGATCGTCTTCTCCCTCAGCCCCTCCCTGGCCCCAGCCAGAAGCCTCCGGGGGTCCCTGGGTTACTGAGGAAAAACATCTCAGCCCCCATCACCCCTGAACCCAGCGCTGGGCTGTTTACCTTGGCCTGGCTGCCTGACAGCTTTACTGATGTTACATACAGGCACACAGGGACCCTGAGTCAGAGAGGGAGAGGGAGCAGGAGTACAGGGAGAGGAGGGGAGGGAGGAGGAGAACGGGATAGATGAGGAATGGAGGAGTGATGAGGATGGAGGACGAGTGAGGAGGATAGAGGATGGAGTGGAGGAAGAATGGCACAAGTTGAGGTGAAAAGGAGAGATTATAGTGAAGTCGAGTGAGAGGTGTGAGGGAGCGAGAGTGTTAGCTTACTCTGATCTTAATCACCACGATCAGATCCATTTGGGGAGATCTCCAGAGGAGAGAGCTGTTCAGAGGGCAACAGAGTGCACACTGAGTACACACAGAGAAGAAATATTGCCGGCAAAAAGTCTGCGCTAGAAATCCAAGCATTAATTTTCATCAGCTTTCTAAGTAGATCACTGTGTATATAAAGCAATATTTTGTTTTTAGGATCATTGCTCAATGTAGTATGTGAGATTTGAAAAGCAAATGTGGAACGGAGACTCAATATTTTTATAGGAGGTAACGTTACTCATTACAGTGTGGTGTAGAAATGTATACACACTTTCCATACTGTTCATAGGGAGGGGGCCACTGCCACTCACTATACAAATGTTGACACAAGTATACCATATCTATTTTAAATAAATGAACATTATCAATTTGGAAACAAAGCTTTGCATCATGGAAACTCCCATATTCATTCAGCTAGAACACATGAATTATGAGGTAGGGAGGCTGATTGTGAAAGAGGGAGCAGAATTTGGTAGAGATTCAGTAGAAACATCCCAGATGGCAAATTTCTTCACAGACAGTGGAAGAACAAAAAAACACGGAAACGTGCTGCTTTTGATGATGATTTGAATTTGTATTCATCCTTTCAGGACAAAACTTCCCCTCAAGTCTGGCAGTTTGTCTATTTGTAGGCGTTTGTTTGTCCATTTCTGAGCCATAATGCTGGGCTGGGCCGGGCCACAGGGGTTTGTGCGATGGGGTGGGAGGTCTGTGTTTTGCAACTCAGAGCTCTAAGTCTTGTTTGTCTGTCCTGAGCAGCTGGACAAGCTGTAATAATACAAACGGGCCTTTGAACAGGCTGCTGTGTTGTGCCGCTCTGGCTTGGGTTACATCCCACACACGCACACTTGCTCGCTCAGAAACGCACACATGTGATGGGGCAGACTGGCAACCGCATAGACATGCACACAAATTCATAACAAAACCATATGTTTACATGTTTCTTGAATGCAGGTGGATGTTCAGGAATGCATGCAAGCGCTGATACGCAGATACACACTCGATCACAATTAAATAAGCCTTCGCTGATCTCTGCCTAACTGTGATTGATCGTCTTAAACTCTGCCATCACTCTGCTAATGGCCTGTTTGTTTGTTAGTTTGTTTATGTGGACAGACGGGTGGCTTGCTTGTTGTTTGTTTATGGCTGATCATTTGTCACAATAAATCATTAGGGAGGGAGGGAGGGACACACACACACACACACACACACACACACCTTTGAGCCCCCTGGATTGTTTCCACTTCTCACAAACTGCTTTAGGCTTGCACAAACACTTCAGGCTCGCTGCTCTGTCACCCTCACACACTGGAAGCGGCAGCTCTCACAAAGAAAAAAAAATGGGACATAGTTGAGTGCCACCCTACGACACCACACTGACGGATGACTTCCTCTGTCATTATGTAATGGTGTTCAGGGCTTCACCTTCACCAGTGGCCTCTGTGCACACACCAGGATATGAGAGGATGGGGAATTGGCCTGTAGGTTGCTGGGTCACTACTCTGGGGATCTACATCAATACTAGCGGGGAGAATGAGGAGGGAGTTGGGGCTGTCCACGTGTACAGTACGTCAACACAGATTTCATTGATGTACAAACTATACTGAGTGTAACATTTATCCACTTTCTTCTTGAATTATTTTCAAAGAGTATGACCTCTACAGCAAAAGTTGTGTTGTATTATATCAGGCTAAGGCTGTATGCATACCAGTGAAACAACCTACATTATACATTTTTTTGTACATGCTGGTTCACTGGAATGCATTACTGGTACACACCACCACTAAACAAAGCCATCATCATTGTTATTAGTTACACCTGTGCTTTTACTGCTACAACAAGTCAAAATGTTTATTGTGAAGTGTACCTCTAAGCTCTCAGATGTGGGAATTTTAATTAGTGCTTTATTAAGTACAGCTGCACTGAGTAGGCCAAGCAGTTAACCCTGTACTGAATAAAAAAACCTTGCTTGCACCAGTTGTAAGCATAGTTGCTGCCACAGTGATAAAGATAGATCATTCTCAATAAATTACCACCACAAACAAACTTCAACCTCAATGCATTATGCCTTATTCTTTAGTTATATTTCCTGCTGCAACAGGAGTTCTCAGTCAAACTGTTTTCTGATATACCAAACATGGTGATATGATATAATCTTAAAACATTTTACCTGTTTAGTTTTTCAGTTAAATGCAGCCATAACAATTCCCAGAGCAAACTATCCAGTTGACACAAAGGCATTTTGATTACAGTTCCTTTTTTATTGTCACATCACAATATAATAATATTTACAGCAGACATTTTGACTTATCATAACAGCAAAAGCACAGGTATTTACGATAGCTCTGTTCTATTCGTGTATCACACAAAGTCACGGTGGTGTGGCAGTGATCCAGCATGAACAATACAAAGATCCTAAAAATGAAGCAGCTTTTCTTACTGCGACATGTCAAAATGTCATGTCCCAATAGGTGGGATTTAAAATAAATGTAAATATCTCCTAAATATGAGTTATAAGTGTTAATGCTAATGCTGCTTAATAAGGCAAAAATAACTTGTGTGTGAGTGTACTGTGTGTGCAAAGGCCTTCAGCGATGTTGGATCAATTCTTGTATGCTGATAACAAGTGCTTAATATGATTTATATCACAAAGTGAACATCCTGCATTGGATGAAATGATTGGAAATTTGGAAATGTATTTAGAAGTGATTTAATAGTGTATTGGCTTTACCTGAATGAGGATATGACAGTGCCAATGAAGAGAGCGCCGAGGAGGGACTCTGATCTGCCTGGATAATCCGGCCATGGGTTATACAGAGTTGAACATCTGGTCACAAAGACAGCAGAGATAGAGTTACTCATCCCTGACAGCAAGAGAGACAGACAGATGAGTAGGCGAGACAGACAAGATTTTTTTGCAAATTTTTCATGTGTTAAAAAGGATGTTAGTCTAAGTATCGTCTGTCCAACTGAAAGTCAAGATTAGAACATCTTGCAAGACAAAAAGCCATGTTTATCTGAAAAATTGTTCAGCACTAAAATGTCATTAATTCACGATAGCTGGTGAGAAAGGGGAATTCATATGATGATCATGCAGCTCTAGCGGTGTCTGCTGAATGTGCAGCTAGGCACCTAATGAGCTCAAGTGTCAATTGGAACTTTGACTTAGAAAATTGGTGAATGCAGCTTTATTGCAAGATGTGCATTTAAATAAACATTTAATTCACCGCAGCCACCTCTAATCTTAACTCCAACCCTGCTTCAATCCGTAACATTGGTGGGATTCTAGATTTTGAATAACTATAATGGGCATCACTTACTGTATGATGCAGCTAAACAGAGTGCAAATCTTTATTTTCAGATTGCCAAGTAGGTTTTCACATACAAGGAATTAGTCTTGGTGTTTTTGGTGCATGACAAAGATTAAATAAAAAATATGTAGAAGATTAAAAAAAACGAAGTATTAAAAAAATATAAATATATGTACAGTATGTTTTAAAATTAAAACCGCTGCATGTATTTGCCAGGTAATGTGCAAAAGTTCACAGTATGCAGAATATTTTAAATGTGCAGGATATTTAACAAAACAACCTAGACCAAAAGATGTAAAAATAAAGATGTGTGTTAATGTAACATTTTTGGATCAAAGGATAACACTGCCAACAGCTGACATAATTAATGACCCAATATACTGGCAATAAAAACACACAATAGCAGTCTATTTTTTGTGATATACTACATAGCATATATAGCATGCTGTTGTAATTCCTGTCACTGTTCATGACAAATCCATCTATGGCCAAAAGAATGACAGGCAGCAGGAGAAAGAAAACGGAAACGAAAACAAAAGGACAGCAAGCACGACATTGTAAAAACAAAAGTGTGTCTCTGTCCTGTCCTCCCAGCCCCTTGCTGCCCTCTGCTCCTGACCTCGAGGCCTTGGGGTGAGTTTGTAAACTGTTTCTCAGTGACCTCAACATCTGACCACCCTGTCCTCTACCTGCAATAAAACACAGACTGAGGCACTATGACACAAGCCAGCTACTTTAGGAAAGACCAACAAGCAGGCCACACAGTGTCCGCTTCAGCAGAGAGAGAAACTGTTTCCAAAACACAAGAGCGTGTTATCATGCTGTTCGTTTGTCTGCCTCTGTTTGCACTTCCTCATTTTTATGTTGAATTTATGTTGTGTGTATGTAGGTGCACATAGTCAAGTCCACGCTCCATTTATCAGCCACATATTTACTTATGTACTTTTGTGAGAGTGCACATGACACGGTTCATTTTTCTCCCTCTGCCAGTCTCTCTCCCCACGTTTTGTTTTTACATGACATGCTGGGATTTGTTGTTGTGTTTGGTTTGCAACTCCTCAGCCACAGCCTTCATTAGATAATGGAGGGGAAGAGCATTTGTGGTGGGAAGGTCACAACTGTGTTTGGAATAAACACACATGACTGGTCAGTCAGCCGTGATGAGCTGTGCAGACTCATGAGTCAGCAAAAACAACTGCTGCATGTTTTCAGGATGAGATGCTATCCAGATGCCAGTTTCTGTTGTTTATTGTGATGTTATTTGTTAGATTTAATTTGAGTTCTACCGAGAAATCTAAATTGTTTTGCAAGTGAACTTCTGACATTTCAGCAAAATAAAGTGATTCAATGTCTTGTGTGAACATAGAGGAACACATTACAAGATTACATAATCAATCAAGGACTGGTAGCTAACAGATTGCAGAGCACACATTTTTGACATATAGCAGGAAACTCACAGGTGTATTAATAATTGCTGCTATTGTGCATGTTGGTCCACTGTCACACTTAAGGAACGGAGCCATCATTATTTTTTATTAAGAACACCTGCTGGGAAATCAGTACATTGCAGTTAATTAGACATCCTTCACCCTGGTGCAGAAATAAGGGATTAAAGTAATTTATTTTGAAATAAAGTTAAGTAAAATAGTTATGAGACACTAACACTTAAAGATATAAATTATTGAGAGACGTTAATTATTTGCCAAGAAATGTGCACAAGGTTTGAGTCACTTAAATTAGGTTCATTCAGCAGGCTACTCACAGTTTGGTGTCCAGTTGATAAACGAGGTGTGTGCCTATGTGTGTTAAACTACTAGCTATAGTAACAAGAAAATGAACGTCAAATTTCACTTTACCAAATAACTTGGTTAAAAGTTAAAACTATTTAGGCTCTTTGCGTCCTGCATGCACTGTGCACAGCTGGTACTAATTAAAATGAGAGGTTCATTTTCAACCAATCACATGGTAGGACATAAAACTAATAATAATATATTTTTTAAAAATATTTGATTCCTACAGGACTGAATAAGTAAACAAAGTGAATGGGGAAATTTATGCTTTAAAAAAAAAAAAAAAAAAAGTTTCGTTCAAACTCTTTCCATTTTTATTGGTCATCATCGGTTGTCAGTCAGTGACAGCGGTTGTGACTGGCAGTGGGTGAGGAAGACAAACCCGGCAGGTAGGCAAGCAGAGCGCCGATGGAAAGAGCCAGTTAGTGTATAAAGGACCGACAGTAACAATATGTTATAATGCTAACACGCACTTTTATCCACCAACTCGGTTACTTAGACCAAACGTTTGAGCTACTGTGTGTGTCGGAGTTACTTTAACTGAGCAGCTGTTAGCCGCTAAATTAGCGGGAGTAACGATGCTAGCTGCTTAGCAACGGGCTGCTAAGCAACGGCTAGCAGTGGTTTGTAGAAGCTAGCTTGCGTGGGTCGGAGAGTGTTATCGTGGACCCGAGCTGGCTGGATGGACTGACAAGTTCAAACAGCGCCATTGTTGACCGGAAAGGCCCTTTGTTGCCACTGATGAAGTTGTCCGCCTTCACTGCTAGCTGCTAAACTCATCTTTCCAGGACTGAAACAGAACTGTAAGTTTAACATTTTATTCCCGTTCATCTCTGAGGTAAGATGATCATACTATCAAACCACATGTGTCCTTGCAACGGTTTTTATTTCAAGTATGTGGGCCCACTTGCATAGAAATGGTAGAGTTTGTGTAGTTATAGCTTTAAAAACCAAGTAAGGACTGATAATTGTTTCCTAATTGGTTAAATGTATTGGTAGCTTAATTTATTCTTGTATATTTTAAAGGTAGGTGGTTAGGTCAGGTTGGTGCCAATCTGTTCAATATCAGTTTATAAGTTGCTAACCCACCAACCAAAGTCATTTTGGATAATTTCAGTAAGCACACCACCATCATCATTCGACAATCATAATTAATTTCTTGATACATTCAATTAATATATTTGGTTATATTCAACTTGACAAAATGGTACATGAGCTCTCTGCCTGTTACCTGCTGGTCATGGGTCCAAACAAGAAGTGAGAGCATCTAAAGGGCTTTATAGTAGAAGAGTCCAGACTGTACCATGTTGAGTAGACAGAGGGGTGTTTTAATTATTTCTTTTTTTTTATGAGGTTATAAGTACCTTATACAACCTTTAGTGTTATTTTTTAGGACAATTAGTATAATGATTAGAAATTGTTGTTGTTTTTATGTAGACCTATTATTTTGTCTTAATAAGTTATGAACTAATAGTGGTTTGATGGTAGGAGAAGCTTTCTATTTTCTAAAAGCAACAGTATAGACAATAGCATACACTTGCTTGAATCCCCTCTCACCATGCCCTTGAACCTTCCCTAATGTCGAACCCACCCTTCTTTCAGTAGAGTCTATTATGTGATTGTCTGTGTGAGAATGAGAAAATGTAACAAAGCCAATTCCTCCTGGGGTATGTTCACAATAGAAGCTAAATGAGGAAAGTGAAAAGTGCACCTTGTTCAGCTGTGGTATCGCATCAAACCATACTCTTCTCGAAATGGGTCCGTTTTGTTTTGTTAGCTTTTACCACATGCCAACACCCCAGTAGCTCTAGCAGCTTTTCAGTTTTTTATGGTGCCATCATCCTCAACGCTCCCATGTCACAAAAACATTAAAGGGATAGTTTGGGTATTTTCAAGTCGAGTTGTATAAGGTGCTCATACATAGTGTACTGCCTACAGTAGATGACAGTCGTGCCAGCAGTTTGGAGAAGCAAGAACAGGCGTTCCAGCTCAAAAGTAGAGCTATGCACTACTGTGGACAGGGTCAGCTGAAAAATGTGTTTTAGCCACATAAAAAAGGCACACTGGCTCTTCTAGACTTTCTTAATGTTATAGCATGAATGGATCAAATTGTGATGGTGAAACAAGTCATTTTGCGGGGATTGTGACGCTAAAAAAAAGTGTATCCACGGTTTTACCGCTTATTTCACAATGTAAGCATTGGAAAAGTCTTTCTGGGACGCTCTGCATCACGTGATGTTTCATGGTTTAGCCACTATGTCAAATTGGCTTCAAGGCCTGGCACTGTTCCTGGGGGTTTGGGTTTAACTGGCTCATGTTGTGCCCCCACACACTGTGCCCTCCGGTCTATGAGCTACAGCCGGACCCTTTTTGATATAGAAGCTGCTCATGGGAGAATTTAGACAATTCAGTCCAGTAGAAGATGGTAGTTGAAGTTGAAGAAGGAGTTCGTCAAGTCAGTCCATTGTGGGTTCAGTTGAGGTGGAGACCTGCTGGAAGAGCTTGTAGCTAGACTAGATTTTTTCTCGTTTTTTCTCACCAAAACCAGCCTGAACTGCTTGTTGGTGTGATGATTAAGGTATAAAGTCAAAGTAATATTTGTAAATTGACACTAAAGCAGACAGTGACAGTTCAGCTGAGAGTGTTTGCGAACGTTGAGTTTACTATGTAAAAATACCTAAACCAATCTTAAACCTTACACATTTCCTTATTAAACAGAAAACAATCAGTTATAAACCTTTTATTAAACAAAGACTAGCTTAATTGCCTTGTTAACTCATTGTAAAGCAGACTTTATTCAAACAACAGACAGAAACAAAATAAAACTAACCAAAACCATCTTAGTTAGTCTTTTCACTGATCTAATTACCAACTCTGGTGTGGTTAAAATAAACCTTTAATCCACTGAATTAAATATAAGAATATTCTGGCCCTGGAGCTGTTTTTCCTCTCACTCACTCTTCGGCTGTTTGTGTGTACTGTGCCGCTGAATGAGAGTCTGTCACTGACCAGTGGCTTTGAAGGCAGACCAATAAATTAGCAAAATAAAATGACAGAAATCACCCCCAAAAAACAACCAGTGGTGGATTCAGTGATAGCCAATATATTCGTCCAATCACCTTTTTCCCACTAACCAGTTTGCATGCCTGTTAGAAATGCACATGGTGGATGGGAACACACCTCTGTCTATGAGCTGCAATGACGATGAATGCATGTTAGTAAGTGTGTAGGGGTGGCATCAGTAGCATCATGCAGAAACATATCACATATGTCACACACACACAGGCACGCACACACACACACACACACACACACACACACACACACACACACACACACACACACACACACATACACACACAGACACACACACACACACACACACACACACACACACACACACACACACACACACACACACACACACACACACACACACACACACACACACACACACACACACACACACACACACACACACACACACATACACACACACACACACACACACAGTGATGCCTTTTGTTGGCCTCTTCCAGTCCAACTGGCCACCCCTGCTGTTTGTTTAGTGTTTGTCAAGTTTATGATTGCCATGTCTAATGCTCTGTCAAAACATGTGTGTTTCACATTAGAAAAATGCAGATAGAGGAGTATATAATGAGAAATGGACACAGAGAAAGAAAGGAGGAAAGATATAATGAGAGAGGAAAAGAGGTTTTTCCAAAGCTTTGCTGAGCCCAGGTCTTGTAGTGGAGTGACAGATGAGACAAGGGAGGGAAAACAGAGCAAGAAGTGGCGTAGAAATGAAATGGGGAAATTACTATGAAAGAAGAGCAAAGAGGTGGAAAGAGGAGGATGAGTTGGTGGGAAAGAGCAAGAGGGCATGTGGAGGCCACGCGAACCACAAAAAATTGATTGAAATGAAAAATTTGATGAAGCCCAGCTGGCTAGTGGGGGCCAGATTGAGCGGGTGGAAGAAATGGGTGGAGATGGGGCTTTAGCGGGGCTATCGGGAGCAGCACATCTGCAAAAGCCATTAAGGAATGTGTATGTATGCGGCGTGACGCTGTGTTTTCTCTGCCAGGCCTGGCTTGGGCCTGCGCGGCAAAACTGGGATCGGGTTTCGTCAGCGTGCAGTGGGGGGCCGTCTCCAGTTGACGCGTGATGATTTAGTCAGGTGTGAGCGTGCACTTTCCAATTTGGAGGGAAATAAATTAGAAGTGATTTTTTATGAGGCCTCTGTCCCAGGCTGTCTTAAGGCTCTCTCTCCCTCCCGCTGTGCACTGTCAGCCCAACTGATGTGTTTATAAAGAGTCCTGCACTGGGAGCTACCTCCACATAAACACACACGCACACACTTGCACAGTAGATAGGACATACAAAAACACACATGTGTACGTCTAGACATTAGTAATGCAAACAGTCGCATTCAAGCAAAACATATTTATGAGCAAGCATGAGAAACACACAGTTTTGGGTGTCTTTGCGCAGAAATACAAGTTTGCAAGCTGCACACAATATCACATTTTACATGCTTATTATAAATATTTACTTATGTGAAGCTGGCAGTGGTGGAGAGAGTGAGAAATATAATTACTATTTCATTCTTGTGAACTCTGCCCTGTAACATAATCACCAAACAGGGAAAACAAAGCGGAATAACCTGAACCACAGTCCTTATTCTCATCTTGTCATCTCGTGTTCAGTAGCAGCATTTAGGCAGTTTTATTAAAAAAAAATAACCACTGCAAAATTCCTCCAGGTGCAGTTGCAGCCCTGGCTAATATTTAAATAAAAACAGAGAAACGCAGGTGTGTTAGTAGTAGAGGATGCAGAGCAGAACAGATCCAGGCAGAGATGATGATTTTCTGAGGCGAGGGAGACATGTTTGAGCTCCACTGGGGCCTAGAAGCCGGAAACCCAGATCCCACCTGACCTCTGACCTCTGTTTGGTTCCCCTGCTACTGCTCCCACACATGGCTTTGGCTGCCTTTGCTAAATGACTGCCTGACTTGTCTTGTCTGGCTGACTCTCTTCATGCATGTTTTTTTTTTTGTTTATCCCTGTCTTACTGACTGAATGACTGCCTGACCTGTCTGTCTGTTGGCCTGCCTGCCCAATCCACACTTTAATGGATCATTTAAATTACAGGATATGGGTGATAGATGGATATAAATGATTTTTAAAATTGTTCTAAACGTATTAGTTCTGAACAAATGACTCCAGAAAAAATTGCAACAAATACCAAATCTTACATAATGTTGTTTTATTGGTGACATACCTCAGCCTACTGATAATAAAAGCAGTTATTTTCAGTGTACTGAATCACTGGACTCGTTCATCAAAAATATGTGTTCAAAAGATTTGTTCACTGAATTGCTCAGCGCTTCACTGGAGCACAGACCATATATTCCCACTCACTGAACTAAAACAGAGCTGAATGTTATGTTCAGCTCATTGATTAGTGAGTGAACTGAAATCTTTTGTTCATGAAGAAAAAGCCAGTGAGTCCATCCTATTATCTACAGTACATATATTTTCATGACCCGTAATTGAGCGAGAGAGAAAGGGAGAAAGGCAGGGACCATCCCTCGCAGTAGAAAGGATCTGAGACTTCGTCTTTGAGACTTCAAGACATGAGAGAGAGAGGGACGGGCTTGAGCGCCTCAGCGACCATGCATGCACCGTTCCCTAGCAGTGAAAAGATCTGAGTGAGGCAGTGAGTTAGTGTATCCCTGCACGTTCACTCGCAACTGACTGAGAGCTCAAGTGAACCGACCGAGAACAAAATTACTCCAGGAAGTGATTTAGTTCAGTTTGTTAACCCAAAACTTTTATTTTTTTAAACAAAATAACACTACCTCAGTCGAAATGAATTGGGATGTGACACAAATAATAAAATAATACATTTATTCCATACAGAGAAAAGAAGCTGATCGCTCACACTTTTTTACACAGATAACACACAATCTGTTTAAATTGCACTGATGCAAATGTTTAATATAAAACCAGTGTGTTACTGCTGTTGTGGATGAACACATTTGTTCGGTGTTTTGAGCTCATCCTTTTTCTTTTTGGAAACTGATCTGTAGTTTATCACTGAACTGTGTTGCTATTAACTAGATGATGTATCATCAGAGTAAAATGTGTCAGTACCATTTTCTAATAAACAATAAATATAGCAACTTTATACATTTTTTTTCATCTCATCTTTCCTTCCTTCTTTCCTTTTGTTTGTTTCTTTTATTTTTCCTTTCTTTCATCTTTTCTTAATTTCATTCCTTCCTTTTTCTTCCTTCTCACTTCCTTCCTTCCTGACTTATTTTTCCTCCATGTTTCCTTTTCCTTCTTTATTTTCTGCCTTTCTTGTTTCCTTGTTTCTTTCCTCAATGTTTCTCTTCTTCCTTCTCCTTGTTTTCTTTTTTTGATCTTGGTTTGTTTTCTTCTTTCTGTCCTTCATATTTTCCATTATGATACAGTATATACGACTACTAATAATAATGATAATAATATTGTCTCTTTGATACAATATTTGCCAATATCACAAAGACTGCCACAGTACAATTTTGATTGATTATTCAGGGGCCTACGTTCAGCGATATCATGAGCCCGTTTAAAACAGTCAGTTACATGATGACCGGGATTGCTGTAGACTGTAGCAGCTGTCACAACAGTCACAAACATGAGCAGTCAGTAACAGGTTTGAATTGGCATAGGAGAGGACGGAGGAGTCCAAAATTGGTCAGTTCCCAGCAGTCCAACCGAGCTGTCTAAGTGAAACAGAAAATCATTCCTCATTTTCTCGCTGTTAGGTTGTTTACTACCAACCTTCATGCAAGGCAAACAATAAAGTTATGAAATTTTGACGTTTTATTGTTGTTTCTAAATACAGTAGAATTCAATACTGTAGATAAGCAAATGTAACCTTTTTCGTATTCTGCTTCAAATGTAATAGATTGCTGTTTTCCCTTGCATTGATCACATTGGTTGGTTGATATGTATGTCACCAACAGTTCAGCCAACATAATTTCAGAATAAACAGTGGCATAATATTGTGTATAGCAAACTTTCTGGGACAATATATTGTTCAACAAAAGTAGTAGTCAGTCCCACTCAGTGTCTGACTGATGAGGATTTTGCCCTTCTACTCTACAGCCCTCTTCTTTCCCAAAGGGGAAAATTTTGATGCAAGGATGTGGCTGAAGTTGGATATGCTTGGATGTGATCTTCTCTGTTCATGTGCAGCTCGTTTCCCCAGCCCTATGCTTTAGAGCCGGTGGGCACTTTGGGTTTTACCTCAATTGAAAAACATCCCGTTTGAATATCCAAGCAGTGGTGGTGACTTGAGAGTAAGTGTACCTCAATAGACAGTATAGTGCAGTATCCAAGTTGTATGTTGCATTAAAATTTGAATCATCACCCTGATGATTAATTAATTTATTTTATTTATAATACTTTTGGGATAATAACAATACCAGTTTGGTAAAATCTGAAAGCCTAAAGTACTTTGCTGGAATATTATGCATGTCAGGATTACAGTTCAGTAAAAAAGTTTGTGGCAGGTTTTCTTTGCTTCAAAAGAAAGGCATTTAAATGAAGTCCTAAGCCTTTGCAGAAGGTTATAATACAAGTCAGCAGTTTATTTTTCTAAATCCATTTTAAGCAGCTGGACATTTACAATGGAACTTTGAACGGGAAGTCAGTACAGAGCCGTCATCTCCAGGAGAGGAGGTCTGAATTTGCCGAACCATCGTACACAGAGCAGATGAACGAAAGAGATTGGGAACTTTTTACTGAGGGGGTCAAAGTCTCCTTCCTTTACGAGTTGTTACAACATGAATGGGAGCACTGAGAGAGGGAGGGAGGTAGGAACTAGGTAGGGAGGGAGGAAAAGCAGAGGAGGAGGGGATGGAGGGAAGGAAGTGAATGGTGTAGTTTTTCTCAGCTATAGCGCCCCTGAGCGAGGTGAGAGGTGGGGGCCAGGGGGCACTGGCTGGGTGGTCAGCATGATCAGCGACCTGTGTGTGTGTTTATGTGTGTGTTAATGGCTGTGTGTGCATGTAAGAAAGTCAGAAAGAGAAAGGAGTTCGGTATGCTAAGTATCTAACCATGAGAATAATCACAAGCATCCCATATTTTACTCAAGGCAGTTTGATCCTTCTTTTCTGTTCTTGTTTTTGATCAGTTTTCTTTTCCTCGGACTACTACTTCTATTCTTGTGTCATTGTTATTCCATGCCGAGCTTGCATATGCACATTCTCTGAGGTTTGCTCTTTATGGGCTGCAGAATGAGGTGTAGACCAAAATGACTACTCTAATCGAGTAGCCGTACGGGTCCTAAAACAACAGACTGCATTTAGCCAATGTAATTCATTCCTCTTGACCATAAAATATCCAGGCTTAATAAAAGAGGCAAGTCTTTAAAGTTCAAGTGTTTCATTTCATACAGACTGTTGCTGAGAAAAGCACAGCAAGCTGAGAGTTTTATTCTGTTATTATTTTGGGATGTAGGATGATGTGATTAAAGGAATGGTTTGACATTTTGGGACCGTTCTCTACTCTCTCATCTGTATGGTTAGTATGACGCTAGGAGAAGAGCAGAAGATGGCCGGCTTAGCAAAAGGAAACACAAGGAACCGATAGCATGGCTCTGTCCAAAAGTGCTTACCAGGACCTCTGAAGTGCACTAATTGACAGTGTCTATCAAGCTTGTCTGTCAGTGCGTTACTAATTACATAATCACAGTAACTTTACCTTCAATGCTCAGGACAGCCCTGCTGAAGGTGCCTTTAAATAACCCTAAAGCCTCCACACCCACATGTTGTGTGTCCTATAATGTGTAGAAACACAAAATAAAACTTTTTTGGGGTGTTTTTACTGATTATCAAAAGCTAGCTTTACAGAGAACATGTACATTTGATAACTTTGAAGTTACCCAGAGTATTTCTCCTCATTTGGTACAGACTAAGTAACAGAGCTTTGCTGGGATAAGTAAGTGCTAATCAACTGATTATATCTTGTTTGTTTAATCTGTACAAAAGCAGGAGTATAAAAGTGACATGAACAAAGTTTCCAGTATTTATGCTAAGCTTAAATAAACTGCTGGCTGTAACTTTGTTAGCATACATGACACTGGTATCAGTCTTATCATTTCACTTTTAGAAAGAAAGAAATGAACGCATATTTCCTAAGATGTCAAACTGTTTCAAATTTGTTCAGTGTTCTTCCCACATTCAAAGCTAATAGAATTAATGACACCCTAACTCACTGTATTTACTCATCAATGCATTTACCCAGTCATAGTCATCATCCATCCATCCAGTCAATTGTCAGTCATGCTGTAGCATACAGTTTTCCTGAAGTCTTTTGAGTCTTTGGTAATTCATATTCAGGCTGTAGCAGCAGTGTGGGCAGCTCGTAGCCACATTCAAGAACAGCTAGCTGTCATCAGACGCTGCTAAACCTAAACACTAGCAGCCACAGACCCTATTCCCTCTCACCCTGTTACTACACTCCTATCGGCTTCCCACACCAACATTAAACAAGCACACATGTTCTCGCTCCTTCGATATTACTCTCAGAAATATTTTTTCATATCTTCCCACCCAGCTCTTTCTCTTATGCCGTCCACACCCAACATCTTTGATCTTCTGAATCTTTGCTTCTCGTGCTGTCTCTCAACCGGATAGCTCTGTCAAATGCACACATGGTAAATAGGCCTACATAAGTCAAACACAGTCAAAAGTGAAGCATTGTAAATTTATTAGGCTTTGATCCAGTGGGTTCATGTGTGACAAAATGTGTTTGTTAGAGGGGGGAAATCCAAACCTGGCAGGAGTAAGGGGATGGATCAGCAAGATCAAGCGATGTGGGGCGAGAACATTCATTTCAGATGGCCCGGGCCGTGACAGAATTGTTCCTGCATGCTGTTTTCCACCGAGCGTCGGTGTCATGTTCGCAGGTTCCATGTGTTGTAAAGTCAGAGTGGTTTTGGCATGGGGGGCGACGCCAGCTCCTGTTCTGAGGGTGAACCCCATCCTGCCCAATGCGTGGTGGGCTGCAGAGCGACGTAAAGCCAGGCGAAAGGAGTGAAAGTGTTGACAACGCTGAAGCTGGAAACCTAACCCAAACCTGACACTGAATACTCAGTCTGCCACTTCATGTTCCCCTTCACAAACATCAACTCCTTCATAGCTGTCTGTCTTCTCCTCACTCTTTGTCTGTCTTTTTGTCTTGCAAGCTATTTATTCTTATTTGCCGCTGCCTCTTGGATCAAGTTTCAAGTGTTTATAGACAGTGTGTTCAGTTAGAGAAAAAGCCAAAATTCTGTCAAGATTCCCCAAAATGTAAAAGTCTTTAAGTGCATGAAGCAGATTTTTTCCTCTGTGTCATTTTCTTTTTTTTTTTTTTTTTTTTCTGACCACTCTTGTATCTTTGCTTCTTTTGTCATGGTGTCTCTCTGTCTGTCTATGTGCTTCACTCAGCAGTTTGCGCCTCATGTGCATCATAAAACTGCACAAATGTTGTGTAACCTTGAAACACTGAATCATAAAAAGTCATAGCATAATATTTGCACTTGGCAGAGAAGTGCTGCTGGTGTTGGACCAATTTCTGTGGATCCCTTCGGTTGGTTTGGTGATTATATAAGCTAGATAGATAAATGGAGAGACAAACAGACAGACTGATGGACGGATGTGACATTCCAGTGGGAATGAAAAGGGAAAGATGACGCCACAGCCGTCACTCGACATGCTCCTCATTCCTGTCCGCACAGAATTATGGTCCCTCAGAGAGAAAGGAGACAGGTGGTCACATTGATATGACACCCACCCAGATTCATGTAGCGAACATACCATCAGACACCCTTGGAGTGTAGTTTAAAGGCAGCTGGATGGATTAGAGAGCCAAAAGATAACCCTTCAAATGGAAGACAGTGCATCCTAACCAGCTGCAGTGGGCGCTGTTCTGTCACCAGCTCGTACCTCCCCTATTTGACACCTTCACGCAATGATGGCTTCTGATGACTTAAGGTGATGATGATGGTTGTGAAGGTGGAAATGGTTGCAAGGATTTATGTTTACTGGCATTGTAAACAGCTGATAAGGGGCAGCCAGACTTGGCATCTTATTCTGCAGTAGCTGCAGATTACTGTTGTTCAAAGTATCAAAATCTGATAAGGTTTAAAACACAATACTTCATTCATATCATGGTTAGATGAGGAGGAGAGTAATGGGGATGGAGTAAAAAGGGAGAAATAAATGAGGAGTTGTGGGAGAGGCAATGAGAGTAGGATAGCAAGAGGAGGTCATAAGAGTTAATGTTTGATTTAAAACAGCAATCAACTTGTTTCTTATAGATTTCCTCATCACTATATAGCACCCAGAGACATTGAAACTACCACACACAGTACAAACATCCTGCATAACATTTACTTTTCTCACCACAAACTACTCTCCCAGTCTAAGTGATCATATAATCACTGTTTGCTGCTCCCCAAAACAACCCCATTCTCTAAGGGTACAGCTCAAAACTGTTATGGCTCACGTTATATCTAAAAACTATGATACAAACACTTGAACGCCTCCATTATGTGACTGTACTTTCATGCTTTGGATGAAGTGGATGAAACCCTGGTCATTAATGTGCACCAGCCCTCTCAAATCCATACCAGACACAAAGCCGACCTCTGACATTTTCCATCGACCTGTCCCTGCTTTTCCATTCCATAAATATATAACAGTAAGCTGTTTTCCTATATTCTTCAGTGTTATTCAAAATTGTCAACATATAATTTAAAGCGCACAAAAATGATGTAGCGTTGCTGTGATTATCAGTGATTTTGAGCCGGTTTCCCATATGGCAAATCAACTTCAAACAAGGTCAACAGCTTTCTGTGAATAAGTGTCGGGAAAAAAAATTAATGCAAACTACTGATTTAGACATTAGAGCTTCTGTAAATCACTTAGAAATCAGAACTTTGACCTTGAGCAAATTTGCGCACGAGAGACGTTTATAAATGAGGATCCCGATCACTCATTGAGCTCGAGTTTGTGTTGGGGCACGGAGAGAACGGCATAACTGCACAACAGCTTAAGATAATCCCCAAGATGACTCTTCCCTCATCTTAGCGTCTCCTCTCCTGCCTAATGAGACGTCTCTCCTCACATGTCTGAGACTCTGGTTTGATTAGCTAATGAGGCAGCGTTACATGTGCACTTGTGGCTAATGATTTGGTGTCATGCATAAACACTCAGAGGCAGCTGAGGGAAAGCTAGTTAGCTCTTTTGTTTTTTTGGAAATTCAGTTTATTTAGTGATTATGTTGTATGTTAATAAACAGCATAAGGAAACAAGACGGAGATTTCAGATAACAATAAAATGATTCAGCATTTGACATTAAACAATAATCTAGAATATCTAAAAACTCAAAACATTTTTATATGTTTTATATGTCAAAGTGACAGTAGTGAGTAACAATTATTTTATTGCTTGTAACCAGTTTGTCATATTAAGCCGCACTCTGAAAGGAATGCACTGTATTTACACAGTCAGGTGTGAGTGACAAAGAAGTGACTAGGCTTTAGCAGTGGGGTCATTCAACTCAGCAGTGTCTTGCTCAAAGCACTGATTATCTGTGATAGGAGGCCCCTTTCTCTATATCACAGTGTTAATCTCAGCTATGTGTTCAGCTGAGAGCAGGTCAAGCTCTCTGTACTACAGTCTCCAGTCACTGCTGGTTCAGTGACTCTTTCCCTGCAATCTCCAGACATGCTGTCCATTACACAAACACATACGGTATAATATAATATATCATATATATAATCTTCGCTTTAAAATGGTTTCAATGACACACAAAGTGAAGGCTGTTATGCATGTCACACACTCACATAAAATGATCCTGCTAACTCTGACACCAGGATCTTGTGTCAAATCATACCATCAGCCTAAGCATCTCACTTTATGTATAGAAGAAAGTTCATTATGTAAATATGATAACCTAAACAATATAACTTCAATATAACTTCAATATAACTTCTGTAAAACGTGTTTTCTTACCTCACTGTAAACTAGGCTTTCACTGGCTGTTGACATCTTTGCCTTTGTGCTGAATCTGTTATTCCATACTTAAGATGCAGGTTATACATGTCAATCATATTATAGATGACCCAAGCACCTTTTGCTGCCTTCAAATGGATCTTATGAGTTTGTGACGTGAAGTATAAGAAAAGAGTGCCATTGTGGTTAACTTTTGAAAGCTCTGTTGCAAGGCAACTGACCAACATAAAAGGAAACCCAAACAACTCTCCTGGTTCTCTTTTGAAAGCCTTTGTAAAGAGGACAAGACCAGTTTCTCTGCCCTTTGATCAGCAGAAAAAACTGTAAATGAAGAAGTATAAAGGAGTACGCTGACAGCAGACAGTATACATGTACCGATAGAAGAAGTGGAAAGGAAAAGAAAGAAAAGAACAGAGGCTGTTTTTCAGGAGTATTCTGGATATATTGTTTATAGATTTAGTAAAGGTTACGTTTTGCTAACATTATAGGATGACTAATCAGGCCAGGGCTGAAGTTTTCCATCCAGATTATTGAAATATCTGAATAGCCTATGTGTTAATAATATACATACATTTGTAATGTTAATTGCACTCTATTGGGTAAAAAAAACCAATAGAAACACATAAATAAATTAATAAATATTCTTTTTTGTTTCCAAATGACAACAATATGTCTTAATGGAAGCATTTTTTTCTTGTTCAAAGTAAGATTTCCTCCTCCTCTCTTTTTCTCAGCTCAAAAATAAAAGGAAATAAAGAACTTAAAAAACCCACTCTCAAAATCTCAAGCAGCCTTGACCTCCACCTTAGATTTCTGTGCTTCCCCTTGTGGCTCCACACACACACACACACACACACACACACACACACACACACACACACACACACCCCCTCATACAGTTACAGAACAAGAACAACAGCTTATGGTGGAAGTAGGTTGGCGGGGGGAAGAACAGGGTTTTACTGCTCTGACTAAAATAAAACATGAGGACTTTGTGGTCCACAGTGCAGTTGGAAAGACAAATATTATTTTTTTTACGAGCGAGAGAAGTCCGGGGACAGGCTGTATAAAACGCCTTAATGATTGAATGGCTGAAGTATTAAACCTTGTAACTTTGGCTGTGGGGTTCTGACCTGGATGAGGGGGAGGCGAGAGAAGAGAGACGAGTCCTGTCAGAGCAGTTTGATAGAGAGAAAAAAAATCCTATTTAGACGCGCGCACACACACACACATATCAACAAGCAAATATAGTGACACACGCCCCCTTACACTTATCTTGGCACAGGAGTTGCTCAGTAAATCTTTATGTTGGAGAGATATTGCAGTTTAATAATCAGTTCTGAATGAAGACTCTTGAATCCCTTAAAACACAACAAACTATATTCAGGTATTAATTTTCATTTTGACCTTTCTACCCTTTTTATTTAGATTTTTATGCAGCCTAATATAAAATTTCAACAAGTTTAATACCTTACCAATGTTGCATTTCCAGACGGCCTGCATTTTCGAGAAGGAATATTTACCACACACTGATTAAGCTTTTAAGGATTTTGAGACCATTTTTTTCCTGCGTTGCAACAATTATAAGTCCATAATCATTTTATAAAAGCATATTATCTTTCTAACAGAGCTATGAAGCACAGCCACTGTGGGGCACCACCAGGTTCTTTGATCCCATTACAGTCAAATCTGAGATTTCCTCCAGCACTCAGGCACTTTGAACCCAGTATGCTAATGTTGACATACCAGACCGACAGCTCTCCGTCATAAGGCTCATTATCCGTCTGCTACCCTGTAGGATGATCGCCATCATTACTTCGACGGAGCCGACACATCCATTCACGGCGCTGGTCAGCATTTCAGGAAGGGCTCAGATTCCAGGCGGGCTTTTCTCACGCGTCCCCCGGGGGGCGATGGAGGGATGGATAGGTGGATGGAGGGATGGGTGGTAGGAAGGCAGGAGGCAGATGAGCCTGCAGGCATGTCAGATACGCCAGGACTGTGAAATGTAAGCACATACACAAATAAAGGCATGCATAGGGTATGCATGAAAACAATCTCTAACTGTCTTAGTCTTGCTTTCTCTCTCTTTCTCACACACACACACACACACAGATACATGCAGCCTTAACCACAAGAGGAAAAGAGCCACAGGTGGTCATGGCAGACACATATTTATACAATATTAATACAGATGCAAATGTCACAGTTTTGTTATTCCAAACTGTCTTCATAAAACAGATAAAACTAAAGAAATTTTCTCCCACATGTGTGTCTGACATTTGAATGAAAGGCTGAATGTTCTCCGTTGCACATGCGCTCCACTTCAGTGTGTGTAGTTTGTGTCACTGTTTGTGTGCACTTATGTGTATGTCTATGTCCCGCTCTCTTTCCAGCTGCAGCTCTCATGCTGGGGCCTCCTCCTGGTAGCCATTATGGGTGTGTTTGTGTGTGTGTCTGTATGTGTGTCTGGGTGGTCTAGTCCCGTCTCCCTCCTTCTAATAGTTTTATACTGTTCTGCCCTGGCGGTGCCCGAGGGCAGGGGAGGTTTGGGAGGGGATAAGGTAGGGTGGTGGGTGTTGCAGGGGGGTGTGAGCGGCCCTGTTGAGAAGAGCAGACGACAGGCCTAATAAAGCTTCACAGGGTCTAGGCCCATCGCTCTCAGCACTTCCTCCCCGCTGCCCTCTCTGCTCCCTGCTGCCCCCTCGGTTCGCCACTACCCCCCCTGCAGGCACATGTGGTCCGGCCCTAATGGGACCCAGCTGGACTCCCACCTTCCCTCTCTTACGGACCCCAGCTCCATCTCCCCTCTCTCCCTTTCAACATTCAGCCACAGATGGCACTCCTTCAGGCAGGATATTCAATGCTGGGGGATGTGTTTAGTATCCTTTTCTTTTTGTTTTCCTGTTGCTCGCCTCCCTGTCTTTCTCACTTTGTCTTCTTTTCTTGTCACAGTATATGGTGGCTGTGTGATGTGGCTAAAGTCGCGACTCAGCTTCCCAAGGAGGAGCAGTGAAATTAAACGAGGAGGAAAGAGGACAGATGAAGCTGTCTTGTCGTGCAGTAGACCTTCACTGATGCTTGGGATCCCTAGACTCTTCCCAGTCCCACCACAGCCAGTCGTTCACACGTCAGGCTCCCCATGGCTGCCCTAATCAGTGCCCCTCTGCGGTGAGGTAGCGTGGGGAAACATTTGTTCCCCAGACCTACTCTGCTTCATCTCTCTGGAGTCGCAGCCTCGGCATGTAAACAGGGCGGTGCCAATTGCCCGTCGCCGAGTTTTTATGGTACCAGGGCAGAGCAAACAAACAAACTGGAGAATTTTACGCAACAGCCTGCGAAACATTCTCACAGTGCTACGGGGGACAAGTGTTGCCAAGTCCCCTCAGCTGTAATTCAAGCACGTACACATGGAAGCATGCTGACATGAAAGCAAATGTGCATGAATTCGCACACACACATACCATAGCCTGTGTTCTTTTCAACACATGTGACAGGACTGCCAGAAGTTAATGATAGAAGTCTCTTGTCATGCAGCACTTAATCACTGTGGTAGTACCAAAGTGATCATGGAAGCCTTTTTTTTGGTTTTTGAAAATAGTTTTTGACAGTAAATATTTAAAACTTCAGAAAGAGCGACGACTGGGTCGTAATAGTTCTGTGGTTGGCAAACAATAAATTTTTAAAACGCTTCCTCTTTGCAGCTGTACGTGCAGAAAGAGAGACTTTTATCGTAATCGCACTGGGGACAGACAGCCCATAGTGCAGAGTTTACCATAACATCTTATCATTCTCAGACCATAACTAGATGTTCACACTGATGAATGGTTGAGCTGCTGCTGTGTGGTCCCTCTCTGGTCCCTTGCAGATGGTGTCATAGTGGTTCCCCTCCATGTTAGAGATGAGAGGGAGTTGGGTGCGGCAACGCTGGTTTGTGCTCTTGAATTCATTATCTCTGACCAAATCCGTGCCTGTGATCAGAGCAGGAGTCAGGATGGTGGTGGAACAGGACAGGGAAGTTGTTCTTCCTGTTCATCTTTTGAAAGTACGAAGCACGATGCACACACATGCACAGACACTTTTTTAGTGGCATTTGTGTGGCATTTGCACTATTTTCTCTTATTATCAAAACATATACATTTATCTTATGGTGATTTCTGAAGACAGACAGGTGCCATGTCAGTTGGATAAGGTACAACAGCAGTCAGGTGGTAATTCAGCAAGAAATGCAGCAAAGAGAAGACTAGAATGAGTTTATGCACCTGTCAGTAAGACTTCATGGGCTGTAAGAACTTAAAAATTGTGTAAATTAAATAAAATAAATAAATAAATTCATTCAGCACATAATTTAATGTTAAAATAAGTCTGCTGATATTTCATAATTTTTTTTATTGTCATTAAATCCTGTGAAAAGACCAGAACCAACGTAAATCTTTAAAAATAGGTCACAGATATATACTTTCATTTTTATAAAGACTGAATCATTTTTCTGCAACAGCTGGGAACTATAAATTTTAGCAAATCCAAACAGGATTTAGTTAGCTTTGAGTTTTCATGGCAGAAAGACGTTTGGATTTCCCTGAAAAATAAACTACAGTGCCCTTGTTCATCGTAATCACCTATTTCAAAATTGTGGCTCATTTTTGGACAACAGTTCAGCTCTATGATGGATTTGAAACAGACAGTACTTGTTGGTAAGATCAAATTGTTGCTGCTGTTGTTGACAGCAAGAAAAATACACAATATCAGCAGACTTATCCTCTGTGTCTCAGGGTTGCACACAGTGTGTTCGGTGAGAAACACTGGATGTAAACACGCTGTAACTTTGTTTGTTTATGAGGAAGTTCCATAAGGTATCTTTAAGCACCGAGGAAAGGGCGAGTTTAGTTTTGGGGTGAGCTTAGGTTAAGGATCCTCCTTCCACAATGCCCCCTCTAGTCAGTCTGTGTGCTGGCCTTCTCTAAGGTGGCTTTCTAGTGGGATTGAAACCATGACTCTTGCCCCCACCCTCATCTCCATACGTCCACATATCCTGGACCAGAGGAGGCCCCAGAGTGTTTATGTGCGGCAGACGCCCAGGCTAAACAGGAAGGGACAGGAGACCGTCACTGGGGACTCAGAATGCAGACCCACATCAGCAGACCCTCTCAGTGTGGATTAAGTTTGCCATTTCTCCTTTTAAATGAATATCACAAACATTACCGTAGGCCAAATGCCTATAAGTGACCACATACAGACCAGAGCACCGTGGGTGGCAAACGTGCAAGTCAGTCCGGTGCTGTGAATGAATGTGTCTTCACACCTGCAGTATGTGTACGCTTGAATTTGCGTTTGTGTTCGAGTGTTGATGCGTGCCTTGGAGCTGGAGTATAGTAACATTCGTGACAACCCAGGCAGGAGGCAGACGCTACACTGTCCATGCAAGGCTTTATGTGAGCTGTTCAGACAGAAAAATAAATACTGCCAGAGGAGGAGAGGAGAGGAAAGCGAGTCTGTTTGAAGTCAGGGAGCTGCAGAGTGGAGCTGAGAGACAGATGAACCATCCTGTTTCAGAAACCTGAACGCACCCTTGTTAAGGACCAGTAATATGTGTTTGTGTGTGGCAGCAATAACACAGTTCCAAGACTTGGCTCTGTGTGTACACATAAGCCCGTGTAACCCTACACACCTCTCTGATGATGTCAGATTAGCATTAAGCGTGAGGTTGGGGCCTGTGTTTATATGCGTGTCAGTGTGTGTGTGTGTGTGTGTGTGTGTGTGTGTGTGTGTGTGTGTGTGTGTGCGTGTGTATTCAATGTGGCGAACAAGATGTCTGGTATTGTTTTTGTGCTGTAAGAGAAATGTAAACAGCGGAAGGTAGTGGCTAAGGGAGAGTGGAAGAGCAGAGGCGTCCCATGCGTGGGTTTGCGTGCATGCATGTGTGTGTGCGGCAGAGGGAGGATGACATCAGCGGCTGGGCAGGGAGTGGGCGAAGGGGCTCTGGTCAGTGTGAAAGTCAAGTCTGTCACACATACGTCGTCCGACTGCACGCCACGCTCACAACAGAGCACTCAGCCGCTGGCAGAGGCTTGAGGACTGGCTGACGGTGGTCTGCCAAAGCCTGTCAGCTCTGTGGCAGCTTAAATGTTTCAGCGTAGAAGTCTGGAAAGAGAGAAGTAACAGTCGCAGCAAATGTTGGCATTGGATTTCTACATTAAAAGGTTTCCATCTCAGCTTCATGGGCATGCTGAAAGTAAATGGTGTGTACTTTTCTACGGTAAATTGAACATTTTAAGGTCAATTAGAACATAGTTGATTAGAGTTTTCTCTTTTAAGTAGATTTTAAATGAGTTCAATTTAATTTCAAACAGACCCACTCCCTTTAGGAAACCAAAGAAAAACAGAAATACAGTTGAGTGGTAAATCCCTGTAATCTGCAGCGTAGTTCTGTGTCTAGAGCAGCAGTACACATGTGGCTGTGTGCCAGGCTAGTGTGGATGCAGCCAATTCCCGCAGTGAGACATACGGAAATGCCCACCTGTTTCCTTTCCTTCAGTTTTTATTTTCATTAATACCAGACGCTACTGTGATGAGTGCTCATTTTGCACGCGTATCAATTTTTGGGGAATAAAAATTCTCCCTTTTCTGTAACCTGTCATTTAAATCACAGTCCAGACAGTCATCTTTTCTCTTCACTGCCAAGTATTTTTTTTTCTCCCTAGCAGTGCCTCTGCACAAGCTGTCTGCTTACATAGCGTTTGCGGCATCTGCTGGGTGGCCAAGTAGTTAGAGGTTAACGTCAAGGAGGTGTTGCTCTGCAGCTGAACCAGTACCCTGACCTCCACGGGTGAGGGCAAGTGTAAAGAATATTCCCAACAGGGATCAATGAAGTATCACTTTTACAGTAATGTTTCATTAAGTATTTTGGTAGGGACCACCAGTGAGGGACGCAACCCAACTGCAAACTGAGGAATGATGAAACTTCTCTCCGGCCAAGTCTCATCGGTTCTCTTTCTCCCTCCATCATAGGAGGTGGTCCTTGTTTTTTCTGTAGTCTGTCTTTGATCCCCGTCTCTCTTCTTTCCCTGCGATTCATCCTCCTGGCGCGGACAAAGACTACCCTCCCAACAAACGCAGCCGCTGCCTTTCAGGGCCAAGCGTCAGGCTGTTGAGGAAAGGAAACAACAAGAGAGGAGCATGGAAGCTGGGAGGACAGAGAGGAGAGGTGAGGAGAGGAAAGGAGAGGAGAGGAGAGGAGAGCATGCAGTTTCACCCACCCCGGAGGTCTCTGGCAGCCCCCAGCTCTCAGTACCCAACCTCCAGAAGATCTTATTCAGAGACTCACCTAATGAACACTCCTGCCCTCATTCAGCCCCACAATGGAGCCCTCCACTGCCATTGAGCTTGCTCACAATGGAGAACATCGCTCCAATTAAACCCCAGAGACAATGAGCTGGGGTAGGTGAAGGGGTGGAGGTGTGTGTGTAATATGTGTGTGTATGAGGGGTCGAGCTGGGGGGTCAGCAGGGTAATGAACAGGCCCAACCTAGCGGATCTCTTCGGAGGGCCACTGAAGTGCCGTTGCCTCTGATGTGCTATTTGGATCAGTAAGAAGCAATTAGGTGCCCATTCCCAGCACATCCCAAACCCTTATCCTCCCCCAGGCACATCTAGTGTGTGTGTGTGTGTGTGTGTGTGTGTGTGTGTGTGTGTGTGTGTATGTGTTTGAAGGACGAATAGGAAAGAAAAGGGAAAGGCAATGATGAAGTGCAGTCATGAGCTAGGTTTGTCCACCAGAGCAGGCAAGAAATCATGAATAGACAGGTGACTTGACCAGACCTGATAGCTTTAAAACAGAATTATATGTTAAATAAATGTCTTAGTGTCACGATGATAGGTTTCTAATAGCTCTGGGGCTGTAAAATCTGTTCTTTTGTTACTTATACATACAAAATAAATAAATAGATTCTAACATTACTTGTGCATTACTTAAATTACATGTAGTATTGCGACTTTTTTCAGGACAGGGTAAGAAAAAAAGATGCAAGAGAGGAGGAATATGATGAGAAGGAACTGGCCAACAGAGAAAGAGGAAGAGGAAGAGAAAGAGGAAGAAAATAAAATAGTAATTTGTTTTTTAAATAACAAATATGACCCAATGAAAAGCTAACAGCCCCCACACACATACGCACAGATACACACACAGTGATTTAGATGTGAGGTTGTGTTTGGGGATATGTGGAGAAAAAGGTAGAAACAAAGCACTAAACCACACACATAAAACATTTATCAATGTGTCTGTGAGCAAAGGGTCCACAGGCTTCCATAATGTTGTATGTCTAATTATTGACATTGATGCTCAAAATACAGAGTCTGCAGAGACGTGACATTTGACGGAGGCAGAGGCAGGCAGGAAAGCCAACAAAGGCCAGAACAAAGGCAGGATCTGGGCCATGATAATGCAGCTCAGTGCAGATCCCACTCATGAATATGGCAGCTGTGGTGGTGACAGTGGTGACAACGTTAGCGGGTGTGTGTGATGCATGCATACAGTGTATCTTGTTGCATGTGTTTGCTTGTGTGGCCATATAATTTGACCCAGAAATTATGCATGTCCTCACACGTCTGCTTTCTCACTGACATGTGCATGTATTACTAGATCAAGCCCACTGGTGTTAAGGCATCTACGTGCGTCTATCTGCCTGTGGCTGGCTCCCACTGGGGTTTAAAAGTCAATCAACTAGTCTGTCAGGGGAGCAGGACACACACTCTGCCCAGGGATCAATGCCCTTCACCCCTGGGACTCTCGCTTAGTCAGTGGGGGCATCCAGAGCCCTGCAAAGCTCCTTAAATCCCTCGTATTGCTCTGACAGCTGACTGCAGGGACACCTCTTTGTGTGTGTGTGACTGTGTTTAATGTGTATGCTTTCATGTGTGTCCAGGTGTCCTTTGCACAATTGATAAAGCAACATAGGTGCAGTGTCACTGTTATAATTAATTCTTTTTTTTCACATTTAATTTGTTTTTTTCTTCATTTATGTCTGTAAATGCAGCATGTTGGTTGTGTGTATGTATGTGTATTTGTGACAGTGTATTTCCTATGTGGGGAAATAGGCCGTGCTTCTGTACTTTCTAATGTATAGATTAGGGTTGCAAAATTCTGGGAATTTTCAAAGTTGGAAATTTACCATGGGAATAAACAGGAATACACTGGGAATTTACAAAACTGAAGGTTGGCCCCTAACAGGGAACTTTAATATAGTTGGGAAAAATATAAATATATCTAGGCCAAGCCCCCTGCATGCACTGTGCATTCCTCCATCACATGCACAGATGATTTCTAGAACCCTGGACCACACTTTTGAGTCCAGAGCACAAGACTATTGAAGGCACACATTTCAGCCTGCGAGCTACATAAACTGAAGTTTGGATGATGTTATGGGGCAAATATATTTGATGTATGGTACTAATGTTTAAGTTGCAAATAGCACATGACAATGTATTCATACAGTAGATAGCTAGCGGATAAGTTAGATGCTAAATAAGCTATAGCTAGCATCTAGCAGCTGGCTTACCCTCAATTACTAAATTACCCCCAATCTCCAGTTAATTCACATAAATTTCCATAATTCCCATGGAATGTTTTGGGAAATTTACCATAAATTTACTGGAAATTTTCCACCCCTTTGCAACCCTAAGACAGATCTGATTTCTTTAGTATTTTACAGCATAAATTAGTTTAACAAACAGTATTTTGGCTGTCCTTAGAACCAAAGTCCTTTAGAAAAGAGACAAGTGCTTAGCATGCTTGGACTCATTTGTTGTTATTTATCCTCTAGTAGAAACATATGGCTTTGTCCTGGAATTTTGTATGAAAACCTCATCTCTCAGACAGAAGACAAATAGTTTTGTCTGTCTGTATGCATAGCCTACCTTCAAGCTGTTCAGGAGCACCAGACTCCATTCTCTACCGGGGCAGTTTTTGTAGGACCTAGCTTAGTTTTGTTCAGGATCTCATCTGCCCCCAATTTACTCTCCCAGTGACCTCCCAACCCTGACCTGTCAGGGCAGCGTTCCTTTCTTTATTACTGAAAGCCGTATTGTTTTCAAATGAAAAAGGACATAAATACTTGCTGATATTCTAGAGTCTCACTCGAGTGGAACTGAGAGTTGTAGTAAATCAAAGGCCAAGAAGAGGAGTCCCACCACTGTGTCCATGTGTCCATACTGTGTGAGTGTGTGTGTGTGTGCTCTTTCTTTGTGTATACAAATGTTTTTGTTTGACTGACTGTGCATGTCTTTATGTGGGAGGGTGTTCCCTCCTTCTCTCTTTTTTTTTCTTAATCTCCATCGTCTTCCTTGCTGGTGTTGCCACAGACCTCCTTTTCTCTTCCTCTCCGGTTCCTGTGGCCTCCCAAGGCTTCCTCTAGTCGTCAAGACATAGGACTGCTGAGGGACTTGGACGACGGTGGTGGGGGTGGAGGTTTGGAGGAATAGGGTGGGTATCATGTTCTCTCTCTCTCCCCTACTACAGATTTATGGGGGCTCAGTCCTTCTCTAAATATTTGCCTTTCCCCCTGTACTGTGGGAGATTGATGGCCTTTGATGTGTGTGTGTGTGTGTGGGGGGGGCGGTGATGGAGGGCGGTGGTGCAGAGGCTCAGGGTGTTGGGATGGAGGACGGGAGGAGTGTATGGATAGGTAAAGACCAGGTTTAGGGCCACTGAGGGGGCCCAGTGGTTCTGGTGAGCATATGGTTGCTACATGTTCAGGTCAGTGTCTGCATGCATTTTCTGAAAAATCCTCATTTCTATCGGCTTACCCCCCCCTGTGGTGGGTCGATATGAACATGGTTTATCCATCTTTACAGTCCAGTACATGATGGAACCAATGAACCGATCATTTTAACATAAATGTTTTGGAGTAATGGAACAAGGTCTGCCAATTACCTGTTCCGCGGAGGATTAAGCTGGAAAAACCTGAGTGGAGCTGCTAATAATAATCCTATCCAGAGTCAATCACGAGTTACAAAAACATCTGTTATAAAGCTAACTCTCAATCTCTCTGAATCTCCTTTGTAAATAATTGGTTTCAGATTCCCAAATCTATTTCCAGTTCCAACAAATGTTGCATCATCTGGAGTTAAATTTGTCGACGTCTGTTTTCTTTTTGAATACAACCCTCGCTTTCACTCCCCCAAAGCTAATTGCACGCTCCCCACAGCAAAGGCCAACTTATCCCCAGACAATGATGTTTATGTATACGTAATTGTCGTAACTGCGCAGCATAGTGGCCCCATTCTCTCTCTGTCTTGTTGTCTAATCAATCCAAATAAATCTTATATAGACACGCAGCCAAAGTAGTAACTGCGCTGTGAAAGCAAATAATTGCTTTGGTTATTAGAGCTGAAAGGAACATAAACAAGTAATTTCAGCTATCATGGTGGTGGTGACACAAACTTTCGGCCTCTCTCTTTCTCAGTTGCCTCCCCTCTGCTGTACATCTTTGTTTCCACACCCGCCATCACACACACACACACACACACACACACACACACACACACCCTTCACCCACTCCACCCTGCACATCTCCTTTTCTACTTTTCGCAGTTAACAGCTCAGTGTCAGGGGGTAAGTAGTGGGGCCCTACCTCTGCACCCCGCTGAGTGGGGGAGCTTCCACCTCATATCCCACACATCCATTTACTGTAGACTCAGATTTTCATGCACACACACACACAAATGCACATACATGAAGGCACAATGGCAGACCTGCAACACATTCAGATAAACACAGAAAACACAAAATGCACATGTGTACAGTAAATAGATGCTTTTAGACACATACGCACGCACACACACACACGCAAACACACACTGAGGTCAGCTCTGGTTCCTATTTACCTCCTCCCCAGGCAGCCATTGCTCCATAGCAGCGCTGTGCTAGTGACACGGAAGGGAAAGGGGAGGAACAGAGAGGTCATTCGGATGACTAATGGTAGAATTCACAGGAAACTCCGGGAACATTCTTCCTCAAATTATGCTATTAGCTGCTTGGGGGAGCGAAGAGAGGGAGACAGAGGGTGAGAGAGATGGAGGGAGGGAGAGAAAAAAAATATAGGCAAGGATAGTGTGTGTGTGTGGGTAGGAGGGGGGGGGGGGCAGGCCTTAAAACAACAGAAACAGAAAGAGAAAGGAACTTGTAGCCGTTTGGCCTCCTGTTCTTTAGCGGAATGTGGCGCAGTGGCATTTACACGTTCGCAGTGATTTATCGGTGCTGGCGTCCCCCCCCCCCCTCTGTCAATACAGGCCTCTCAGAGTCAGGAAAAGGCCCTAAGCCCAAGGAGACAGTGGGCCTGGACTATTCTCCCTCTCCCTCTGCACCTGTTCCCTCGGCGGGGGGAAATGAGAGCCTGTAATTATGTGTGAAAGGGGCTCTGCCGGATAGCCGGTGTGATAGTGTCAATCCGCTAATGTTTTGTATGGGGGACTATATGATCCTATGAGCATGAGGGGGGAGCTCTTTGAGGATTTGTCTCAGTATTGTGTCACACGGCAGGCATTTACATGTGTTTGGTTTGTGGGGTATTGAGATCACAGTTATTGAACATTATTATTCATTTATTCATACTTTTTCATCTAAATAAAGAGAACACTTCCATGTTGTACTACATTTTTACACATCTTTCCACCAAAATAAGACTTCCCCCTTTCATTGGAGGGATACTGTGACCCCTTGTACAGCATCACTGTTATGGATGTCTCAGTTGACGCTGGACAAGGATCCAGACCCAAGTCTAATGCTCCCTTTGCATATGATTTTTTTTTTTTTTTTTTTCTCCCCCCCCCTTTTTTTCCCCCCCTTTCTTTTTTTTTTTGGACTGCAACCGCAACATCCAGGAAGTCTTTGCACAGGCTGTTACTACACGGTGCACATGCAGCAACATGACAGCTCCCCCAAATGTGAAGCCAAATCATCCCTAGTGGTTTGCTGTTAGTTTAGGAAGCCCTTGATTTGATTAATTTGATATGCAGCAGAGTTTTCTATGAGTGGAGCACACATTTTAAACATCAGTTTCGTGGTCGATCATGTTCGTTTAATTGTGGGAAACAAACAATCATGATCCCCATTAATATTTGATTAAATGTGCAGCCCTAGTGGGGAGATGTTTCACTATATATGTCAAGGTTTCATACTTGTGCTGTGCCAGGTGAGATGAATACAGTCACTGTGATGAGTACAGTTATTGTTTAAAGGTTTCTTTCTCTCTTGGTTTGTAACTTTCAATGACTTTTTGTGGTCTTTAAAAACATTTTATCAGATATTGACATCAGTGTTACTTAGAAGATGTTTATCATAGTCACTTTCAAATCCCAGCTTTTTCTTAAAGAAATGTTTTGGAATTTTACCTTTTAACACGACACACAGGAAACATTGGAAGCAAGAGAAGGGCATAACATGCAACACGAGTTCCCGGCTGGAACCGAACCGGAGATATTGTGGCTACCACCAGGCCAGTGAAGTCTCAGAACTCCTGGTTAAGTCCAACTTTTGAACCAAAGTGTGGGCTTTACATCATAAATTGGAAAAACATCATTTTACAATTTTCCCACTGAAAATATTGGATTATTTCTGTAGAAACGAATGGTTTACTGCTTCCAGCATTTGCAAGATAATTTAATAAGTGCTAAATCTGTGTGAATTTTTCAGCTGTAATGTCAGTTTTACGTCTGGGTCAGGTTTCCAAGCTTGAGTATGACTTAAGTTGAAAATGGCTGCTGTGGGAATAAGGTCAGTTATTAAATACCAATTGCTGTCCTCCAGGTAGCAGCCTCTATTTTCAGTGGTCTGAGGGCTGTGGCTAACTATAGAAGCTCTGATGTTTTTGCTTAGGAAAATAAAAGGCAGGAGTAGGCACACTGGAGGGAAGGGAAGGATTTAAGTGTGTGTAACTCTGCTGTGTCAGCCATAGAGTTGGAAAAGACTGTATTCTCCCTCTCATCCATGAGAGAGACAGAAAAGCTTATTTCAGTTTTTCCAGGAAATGTGTCCGCATTGTGTACAAGTGTCTATGTGTGTGAGTGTCTCTACAGCAGTCAGCATATACAGGAAACCACAGAAAGCTAACATTTATCTCCATAAAATGAGGGAAAGGTTTTGCTCCACCTGCCTGATGTAGAGAAAATCACAAAGCACAGCGGTCAGACAAAATAACCAACGATTTCTACAGCCACCACTAACTTTATAAACCATCTGACCCGGTGTGTGTGTGTGTGTGTGTGTGTGTGTGTGTGTGTGTGTGTGAGTCATAGCAAGGCTGCAGGTGATTGGTCAGGAAGTGGTCATGTTATTATCTCTAATTGAGGGGTAATTGTAGCGCTGAGTGTACCGTACTGTATGTGTGTGTGAATGTGTATGTGTATCTTTCTATGTGTCTGTGTTTGTGTTTAGGTGTATGCAGAGTGGAAAATTACATCTAGAGTTTAGGCTTGCTGTGATTAAAAACAAAACAGAGTAAACACTGGGCTTTAGTGGGCAGCAGTGGGAATGGCTGGATGTTCGGCATCCTGTGTGTGTGATGGTGTGCAACTATTGTCAGCCTGCAGACTGTGATGAAAAAAATCCTGCGCACAGGCAGCCAACTCGCCTACTGAGGCTGCCAACTACTTGTACAACTGGTCTATAAGTAGGGTATTATTTTAACCTGCGTTTTATTATTTTCAGCTAAATAATAATTCCTCAAATCCACTGACTAATAAACTAATGTAAAAAGAATGTAGCTAGAGTGAATTTGCCACTGATTCATAGGAAAAGACCACCTGTTACTACCATTTCAACTGGTGCATTATTCTCATTTCTGCTATTATTTATATAATTATTAATGTAATTTAGGTTTTGAGAAAACCATCTCCGACATGCCTGCTTTACTCCTGTACAGGGTACAGTGACCTTAAAAAACCCTCAGGCACGGGTTGTTAAATTAGATTTTTCTTTTTAACTTGTAAACGGATCCTTTAGGGTGAAGGCTTACTATACTTACTATGCTTAACATTCTGTGCCAATATTTTCTCATACTAGGAGAAATCTTTCACATATAGAGATATATTATCTGTTGCTTCACAGCAGCAATACATTTTTAATGTCAACACAGGAGCAGAAGCAGCACGTCAGCAGAGCAACAGCAGCGGCTTCCATAATCTCTCTGTGTCTACACAGGATGCATTCAGAGTTTAGGTCACTAGCGTTGACTGGTGGCAGCTCAGGCTAAAACACGTCACTGTACAGGTGTAAATGGGAAGAAAATACACTTAAAGCATAAAAATACAATTTGGAGTGAATGAGCATATCTGATAGAAGCTTGTCTGTTCTGTCAGACATGAGTGAAACACCTCCTGTGTTCACACGCTGCACGGTGACATTGATTATTGGCAAATGCCCATAGCTTTGACTGAAAACAAGGTCACACTCCATCCATTAGGGTAGTTAAGGCTTAACACAGTAATTTGGTCATTGAAGCTAAAGTTTATGAGGCAGTTTTTGGTATGTCTGGGATGATGTGCAATTATCTCCAGATTTGATATGATAGCGATAGATGACAATTATTGTGATTTGATATTGTGATTTATTGTGATTTTTCTTTGTTTTTTAACTCCATGGGAAAAAGTTGCGTAATATTGAATGAGTCATATTTCCAAACCAACTGCAGGTTGTTCTATTAGTTCATTTCTACAGAGCAAAGGAAACTAAGTCTGAGTACATGTAATTTTGTTAAATCTTTGAAGGAAAATGGATAATTTACGAAGATAATATTACCACAATTTGCGATGCTTATTTCTATTTAATAAATAGTAATCCACGTTATGTGTAGGTATCGAGCTAATGGACTAAGTGCTAGTTATTTATACATCAAAATCAAATAAAAAATCAAATTGAGCAGTGTGCGGTAAAACGAAGAATATTTTAAAAACAGACAAATTTCTTATGCATATTTTTTTATATTTGTGTTACTACAAACTCATCATAACAATTGCTGGAGTAAGTGACTAAGTTCCCTCTCCTGCTCCAGCTGGCTCTGTTTTTTCTTTTCCCTCAGCGCGAGGAGGAGGTAGAGTTTTCTCCAATGTCTGACTCTCCATCTCTCCCTTCGTACCGTCTACTGGTTTGAACCCCCCAACCCTCCCCTCTCCAGATAGCTGTCTGTTCTCACCTACTCTGAGCGGGGATCTAATTGAGGGCAATCATTCAGATAAAAAGCCCCCTACAATGATGCTGTGTGCTGTTGTGTGTACGTGCGTGTTTGTGTACGGTCGTGTTTGTGTGTGTGTGTGTATGTTAGAGTGAGTGAGAAGGGGGGGGGGGGTCCTCTCTGCTTCTACCACCATCCAACCCCACCACCCTCCTCTCCTCTCACTCTCTCCACCACCATTAAAATGCCATGCCGCTCTCTCGACCCATCTACCCTGCTATCCCCCCCAACGAGCCTTTTGTGTGGCACAGAGAAGAGGCACTGAGGCTGGGAGAGAGAGAGAGAGAGAGAGAGAGACTGGGGGTGGGCTCCTGTTGACTGGTTGTCTCAGACCTCTGGGAGCACCTCCTTAACATCAGGAGCCAGGGGTGCTTCCAAAAGCGCTCCACTTTTCACTCCTCTCTGAGGTCCTCTTACCCCCCCCCCCCGACACCATCTCGATTCCAACCCATATCAATGACTTGTGCTATTTTATTGTTGTCCTGGAGTTATTTGCTGCCTTTTTATTAAGTCCACACTCTTTTTTTACATTCACTTTGATTTATGATTTCCTACATTTCTGACATGTTGCTCTCAATAAAAGTAAAAGTTGGGAGTATGCACTACATTCTGGCTACTACTGACACTAAAATTGGTGTTTCTGCCTCTTCTACGATGCTTTTCTACGAGTAGGAGTGTTGAATTCTAGTATAAAATAGACTTTCTATCAAAGAGGTCCTCACTTTTTGATCCTCGTGGCCAGCCTCCAAATTCCAACTTAGCTGGAGCAGGATGTTACCTCACCTGTCAGTCAAACAATTATTCGCTAGAAGGAGCAAAGTAGATGCAATCTAAGAAATGCCATGCAACATCTAATACGTTTGTAAGCATGATCCCTTGTATGATAGACACCCACAGATGTTACAATGACACTGCACCCATAAAATATGCGCAATGATTGCAAAGCCCTTCATGTGAAGAGCACCGCGCCGTCCCGTCTGTCTCTCTCTTTCTCATTCTCTCTGTCTCTCTCTCTCCATTCACCTAGTAAGAGCCAGTGATGGTGTCATTGTAGTGTGACTGGTGGTGTGACCCTACAGAGGGGGGGGGGGACACGGTGGTGGTGGTGGTGGTGGTGGTGAGGAGGTTTGGAGAGGGTAGAGGTGGGGGAGCTCGGAGGGTAATAGGGTGGGACAGGCTGTTGTCGAGTGATCCAACCCCACTTGGCACCACTCTGCTCCCCATAGTGTCCGTGTCCCACTCAGGGTTCTTCTCATTCCTCTGACGCTCCTTCTCAATTCACTTTCAATTTCATTCAAGAAGTTTTATCAGCATGAGATCATTATAACATCTTTCCCATTTGTTCCATTGTGTTTTGGGGTTTCTTCACTTCACCACCATGACATATATATTATATAACTGCCAAGGAGGCTTAGATTACTAACCACAACTACTGAACAATCATTTATATAAACTATTATCCATTATGTGGAAAACAGAAATAACTCTTAGCTCCTGATGTGACACATTTCTTTGTCCATCACAAAGTTGCCACATTCATTTTATCTTTCATTCACTAAATGTCAGTGTCAAATGTCGACAGTGTCACTTTTATCAGGCTCTCCTACTCAAGCTTAGTTTTCTGTTATACCTGTGAGTAAAGTTGTAATCAAGCGGCAACCTCTGTTACTGGGAAATGAAGCCAATGCGGAAGTGCTAAAAACTGTAATTCCTTGAGCGTCCACTTCAGGCAGGCTGCAGAAGTGAGTCAGTATCCATAACTGCCCGTATTAAAATGAAATAAACATGTTTACAGTCTAGTTCAGGCAACGGTTTTGGCCTCTATAGCTAATTGCACCGTCCATGACAACTGTGAGGGGGGGGTGACATTTTTTTTAAACTCACCTGATGATATAAAGGTTCGAAGTTGCGCATAGTTAACAGCGTGACTGCTTGATTGATGACTTATTCGGGCACCCAGGCATCATTTGGCCCACCTCAGGTCTGCCGTTGATCCACATCTTTGCTGCTATTTAGATTAACCAGGAGGCGGAAGAAGCAGTACAGCCAACATGGTGACGGCCAGCGTCTCATATTTTCTTTTAAGCCATTCAGTTTACTCTCTATATAGAAGTTTCCATGGCAGGTGGAGGAGTCTGCCATTGCTCCACTGGATTCAGATTGCCTTCACATGCAGAGGGAATTCACAGGAAATGACACAGCATGTAATCCAGTAACTAATTTTATCTAATTCATATCAGACTTTTACGATTCACCCTCCCAGGGCTGCGTCACTTTTGTGCTAATGCAAACTGAACATTTGTTACTGCTGGCAATTCACATTAAAAGCATTCAGCTGGAAAACAACGAGGTAGCTGTTTTTTGTCACAGGAAACACAAAGTATTTGGCAAAGAGTTTAGCGCTAACAACGGTTATTAATCAAATGTTACGCTAAAATGGTAATTTTCTGTCAGTAGATCAGTTTGAAATATTGCAGGGAGTCCTGGAACAAAAAGAAGATGCCAGTTTTCTGACATCACAAGTAACCACAAATGTTGCTAAATCGACTAGGACTGAAATCTTAATGATTACAGCTTTAAAGTCTTCCTCCTTCTCTTCCGCTAATAGTAACTCCCTGCCACTCGTTTCATTTCTTTAAACGCCCTGCTGATGTTTAGTGTCTCTCAGAGGTATTGCGGCATTCCCCACAACTCTCGGTACTCTCAACATGGTTGGGAGTTCAAAGGTCTTCTCGTGACCCTGGATCCTCTAACTTTGTGCCTTCCTGTGCTCCATCAGACCTCCTTCTCAGACACCGTGAAGTTACTCCCTGGCGACTATTATGTTCGCTTTGTTTTGTGGTGTTTGCGTGCGCCTCATGTGTGCGCCAAGTCATGTGTAAGTGAGAAAAGGGGAAAATAAAAAGGAGGAATGTTCAGGAATCTGAGGTGAAGGGCCTCTTTGGGAGCCTTAGTCTGCATTTACTTACATTATAGTTGGCAAATGGAAGAGCAACTAAGCAGAGCTGAATGAAAGTTCTGCTTTAGCTCTAATGCGATTTGGAGCTCTGGCTTGTATGTGCATTCTGTGGGTGGCTACTGTACTCGTAATGTGGTTTTTGTGTGCGTGTGTGAGTGAGTGTGTTTGGCACTGTGGGCTGGTGAGCAATCCAGCAAGAAGACCCCTCTCCAGTATCAATTAAAGTCACCAGCTCACTCCACTTGCTTCTGTCACCCAGGTTTACCCAGCTCTCTACTGCTGCCAACACACTCGCAGGGAAAACATTAACATAAGTAAGCCCTCTACTGACAACTCTCTCCCTCTCTATTTCTCTCTCTTCTCATATTGCCCTCTTTTCCACATTCTCTCTTCGGCTTTTCCTCTTTTGCAATCTCTCCCTCGTCTCTCTCTGACTCTCCATCCTTCTCTCTCTGTCTCTCCAGCAGGGAAAACATCATTGTCATGGAGAGAGGGATGACAACAATGAAGCGGCTGCAAATCACACTGATTGTTAGTGCTGGACCTGGTGGATGGGGAGAGGGCTAATGTAATTGTCCAGGCCCTTGTCACTGTTGATACAGGCTCTTCAGAAGGCGGGGTGATTTAGCTAAAAGCTATCTCTAGGCCAAGTAATTAGACACACCATTCACAGGGTGGCATTAGCTCAGGCTGCTGCTTGCCACTGTATCCCTCGCACTGTGTGTGAATACACACACACAAACGCATCTCGCTAAGGCCTTATCACGCCACTCTGGGTGTTATTCAAACCATTAGCAGGGAGCATGGTGTTCTAGGCCGGGAACAAGTGTATGTTTATATGTGAGTGTGAAATTCATGCTCATTCTGCTTGTGTGCACTTGCCTGTTGTGTTTGCCTACATGTATCATCACTATAGGCTGATTCTGCCAGCTGACACGGGCTGTCTAAGATCGAGTTGAGGTGGTGCAACATACTTGACTTCCCTAAAGCATCCTGTGTTACCCATCTCCCTGCTGTGACTCCATGCTCCCCCATTAAATCAATTAAAGCAATCCAACACTCAGCTCAAAACAGACAGGGCAGAGTAGAGCAGGCACTGTGCCCCCCTGTTCAACGTGTACTTCAGCGGCATTCTAACCTAAAACCCATGGGAATTGGACTGAAGTGTGTTGGATTGTTTAGCTATACTCACTCCAGGATAATGCCTTCTGTAGAGGCGCGTTTTCATATGAAGCCTTGAGATGAATAACAATATGTCCATTCTTTCTGTTTTTTTTACAGTTGTATGGTCAATCCAGATTATTCTGAGCGTGAATGACAGTACAGTATATCGCCTGACAGAACACAGTCTCTTACTATCTGCTGTACCTTTACTGATTAAAACAATTCATTTTGTGCCCATCTATAATGTCAAATTATATCAATAAGACTAAGATGAAACTAAGACCTAATTGGTGATTTTATGAGGAAAATGGAGCAATTACAGAATCTTGTGAACCTGCTACCCCTCCATGTTCATGATTGACTAATTGGTCTGTGGAACCTCCAGCCCCGAACACTTCCTCCTCCCTCTCCTTATAGAACAAACCAATAACCTCATATACATAAACATATTCATGAAGACAAACAAGGAATAAAGCAGAAATTTACTTTAGTCACTATAGCTTTTCTTGCTACAGCAACCTTCTTGTGTGCATACTATATTGTAGAAATGTCCACAGCCCTGAAGTGTCTGAAAGCAATGACAACAGGGAGCATGCTAAGAGCTTGAAATGCATCCACCTGGGCCCTGGACTGTACCAAACACCTGTGACCAGCTGCTACTATCTGTTTAGTGTCTGGCAGCTTTTTGCTTGGTCACTCTCTCCTTTTCTTGTCCTAGCTACCTCTGTCATCCTATTAGGTGTCTTTGCCTTTTAAATAAAAAGATTTGCTATTGTACTTGGTGCAGATGCATTATTCAAAAATAAGATACTTTTCTGTTTTTGATACATTTAGCTGATCCTCCTCCTTTCCTCTCAGTTACAGTTCAGATTGTAGTTTATCACACTGTGGTATTGCCACTGTACATTTGCTTCTTTCACCACTGACCACTACACAGCCAAATCTAAACATGTATTTTGCACTGATGTCAGCCTGTTAAGATGTCACGCATGAAGATTTTCACATATTTGTCTGTCTCAGGTGTCAACAGACAGTAAAACAGTGACAACCACTTTGTAATTCTAACAGCCATAAAAAAGACTGGTAGCATTGCTGGTGAGTTAGCTTTACCCTGCAAGCATCCGGATGACCTGAGGGAGGTTTGTGTTTAAGTTAGGGCCAAATGGAAAGCACTAAAACTCCCTCCTAAAAATCATTCCCTCTCTCTATTTTCCACCGTTCACCCCTCTCTCCGCTCTCCCCTCCTCTCCTCCTGCTCCGCTCCCTCTTTATGGGGACACCGGACTCCCTGACAGTTTGTTTTAAATTTGACCGTGCAGATGTTTCTCTGGGTGACTGACTTTTATAGTTTAGAAAAGATTATATCAGCTTTCCCTAAGATTGTGTTACTGTATTTAAAAATGGCTGGAGATTGAGGCAGGAGGGAAGGAGGGAGTGGGGGATTTGTGCAGTGGGAAAGGGAGGGGAGGATAAGGGGTTCATACTGTAGGTCTCTAAATCCTGGGTCTCCCTCTCGGTCTTAGCAGCACAGACTGGACAGGGAGTTGCTGGGGAGGATGGAGGATAAAGTGGGGAGGGGGGGGGGCTGAAAATCAGGGGAAAGAGGTTAGAGTTCATGGCAGCAAGGTTTGGCTTATTGCATTAGACACAGATTCTTTCTAATTTCAAAGGACAACACCAGCGTTAAATTTGAGGATATTAGTTTTTGATAGGCAGCTGGGGCAATGCACACAGTAAGGGGGTGGGTGAGAAGGACAGGGTGGGTCCCACTTTTTCACATTACAGGCCACATAGCCAGACGATCACTCCTCTTTCCCTCTGTTCCTTAAACATTTCAAATTTGTCTTTCTGTATGCTCTGTCTGCAGGAATATTTTTCTTTCCCTCTAGATATCTCTGTAACACTTCCTCTCTTTTTTTTCCTGTTAACTATGGTAAAAAAAACTAAACTGTCAGGGTGTTGGGAAGGTGGAAAATACACTTTTTGTATTTCCAGCTTGACTGTCAAATAGTGAACAACTGTTTTCTATCTACTAGTGTGAAGACTCGAGTGGTAAAACAATTTTAGCTGTGATACTGAAGCTGTAATTCAAATGTTTCACTGTAGTTTAAAGTATGTTGCAGCCATTTTTTTTAAAAAGCTCCCAAAACACTGCAATGTCCTCTACTGGGAGACAGGTTCAACTTTCTCTAATGGCCCAGCAGAAGGGGCCATTAGGGGTAGAAAAGAGAAGGGTTAAAATGGGAGGTAGACAGACAGAAAGTGGGAAAAAAAAGCATATCATTTATCAGTAATCTTTATATCAGACAGTCTTTCCCTTCCGTATCAGCGTCAGGATGAATCAGTTCGGTCATTCATCCACATTCTCACAAAGGCAAAACCCATCAGCAGCAACTTCTAATGTTTCCTTATGAAAATATGCACAATAGCAACACTAACTGTAATTGAAAGATTAAAGAAATGGAAGGAGGCCATTAAGTCTGGCTCCTTGTGCAGGTCCAAGCGATTTTAATGAGAGATGAAGAAAGGGTGATGTGGAGGTTTTCTTCACAGGTTCGGCCTGTTTGTTTAACAGGGAGCTCGGGTTACGTTCATTAAACCACGGGCTGCTCCTCCACTGTAAGGGTGTAATGCATATGTTATCAGACCGCGTGGCAGGAACCGTTTTGAACTATGTCCTGTCTGACTGCCCGCCTGGTGCGTTGGCTGACTCCTTGCTTACTGGTTGACTGATTATCTAATGACTAAAAGATTGAAAAACCGGATATGAATGTTAACAATAACATGTCTTTTCAGGGTTTAAATTATTCTCTTTGAGGCATGAGTAATACAGGACAACAATGCTTCTCCAATGACAATTCAGCAGCAGTGCAGTCTGGGGTTAATTACAGTTAAGGTTAATTGTCCATCAGTTCCAGTTGTGGTTCTGGTGCATGTAACAGCATCAAAACAGCCCTTACCATTGGCCTTGTACTTACTTGCCGTATGAGAGGAAATTGGGCTTAGCGCTGGTAATTTTCTTCCTGCGGTGGCCTACCACTGCTGAGGAAATGCATAGGTAATGTCAAAGGACATGACAGTGACTACATAGGCTGTGGTGGACTTACTGGCTCCCTGACTGACCTGATGTCTGACTGACTGGTGGGCAGTCTTGACTAATCCATGTTACTGAATCACCACTTCCTCCTTTCTCTCTGCTTGTGGGATGTGAGGATTACTTCACAATGCCCGACTTGGGATACGTGATACATGCACGAGGGGTGTGTGACGGAGTCACAAGGGCAGCTGGAGGTACTTCATATGATACCTCTCTAAAACACACAGGGACCTGTTGGCCCTGAAGTCTGCAAAACTCTGACCATTTATGTTAAATTATAGGAGGCTCCAAAATGTGAAGTCACACCACACACAAATCCACATTGAAAATGAACAATGAACATTACAAATGAAATTTACATGTGAAATTATTGTTCAGCTGAAGCTTAGCTGACCAAAAGAACTTACTGACAGCGTATGTGTTGTTCTATTATTCTTTAGTTCTCTCCCGAGCTTACTTTTACAATACAAGAGACCAGAGATTGCATCCTGAGTCAACCGTGTGGTTCAGGCAACAAAAGCACTTTGGTTAAGTTTCGGATAAGATCACGGCTTCGGTTTAATGTTAATAAAGTAAACACTTCCTGTCTCATGCTTCAAGTCACTTTTGACTCTTTCAGTGCTTAACCAAGATCACAATCTTTCCTTAACCTTAACAAATGTTTTCCTAAACATACGGATACAAATGTGTAATGATGATTAAGCTGCTGCAAGGGAAATTTTGCAGACAGCTTCTCGTAAGAGCAATTTGTTTTGGCAGGTACGTGAATTTTGTTTCTTCATTATGCTGATCAAAAAACAGTTCATTACGTAAAAATGTATTTACTGTTGCAGTATGTAAGGATGGTGATAACATGACAGGGTTGAAGTGACTTGACAACAGTGTGACCTTTTACTCATATTTGACTTATTTTTACACAACCGAAGTAAGAAGAGAAAAAGTATTATGCGGGAGTTAGTTGTGCCACCACCTCTTCACTTCTTCCCGCCTTCTGCTCCGTCTGTCGGAAGCAAAGATTGGTAGTTTGCAGTAATGTACATGTAGAACCCAACATGATTGTCTTGAAATAGATGAAAGGGCACCTCTGCCTTGAACTTTGAGTGGCTTCCATCTTTTTATCATCTCCCGTTCTGTTCGCCCCTCCAGGCTACTCAGAGATGAGGAAGATGGCAGGGGAGACAAAGAGCCTGTACCTCCAACCACCTCGCCCTCGCTTTGTAGCGCTCTCTCCATCACTGTTAGTCACACATGATTATGCCCTGTCGACTGCCGACCAAGTGTTGCTATTTGCCTGTAATAGCATGACAATCAGTGTCAGTGTGTGCCGGGCTCCAAATGTTGTTCACACTGTGTGTCCATTGACTATGTGTTTTACATATGGTTAGCATACACAGATGTCGCCTTGTCTTCACTCTGTTGATGCTGTTTATACACCTATTCAGTGTATGAGAAGATGTGCTGTACATATACACTATTAATAGCGATCTACATTTTTCCATATAAACACCCACTCGCACAATAATGTAGCCTACATCTAAAGGGTAAACAATTGACTGTTTGCACTTGTCAAATCAGTTATGTTTCATTGGTGAGTATGTTGTTTCGAATTGTTTTCCACGCTCGACACCAAAGATTAGAATGAGATGAAGGTTAAGAAAGAACTAGGACTAATGGAGGGTGTAGGCGATACAGAAAAGAGAAAAGAAAGGAGACAAGGCAACGAGGGATCGATGTTCATCTCCCTTAAGTGTCCGTGCTTCACCTTTAATCTATGGAAATGTATGGAGCAGATGAAGTATAATTGTAAGGTGGACTTTGACCATTAAAATCTCTCAAGTGCTCGTTGCAGGAGGGGCCAGAGGGAGACCAGGCAGTAATCACTACGGGTTCACTCCGCTGATGATGGGGAGGGAATTAATTTACCCTGGAGAAAAACAAATTAAGGCTCTACTCAGCCCGGCGCTCCGTCACACAATAGCATATATAAATATTTTATCTTGGGCGATCCAGGTTAGCAAAGGTTTAGTACATCTCCATTTTCACAAGGGCCCGCTCTCCACACTGTGGCCTCCGTTCCCCTCTTGGCTCTCCTCCTGATGAGTGCCTGCTGTCCTCTCCTTCACCTCCCTGTCTTCCTCCTTTCACTTTCCTCTCCGGCCTCTCAATCTCCCACCAGTGTCTTTCTCACCCATGTATGTTACTTCTCCTCTCGCGCCCTCCTCCACTTGAACTCCCGCTGTCTCTTGTCTGCACTCCTCCACCTCCTCCAGTTGTTGAATACAAAAAAACATCCAAATATTCATTCTGAAGACCAACTTGCACGACTCCGATGTCTTAATCCCCTCTGACACAGACGTATCACTTGTTGACAGACAGTGTAGAGTACACCGTGAAAAACAGGATTCAGCTGACACAGTTGAAAATGTCACAGTGATTTATGGACCCGTGTATAAATCAAGTTTGGAGCTGCACTGTATTATAGAAACAACTTACTTTTCCTATTTAAAATGGAGCACCGATCCTGTTGGATGTTTTGGATCGCAATAAATTTGCCCTGGCAAAAAAATATGGGGTTTGTTATCTTAGCTTCCTTTTTCACTTGCCTTCCAGTTGAACAATAAAACATAAGAGCGTGTCATACTATATTATAGGAAATAGAATAATACCGTAAAATAGCTTTCCACTGAATTGGACCTTACTAAGATTGCTGCTTGTAAAGAAATACCTTCAGTTATAGGTCCCCTGAATGCGTCCTCTAGCCTGCAGTTGGATAGGTCCAGTATTTATCAAATTAATAACAACTGCTGTGTTTATCTTAGAATAAAATCATTTTCTTTGTTTATATCATTAGAAGTTAGCCCTGTGATAGATTGGTGACCTATGCAGGGTGTTCTTTACCTCACCCCAAATGCATGCTGGGATATAGTGGTACAGAAATAGATGGTTCATGGATGGGAGGTCATAGTTTACCCAATCTTTTTACTAAACACGGCTTCACTTTCTGTGACAAGTGATGGAATGTGTCTAAGTACATTTTTAAAAGTTACCTAGGATATTAGTTATGAGTTATTGGCATGAATATTTCCATTTAATACAACTTTATACTTACACTGCCGTATATGGAAATATTACTTTTTACTATATTTCATTAATTTGACAACTACAGTAGAAATAGACGACATATGTTAAGCTTAAATGACTATGTAACCTTGACAAACTACAGCAATAAAATCCTACTTACCCATAATAATCTAATTAGCCTGTAGAATATAATATTCACTCACAGAGGTCGCTTTAATTGTCCATTAAATACTTACATATTTTCACTTGCATAACATTTCAGGGCAGAACTTTTATGTGTAACAAAATAGTTTCACTTTGTCATATTATGACTGTTACCTGAGTGAATGATCTCGGTATGTCATACTGTGTATGACAACCTCTGCTGGAGTTACACCAATGTCGAAATGAGCGTAGCGTGTGTTGTTGCGCCGCCGTCCTGTTGTTGTTTTTCTTGTCAACAAAATGAGGCAATTAGAGCCACAGCAAGCCGGTAATGACTGCGGTGCGGAGGGGAGCACAAGAGGGCAGGGCGACACCCGGTGTGAGAAACAGCACGCGCCCCTGCTCCGTGTCCCGCCTTGCAGCAATGAGGCTCGTGCTCTAATGAGAGGGATTTAATGGATTTATGGCAGTTAAGGATTCCTGTGTGTCCGCATGCTCTTGGCTTCGCTGACTAGAAATGTCTGTAATAATTGGTGAGCCGCCTCCACATTAACAGGAACCAGAGAGAGAGAGAAAAAAAAAAAAACTGCATCTCCTCTCCACTGCTTTCCCACGGCCATGATGAAAACAGGTAGCCTAGGCCAACACAGATGCTGTGCAGTGAGAGGGGGATTGTGGGAGTAGTGTGAAAATTTGCGAGTGAGAATTTGTAGACGCAAAGGTTCATAATGAAGGTAATTTTCTCACATTTTTATTTGGACCATCAAAGTTTTGTACCCTGCAGAGAGAGATTTGTTAACCAACCACTATTTTACATCGCAGTATAAACATTAACATGCAGCAGGTGTATTAAAGAGAGGACGCTAATATTCTCCTATTAACCTTAATACATAAGCTGAAATGCTGCATGACATTTTAAAATGCACATTAGATATCTTTTAGGTTCAGATGTGGTCAGTAGTATTTGTTTGAGATTCTTTATAAACCATGGAATAAATGAAAAATAAATTTATTTCTATTTATTTTGAAGATTGTAATGTAATTCTCAAATGAAGGTCACACTCTCCTTTTATATTTACTACAACATTACCCTAACCTGCCCTATTTATCTGCCAATAATGCTTTGAATTTAGAGGCACAATTCTTGGCTTTGGCTGCTTGTAATTCCTCTTTATCCAACCTTTTCAGACTGAGCTACTTGCCAGCTGTCACCGAGGTTTCCTGCTTTGTGAATCGATAGGCCTAGTCGGCTAATTTATTGTTAATATGTCCATTGATCAAGTGTCCTCTGGGACCAGATAGAGAAACAGCACTTAATCCTAGTTCAACTAAATCCCTAAGTTAAATCACATCAGACAAATACCATCAAGAGAAATGACCAGGGTGAGCCATGCCATTATAACTGAATAAATAGATAAAGCACCATTAAGAAAATATATCGCTACTTATTGTCTAACCTTAAAAAATATTATTGCTACATAGAGGTTATTTAATACTATTCAAATAATATAAAAGCTTTCATAAATATATTTTATAATACTGGATTACATTTTTGTATGTCAAGCTGGCATGAGCAGAAAATGTGATTTTCTATTTCCACATGCGTCCATAATGGATAACAAACATGTCAACATTTATATCACATCTGACCCAAACATCCTGTCTCCCAAACCTCACCCGATTTTAATAAATCACAACAAAATGAAAACACCGGTTACAAAACCATGAGCACTTATTGAGTTAACAAGTCAAATTCTCCTTTCCCTCCAGCTCACCACTCGCAGGCTGAGGAGAATTTCAGGACAAAAGAAACATTTAGTGTCTGCTTGTTTATTCCTGTGCTCGCTCTGTATTTATTCACTCCTGTCACTCATCTTTTTTTTCCTCCCTCCACCTCGCTCTCCCCTGCGGCTTTCTCTCACACACAGGCAGTGTGATGGCGCTGCAGCAGAGAGAGAAGGATCTGGGTGACCATCTGAAACCAATTATGGCGGCGCTGCAGCCACCCAGAAACTCAGTGACGGATGGGGATCTTGTATTTATAGCTGGGGTAATTGGCAACACTCAGACACACACGTAACACGCACACACACACACACACACACAACACAAAGAAGTACAAAGAAATAGACACTTTTTTAAATGTACACACACAAGGCACAGTTTGTGTTTACACTTAGGGACAGACATCACACACACATAGACACACATGCACAGGCCTCACACAGGCAGCAAAAAAAAAAAAGGTGCTCACTCCCTCAGTGCATGTCTCACTTGCAAAGTGACTCAGACAGTGAATGAATCAAAGACCTTTGTCATGGGAAGACAAATAAGGCTCAGGGATGGCAAGAGAGGCATGTTTGTGTTTTCCACGGTCTAATCAGAGCTGATGTTTACAGCCGATACTGCAGTCGGGACAGAGGTTGTACATCTCAGCTATCTGTCTCGGCCTGTCAGCGCGTCAAACCTGCATGTGAAAACATATACAAAACACATCTGCCTCTTGTTAGGCGCCATAAATGGCTGCCATGTGGTCTGCTGATAAATAGGCCAGTATATTTATTGGAGCACAACAAATTGGCTACAAACACTGACAAGGAATCGAAGAACTATAAATATTGCGACGTGGTGAAATCTTTAAATGTGCTGCAGGTATTTTACGAGTGTCCCACTCCTTTGCCTTTTTTATGTAGTTGGAGGTATTTCTTTTGACTGCTTTCTTCTTTCACACACCGCCTTGTTAAATAGGTGGGGGGACAATGGCACTCTCACACTGAGCGGGTCCAGGGCTAAGTGTGTGTGTGTGTGTGTGTGTGTGTGTGTGTGTGTGTGTGTGTGTGTGTGGAAGGCTTGGCCGCAACTAAGCTGAGCAGATCCGCCACTTGAGAACGATAAAGAGCCCTGTTACACCCGAACTCTCAGAGAGACGTAACCAGAAATTCCTGAATGAATCGGCAACAGACAAGCCCTAAACCCCGTGTAATTACATATTTGGAGTTTATCAGGGTTTATGCGAAAATGCACAAGTTTCCCTTCCCTGGTGGTCCTTAAACACATCCATATGTTTCCATTTCTGCTCCTCCCTCTGCTCTCTCACCCTTTCTCTCTCTCTCTCCTCCTCTCTCTCTCTCTCTCTCTCTCTCTCTCTCTTCCCCGTTTTTAATCTTCCGCCTCCTATTTTCCCTCCATGAGAAATGGCTGTGGCGTACAGATGGATGATATGACCCGTTGGAGTGGTGTTTTCCTATTGTTAAGTTGTTGTTGACTCTCTAGACTCACAGTGGGACAGATCCAGTTTGGTGTTTTGGAGTGTGTCAAGGCCATCAGCACTGGGCCAGAGCTCTTGGTGGAACTGTGTGCAAACAGGGGAAGCCGCAGCCTGTCCACATCGCACAGAGTGGAACACACACACAAATCTGGGGAGGCCTTCTATCGTGTGTGGGCCAGTTTTTTCATTTCTTTTTCCTCCCTGTCTGCCTCTCTCTCTCTCTCTCTCTCTCTCTCTCTCTCTCTCTCTCTCTCTCTCTCTCTCTCTCTCTCTCTCTCTCTCTCTCTCTCTCTCTCTCTCTCTCTCTCTCTCTCTCTCTCTCTGCTTCTCCCTGCTTGAGAAAACTGATCTGTTTTAAAACACGTGCTAAATATTACCATATTTACATTTTCCTGTTTCAAGAAGGCAGAAAAGGGGGAGTGTATGGTGTGGATTTTTTCTTTTCTTTTCTTTTTTTTTTTTTTTTGTAGTGGAAAGGTCTTGGTCCGGGGGTTAGGCTCTGTTTGAAACCTTAAACCTTTTTCATGCTTATTTGTTTTATGATTCTGCAGGGCACTGTGTTTACACTAAGAGTGCAACATCTGGATTAGATAATTTGTTGGGAATTAACCGAGCCCGTATGCTTATCGACCTCATCTGATTACATCTGTTTGATGTTTGGAGCTTTTTCTCCCTGACCCTTCATTATTTTTCAGCCGGCTCACCGGTATTCAGTTTTTGCTGTACATTCTTGTTTGATATGTTTTCAGACAAATGGAGGATTAACATTGTACAGCATTAACCTCGCCTCTAATCAGCAGCAGGCCCTCCATGCACTGTCACATCTGTCCAGTCACAGCAGTGCTGGCTTTTCTATAATGGCTTATTCCCAATTAAATCTCGCTGGTAATGTTTGACTTTCCAGTGACGCAAGAGGCTGCTGGAGTGCATGTAGATTGCTGCCATGGTTGTGCATTGCATGAAGAGGACGATGGAGGATGTTAACTGATTAAATCCTCAACCGTTCTCAATAATCTAGACCCTGATGATTTTAATAACATTTATATAAAATGCAAAAACAATGACTTGAATGTAAGGAATTGGTGACTCATACTGACTTTCACCATCAATACCTTTATCAGGATTGTGTTTTATTCTCATAATAATTATGTCTCCATTATCTCTACAGTACTCTCTCTTTATCACTGTCTTTCATGTATATCTTACAGGCTGCAAACAGCAGCTAGGATACTTCACTCTGTCACACAGTTAGTGAGTCGGTTGTCCCGAATAGTTCAACAAAACTTGACATAACCATTAAGACTGCTTGAGCCTAATTGAGCCACTTTAAGTTTATTGGGTTTTTAAGCATAATATTACTACACTAGAAATCTTAAATCCTCAGTGAGTCAGTTTAGCACCAGTCTTATGTTTTATATACTGTACGGTTGGGTGATATGAGGAACATAAACGATGAGACAAACTATCACACATACTGTGGTAGGTATCCTTTTTAATATCTCTGAGCAGCATAGGAAAATCTAAGCTAGTATTGGCCTAACATCAAAGTGATGAAATGGCTTGATTTAGCCATTAGCAAAAAAAAACATTAACTTGCATGAAGTTAGTGTTTTTTTTGCGAATGGAGTATATATATGTATTCAGAAACTGTTCAAATTTTCAATCTTCAAATTTTTTTTTTTTTTTTTTAAATCTCTCAACAGTAAGTTAATGATGAGACATTTATTTCTGGCTCTTATCCTTGCTACTGACTTTATCTGGCTGAAACATGTCCCTCCCTGGCCTCTGTGGGGCTTTATCTCCCTTCTACGATCCATTACAAAGCTGCCTGCTGTCCCCTGGGTGATCTGCCCTGTCCCCGCTAATCTGGCCAAGCTGCCGTGATTCCATCACTGCCGATGAACCACACAGAAAGATTAGTCAGACTCTACGTACCACAGATGTGTCCAACACTTGATTTGTGTGTGTTTTATTGACTCTGGCCATCTGTTAATACAGTTGCTGGTTCCTCCTCTTGTGTTTGTTGATGCACACAGACAGGAGAGCTGAGTGCCAGAAGAAACATTCAGCAAAGGGGGAGATGAGAGATAGAGATACAAAGAGAGAGTGGAGTTTTGGGTAGGAGGGTAATATTTCATAAAAGGCTGCTGGTTTAGTGTTAATCTGCGGCCTGCTTTATTCCTGCGTATAGAACAGAAGCATTAGTTCTTGTTTTTAGTCAGAGCATTGATTCAGGATAGCTCACAAACAGTGTTAGTTGATGAATGAGTCTCAGATGTTCGGTGCTTTCACAAAACAGTAAGGGCCTAAATTCCTTCACTAGGAGGAAAGTGAAAGATTGCTTTAGATATCTGAAATTCCTCACGGTACCATTCCTTAGATTCCCTCTCAACACCGAAGGCGCATAAGAAGCAGTTGGTGTCAGCATTCCTTGAATTGTCCATTTGTGTGTACACGTATGTGCCTGTGCATGCAGGAATTTCTGGCCGTGCAAAAGGATGATAATGCCTAACAGTTGCAGTCACTTGTGTTGGGTTGTTGTCTCGTTTTTTCTTGGGCATTCCACCCAACTCTTAGTCTTCCTCCTTTCTGTGTCACTCCTCCTCACAGCCTTCACTCCCATGGTGTCTTTTTCCCTCTCCTCGTGTCTCACATAACATTTGTATGAATACCTTGGAAGCCACAGAGCTTATGAAAACTTTTGCCGATCATTAATTATCCCCCGTCTTACTAAAATGCCTAAAAGGTGAGATAGATTACATCTTAAAGCTTAACCTACTCACTCAGCAAGAATTACATCATTTTGTCATCGCAATCTCAGACAATATTTTCACTCTGATCCGTTTTTTATCTGTCCTCTTCTCGCTGGCTGCCCTCCTTCCCTGCATTCCTCCCACCCGTCTCTTGTGAAGCTGCCTGTTTGCCCACTGAGTGGAAAGTTAAGAGCGGTCTGGATGTAGCCGTCACGTTTTTTTTTTTTTTTTGTTTTGTTTTTCTTTAACGACAGTGGTGATGTTGCTTCTTGCTACCCTCTCTGCCGTGTCATGATGATGTGATTTCTTGACACAGGCGTCACTCGGCCAGTTGAAACCTCAGAACTCCATGTGAACCTGCTGAAAGGGAGGTGGCGTTCGGCCTGGGTAAACACAGTGTGAGAGGGGAGCCAGGGACACAGCCTGTTGGTCCTAAATGTGGAGGAAAAAACGTCCAATAACTGGGCCTGTGGGGAACAAGCCGGGGCCAAGGCTAACCTGAACACAGGCTCACTGGGAGCAGGCATAGGCATGAAGTTGGATCACAGCTGCTCCAAGGGACGTATAGGTAACAGAAGGGATTTGGACCTGGGTCTTGCAAACAGGAAATCATTTTCCAGAGGGCAGTATCCCTTTTGCAAGGCAGCACGGTTTAATTCACTTTTAAGTATAACCTACCACGTAGATTTTCTTCAAAATAAAAGTTGAAAATAACCATAAAATTGCTGCAATAACCTTTAAGGAAGTGATTTGGAATTAAGTGTATTTTATCATTCAATGAATTACAGTTTTGAATTACATGTTAAACTGAGTAAACTGAGAGCAAATTGACCTCAACTCTACAAGGGAGACATTTGAGCTTTACATGGACATGCACTGCTACTTATGTATCCGCCTTTAGTCCCGTACATTCACCCCTCTGAAGAGGTATGGATATCGCCTCTTTTTTTTTTTTTTTTTTACCTCTTTGACTCACTGTTCCCCCCTTCAACTCTGACCGCTGAGGGTTTAAGTACAGTCTAGGCGAGCAGCAGGGGTTCATGGGAGAAAAAAAAAAAAATCACACACAGAGAGAACACTGTATTCAGCACAGAGCTCGAGGTGTTAACAGTAGTTGTGTCTATGCGAGGGATAACACAGCCAGACTCTGGTCATATATTCAGAAATAATTCTTACTGCATATTTTAACCTGTATGAAGTAGCAGGTGGGCTGGGATCATGAAGATAAGTATACTTAACTGACTCTCAAACTTTCCTATGTTTGTGTAAACTTGTGGGTACTGATGTTGATATATGAACACCAAGTACTGTTATTTATATCTATCTATGCTAGGTGAATAGAAAAAAAGTCATATGTGTAATAAATTATAATACAGCTTTATTTTTTTATTTTTTATTAAACCTTTATTTAACCAGGAAAGGTCCCATTGAGATTAAAAATCTCCTTTTCAAGGGAGTCCTGGCCAAGACAGAACAGCAGCACAAACAAAGAACAAGTCAAACCAAAACAGACACAAGACACACAGATAATATTACAACACATAGTGGTCTAAAAAATGAAAATGCTAAAAGTACAATACAAGTCATGAAATCAACAATGACATCAGCTAAAACAAGAACATCTGGATGATTCATTCTCTTGCTCTTTCAGTGTGGATTTAAAAGCATTCAAAGAGATCAGATCTTTGAGTTTTAAAACATTCTGTAAGACATTCCAGTCAGAGGGTGCTTTATAACAAGATTCATTTATTTGCAGATTGAGCAGCAGTTTGTCAAAGACAAAGCACCATTCAGTGGTTGGAAACGTGTGTTTTATTTTACCGTGCAGTGACGGCATGTTAAAATATACTGAAGTCATCCACTCTCCCCCGCAGTGGCCAACCTTCTTCTTTGTCATTGTGTGTTTTCGGAAATAAAAACTCTTTTGAACTTGTTCTGGTTCACCCCCGTGGCCACTTGCGCCACGTCCCACCCCAGTGCTACCTCACAACCTACGGGAAGCAGTTAATGCTTTAATTGGCACTTAATTAGTTAATTGACCCCAGCGTTGTTGGGAAGAGGGGGGGGGGGTAACAGGACGACAGAGGCTTGGGGGCGCAGGTGAGGCTGGAGAGGATTGGCCCAAGGTGCTTCCTGTGTCACATCACCAGTGGAGGTACCCATCAACCCCTTTGAACTGGGACACAAACACTGGAAACACTTTCATCGGGCCGATGTGTCATCACAGCCAGGTCCCATGTATATGTATGGGACTGTCTGAAAATATACAAAGTCCAATTTGCCCGGGACAGGCCAACCTCAGGATAATGAATCACATGTGATGTGTATCTGATATGCAGCCTGAGTCATCACCAGATGTTTCGACAGGATTACTTCCAGTTCTGGAGAAGAGCAGTGGATTTTCAAAGAGAAACCAACAACGCTTCATCAAGAAAGACAAAGAAAAGAAGTCAACAAACATTTGCCGCCACGATAAGTAAAACAGAATAGTTTATGAAAATCTTGTACTGGAATGCTCCCAGTGCCTCTGGAAGGCAGACCAAAGTGTTTCTTATGTCTATAATTGGGGGTACACATGCCAAATGAGAGGAGTTTTGAGGTCAAGTACAGAAGAGGAAGTAACTCGGGTACCAGGCCTTCAGATAAAAGCTTACAGGTGGAACTAAGTACAGTCCTACATATGTAAGCAAGCTGTGGTGCTTGTTTGTTCTGGTGTCTGTTTGTATGTGGAAAATGCAGCTCCCAGCGCATAATGTGTTTGCTCAGTTGAAGCATAGCATGCACTCTGGATAACATTCCCTGTCTCTTTCACTTGGCAAAAACACATATGAACCTGTGTGAATTTGTGAAACCTCAGCACACTGACATACCCACACAAACACAGAGAAACACGCACAAAGGCTCGCTGCATTCGTCCTCACACGTGCTTGTTGTTCCACCTCTGTAGTTCACTCACACGCATGCAGAAATCATTCACGTTTCTCGAGTTTACAACATCCTGCTTGCCGTTTCCTGAGAAATTAATAATTTTCTTTTTTTGGGGTGGGTGGGTGTGTGAATCTGTGTGTGGGTTCCTGCGTTTGCCCCTGTGTTTGCACCCATGTGTGTGCATCAGAGAGGGACGCCCAGCAGGCAGTGTTGTTGTAGGTGAGGGTGAGGAGCCCCCTGATGGGCAGCTGTGGCAGAGAGGCCAGCTTTGATCAAAGGCCCAAGAAGAGGAGGAGGAGGAGGAGGAGGAGGAGGAAGGAGGGAGGGAGGGGAGAGCAGCAAGCAGTCCAGAAGAGAGAAGAGGTGAAGCGGGGCTGCAGAATGGGGGACCCGGGATGACGGTTGATGGAGGGTCCCACCATGAGCTTAAGGACACCAAGAAAAAACACCTGCTTCTCTACCACCACCACTAGGTCAGACTTGCTGGAACATACTCCTCTTATTGTAAATGTTTATGGAGGTTAGTGTTGTAAAATAGCACCAAAGGTACACTAAGAAGTGAATTTTCTTTCTGAATTAATTTCCTTTAGTAACATTCGCAGCACCACAGAGAGGATGCCAAATCTGACTCAGTTTCTGCATTAGATTTCCTCCTCTGATGAGATGAAAAAAGGGGTGCATGCAGCTGAGTTTTCCAAATAATTGAATCATGTATTTATTCAATAGGCTCTGGGCAGCATATTGATTGTCGACAGATTGAGTTACGCTGAGAATCTGTGGGAAGTCTCACAAAGGGAGACGACCTAACCAAGGGCATGTGTGCAAGGAGCCGTGTGGCCAGACAAATGTATTCAGACGAGATTCGTGTCGCTTAGGTCATTCTGGCTTCACATTTGCCTTGAGGGAGACGTATTTAATTTAGGCTCTCAGTTCTTCCTAATCAGATGCTTTTGTTCTGACCTCTTGCTACTTCATTTTGCTTTCCTGTTCTGCTTGAGTGTAGCGTTACGTTTAATGTTTAAAATAATGTCAAAATGTTTTACTTTAATACATTTTATTTCTCAAAAAAAAAATGTCTGACCGAAGAATAACAACATAAAAAGTATATTTTTGTTAATAAAACGTCCAAGAAACCAAAGGAGACACTGTCCAACACTGGTGTGAATTTGAATATTTCACTGTAATAAATATTGGCCTATATGGACTGGTGTATTTATAGCAGCTTCTTGGCACATTGAGGAAATTCTGCCAAGCTCGGGAGCTGGGAAATTATATTTAAAAAATGAAATAAAAGCAGCCTTTGAAACACGAGGTCATGCAATCTTAAAACAAGCCAGCTTTCTCTGCCAAGCACAACTACAAACATCCCTCCAAATCCAGGCTTCATTGGCCTTGACGCACTCTGAGAGAAAATTAAATTTGACAAAATAAATTAATGCCAGCGCACCACTTCAACAGACCTCAGCTGAACTGACGTGCAGCTCATTCTGTTAGATGTAACATTTGTAAAATGTGTTGGCTATATTTTTCCTCTTTGGTATACGGGTGCTGAAGTTTTTAACACAACAAAGACAATAAGAAGAACAAAAACAACAACAATAAATTAACAACCAAAATGTTTTATTATTTTCATTGTTATTATTATATTTTAATCTTGTTATAAGCTAATATATTTAGTTATTAACACATGTTTAACTAATATTTAATCAAATACATTTATTTGGATGTATGTTTGCTCAATCAATCAAACATTTGGATCAGATTCTTATTTTTTAAATAAATGATCTCAAGCAAATTCATGAAATTAAGATTTTTTTTGGTCTCATTTATGAAAGATTATGAATCATGTAATGGATGATGTTATTTGGTGGCCCATGAGTTGGTCTATGAATCACAGCACACAGCAGTGTCAGGGACTGTATGGAAATGGAGAACATGTGTTTCAGCTTTGACTGCATGATGCAGGTTTGTGCGCTTGGTACCATGATGGAGAATTGTTTTCTTAACCTCTTCATTCACCTGCATAATGTCCTTTTTTTCCCTGTCTTACAGTGAATGACGTTTAAATAAGGATAAATGCGGATTAGGGCCGGATAAAAAAAGAAAAAAAAAATAGTGAGATCCGGTTTGTGCTGGACCTTTTTGAAAATGGGTGTTAAATGGTCAGATCAGCCTTTGTTGGCAGGAGAAATACTGAACGAGGGAGTGAAGTTATGACAAACGAGTTGGGGGGCAGTCTGGCAGCAAGCAGACAATTAAAGGCTGCCATTTCTCTTACAGTTCCTCGCCTGTCATTAGTGTATCAGAGGAGGATAATGGCCGTATCATTGGGCTGTACACTTTCAAAGACTGGCTCAGATAGGGGAGGTAAGTAAGTGTCACTCATCTGGCACTAAACCTTTCTTTAGTGAAACTTGGAGTGTACTTTAGAGTTACATTTGACTTCAATTTTCCCCAAACAAACATAGTTATTACATTTTTTTTTTTTTTTTATAAAAAAACAAATCAAAACAAGTCTGTGTGCATTGCATAAAAAAAATGAAATCAGCTTCTTTTGCCATAATTCCACTTATTTTTCCAAACATTTTTCACAATGTATGCGTGACTTGAACTGCTTGTATATTTTCCTCTGCATTGCTGCTAAAAAGGATATTGACTTCCGTTATAATTATGGCTGTGTTGATGATCTCCATAGAGAGAGAGAGAGAGAGAGAGAGAGAGAATGAGAATGACGCTTGTTGGGCCACAAGCTCGAGCCTGCTGCCTCTGCATGCAATGGGAAACGCTGGCCCTGCGCAGGGCTGTTTAGTGTGGTTTTAGAGGAGTACCGATGCCATATGCGCAGCCTGTCCTGCATGATGCATGTGCGCCTTGTGGGGTACACTAAAAAAGAAAAACAACAATTAGACATGAATGTGTGTGTCCAAACAAACGAATCAAAGGGCCGTTGTGTTTGTGGGAAGATGACTGGTGGGGGAAGAGATCTTCCCCCTTCTCTCTTTCTCTCTGGGCTGACCCCGCGTTTGAGTCCTGCGGTGCGAGGCCGAGACACACAGATGGGCTGCAGTCTCTCTTTCTTGTCGGTCCTCTCACTCTTTCATTATCTGCCTTTTTTTTTTTTTTTTACTCCCAGTTCAATTCATATGAATTCAGTGCAGTTTAATCCAATAACTCAATTGGAGACAATTGGGGAGGCTTATTTGTTGCCTCAGATGATGGTGTGAATCTAACAAAGCACGAGTGAAATAAAAAGAAAAACATCCATTTATCTAAAAAGTTGCATTAAAAAAAAAAAAAAAAAAAAAATCTTCCTGTCTGTCTCCCTCCCACAACAAACAAACAGCACTCAGTCAGTCCACGCCTGTCCCAGACAAGCAAAAACACAGTGTTGTTCTGCTTTTCCTGCAGACACGTGAGGATGTGGTCGCGCTCCATCAAATATAATAACAGGACCAAACAACTGTCATGCTTAGGTCATATTGTCCAAGAACAATATGACGCGTGATGATTTACTTAAGATGCTGCCACCATGTTTGAAAATGGAAAATGTCACAGGAATGAAAAATAAACCATAAAACAACAACAAGGATGACAAAGTGGAATTTTTTGACATCCCGCAGACGTTTTATACAAATAGAAAATGACTACCTGGCCTGTGTTGAATAGGCGACTGATGTGTGTTTTGTGTGATTTATACTTTTATTTTTATTTAAAATTTCAATGTAGTAGGTTTCAGGGTAAAATAAACTCCTAACTCTGGGTTTAGCTGTGTGTGTGTATATGTGTGTGTGTGTCGTTATTCTGACGCAGTAAACATGCGCATTTCACCCACAAACTTGCACTTGGAAATGTGTGAACTCTCGGCGCAGCTTGTGTGGCCCTGCAGCGGTGCAAACCTCATGTCCGTTTAGCTCCAGTGTCCCGACACCAAGCTGTCTGAGCCTCAAACCCTGCTCGGTTTCTTGTCCCTCTAACAACCTCCCAAGCTGCTCAGAGAAGGTATACAGCTCCAGAAGTACATCGAGACTTGAATAGACCAAAGGGGAGGGAGAGACAGAGAGAGGGGGGTGGGGGGGGGGGCTCGGTCCGTGCAGGGTCTGTGTTTGCAAGCCTCCGGTGGCTGAAGCGAGGCGGTGCATGGGGGCTGGTGGGGGGCTCCCTGTGCATTAGGTAGTAATAGGTTTGGGATGACTTAAACGATTTGTTGACTGGGACAATAAATCTGTTGTGTGTTTCTTGGCATGCTGAGGGGAGGATTACAAGTTGTCACACAAAGGAATGCAAATTGCAAGCCAAACTCTCCGAGAGGCCTGTGGAGTAGCCAGCTATTTAGAGCATTTGTGCGGATCTGTGCTTCTCTCTCTCACTATTTTATGTTTCTCTATTAGTCCTAATAACTGTGAAGGACCTGAGAGTAGCCACTGTATTCATCTCAAATCAATGGCTTTCCCGCACCAGGCCCTATAGACCTCCACATTTGCATTCTATCGAGTGAGATGACCAGCAGGACAATTGGCGTTAAGTCTCTTTCAGGCGGCCAAATGGAAACTTGAATCCTAAATGACATTTTCTAAAATCCACTCTGCGTATTATGATTATTTTCTGCACAGAGTTTCTCACCCTGAAGAGACCAAAGTGATATTCAATTATAGATTTAAATAATTAAATTTATAAATTTTTTTATTCCTCTCTCTCTCTCTCTGTTTGCTTGACATTTTTTCTCATACTGAATTTGCATGAATTTATATGCTTATTCCTCTGGTCATTTTGTCACTTTTGGTTCAACTTTACACCCTTTAATGGTTTCACTGGAGCTGAGTTTGCAGTTCTTTGCAGCCTGTCTTCAATCATACCTCCTCCTAGCGACTGCAGGGTGAAATACAGGGATAGCAGAGTCCATCAAACCCCGTTTATAAAAACAGTAGCAGGATTATTCTCAGCGATGTGTTTTTTGTTTTTGTTTTTGTTTTGTTTTTTTCATATTCTGCCATCGACATACAATACACAGAGCAGAGCCACTTGACAATAAGTTGTTTAAGCGCTCAGTGTTTCTCGGACTGGAGGTCCGTGCGCCAACTTTCTGTCAGGCTGCAGATGCCTGAGGCCGGGTGGACGAAACCGCAGGACGCGGATCAACACGGAGATAGCGGAATTATTCCTCTCAAATCTCAGCAGTAGTCGGTCTGACCTACCGCTACTCTGGAGCTGCAGAGGAATCACAGACGGCAGAAGCTGCCGGATCAAGTTTCTGCTCTGTATCAAGCGATCATCCCGACACAAACACCCACTAAAAGTCGTGATGAATTCAGCAATAAACCGAACACACCCCCCCCTGTTCATTTGATTTACATATCTGACTCTTTCGTTATGGCGATATTTCAGGCGGTGTTAATGCGACTATAAGCCAGTGGATCAACATTCATATTTAGTTTTATGAATTAATTACTGCGAGAGTTACAGATGAGTTTACATGTGGATTTAGTAGGATTATAAGCTGTAAATATTTATGGCCTAAAGGCAGTTTTATGTTTCGCTGCATAGCTGTACATGCATAGTGAGAGCAGAAGACCCATAACGTTTTAAATCTCTATTAGAAATATAGCAACAAAAATAAAAATAGCCCATTATGATTGTATTTATATTATTTTTTGTGTGCTCAAATATCTGCATTTCCATACAGCAGATAGTTTAATATCTACACTATATAAAAAACATTTTAAAAAATAATGTGTTTGAGCTCAAGCATTTATTTTGGATCTGTGTGGCATATCTGCAGGCTCAACATAATAATTCATATACAGTGTGCCTTTATTATTTCTTATATGGACCCTTGTTGTGCACGGTATTTAGCTGATCACCTGACTCCTGTAATGAGCTCTGATGGTTGATTCATAACTGTGATTGCAAGAGTCAGTTTCATGTTTTGACTAAGGGGAGGCTTGTTTTAATTGGCGATCCGTCTGGAAAGTGTATACACACACACACACACACACACACATATATATATATTATTAATGCGCACACACACCACCACTACCACATAAAGAACCTACAATACTCCTCTCCTCTTTTCTGCAATCCATTGTTTTCAGCCCATTTGCCCAAAGTTACCATACCCATGTGCCCTCTCCCCCGCGTCTTTACACGGCACAGCAGAGATAGTTTAATTAAAGAACAACATTATCTTAGAGCAGCAGCACTCCTTCCAGCGAGGAATGCCGTGTTTTCAATGCTGCGTCAGGAGAGAAAAGAGAGCACGCCGCCTACATCGACTGCTGCTTACCTTCCCCTAGCTTATATGGCCCATGCTCTCTCAATAGCTTTTAATGGTGTGATTGTAAAACATCTTGTCACATGAGGGAGTTACAATAATGTTTTACAGCCCCCTGCTTTCAAAGATGAGCCATAATATTGCCCTCCGTAACTTTAAAAACAGGCTCAGTGTGTGCAAAGAGTTGCATAATGCCAAGGACCATTATTTTCAAATGCACACTTCAAGACGGAGTCTATATGCTCTGGTGTGTATCATAAAGTGGGTACTTAAACACAAGGCCGCAGATATCGGACATAGATACATGCTGCACACACACAGGCCTGAGCACACTTACAGGATGACTTACACATTAATGGATATGTAGCAGGAAAAGAAAAATATTATGTAGCTTGAATATTTGGACCATACTTGAGCAACAGTGTCTGGACAGACATAAATACAGGTAGACAGTTAAGTTCCTGTTCAGTACAGGGGATATTTGGCCCGATCACCTCCTCTTTTTTATGAATTATTTCACCAGGACAAATGTAGGGCTCGTGTTCACTGGTTATTAATTTGCTTTCCTTTATGTTCCTGTCTTCAATGAACGCTGGTGTTTGAATGCTGATCTGCTGGCCCGGCCGGCCACATGATGTCTGAGGCCAGCCGAGAGGGCGGGCCGTTTAAACAAGATTTTTTTTCACCCCCTAATCAACACGATCGTAACCCCTGCAGAACAAAAGCATGAATATCCATTTCCAAGGAAAAGGGTGAGTGCCCTCTCCATGCCCCCCTCGCCCTCCCCGCCCCTCGGTGTACTGTACTCGTTACCCTGGTAACCCCATGGGCAGAATGCAGATCAGGGGGACCAACGAAGCGGCCCCTTGTCTCCCCTCACAATTCACCCTGATGATGACTAACACTTTTGTTCATAGAGAGGGCAGGTGGGAGTTACAATACGCTTCAAATCATTGCCCACCCGAGATCTCCCCTTTACTCTCCCTCTCCCACCCCACATCCCTATATTTCTTTCTCATCATTCTAACACATTCCCTCCATCTTTAACCACATTTGTGAACAATTTTTTTTTCCCCTTTTTTTTTTTTTTGTTCATCCTTCCACTCAGAGCTCACAGTGAGTCCCACAAAGCTCACTCACAGCAGACGGTGGCGGTGGTTTGCGAGAGGTCAGTGTTATCTAAACAGACCCATTGGGCTATTTGCTATAGCACCCTCCATCAGGCAGGAAGCTCTGAGGAATCAGCCCATCACTTCAATCAGCCACGACAGCATACAATGAATTTATAATGGCCGGAGCAGGGGCGAGGAATGAAATCAGATGAAAACCCGAGAGAGAGGAAGAGAGAAAGAGAGGGACAAAGAGGAAGAAGGAAGGAGAGAGCAAGAGATGGAGCGTAAGAGAGAGAGGAGCCAGAGTTCAGCCGCTGCCTGTGTCAATGACCACTATGCGGGGGAGTGTGTTGTTTGTTTGTGGTCTGAAACAAACAAGTGATTGTTGAAAGTGAGGAGATGGACTGTGACTGTGTTTGACAGTATGTATGTGTGAGGTTACATGCAGTCGTGTGTACTGTAATGTTTTTATTTGAGTATTTGCACAAACACACGTCCAGTGGAACTCACAGGCAGAAGTTCACGTGTGTGTGCGTGTACGAGTTTGTGCACTTATGTCTTTATTGGCCTGTGTGCAAAGAGAAGTAGTAATCTTATCTCTGTTCAGAGGGTAAGTACATGTGACAGTAGATATATACAAACTCTTGATCAATATCTTGATAGATTGTCAGATAATGACTCTTCAGGCAGATATGGACAATTGCTTCAATATGTGTGTTTTTCTGGCTTGTACATAGACAGCTTGGCTAACGGCCACCATCTACAATTCACGGTCCAAAAGCTGAGTCCGGTCCGGTCTCTACTTGGACTGACTGACTGACTGACTGCAGCCGGCCCCTCACTCCCCGGCACAGCCTCTGTGCCCTTTGACCACATTAACCGGTGCAGTCAGACTCATCTCCCAGTCTTCTCTTATCACCTGGAATCAAACATTAAAAGAGGGAGGGAGCCAGAGTTACTCATAAATTCAGAGAAATATGGCCACCGAAGGGAGAGAGGGGGGGGTTGAGAGATAAAGACAGTGAGAGGCAAAGATGGGGAATTCAAAAAAGCAAACAAACAGAATAACTCATCAAAGGCCGGAAAGTGGAAACGAGGAGGGGAAGCAGACAGAAGAAGAGGAGTGAACACTGGTATGAAGGCAAAAGCAAGGAGAAAAAAAAGTTGGTGGGATGAAAAAAAAAAAAAAAAAAGGAGAACAAGCAAAAGACAGCAACACCACACCATGTCAACTCGTCCTATGAGCTGCCGTTTCCTGCATTTCCAAGTTTGGTGTCTAAACCAAGCGGGGCGGAGTTCAGCTGTGGGCAAACAGGCTGTTTTACGAGTACCATTCTGCAATTACCTGTTACCTTGACTGTCGTGAGTTTTAAGAGCGACCTGGCCTTGGAGTTACCTGGATACACCTGGAGGAGAGCGATAAAAAGAGGCAGGGGTTTTAGAAACACAGGGTGGGAATGATCTCCTATCTGAGCGGCTGCAGCCTGCCCCCAAAACTCCATCTGTCTGTCTGCTGTGCCACGACTTCTGGCGCCCACACACGCGCCCTGCCTATCTGTCTGTCTGCCTGCTTGTCTGTATGTCTGTCTGACTCACTGTGTGCTCTAATAAAGCCCGAGTTGTCTCAGTAGTTTCATCAGCTAAGCCTATATATGTTGCCCACCCTGTCCTTCGTGCACACACACGCACGCACACACAGTTCAAGATTTCAGGCAGGTGGTTTGCTGATAGTGATGGGTAGGAAAATATTTGATGTCTCCAGCTTGCCCATTTAACATTCTCACCCTGTGCTCTGACCTTAAAGAGTGTGCATGCATGCATACAGCATGCATGGGTTTGTGTGTGTGTGTGTGTGTGTGTGTGTGTGTGTGTGTGTGTGTGTGTGTATTTTGTGCTCATGTGGATCAGCGTAGTGCATCGCTGTGTGTTTGTTCACTTAGCTTTTAGCCCCAGTTAGCAGGTCAGACCCCCACAACCTTATTCAGACACACACACACACACACACACACATACACCGTCCTATTAGTAGGACTTATCAGAGCCCATTTGACCTCCACCTTCTCCCTGACCTCTAGAAGGTGGAGGTCTCCATCCCTTGGGAGAACGGGTCAGCAAGGCGTAAGCATGTGTGTGTGTGTGTGTGTGTATGACAGGATGGGGGCTGCTTTGCTGTCTGACTGTGAGCAAACACTGATGGTCAAACACACAGCCTCCTCCACCCCTTGTATTCTATCTTCCTCTCTCCATCCCTCTTCAGCGACTTCACCTGTTTTTGAACAGAAAAAAAAAAAAAAATCACTTTTTCATCGCAAAGTGATGATCATCATCGATAAGTGATGTTAAGTGGAGTTGGGAAACAGCTTCAGAAAATACCCCTGAATCAACAAAAATTCTGACAAAACATCAAAGACTATAATAAATATCTAAACAAACTAAATATTACTGTATAGTAGTACTGTATGCATGACATTGTATTCCTTTGTCTTTATTGTATTTAGCTGTAGATAAAATCCATATCCATATTTGGGCCGTATATATATATATATATAAATAAAACTGACATGACTAGACTTATCATAGCCTCTGCCAAGAATATTTTTTCCATTTTAGCAATTGAATACTTACAAATATGTCAGAGTTCACACTGCCTGACAATACTTGGCAACTAGAAGTGTTTTATGATATTCTAGCTTTAAAAAAATGTGTTATGATAACAATTGAAACACTTACTTGGGCCATGCTGACTCCTCTTAGATATAGTTTATACTGACTGATCTGCACTCAGCCATGCTGTGCTTTCCACCGTCCATGTCATCGCTGCTTCTTCTCCCTGTTGCTATCTACTGTATCTGTCCAGCTTCATCTCATGGGGTGTCTTTATCTGCAAGGAGGCCACTGGGACTCAAAAGCCAAATTGTTTCTCATTCATCTCCAACAAACCTACTGCCAAATTTACCATCCATTCAAATTTGCCCCACTCACCAGTTTCCAGCACAATCATACAACCATTTCCGTTTTCAAAAAGGAACTGACAGTATATCACGTAGTGGCCCTTCCCTGGTGAACTCTGATTTGCTTCTCTGTGTAATATCTGGCACCGTTTCACTTGACTGGAAAATGCAGGCACATTGCTCAGATTTCCATTGTGTAAACTTTAAGCATAATACTTTCCTTTAAATCTCTTACCTCCCACAATCAAGTTACCAGTTTTTCCACCAATGGGACTTCTGAGGCGTTTGATAGAGCCAAGTGTTTATGCTGTGGAGTTAGTTTTACAGTCCAGATTGGGTGAATTTCAAATCAGGAAGAAAATATCTGCTGCTGCAAAGAAAAGAGCCTAAGTTAGAGCAGCACAGCACAGCACTCCTCCATCCTGTGTTCTCCAGCAAACAGGGTATTCTATTGAAAGGGAACAATAGGGTTCTTAATCAGCGGACCTTTCCCCCTCGCCAGTTCCTGGGTCAACTGATGGCCCACACTGCTTTGTAGCAAGTGAACGGCATAAAATATATGTTTATGAAAAGGAGAATTAATCACAGTGGGTATCTTTGGATAAAGTCATATTTGTTGTTTTTTATACCCTTTCTCCAGCTCTGTCTAGGAGGGCTTTCATGTGGCTGTAATTACCATATTTCATTAGCGTGTGGAGTGTCACCGCTGGAGCATCAAAGCGGTTGGCTCTTCGCATGTGCGGCAACCACTGCCAGGGAAGTACACAACTATCTGTTTTTTTCCCAGAATAAATTCGCCCGCGCCTGTTTTTGAGTGCACTCTCTCCCTCAAGCTGCTGTCGATATCAAAGAGAACCCATTCCGCATGTGAAGTGCCCCTTGTGCAGAATAATAAAGCAGTGCATCATGGCAAAAAACTGTGAAACACAACACTCTCACCACCATCCTTCAATGCGCACACAAGGACACACATGCACATATACACATGGTATTCCTCTCTCCTTTGTACCTACTTTACTCTCCTTGGTACACATTCACTCCTTCTACCTCTGCACTCGAAAGCAAACTATTTTGGCCTACTGTATGTTGAAATACAGAACCAGGGGTGCAACACATCTGTATTTACTATTCACATACTTTAATTGTTACGATACAGTTTCTATTTGCTACAATACATAAATTAAATATACTCCGTAACTGTCTTTGGAGATAAGGCATGGTTTATCTTCAAATATTATTATGAACAAAAGAAAAAAATCTAAACTAATCATAAATGTGTTTTAGTCAAACATAACATAACTAAAACACACCACACGCCATATTGTTGCACTGGGTAACATATTCCTCTAGTACGGCTTGTCAAACTAAGGCAGTGTAAACATGGAGCTGTGTTTTGTGAGCATGCTCAGTGATGTCTTCCAGAGATCACAAATGCAGTAACTGAGTTGTTACAGAATAATCGACACTGGCCGTGTTCATTATTAGTGAAAGAGTAAGTCACCCGATGCATCATTATGGCCCTTTTATTTGTGTCTGGGTAACACTTAGGGACTTATATGGCATGAAGTGACAATAATTAATAAAAAATGTATCGTTGATTTTGGTGTCTTCATGGGATTGATGTAAATAAAATAGCACCAGCTTTATCCTTTATTATTACCCCTCGTTTCATTTTTAATCATCATAAAGAGGCTCATTTACACAGTGAATATAATTAAGCAGAATTTAAACTACGCAGTATAATATGACCCCTTTATTATGAACAGAGCTTTGATTTACCTTCGCCAGACGCCGTCTTGCCTGGGAGACTTGCACCTGACCTGTTCAGGCACTACAAGGCCACAGAGCTCAATCCTACGGCTCGAAGCCACACATCTTCAAGGGGACTCGGACAATGGGAGAGAATAATGTCTCAACCAGCACAAACACTGATGAGCTGCAAGTTAGCAGAGCTCACCAAACAGCACTGCATTGCCTCTCGCTATCAGCAGGATTATCTAAAGGGAGAAGAGCTATCTGCCCCGAGGCTAAACACACTTTTGTTTTCCCAAAGCTTTATGGCTTCCCTCGGCTAGACAGAGAATCAAAGCTTTCAGTGAAATATGTGGTAACGTTCACCGCACAGGACATGGTTAGGGAAGACAGACGTTCCCTGTAACTCCCAATTACAGATCCAGTGTTAAAAAATTACATTTTGAAAACATCCTTCAACAACAAGCAGACAAAGCCACAGCTCCTTGCGTGGCTGTTTCGGTGCATACGTGTGTTGCTACAATAGATCTGAAAAGCTGAGAGACAACAATGCATTGTGTTTGCATGTGTGATAAACTCCTCCGTGTGTTATTGCTGCGATCAGTGTGTGAGCTGCAGCTCAACAATTAAAGCAGCACACACTTGAAATGCTCTTAACAGCGCCAGCTGCCTGAGATCGATGTTCACCTTGACTCAGGTGACTTTCCCTCTCTGGGAGGTATTGATCAAAGATGACGCCACGGCACTGAAATGGGAAAACAACACTTGTCTGTTTCTTTCACTATTGGGAACCGTTTCTTCTTTTTTCAGCTGTTTAGCCAACTGCGCCATACAACGTCATATAGATTGTAAAGTATATGTCAATAGAGGTAGCCTCTTGGTTCAAGACCTTGGAGAGAAGTTAACAAATGATCCCTTATCTATGCCCCTCTATTTCTTCCTCCCCATCATTTTAGTGACTTGCTGAGATCACCTTAACATCCTCTCGGGGCAAACACGGCAGTTTGGTTCTTAATCCTTTTACCAGAGGTGATTTTTAACAACTTCCTTTAAGTCAAGTCAATGGGTCTGAAGCCTGATCCACTGCAGAGGCTTCCTCATGCCCAGTAAGCCTTAACCTTGGAGCCCCCACCTTCCCTCCCCAAGAGGCCCAGGCCAACAGGGAAGGCGGTGGGGAGGGGAGGCAGGCCGGGGGGTGCCAGAGGTGTGTGGAGAAACCAAGGACCTGCCACATTATATGCTTTAACATGACTGGCAAATCCACCACGGTTAAACAAACTTAACCTTCATTTGTGAAACGGTGCAAATCAAAGGGCAAAAAACGACTTGTGCAAGTAATTACCACCGGGGGAGAGCAACAGGGCAAAGGAAGGATGGAGGGAAGAGAGGGTGGGAGGGATGGGATGAGGCGGTGGTGGGGATGTGGGGGTGGGGTGGTCGGTCTCAGGGACAGCTAGGCGTTAACAGGTTGAATGGAAGGAAATGGGAATCATTTAAGGTGAGGGGCATTTTTAATGAGTTTGCTCAGAAATTGATTTTCCACTGTAATCTTTTATTTATATGCGGCTGGCAGCGTGTCCTCGGCAGAGTGAGGGTCAGCCCTCAGAGTGCCCTGTCAAGGCCCCCACTCCTTCAAACAACACCCCAAAGTCCAGGGAAAATGGTATTCTAGCTAAGGCAAATATTGTCCTGTCTTGGCTTAAGGGGCGAAAAAGCTGTTTGTTCTAAAAAACTTGCTCTTCACTCTTTCTTTTTTTTCCTTTCAGCATTTAAGAGGAGGTTGTTTAAGACAGGAAGGCTCTCTTGAACGATAAGTGTAAAGTTAAAATTGAAACAAAATTTGCTCTGTAATTATTTAGACCGTTCAATTAATATTGATTAGAAGCATTTAATTCATCTTAAGAGGATTTTGTAGCATCGTACCAGAACCAGTTTAAAGCTATATCCAAATTACACTGACTCTACTTTAGACATAGTTAACCTAAATATTTGATTTTTTTTTTCACTTTATTTGTACTGATTAATTTTTGAATAAGTGTCAGAGTCTGTAAAATATGTTTTATTTATGGAGTTGACTATATTTACTTGCCCTGCTCTTTTTAAATATTGATATGTATCTTGTGTGTCAAAATCAAAATGTTTTATGAAACATTTTGATTAATATATATCACAGACACACATTGTAGTCGTAAAATGTAGTTTAATTTAAATCAAACGCTTTCAATTGATACATTTAAAAGACTGGAATTGAAAAAAAAAAGCCAGGATATTCCTGTTGTTATTATTATTATTAACTTTTAATTATAATTTTATATTTTTATTAATAATTGTATTATTATTATAATTGTTAACATTAAACAGTCTGACATAAAATAACATTTCTTATTCTGAAAGTGCTCAGAAGTCTGAACTGTAATGGCATAAAATACAATATATACAATAAATGTTTTGTATCATTAAAATGTTCTTGCGATAGCATAACCTAAAATAATTAGACCTTAAGTTTTTGCTGCTTTGCTTTTTTCTGTCCATGATAATGTGATGAATATTGCAAAAACTGTGCAGTTAACAGAGAAATGTATAATTTTTTATACTTAATTCTAGTTATTGTTTATACAATTAGTCAAGTTATAATTTATTTGTGAATATACTTATGTCTACATATTTTGTAGTCATTTCAAAATACCATATAAACATTTCCTCTCAACTGTGTGCAGTTTTATCAGATCAGTGTGTCCAGCTTCCATGAATTCATCTAAAATGTATTATTAAATATTATTTATTGGATTAATTATCACATGACATTTTATGGTAATATTCTTTTCATTAAATTTATGATTTAAGCATTCTGTATTCAGATGAGGTATCCAAAAAGAAATGCTTACCTCTGTGTGCAGGTCTGCAGTCTGTGGCTCTGGTTGTGAGGCCTTTAAACTGTTTCACAGAGAGGCTTTGTGCCATTTGGTCTGTTGTTATTTTGTGACTCTGGCGCCACATAGTGGTAAAACTACTACTTACAGCAGTGCAACTTATTTTGTGTGTTTTTGAAACCACCTTTTATATTTAAATATTCTGTGTGGTGAGTGACACTATATTGATCATTTATTTATATATCTATCATATTGAACACATAGCTTTATTCTGTTCAGCCAGAATATTCTTCTTATGATCTTTAAGCAGTTGTACTGGAACATATGGGTCAAGAGTCTGTGCACGAGGGCCGCTAGATGATACTTGTAAGGCAAAAGCATTCATCTTTCATTTTTCTGTACTTATGTGCAGACTCTTGTAACTGCTTCTCCACCTTTGTGTTGCTTCTCCAACCTGTCGGTTGTATAGCCGATGTGGACGGGTGTTTCTTGGCATATTTCTGTAGCCACTTTTTACTTTAAGAGTGCTGTCTTGTTCATATAATGTAAAATTTTAAAGATTTGAGGAGAAATATTTCACTCATCACTGAGCTACTTCCCTATTCAGGTCAGTTAAAAAAAAAAAAACATTTTCATATGATTGATTTTTATTATTGTTTCATGCATTAATAATAAGCCCAAACAGCCTTACAAGGCACTGTTATTTAGAAAAAAACAGACCAGAAACCAGAGTAACAACATAAAACATAAAATCACTAATAAACTGAAATATTGAAGGTTAAATAATGCTCTTTCTACTAGTAACAACCTTTCACGTGAGATGTGTGGAGAATGTGTAAACTTTGTTAGAAGCAATTCTAAGCTAACTATACTTCATGGTCTTCAGGCAAAATAATCTGTTAATGGCTCTGCAGACCCACCAAACAAGATCACAGCCAATAAATCTTCTACCTGTCACTGATATGAACATATACATTTAATGTACAGTAATACAATCAGCTGCCCTCATCCACGCCTTTAGTAAGCTTTCACTGGGCACTAAACTGTCATCGCTTAACAGGTTTCACAAAATTCTGGTTAAAATGCAAAGTGACACTAGAGTAGACCAGTTTGTTCATAATGGCTCCTTTGACACACCGACAAAGCAACATCAACGTAAAAACTATAATGACGTCGTTCACATCAGTAAAAAGTTGTGACTCAAGTCAGCCGATACAAACTTGTTAAAACAGTTATACGTGTAAGATCAGAGCATTGTGGCTGTTTGTTAGTGACCGATAATCTGTGTGTTTTTCTTAACATCTGTGTTTTCAACATCTTGACTCCCGACACTTGTCTTACCCTCTCAAGGAAAAAAAGATATGTGCCTTTATCCAACCTTCTTCACTGCATTTGTCTTGAAACCTTTTATCCTGATGTCTGAAGATTTTGAATTCATTGTGCATTACACTGACAGGCACTTGTAAAGTCTCTCGCAGTCCAATCTGGGAAGTGTCCAATGCAACTGAAGCACTTGGAGCAGAAACACGAGGCGAATGGTGTTGTATTACTTTTAGCCAGAAGGTGGCAGATTGGGATTACCTGTTGCACATGGTTACCCCTTCTGCATAATAATCCTAACAATTTGCAAGTTGTTGTCAGTCAATAATTTCTGGGTGTTGGGTACTGTATACAAACGTTGTTTATTTCATAGTCCATCAGGTACATTTACTTTTATTATTGTGTTTTATGACACATCTTAAGCTTTATAATTTGCTGATTTGTGATATACACACATTACTAAATTTAACTTTTAACAATGGCATATTTACCCTGGGGTCATGAATGTACATTGTCAAAATAATTTAATATTATTCTAAATAATAAATTGATGAATTAATCAGTATTCAAATAAAATGTCTACATATAAAGCAAATAATACAAAATACAGGGGGAGGCTGCTGTCCATTTATTCTGTTTAATTCTATCTTGCCTCCAAGATTTGGCACAGAAAGAAATCTTGAAACACTTTGATAGTTTTCAAAGTTTATTTTTTCATTTATCTTCAAAAAGCAAGAAAATATACTCTTTTCTTCCAGAAATAATAAATATACAATATTTTTTTATGAACAAAATGCACAATTTACAAAAGTGGCAACTGAGTGCTTCACCTCCTACACAGTACTGTCTGACTGTATGCATTCAACTCATTTGTCACAGAGTTATAACTGTTATTAGTATGTTCTATTCTCATTATTAAAGTCTTCTATACAGTATTACAGCTTTTATTAGGTAGAAGGCTCCACCACACAAACGCTTTAAAATTACAGGTCTTCATTGTGCTATGTGTTTTTTATTTATTCTACCATAATACTTTCATGAGGTTTGAAGAGTCCTTTAGACCTTTAGAGTCCAACACAGTCCACTTGTTGCTTGTTTCATGGCTGAGAGCTTATTCCACACATATGAGACGTGACAAGTTTGTAAAGACTTGGCATTTCGGCAGGCTGGAGCTGATCCCTCCCTGTAGGTGGAGGCCGACAGCAGGATTGTCCTGCCTCAGGACGTCGTGTCCTCCATCCCTTTTCTCCGTGTGCTGGCTGATGGTCATTCCTTGTTTATCAGGGACATTCCACTGCTCTGGTGTGGACGCAGTGGTGTCTTGAGTGTTTGTCTGTGAGATAATGTCGCCTTGTGGTCAGGAGGTGAACAGTATGTGTGATAACAGCCAGGCTAAAATACAAGACAGCGTGAGTGTGCTGTGGACTAAGGATGGTGGGGCTGAGCTCAGGTTAGGCAGAGTGGAGGTGGCCGAACTGGGATGTCGCTCTGTGGCGTAGTTATCCATCTGTCTGCGCTGCTCTTGATGGGTCAGTGGAGGCTCGACTGTCACGTAGCCATTGATTATCCTCACATTGGGTGGTGAAGTAGTGCTGGAGTAGAGAGGACACACGAAATCAGGGTTTAGCTTGCAACTATGCAAAAATGCCAAAAGTTCATTGATCCCAGCTTGTCAAATGTGAATATTTGTTGGATGTCTTTGTCCTATATGACAGTAAACATAATATTTTGAGATTTGCTCTCAATTTGAGGACAAATACTACAGTAAACTGATATCTCACCTATCTCCAATGCGGACCCACAGGTCACTGAAGAGGCGAGGTCTGCCATGGCCGCGATGGGCTTTGCGAGGCCGTTTGTGTCGTCCGAATTCCTCCAGCTGGCTCAGGCTGTCGGGGAGCAGCATGTGGGGCAGCTCCTCATCTCCAAGGCCGGGCATGTTCTCTGGGTCCTCCAGCTCTACCTCTGTCTCTAATGGACTGGTGGGAGATGTGTCAGTGGCCTCCTCACTGGACCCGGCTGCAGGCTCTTCAGCTGGTTTGCTGCTTGAGCAAAGAAAAAAAACAGATAGAGAGGGTATGGAGTCAGTTTATACTCATTAAAAGCTCATTCTTTGAATTTTTCTCCCATATAAATACAATCCTCTGTGTATTCAAAGGTATTACTTAAACATTTGACTTATAGATGCGTCTCTGGGCTGATCAAAATATGGGCTGATATGAAAATATCGGACTGTTTTGCTTTTCTAAGATTTCAAAGTGGCTGCTGGCGAATGTTATTGTTTGTGGTTTCTGACCACTCTATTGCTTTCCACTTACAACTCTTAACTTCAATCAAGGACATGAACACCACATAGGGAGCCTTGCCCTATAAACACTGCACGGAGTGGCAGAAATACCCAGCAGGCAACATTAGAGGAAGTTGTAACTCTTGTGGCCGTACTGTCAAATCTGACATCTGTCCAAAGCAGACCACCCAGAAATAACCGGCCTCTCCTCGAAAAAACATTTGCCATGCTCTTCTTTCTTCCACCCATTACTCATACTTTCTCCTTTCTTGTTCTTTTCCTGTCAACATGGCTCGCATGTGACTTTGCGTTTCAAGGTAGAACATTAGAAAGAACCTACTGTACACATCATGTGGGGGAGTTTCTCTGAAACGAGCAGTAGAAAGTCAAACATTTCCTATTCTCGTGTCTTTGAGATTACAAAGTCATTTCTAAGCAAGATATTATTGACTCATGATCTGAGTCATGGTTTCCACTGCTAACTCATGATTAGTTTTGTCTCTCTGGTCATCATAAATCTGATGGTCTGCACTTCTACTTTTGCAGGCTTGAACCCCCGCCCCCCGCCACTTCGGTCAGGGTGATGATAGCTCCGGGCCTGCGGTCAAGCTACTGTGAAGCCAAACCCAGCTGCTCTGTCTGTCAGTCATTTAATCACTCATGAAGACCTTTTGCCAATCGGTTCTGGTCTGAGGCTAACAGCTTTCATAAACACCTCTCATTCAGCCATCTTGTGGTGTTTTTCCTCGCCTGCCATGTCACCTTGTATCAGGGAGCTAAATGCGCCTGAGTGCATGCACACGTGTGAGTGTGTGGTCGTGTGGTTGTGTATGTGTGTGTCCGTGTGTGTATGCAGCGTACGCAAGTGTTTTGTGACCACAGTAAGTCAGTCCACTTGTCAGCTTTTAAAACCAGAACCACTGGCTAAAGCCCACAACTCTGCAAACAGGGTGGAGGGACGTAGGGAGGATACATTTGCAGCTGGAGTTCGCAGTTAGAAGCTTCTACAAGACAGACGAATGGGGATGTATTTACTAGTTTTATAGAGATGCCACTTGTTTTGCCTTGTTTTTCCCTTTTCACCCTGATTCAAGTGGCTTTTGTTACTATTTTATGGGCCCGTGGATCAACCCCCCTAGGTGAGACTGGAGCTGTTCTGTGCCAAGGAATGGGGGTACACACACTGGGATATTAAGAGGGATTGTAGAAATGCTGCAGGATGCCAAGCCTCTGTGTGAGTTTGAGTGTGTGTGCAACCCTGCTCTTTGGCACTGTGCATCACTCCACTCACCCTGCGTGCGCATGTGTTTGTGTGTGTGTTTGTGTTGATCGTGGTACCAGTGGCTGCTGAGTACAGGGCAGACACAACTGGCAGCTCGCCTTTGGCAGGCAGGGGAGAGAGAGGGAGAGGGAGAGGGAAAGGGGAAGGAAGGGAGTGAGGGAGGAAGGTGAGGGAGTTGATGAGGTATCAAAGGATTCTCGCATAGCTGAGCTTTATTTGCTACAGAGCACAATTTGGAAATAGCTCCACTCTAGAGAGAATAAGATGGATGTGGACTTGTTTCTTTCTTTCTCTGTTTAATGGGCTCTGTTGATATATGTCTACATGTATCTGCATGCCTGCCAAAATCTAAGAGTGCACAAATGCTCTGTTTAACAGATTGCTATAACCTTGTCGGTGTCATGCTAGCATAAAATCACAGCCCCTTTGTCTTTTTACATTCATTATCATGTCAGGTTAACAGGATCTCAAGGTTTCAAGTACAATCTGTGACTGACTACATGCACAAAACTGGAATCATCCAGCGTTAGCTTCCAAAATAAAATAATGCATATGTTCTGTCATCATTTACGACCAGATTCAGTCATGTCAAACAATTACTAGTCATTTTGGGCTGTGTCATCTGCTTACTCACTCTGTGACCGGCTCTTGGTGATCAGGGGCCATGTGGACGATCTCGTAGCCCTCCTGCCTCAGGATGTCCAGCACACTGTGATTCCCCAGGAAGTGACCTAAAGGCAGACAAAAACGGCAAAAATCACGATAGAGCCGAGAGAAGCAAGACAGAGTTTAAACCAGTTTTGTGGTGAGCATGCATTTTGTCTGTATAACTAAAAAACTTAAACATTTTGGATGCTAATAGATAGACAGATACTTTATTGATCCCGAGGGAAATTCAAGTGCCAATAACAGATATTAAAACCACCGTTAACTAACTTAAAAGCCGAGTAATTCTTGTTTTGTATATAAAACCTTCTCTATTTTTGAGGGTGGCAATGCTGTTGGCAAAATCTTGTGCAGCCATTCATGGTCCCCAGAAGATAAATCCTTAAGACTTTCCTATAACCTTTAACTGTGGGCAGTTAGGAGATATCACCTGTCCTCCACATAATGAATCGTAATAACTTGTGGCTTAACATATTGACCTTTCTTTTTGCGTCATCCTCAAACAACTCGCCCACCAAAGATGATATTTTTCCATCCAAGGTGTAGGGATACTAAGGATACATTGTTACAGTTCCAGTCCTGCTGCAGATAGAAGTGAGAAATAGCATGGTGGAGGATCTGTGAGATAACAAGGACTGTTCAAATGCAAGGTCGCTCTTCATCTTCCGGGCCCACTTGTTGCTCTGTAATGACCCCATATTGTCAGCACTCAACCTCCTGCCTCCTCTCCGCCGCTCACCCTCTTTCCTTCACGTTGTGTATGATTCCTTCAGACTAACATCAAACATGCAGGGCCCTACCCCACACTGATAAAAGCCTTTTTTTTTTTTTCTCCCATCAGCCGATAATCCTGCGTGTCACTCAACCCAGCAATAAGCTGTAATATAGCCTGACATCACTGTCACTAACTCAAGAACTCATATTTGTGCTCACACATATACACAAACCTGCACATGCAAACATTTGCACACACGCAGGAATTCACACACTAACACACCTCGGCTCTCTCCTCTAGCTTATTAACAACACGTTGACAATATTCAAGCCTCTTACTCGCTTTTTGTCAGGGCCCTCTGCTCCCACTCAGCTCCTCACCTCCTGCCAATTTTATCATTATAATGTTCCTGATCATTCCTGCAAGTCAAAGAAAGAGGCACGCGGTGTTACACTTTCTTGGCAGCCGAGTTCAAAGGCAGCGCTGGGATAGGCTGCGGAGTGAAAGGGGGCTTCTAACAACAACAGAGTGTCGGCGAGATCAGATGGGATTACACAGAGGGGAGAGTGTGAGTTTTTGTCTGGGTGAGGGTGGGTGTGTGTGTTTGTCTGTATGTGTATGTTCTTATTTGTATGCAGACTAAATATCCTCATAATGGCAGGAGTGAGGATTTATTTGATATCTTTATTTCTGTCTGAGAACTTTCTCAGTGTTAGGATGTTTAAACTGACCTGTGGGACAGCAAAAGAATAAAAGATGTTTATGAAGGACTACAGTTGCAAGTGATCTTGTCAGTGTAATAAAATATACAGAGTTGAGAAGAAAAAGATTATTATGGCGCTATGTACGGCAATGTTGGTCTGTCAGGCTGGATTACCGTTAAAACCTTTCCCAGATAAGCAGGGTATCCAGAGGATGAATCCGTAGGACTTAATTTTGTAGCTAGCGGCTGCAGCAGGTCAAAGTTTTCACCTATCAAGTGAAATATCTCAACATCTACTGGATGGATTGGCACAACATTTTGTACAGACATTCATGGTTCCCAGATGATGTATCTTATTGACTTTGGTGATGCCCCTGGCGCCACCGTAAGGTTGCTTTAGACTTAAATTACACAATAAGTGATGGCTGGATTGCTATGAAATTTGGTACAGATGTTGTACTATGGTGGAAAGCTGCTAGACGTCTATGTGGTCATGTAATCTCAATTTCTGTCCATGATAAATGATGAATTATGACTGATGATTGTTTGTGTGTGGTGGCATGATGTTGACCGGGCATCTCTCCCCGGCAGTGGGAGTACAAAATTATTAATTGAAGATAAGCAAACTGTCAACAGAGATGACTCTTATCAAGACAGAACAAACAGTTAGTAGCAGGTCCTCGTAGGTGACCATGTGAGAGGGGTGTACACTTAACAACAACAACAACAACAACAACTAGAGAATAGGTAAACCTCTGCCTGTGACATATGTTATAAATAATATGATGCTTTGCAAACCACCTCAGGCTTTTATTCTGCTGAATCAAATAAGTCTTTATTGCTCTGAAGACTGTCTCCATGTGTTGTGACCTTGAGTCTTTTGAACCACTTTGTCCTGAGCATGAATTGTAATAATAACTATGATCAAAGTTTGAATTTGTCCAATACTTTGTTTTACAAAAAAAAAAGTAATAATAATCAGCATGAACTTGATGGTGAACATGGTAATCAATCTGATTAGCATCATCATATCAGATTGACATTATGAGCATATTAGTGTAACGCCGGTTACTCTTACCCTAACTATAACTTGACTTTTACTCATTTAAATGAGTTTCGGGCTGTGGGTCAAGAGAAAGCACGGGGACAGCTTCTTCTGTGTCACTTGAATACTTTAACGTTCGTCTCAACTGCAGGACAACTCAACACTGACCAACAATGTGATACATCACGTCAAGGTTGCACTTCATATCACTCTGCCCGTATACACAATCACTTATGTTACAGGCAAGGTGTACTATGGAATGTAGTATCTCTACTGAAAGAACAGAGTACAAATGGTTATCATTAATTAAATTATATTAATTTTCTAACTCAACCTCAGCAAAAATCATGTATTCTCTAAAATAAATAAAAATAAATCTCATCTTACATTAGCATAGTGATGCTAGCATTTAACTCAAATCATGGCCTCGCAGAGCCATTAGCACTTTTGCTCTTGTTTTACTAAAAAATGCCATATTTGACAAATTTATTTGAAGTAGCTAGTTTGTTTGTTTTGTTAAAACATAATTATGTATAAGAACATTACAAAAATGTATACATTTTACAAGTCCCACTATAGAAATACCTGCAAATAATTTCTCCTTTAGCTCTCTGACATTCTTCTCTGTTTTCTTTCAACCCTTTCTCCAACAAGACACAGGGGCCAAAGTCAGCTCATTCAGTGACTGCATGCTGACAGATTCAACCACCCTCATATCTGTGTCAAGCAGCTATTTCATTAATTTTCTGCAGGCCGGGGGCAGAGAAGAACACCTCCTGTGTGTTCTGCCGGGTGTGAGGTCAAGCTGACTGTTTGATGTGCTGACTTGATTTCCTCTGCTCTGCTGTCATGCATAACACACCCGGACAGAACTGTGTGCGTGTGTGCGCGTTTGTTTGTTTGTATGATGAAATTAGTAGTTTTCCTGCACAACCGGCAGACGACCACATGTTTTTAATTACAAAGACACACCTGCTGTAAATCTGACATTCTTTAAACATTCAATCTGCTGAGTATTCCTTCCAGTATACCCCATTTGTTGTTTCCAGGATGCTGTAAACATGCACCCCCTCCTTAAACAACCTACTGTACACACACACACACAAACAGGCCAGCAGTGCAAACACTTTTGTCTGCAGCGCAGGGCAAAAAGAAGGCACGGATAAACTACAAACAGCTACAAACATACACTTATGCACACGTGCTCCCTAACATACACAAACAAACTGTCATTCTCATTGTGAAAACCACCATTTCTCAAATTGTGGCAACTTCCATGTTTGAACTTAAATTGAGGGATTGCACAGTTCCCCTTGAGTTGGTGCAATTTGTCAAACAAACAAAAATGTTTTTTCTGAGTCCCTCAAAAATTTGACTTTTGGAAAAAAGCTTATTCAAAAGCTTTTCATCTGTGTATTGTTTGTTTCTGTGTGTTTTTGTGGTTCATCCCTGTGTCTGGGTGAGTGACGGGGTACAGAGATAATCGCTTTTTCCATACACAAGACTGTGTGTGTGTGTGTGTGTGTGTGTGTGTGTGTGTGTGTGTGTGTGTGTTTGTTTGCTGAGTATCCATACAGTAAACAGTGTGGTGCTTCTGAAGAAGAGAGCAGGCCCAACAAACAGCTCCATTAGCCAAGATGTAATGAGAGGTCAGCTAACTCCTAATTGACTCCCCTGCTGCATGCTGCCCTCGTAGGCTGACTGCACCAGCAATACACTGAGAAACATGCTGCTGCTGCCTTTGTGTGTGTGAAATACGCATTACTAATTCAAGTTACTTAAACTATAATCTATGTCTCCTGAAGGTTTTTCATTTTCGGGTGTAAACATCAGGTGTCTGAGAAGTGTTTCCTTCGGCACACAGGAAAGGATGAGTACTTAAAAGTCCCCTGTGTACAATTTAGTGGCATCTAGTGGTGAAGCGGAAACTTGTCCAGGATGTACCCAGCCTTTTGCCCAGTGCCAACTAAGATAGAAAAGAAAAGAAAAACAGCAAAGATGGTCATCGTGAAAAAAGCTAATAATAACATACATTCCATACTCTACATTATATTTTTCCATTTTCTACACAGACGGTAATATAAAATAGCACACATCACTTTGGAGGGCCATCACCAATTAAACATAACAACACGAAAGCAAAATGTTATTCCAAAGATTTAATTCTTATTTTTTCCTTATGCTGTATCACCACCAGTTGCATGTTGTTTTGATGTTTTGCAGCTGTGAGCAGCTCCTCTATTCCCATGATGAAAGTTTTTTACGGTTATGTTTAGGCATTCACTCAGAGCACTCGGTTAAGGTTAGGGAAAGATCGTGGTCTTGATTAAATATTGAAACAGTCAAAAGTGACTTGAAGCATGAGAGAGGATGTGTTTACTTACTGATTAACATTTAATCGAAACCAAATTTTTTTCTCTAACCTTAATTAAAGAGGGTTTGTTGCCTAAACCTCACCACAGGCTGGACTGTAATGTGTATGCCCACCATTAACCCCAAACAACCTCTGTTCATCACTTCCTTTTCTCAAAAAACATGCCATTGAATCCACAGTATTTATATTTGGAGGAACAAATGTGTGGTATATACCCTTGATTTTTTTCTATGCCATACAAATTACATATACATGTATGTATGTGTATAGATCTATACTCACTTTATTGAGTAAATGTAAGTATTATTTTCTAGTGTGAACTACATACTCAAAGCTTGCTTAAAATGAATAATTAATATGTCATATGGGATCTGGACACAGCTTCAGTCTCCATCATCTACATCATGGTGTTTAATCTGGCAAGTGATCTGTGGCTCCAGCTAAGACAGAAGCAACGTAACTTGTGGTAATGTGGCTTCAAACCACTTCCAACCACTTTCACATATCACCCGACCCTCTGGTCTTTCTTGCCGCTCTGCTGTCATCACTCTAATGAAGCAGATATGCCTTAAATATTTTTCTTTCCTTAAAATTAAAAAAAAAAAGTCTGCAGTAGGAAGAACCGTGACTTTTTGCACTGTGTACACTACCTTACAGGGTGTTTCCCCTCCTGTGGCTCCTGAGAGCAGAGTTAATGACCCAGTTACTCCTCTGTTTAATAACCTCTCCATCCTGATTTCCACTTCCAGTAGCAACTCACTTCTGCCTCGGTCTGTCTGTGTTTACCGTAGCCGCCTCTTGTCTCAGGACAATCTCTTTATCTGTCTGGTTTTCCAGACTTAATCATGTCCTCTCTGCTTGTCTTGTTGTCTTCCATCATATTTTTGTTTATGTGCTTCTTCTCTCTCCATCCAAGTTTGTTTATAAAGGCATTAGTGTGTGTTGCAAAAGAAGGCGTTTCTGCATGTCTCTCTGGTGGCCACCCAGGCTTGATTCCAGCCATGTCAGCACCTCTTCATTCACACCTGGCTTGGGCCTGTACTCCTCCTTAAATATCTCTGGTCTCAATCACAGGGTCAGTCTGACCACGCCAACCTTTACGTCTATTCATCCTTTCCTCTCTACATCCCTCTGGACATCCTCCAAAGTGCTAGGAACAGCTGGTAGTAGTGCATGAGGAGAATGGAAACTGAAGATTGATCCAAAAATGAAGAAAACTCGCAGGAAGAGAATTATGTTATTTTTCAGTTTTGCGCAAACAAATGTGTTCGCAATTAAGACTGTGTAAACAATGGATCAACTGATGCACACTCGTGGTTTTAAAAACTCCCACATGGCTTGCAAGCGGACCACCTCGTATGAAGACTGCAATCAGAGCACAAAGAGTAAGAAAATAGAGAGAGAAAACATGAGGAAAGAGAGGAAAAATGGGGAATTTACTGGTGGAATGAATGAATAATAATAATAAGAAGGTCGCAGACAGGTTAGACAGAGAATGGGCTGAGAGAGTGGATGCAGTTGAGAGGACGAAAACGACGAGAGTGTGTGATCGTTGGGTGAGAAGGATTGCATTGACGTACATCCTCCACCCAGCCAGAATGCATGCTGGGTACTGTTGCTACATGATGTATGATCTAAACAAACACAAGCTGTTGCCTCCCAGCTATTGAACAACAGATGAGAGAAGATGATGGAAAATGGAGAGAAAGAGAGAGAATACAGTGAAGACAGAACCCGTGAACACAGAGGGAAAATAAAACTACTGTAGTTGACGAGGGTGTGTACCTTTTAGTTTTGTTTGGAAATGTGCTGCCGTGTGTGTATGCGGGCTGAGATGATGGGGAAAATTCCTCTCATCTCCATGTGTTTGTGAATGTATGCGTAGGTGTCTAATGGGTGACAAATTAAAGGAAAAACTAACATGTGAGGTGTTGGACCACCATGAGCCACCAGAACAGCTTCAGTGCTCCTCTTCTCTTAACTCCACTGATGTGTTGAACACCAATCTTTCAGAAAATATTCCCACATTCGACGTTTTAAAGGTGAGAGTCAGGCCTAAATTTCCTGTAGTGTACCTGTAGTGTAAAATGGATTAAACGGTGTGTTTATCTGTTCTAACCAAGTGTAAACCAACTGTGACGTGACCCATTGGTTTGTGAACAACTGCTCTGGAGCCTTGAGTTGGCATTATGGCTGCAGAAATTACCACATTTGGACAAGAGCATGAAGCTGGTGGGTGACACACAATGGCAGTCTGCTTGGTAACAAACATTCTTGTATTACAGCTAAACAGTAGGCTAAAATATGTTTCTGAAAACATTTGAGGCGAGAATACGCCATGTAATAGCAGACTCATATTTCATCACCACTGACTAGTTTGACTACAGTTTGATTTGAGTATCATGAGCCCCGTGTGTTGCACTGATAGATAGATAGATAGATAGATAGATAGATAGATAGATAGATAGATAGATAGATAGATAGATAGATAGAAATGGGACTATAATTCCCAAATTGAACACCAGGCTTTATGATAGAAGACGTCAAATTAGTGATTGAAACCATAAACTTATGAGGAAACTGTTTACTGGGGCAATTAATCAATGTGGGATGTAGGCTTAACTCTCCATGAGACTTCATACAGTCTGACCTTATTGCTGCAGTCAGTGGAGCCGCCATCTGTTGACCTTTAGGAAAAAATGCAGGTTTAAGACACTTCCATGTTCACTTCACAGACCTGGAAGCTAATTCCACTAATGACATCTTTGAGTCTAATGTAAGCCGCAGTCGATAGCATGTCCCGCTAATGTAGCCTGCTACCTGCAACGGTAATCTGGTGTCATTTGTAAAGGCAAGAGGCATGTCATTAACTTACTACACACAACACATTTTGTGGGGTTACAGGTTATGTAAAAAAAAAAATTTTTTTGATTATAGCATTAGCATTAGCATTATAAAAAATTAAAACAAATCAGCTGGATGAGCTGGAGACTGGAAAGTTTTCAACCTGCTTTAGTATTAGCATTGGTTTATGCTAGCTTATGACAGCAGATTAAATTTGCAATGGACAGCTGTCATTGTAGCCAACAAAATCCATGGTTATTTGCTAAGAAATAATCATAATAATGTCTTAAACGGGTTAAGGTTAGACCAAAACCGGTTGTTTTAAAAAATTACTGCATTTCAAATTTTAAATCTGCCACCATACACCAGGTGTAGCAACTATAACTAAGTGTATTGTGAAGGGTCAACTAGGTTGAGATCTGGCGGATGCATAATTTTCTAGATCTACATTCATCATGGTTCTATTACTTGTGACATTAGGTGTATTCGTGTACCTGTATGTGGGGAAAGTCTCTCAATGATTTACCCTGCGCAGCACTACGACTCTTTCCTTGAACAACACATGAGTAATGCTACAAGGATTTTAATAAGCCCAGCATCCCCGCGCCTTGCTGTGCATTTCCATTTACAGTTTTACAGTACTGGGATCCCTCTATAAATCACACAGCAGCCTTTGGATTAACAGAGTGGAGCCAGAGAAACAACTACCCATGGTACTTCAGAAATAGTTGAATCATTGCCTTGAAAACTGAGCACTGCTTTCACTTGATGTGTAAATCTAAAAAAGGCAGGATGGTAAATTCCACCTCTCAGTTCTGCTTCGGGTTTGTAAAAGAGGGATAATGGCAGTCTTTCCCCACACCCTCCCACATCTCTCACTCATTCCTCATCTCCATAATGACTTCACTTCCTATGCATGCGGCACGACGTCTGTCTGTCTCGCTGCACCATACTGAGGTGTTATGAGTGACAGCTGTTGACGGGGCTGTTAACGTCCAAGTTTTTGGTTGACGTTCCGGTCAAATACGGAGACGAAGAGAGCTGGGGTTCAGATCCAGAGGCAAACTGCTGCATGTGGCGGGCCTGACACTGGTCCATGTCAGACAGGACTGCAGGGTGGCTCAGTGGTTCAGTGTTGGAAGCTAGTGATTCCCTACGTTTAAATATTTAGACTGCGCGAGCTTGCCGCTGCAGTCTGCACAGCCCTGGTGGTGGGCAGAACATGAAGAAAGTGGGTGAGGTGAGGGAAAAACAGAAGGGTGTAGAGAGAAATTTGGAAGAGGAATACAAAAGGCACAAAGTAATAGAGAGGGAGGAAGGTGAATGAAGCTGAGACTAATGGCGCTAACAAATTTTAGTGAAAGTTGAACCACTGTTTGTTTTTGTTCCTGTAGTGGAGAAAGACTCCTTTCTTGTGGACACCCACACGTGATGGAAGAAGCCTTGGCATCCTCACGGCGTTCTGTCTCATGGCGGCCTTTATCTTTCTTCATCTCATTCTTGCACCATCGATTCATTTCCTCCCCTCGGGCCTTGAGTTAAAGTTGCAGTTGAGGAAGAAGCACATTGAGTTTTCATGCGAGCAGGTAGAAAATAATCACAGATTTCCTTTCAGTACAAAATACAAACACTTATGTGCTTGTCATCTTGTTTATGTGTTTTAACTTAGCGCATATTTGCTTGTAAGTGTCAGTGTGGTGTGTGTATGTGTTGCTGGCATACATTACACAAACTTTATGCCCAGCAGGCATAACCTCAGAGATAAAAGTAAGTGAGGTATGTGATCGTACATGCAGCCTACGGTATGTAAACAAGAGTGTGTGTGTAGGTGTGTCCATGTTTATCTGTTTGCTGTTTTCATTCTTACTATTTAATCAGGACCTGATTTACACCTGGGACACCAGGTGAATGCAATTAACTACCAAGTAGGAAAAACAGCAGTACTATGGGTTCCAAGAAGTGGACCTTTGTATTCTTTGGTCTACACAGGATTTTGTTGTGGTGCATGCAGGGTAATGCTCGAAAGATCAAAGAAAGCAAGACCGAAGCATCCATGTGTTTATGAAATGTAGCATTAAACCTATTGGCTCTCAAAAGGCTATGAGATGTTCTTTCAGCTGCTAATGAAGTGTGTAATCTGCGAACAAGCTAATGAGCTGTACTGATTTCATTAGAGTTAGAAATCTAACCGCCGTATCTAAGAGTTCCCATAAGACGTTTTCACGCAAGCTGAAAAAAGTTAGATTCCTGATCATTTATACGACGATCACCTTACATGGGTAATAGAGCTAATTCTGTTGCTTCAATAGTTACAAGGTATGTGCACTAACAACTCGAATCAACTTTGCTCATATGGGGAGAAACAAATTGGGCTTATTTCATAAAAGAATAGGAGAAAACAATTTCTGCCAATACTAAAAATTACTAACGAATTGTGTAAAAACAGCACAGTGTGAATGTTTTAGGTGATGCACTACATAACAATTCACAACTCAAGTGATTCAGATTACATGTACAGTTTATACTGGACTGTATTTGCATGAGGCATTCAAATGACATTTAATGAAACTTCAATGTTTTTTCAATGCTTCAGTTCAGTTTATATACGTGTGCACACAAAGCATACAAAGCATTCTAACACAGTAGACCTGCTAAAATTGTTTTGAAGTATAAAGAGACAAATACAACAAAGAAACTGTGAAAGTATGAGCAAAAGTCAGTCAGATAGTTTAAATAGTACACTGTTGTGTGTACTGTGAACGGGTACTGTAGGAGCAGACAGAGTAAGGAACATTTTAAGTACATACTTGTATGTTTTCATTTTCTATTACTTTGGTGATTTAAGTTTCATGAAACAGACGTTTAGTTTTTAAAATTCAATGCAGTACTTACAAAAACCATATGTGTTATTTTTGTTAGTGAGAAAAGACGGATGTAGTACTGCTGGAAGGGACATTTTTACTCCAGTGGACACTGAAGCAGGACTGAAGTAGCCCTACAATGCACTACACACTCGAGTGACACACACACACATTATCACCCTGCAGCAAACAATGCTAGCTTCTCGGCCAAACCGCACTCCTGTTAAAAATAAATTTTAATGTGTGCTAAGCCCAGACTGTCAGTGGAAAGCACTAATAATATCTCTCTATCTCCCCCTCTCTACTCTGTCTTCTCCGCCGAGGAACAGGACATCACAATGACGCACATCCATGGCGTCTCTGTCACTCTGTAAAATGTTCCAGCGCTACGCTGAGGGGAAGGCAGCATGAAGCAGAAGAGACAGAGCTGGATGCCGTATGTTCAAACTGTTAGTTTAATAAAGGTGACGTAGGTCAAATAGGACGGAGTAGAAAGATGGCAGCTTAGGACAGAGAAACAGGTAGAGAGATGGAGTAAGGAGACAAACTGGAGTGCAGACAGCAACAGAAAGACAGACAGCCACACGGGAAAAAGGGCTGAGAAAAGCAGATATGCACGACGAGAGGAAGAGCCACGGAGACAAAGTGACATGCACGCCAAGCAGACTCTCTCCCTCAGTCATCACTTCAACACCACAACACCGCAAGCGACTGCAAAACACATGGGCCCGCTCTGCCTGCACAATGGGCTATTATAGGCCTGTAGGCCTACAGCAGAACGTACGCACAAAAATCAACTTTCAGCAAACAGATCTAAAGTGGCGCAGACATCAAAACAAACAAATGCTACATGTGTATTTTTGACCGTAACTACTCTTTTCGGCGATAAATATCTCTGCAGATCATATGACTTTTGTGTCGCAATGATACACAGACACACGTGTAAGTGCGTATGTGTGTGAAGTGGTGTCTAGGCCGTGGCAGCGTCAGGAAATTCCATGGGATGTTTTCAATAAGGCTGGGCAGCGGCAGCCAGAGTACTGGCAAATGAAAACCTGCTGAAGCACACCACAGAGCTTCAACAACACACTGCCTACCCTCTTAGCAATCCTCCACTCATCAGAAAAAATGATAACTGTGTGTGCTTGTGTATAGAAATTACAGTGCGTGTTTATTGTTTGCGTGTGATCAGGAGAGAGGGCGACTGAGTATGCATATTTTGCCTTGTGAGTGATGGAAAAAAAGTGCACTGAGGCTTGTATCTGTTTACAATAGCAGCAGAACAAGTGTCCAATGTGTGTACAACGTGTCTGCGAGCATGCTTCCCCTTTACTGCTATCATCTGGTGTTGCTGTGTCGTTCTGTCCGAGGGGAAACAGTGATGCGTTCACTTGGCCTCACACAGAACGCTAACGTCATGCTACAGTGGGTGCCTATGATTGGCCCCCATTACATAATGTTGATAGTAATAGTGAACAGCAGTGACCACAGTGGTGTAAAGGAACAGGATGTGAGACTGTGAGGAGACAGAACGAAAGAAGATGGAAAAGCTGAATAGCATTTTTATAATGAATATTCATTCAGCAACACAATGTTGCTCACTTCAGCCAAAATAGTTTGACATTTTCCTCTCATTTCGAATCTGAACGCTAAACTAACTTACTGGCTGATGTCTAACAGACAACTAAGAGAGTGGGATTTCATCTAACTGAACTGGCTTATTTTGCTGAATGTCAAACAAGGCAACCGACACACAGATGTTATCAGATTATGAAGTTGCCTTAGACATTCAGCAGACGGAGAAACTTTCATTTGACGTCATGTTTCTGGTAACCTAACAAATGTCAGTGCAAGTCAAATATTCAGCCTCCTTTTAGCTCTGGTTTGGCCTCTGTTAGCTAAAGCCTGACCAAAATGACTTTCCTTACATCACTAGCTTTTTTTTTCTGAAATATGACTGCTACTGCTGGCAAAAGGAGAGCAGTGAAACAGAACCATATATATATATATATATATATATATATATTCATTTTGTGGACTAAAACTATAAACCAAATTAACCAGCTACTGTAAATGAAGGTTAATGGCTGCCTAGAGCTGCGGAGTTAAGTGAAAAGGTTCGTGATCTGCGAGCGACCTCTTTAAAAAAAATGCTGATTAGTTTTGCTGATGTATTGTAGACTCGCAGTAATGTAAACTCCCTGCATAAGAGTTCAGCTATTCAAAATATATTCTGAATTACTGACTGAAACAGAGAGACTCAAGTTTGGACCGTCGATATCATAAAATCTTGGCCCAACTTCGGGCTCCAGCAAGAGAAATACTGCTCAGTCAGTCTCTTTTATACTGCCTGGGGTAATTCAATTATGCCTGCTGGAGCTGCTTTTACCTCTGTAATTTGTACTAATAACCTGTTGGTGAAAGTGAGGAAAATAAAAGAATGTCTGTTACAACATGCGTGTGTGCATGTACATGTGTGCAGGACTGAGGTGAAAGAGAAAGAAACTGCTTTAGCAAGTACAAAAGCATACATTTTGCACATAAAAGCACTTGTGCCACAGGAAGGTGTAGGTGTACAGCAAGAGGAAAGGGGGAGGCTGGGAAGTAAGGTGCTGAGCCGAGCAGAGATGGATTTCCTGCCTGAACCACTTTATACACACGCCGTATAGTTTAATTACCCTGTGAAAAAACTCCTGGATTGGACTGCGACAATGGTAATTCTAGAGGGCCTTGACCTGAGCGCTGCCCTGGCTCTTTCCCGACAGTCCTGTTTTCCTTCTTCTGCTCTGGACATAGTTCAGGCTGGAAGAGAGGGGTCCAAGGGAAAGGCAGCTAAAGGGCCCATTAATATTCATGTCTTGTTTGGCAGAAATGCAACCTGATGAATAACAAAAACAGCCACTTGACAGACATAAAAACACTGGTAACAGAGACACTGACAGTCAGGCAAACAGCGCCAGGATCATCACACGTTATCGCCCCGCGTTATGACTATTCCGTTTTATAATCCAGTATAAGCCATGTGCTGTACTATGAGCCCACCGCCTGCAGTCACACACGTCATATCTGAGTGTGATTCTGAGATCTGACCATAAAGATTGGATTTTACGTGATCACATTATTGTACGCCCACATTTGGCCTGAAAGTGGCTGTTATACGTCTCCCCAGGCTGTATTTATTTTAAAATATGTCTGGACAATTTTAACCCTCACACCTCCTGTCTTCTTTATTTCTCGTCATTATTCAAAATACACATTGCGGTTAGACTGTAATCAGACTATAAGCAGAACTCACAAAGCAAGCCTGACCACTTCCATAATTACTTTTTTTTTTTTTTTCTTTTAATCTTGAGGAACTATGTGAGCACAGACAGATTTCTGGGAGTCCAGCCCGTCACTTAATACATCCTGGCATCATTGGATGATAAAATTTCATGGCTGGTTACGGCCAAAGGGAAACAGGGACCAGCAGGGACAGTTACAGGACCGTAAAGACGTGAGTCAGCGTCTTAAGGACAGAAGTAATGGATGAGAGAAAGGAAGCTTTGTGATGGGAGAGGCTTTATTCAGGCTGATTTATGAAGCCTTTTGCGTCTTGTTTTGGGTAAATCTGCCCAGTTTGTCATCTGAGACAGAACTTATGTCTAATCATCAAAGTGCATTCTCTCTGTTTTTCTACATGCATTTACAGGAGGATAGAAACTACTGAGACATGATAAGTGTGGTACACAGATGTGCAGCTGGATTTACTGCTGCTACTCATTTTTGTTGGTATATTACGGAAACAATTTAGTTTTTATAACATGTATTCTATACAGATCTGCAATGAATTAGTTAGAAGTTTTAAGTGTGGTCATAAACATGAGTTAATTGACAAAAGAGATGGCTCAGTGACTCATCAACAATTGATCAGTATTTTTATTCTCAGGAATTATTTAATTCTAGTATTAGTAAATGTTTTAAAATACCTTTAACAGGTTGTAATTGACAGTATATTTCTAGAAGTGGACCTAGAAGGCAGCCCCGGTACTTAGTTGCGTAATAAGCTTCTGACGTAGTAAATCAGACACTAATTACATTCAGATTGTGAACACAAAACTGAATGAGCGTGCAGCATGAATTCTTCCTGCTCTTTCATGTAAATCTGGCCCTCATTGACTGCTATCTGCTCTGCCTTCCTGAGGCCTGTACTGAGACCTCTGTGTTTACTGTATGTGTGTGAATTTGATTATTTGTGCATGCTATAAAGTATGTGCACACATACACACATGTGCAAGTATGAATACGTGAGTGTGAGCGTGTGTGTGTGTGTGTGTGTGTGTGTGTGTGTGTGTGTGTGTGTGTGTGTGTGTGTGTGTGTGTGTGTGTGTGTGTGTGTGTGTGTGTGTGTGTACTCAGCAGGCTAAAACTGTAATGGTTCTTATCACTTCACACTAGCTGTCAGTACTCTCATACACAAGCTGCAGCCTGTAGGTGACCCGACACACATGTTCACCTCCAATCTGTGCAGGACCAGGTCGGACACAAGAGAAAGGCTTACTGAGGGAAAACAATTTTAATGGTAACAAGTCTCTGTTGGTTCACTTTAGTTCCCCTAATGACAAAAAATCACAAGACAATGCAAGTAGCAGCAAGGGATGAAAAATGTCAGTTTCACGTAGGTCGGTTTTGATCACTGTTGCATACCATCGTATCACTATCTATTCCAAGTTAAAATTCTTGTTGGTAGTCTGCTTTCTGTAAGTTGATAAAGTCTGAGACACAGTCACATATTTAACCACTGAAGATTCCTTGGCTGAACACCATCCTTTTTCTCAGCACACATTTAAACGCATATACATATTCACGTTCAGGAGCTGCCCAGGAAAACAACCTAAGTTAGCAAGGGAATCAGTCATAAGTGCCTTAATTGTAGTAAGTTCAGACATGAGAAAACTGTTTCTCTCACCGTCTTTATCTCGAGGGATTCAGCCGTTTAATCATCGAACTCCCACTCACAAGTCCAGTTTACTTTCTGCCCTCTGTGCTTTAGCTTAAACTGAGCTCTCACACACCAGTACAGTGCTGCGTCTAAAGATTTAACTTTGTCTTATTAGTATGCAAATCATACAGAGCCTATCCTCCTACATCTAAAAAGCAATACTCTGTATTTCCAGTATGTTTTATTCAGTCTTATTGCCTTAGAAAGATGTTTTTGTATGTCCATCACCGTTCGTGTATTAAACAATGCAACATTGCTAACAACTTGTAATAAGAAACATGACTGTTTTTTCTGTATTTCCGTGCTACTCCATCTCCAGCTCCTCAGTGCTTTTTTTAGCCTAAGGAGTTGGACCGGGTTCGTTGGCTTTTTGAGGTTCACACGACTTTCAGTGTTTCATAAACACAGTGTGTAACAGGAGAGGGCGAATTATCAGCTCTCATTTATTCATCTACGTACACTTCAGATAAACACCACCACAAATTCCCAAAATTAATTCCTCCATTCACAGTCAGTATGTCTGACTTACAGTGTTCAGTCTGTTACACACACTCACACAAACGTGCACACACGCACACACATGGCAGCTGGATGGTGCAACAGCAGCCTTGTCCAAACAGCACAAAGAGCAGAGGGAGCAGAAATGCTCAGAGGAAGGACGCAGGCATTCAGCATTAATCATACACTGTGGCACACACACTTGCATGCACTTACACACACACACGCACACGCCTACGCACGCAGACACACACACATACAGACACAAACCCTGGAGGCGGCACCACCCATTTTCAGATGCACATACACACAGTCATACAGTAAACAGACACACAGACACCCGCCCACCACCTGCTTTTGTGGGCAAACACACTTACATGTACGCGTATGTTGATACACGCACGCACATACACACACACACTTCCCTCAGGACACACTACACCATTCAGGAAACATTAGCAGCATTAGCCAGGAATGCTAATTGAAACAAACAGCTCATGGTTTCTTCATTTCTGAGGTGGGAGCTGGCTGTAATTGAGACTTCTGTGCGTGTGTGTGTGTGTGTGTACACATGTATAGACACACGGTTGTTCATGCCAGAGATCTGGGAACCATTGTACACTATTATTGTCCTGCTTTTTCTCCAGCTTTGCTTTCAAACACGAAAGAGAGCAAATTGTTCCCCATAAACACACATTAGTGCTGACAGGATCAGTGTTCAAGACCAAAGCAAACCTGATCTTTCTTTCACTTCACAATTACATGCAAACACACACTCTCAGCTTCAATCAGAACGTATTTGGAAAGACCTCATTTAATGCAAAATAGAGATTAAGGTTTGAATTGCTGCCATGATGGATTCTCATATTGTTTGGCCTGCAGTTTAGAGAGATATCCCATAACCAGCCGGGTTAGAGGTCAGCTGCTGTGGCCGAGGGGGAGAAACTGAACCCTGAACACCCCTCATACAGTATCTGAGACTCCCTTACCTGCACCGAAAGCAAAGAAGTACGTCTGGTTGGGGTTTCTCTGCAGCAAGGCGGACACACGGCGGGCCATTCGCTCGTTGCGTTTGTAGATGAGCTCCTGGCGGAAGTAGCTGTCAATCTGCAGGGCCGTCATGCGGTCATGAGCTGGCAGGGAGCTGTTGATGAAGTGAGGCAGCTGAGAGAAAGAAGGAAAATGTTATGGTGAAAATCCATCGCGGTATAAAACGTTCATGAATCATTTACATCAAACACGCAAAAAGAAAGGACTGGTGTTAAAGAGACTGAGAGGGATAGAAAATGAGATGGATGAAAGAAGAGGACTGAATGGGGGTGTTGATGACAACCTGGCAAATGTGTGTGCCCGTATGAGTGTGAGACTTGGCAGCGGGGAGTGTTTGTGACATGGCGCTTGACAGAAAATGACCAATGCAATGCTCTGCTAGACAGGCTGGCTTTTAATGAGAGAGCATCAATGAATGAATGAGAGAAAAGTGTCAACAGCACAGAGTGCGTGTGCAGCACATTTCTATATGACTGTGTACACTAATGTGTTTATATATACGTGCATGCCTCACTGAGTGCACATGTAAGTTCAGTATATCCACTGGTGTGAGCGTGTGAATGTGTGTTTAATTGCTGTTTGATTTACTAAGAGCCAGACAGTCAAAGACAGACACGGTGGCTCTGTTCCACTCTTGGATGCGTCAGTAGATTCAACAGGCTGTTAGTCTGTGAGGATGAGTGGGGGTCGGTGATGGGGTAGCCTCTGGGTTTGGCATCGGGGTCTTAGCTGTCCAACTCAGACACACACAGTCTCATTTTCTCTGTCTTTCCCTTCCTGTCAGAGTATCACTGTACCTCTATTTGACTTTTTCTGGCAGTTTCTCTTGATATATACGCAATAAAGTAAGAAATATCAGAGATAGGTGAAATCCCAATACACCAGAGCCCGTCTATTTGCTCTGTTCCTTCCTCCTGGCATGCTGTCTGCTGCCAGTAATAAATACGTCTTTTCTTAACAGAGGCCTGTTTATACTATTGTGGCTCTGAAATTCTTTTCCATGTGTTGTACTTCCTATTTTGGACATAAAATAAAAATCTCATTTTGATCTTTCATCTACAGTTTAGAATTAGAATTGGACGAGGAGGGTGCAACGGCCTTCACTGCCTTTCACGCTGTGTTTTTTATCCTTCAAACTGACCTGTGAGCAGTCCTCCTTCCCCTGTTCATATTTCAGTGGGATCTCAATTTCTGCCCTGTCATCTTCCTTCACTGGTCTCTCTTGTACAACCAAGAGTCTACCTGAGGCTACGCAATCTTCGGTCTTTCTTCCCAAGCTGGAAAGAATCAAATGATGGCAGGATTGGAGACAGTTGTAGATGTTGCAGGATGTTTTTGTGTCTCCATGTGTGTTGTGCACATTTGCAGATGTGTTTAATCTGGAATTGTATTTGAGTGTGACAAGAACACACACATTTATACACACAGTCGTTGTCTAAATCAGAGTTACAAGTTGACACTGCAGTCGAACAGCTGCGAATGGTGCATAAATCAGTGCATGAGTGTGTGTGTGTGTGTGTGTGTGTGTGTGGTGTCTGAATATTGAATACATGGGGGGATTTATTGTACCACATGTGAACAAGGTGCTGCTCTCCAACACCCATCCAAAATCTGTATCTGACACATTTCCTCTCACTCCCCCGACTGCTCTACCTACACTCTGTTTCACATAAAGGTTGAAAGGTTCTAATTCACACCTCCGTCAGATATTTATTTATTTAATTTGTAAAAGAGAACTCCAGGGATTTTACACATCAAAGTATGTTTACAAATCCTGTGAAATACTGATAGATATGTGGGGGGAATAAAAGTGTTTTGTGGCTCCAGAGGAAAGCTGTGAGAAATCTGATAAATTGCCTCAAGTGATGTTGCTTCGCGTGGTGCTGAAGACTACAAGTTTGAAAACAAGTGTGTAGTTACAAAGATGTGATCTCACCACTGTAGCCCACTCCTCATTGGAGGAGGTGACATTTTGCCAGGGAATATAGTTATATAGTGTATATATAGTAATATAGTGAGATTGATTACTCCACATTTCAGCTACAGGATGACCCGGTTATATGATTTGTCGTAACAGTTTCTCCATGTTCTGTGTAGTTTCCTGTTTTTAACATGAGCTTCCTCTGTTTATAAAGATGAAACCATGTATGCAGATTCCATTTGAATTCTATAATCAAAAACATCAAATTATTTTAAAAACAAACCCAAAGCAATAAAGTATAACATGATTTTCCATAAACTATAATGCAATCTAAATATGCTCAGAGTAAACGCGAGAGACAGAGAACTCTGATTTTGCAAGTAACGTAATGATGAAACCTGCCACAGTTAGTCTTTATTCACATTTGGCAGGTTGGTGGTTGTTAATTTCAAGACTTGACCTGGTTTGGATGACATAAGCCACATTACTCATTTATCTCATTTTTGCATTGCATGTAGTTACTCAGTGGGGAAAGAAAGCCAGAAGGAAAGAAAGAAAGCTGCATTCACACAGATATTTGTAGCCTGAAGCCTTGTATTGTCTGTGCTTTTTCAGGGTGACTGACCCGGGTTCATCTGGATTGACAGGGGTTCATGATTCATACATAAAATGAAGCAGAGTTGGACGGATATAGGGGGAAGAGAGAGGTGGAGAAGGAGTGCTTCATCGTTGCTGTGATGCGTGAGGATAGGGTGAGTGTTTCATGACGAGAGTAAAAAGTGTTCGGTCGGAGAGGGGTCAAGGTGGGAGTGTAGCGGTAAATACAGATAACTTATCACAGAAAAGGCCATTAGCTGCGTTGTATCCCAACCTACACAGGAAATGTGGAGTGACAGGGAAATATTTCCTCCCTTCCTCACTACTGGTATCGCTCTAACCTCACTTGCTCAGTCAGTTTGTCCTGCCAGCAATTTACTCGCTTCTATTCTTTCTTTATGATTTGGCTCTTTGAAGTCAGAAGTCTTCTCTTACACTTTCCTTTCATCTATTTTCCATTTCCTTTCTTGTTCTCTGATTTCCCCTTTTGTGGAGCATATTCAGTTCCTATGCAAACATCAGAATAATCAAGCATTTAGGTTAAATCTTGCTTTACAAAACAATGTAGATAGAAGTTATGGATCATATCAACATTCATTTTCCAGTAATTTTGCAGTCAACTAACATAAATGTTTGCGATTGCATCTTTCCAACTTGTCTTCATGGGTGTTTTTTTTTACCTTTTGGGTCTTTTTCTATCTTCTATCCTGCAGCATTCTGCTGGGCTCTGCCCATCATCGACCTCTTTCTATTATGATGAAGATTGAACCGGGAGAGGATCAGGGGTGTTAGAGGCCTCTAGATTATGTCCCGTCTATCAAAAAACACCTGCTCTTTTACTGCTCTTAAAGTTCTCACACACACACAATCTGCTATAGATCATCAGGAGGCAGGCACCGCAGTCAGGCGCCTGATTGCACTAGCATGTGCTGGGGAATGTTAATACATGTTATTATGACACGAGGAGCAGGGGCGAACTGATGTGATTTAAAGCGCTCATGCAGGAAACGACTGTAGCCACGACTGCAGGTGAAACTGTGGCTAACAAGCTCTTCATGGCCCCCAGAGAGAAGAAGAAGAAGAGATGGATAGACACAGACAACGAAGGAGACAGTGGGAGAACATAAGAAAAAAGAGAGATGTGTGTCTTTTGTCAAGGCTAAACAACAGAGGCAGGGTGAGATGTGTCTCAATAGTTATTTGTGCATACCTTCTCTTACTTTGTGTGTCTCGTGTAAATGATGCGGAATCTGTGCAGTTGAGCGGTGAGTTGAGGTTACATGGTGTGTTAGGTTTAATGAGACTTCAGGATCAGTGAGGGAGGCTGACGCAGAGGGCTTTTCGAGTAAATCTTCATTTGAGGGTGAAGATGGAGTGAGGGCCACTGCACGCGATGCCTCGGTATGCGTGCTTACTAAATATTGAATGGCCTTTTGACAGCTAGCGGAGTTGGGTGTGAAGACTGATGAGGGGGCCATCACTGAAGGAGCAGAGGCTATGTTAGGAAACGCAAAGTTAGAGGAGGTCAGATGGCGTATTTACAGCTGAGTCCAGAGCTATTAAAGTGTCAGACTATCAAGTAACTTGAGGTGGAGAGGGATTAAGATGGCAATGTGCAGTTTTGTGGAATTGATGCGCAAGCCTAAAAGTTTGAGGTGATGATAGGGTGATGGCAAAGAAGTGGGTATGAGAGGGTTTGCCAACTGAAATCAAGGATCAGCCTGATTTGAGTTTTTGAGTACTGTTACAGATGTTTTTGGATTAAAGCTGCAAGTAGCTGGCATTTTATGTGAATATTTTACTATATCAGAAACTTCACCATTCTTTTGTCCAACAAAACTAAACAAAACCAAAAACATTCACTTTCACTCCTGTAATTTAATTCTTGGCGGAGTGAAAAAGCCTCTGAGCCAACACTAAAACTCTGCACTTGGTTGGACCTGTAAAATGAATACAAGAGGAAAAGTTGAGCCCAAATTTGCAGAGGTATTTCGAGATAGTCATTGAGTCAGATTAGTTGGCCACTGATAAACTCCTGCTGTGACTTGACAGAGAAACATGGCAGACTACCGACTGGCCCCCGACCAATCATAGCTCATCATGTTTTATAACTAGGGAGCAGCTTCACTAATCCAACTGACAGCACCAACAACAAATGTCTAGGTATGTTAACATGTTTTATAAATGAAAGTCAACCCGGAACCATTCATCATCATCAGTTGGCGGTCTGTCTTTTTTTTTTTTTTTTTTACTAGTTGTAGGAAGCATGTGGATGCACAGCGTACACTGTGAGTGTGCAGAGGGTGATGTCACACCCGCACATGTGATTCATTTGTTATAATCCTCCTGAACCGAGTATCACCCTTGTGTGATGTTTTATTTCAATGAAATGAAATAAAACATAAATCTATAGTTGTGGGTGGAAGAGTGCTCTGTAGGTCACAGAAGGCTGATGCTGAAGCCAAAAGCGTGTGTGTATAGTGTGCATTGTTTTAAATCACACATGTTTTGTAGGTCAAGAGAGTGACAGGCCGTGTCACTATTTATTATCACGCTACGTATCATATCGTATAGTTTAGTTCATCACGTTACGGCAGTTTAAGTTTGTTGTTATTCTATTTGGTTAATAAACATTATAAAACTTACAATGTGGAGATTTTCTTTGGATTTTCTTTGCAGCAGGAGCCGCCTCAGCCTCTCAGTGGCCTTTTTTTGGATAGTGGTCGCTACATTGATTGTCTTTAAAAAAATTACACAAACACTTTTACACAATTTAAGTTTCTCTTTAAATCTACATGGACCTCACAGGGTGTCATGTTAAAGGACCAAACATCCAAGGATTGATGATGTATATGATGATGATCACCCTTTCATTTCTGACACCCCGTATCTGACAGGTCAAGCCATACATGCTGATATCATGTAGTCAGATGCTGACATAAAAGTAACTTAATGTGGGACATTGTTTGGTTATAACTTCATATATTCTGATGAAAGAGTTTGTTGGGAGCATAAAGAGGGCAAGCAATTTTGTAAGAGCAAAAATATTGTGCAATAATTGCATTAGATCATTGGTATTATGATGGTCAATGGTTCATACTTTATGGTTTTTATGTTGCCCTTTTTGAAACCAGCTGTTTTAATTGACAAAAGTAAACTCCATCTTATTTTTACTTTGGGATCAACCATCCTTTAAATAAACATTTCTGCACGTTCTAAATCTAAAGAGACCGACCTGTGAGGTGTCATGGTTGAAGATAATGGAGCTGAGATCACCACAGTTGTAGTGGGTAATGAGGTCTTCAGTGGTGTAGGAGCCCTGCAGGCTGCCTGCTCGGACGCCCTCGTGCTGCAGCAGCGTCTGGTTCAAGGCAAACAGCACCTGCAGGGAGAGAGAGACAGAGAGACAGGAAGGGTGCTGTTACTTTCTGCATCCACAAACTCAGTTTTTCTCCGCTCTGGGCTCAAGAGGAATGTGCAATGAAGGGGGAGAAACTGTGCAAGCATGGCCAGTGTTACTCTTTAAAAATATAATGTGATCTTAATATACAATGAGGCCGTTATTCCAGAGCGTTTTGATTTCTTTCAGGATATTTTCATACACTTTCCATACAAGCTGACTACAGGTAAAAGCAGACCACAAAAGACATGGCAATACTCCAATGACTTTCCTCTGAAGGAGGGAGAAAACAGGGGAAGAAAGGGAGAGCGAGAGAGAGACCCTTTAAAAATAACCCTTCTTTCTCTTTCACCAGGCCAGGGTGCCGTAAATTTACAGCACCCATTAAAATCAAAAGTAAACCCTCTTTAGAGAGAATTTATTGCGTGCAGCCGCCAGCCAGCCCAACGACTCCACAGCTGTCCTAGACACCAGGGGTTAACTTCCCTACTCCCGCCCTCTCCAATCCCACGCCACCTCTGACTGGCCTGCCAACTGGGACCGAGTTGTCAATCACTGTTAAGCTCTCTTACAGGAACCAGAGGTGTGTTATAGAAGAAGAGTTTTTTCCTTTCTCTTTCTGTGTACAGTAGATTTCACACACCCAGTAAGACAGTTTCGGTTGACTTGATTAGAACATGTGACTCAGCTCATCATATCTTCAAACCACACCAGACTGATCCATGACTATGATCCTTATTACCAAGAAACCTGACTGGAGCTTCGGAAAATACTGCAGGGAGAACGTCAGCCCAGATGATTTGTGTAGCAGCTTAAGGCCGATACAGCTGCACAACTGATTGAGCCCGATGTCAGAAGTCTAGATCGTAATTCACACAATTAAGTTATGTTTTTGCAATCATAAATGCCCATATCGTGCATATTAAATGTTTCAACTCCAGGTAACCTTTACGCTGGGATAATCACAACCAAGCTATAAGCTCAACCTTGTGACTCTCTCTCTCTCCCTCTTTCTGAGGTCATTGTGTTTGCTAACCAGTCTTGTGGGCTCATTTTGGCTTTGGCGTGCTTTTTTCATAATGCAAGGAGACAACTGATGAGCTAACGGCATACATTACTCTCTCATTATCCCCTCTTTCATGTCTTGACTTTCTCTTCCCCTGCTCTTTCTCCACTTTGACTTCAGAAGGGCGTCCATCCTCTTCCAATCTCTCTGCCAACACCAAAATCCCGAGCCCTTCCTCCCACTGTGAAGCCAAGACCTGAGTCTGATCTTATTTATTCTTTTTGACACGTTTAATCAAGCTCATTCTCTGCTACGCCCACCGCCATGCTGTCGCCCCACTAGAGGTGCATAATCCAGGAATGTGACCGTTTCAGTGCTGAAAAAAAAAAACTGTCTCTCGTGCTTTTCTCGGCTCAAATCTCGGCACCAGACTTCCCAAACTCAGAATCTCCCCTGCTGTTTTAACTAATGATTCTATACCTCATTTCAGTTTCTGTTTCCATCTCACGTGAGATTCTTTTATTGCTCTGAACTTCAGGTCATGTTGAGGTGTGACGCCAAGCCCAGAGATGCTAATACCTGCCTGGTGGCTAACTAGCCACAGTAGCTTATTCTGCTTCTGCAGTTGCTTATTCAGTGCCAGTAAGCTGCCACTGCCCCTAGTCCTTGACCCACAAGGCTTTCTGCCACATCTCGAGGGTTTTTCCAAGAGAAACACCAGAGCAGGCCCTGGGCAGAGTCAGGGGCCGGGGCTGGCAGAGCACACACACCTGCCAGGCTGTTTGTAACGTTGCCAGTTCCCTTTACATGGCAAACTGCACCAGACACGACAGACCGGAGGGTGAGTGCAGTAGAGGATGGATGGTAAGATGAGGGAGCGGGGGTGGTTGTGTGTGGTTGGTTGTGTTGTTAAGGGAGTTGTTATTTCAATATTGTCCGTCTCCTGGGGAAAGAACATCTCTGCAGCTGTAACCATGGCGCCTGAGTTTGTGCTGAGCTGAATGAAAGAGCACGTCAATCACTGCAGGAGAGGCGAAGAGGGAGAGAGAGGAAAAATGCAAACATTCCCAGTGTGTGCGTGCTTGCATGTATATGCATACGTGTGTTTGTGTATGTGTGTGTGCATGCATGCATGTGTTGACTGACAGAGTGGGTGTTCTCATGCTGAAGTGGTCCACTCGCTCTGACAGACTGGCTCTTTTACAGCCAGGCCTTTTCAAAGTAACTAACATTGACACCGTTTACCACATAGTTTACTACTGCAGGTCTCTCCTCTGTCTTTATTCCTCGTCTCATTTAATACATGCGTGAGAAACTCCCATTGTAATTAAATAAAAGCTTTATAAGAACAAAGCTGGAAGGAGCAGAGCACTCGGATGGTTTTGGAACCTGCGATCTGAGTGCAGCACTCCAAAAATTCATTAGTGAGGGTTGGAAAGAAAACAGAAAAAAAAGGGGGTAGGGCAGGAATGGGAGTTCAGAGAGATCTTTTATGTTTCAGAAAATGTCATTTATCAACATGTGTGTGCATTGCAGCAATTGACCTTGAAGTGCGTTAAATCCTGGCTGTTTGCTAGCAATAGTGTTAGCTTGTTTGAAGGTTTTACTGCTCTGAAGCATGAGTAGGTGCCGATGACAAGGTGCTGGAACTGAGAAAGCTCACTCTTGTCGACTACATCACTCCCCTATTATACCTCCTTAAATCTGAATCGGAGAATGTGAGTGATGGATAGAGCTAAAGGGCTTCGGGCTGTGATACAACAGAAGGAAGTGTCAAACTGTGGAGGCCAAATGGCGAACTCTGGCAAAATGGAGAAATGCGATACCCAAGATGACTTTTTACTTGACAGCTGTAAGAGTCGGTACAAGCATGCCTGTTCGTTAATCGTTAATGAAAAGCACAGTTAATACACAGATTGAGAAAAATCTGTCATGTATCAATCCTGTCTGCTTCAATATTTTTCCTATTTTTTCCGAGCCACCCTTTTAATTTCTCTATCCATTACTCACTCCTTCACTCCTTCAAGTTGTGGTAAAACAATGAGAGACTATTCTACACCCCTGCAATCTCATGGAGAAAGAAGAAAGAAAGAACAAAGAGAGGGAGGAGTACCAGCACGAGGAAGACAGAGAGCTGAGAACAAAAGCCGGAGTGAGCTGAAAGTGTGAAAGAATGGTAGAAGACAAATAAAGCCTTGTTCTCTATGAGCGGAGCATGTGTTGTACAGATGGAGGTGATTCTTCTTCATTCGTGCAGTGGAGAGTTGGAGTTTGGTGGTCTACACAGTGTATGGGTATAGCTCTGGCACAGCTACTGGGTATAACCAGGCAATCAGGTGCATGAAAGCATGACAGTGCCTGCCAGCGTCAGGCAGGAGATCTAAGAGCGTTTGTTCCTTCGCACATTACCCTCCTTCTCTACTTAAGCTATTCCTCAGTGGATCTATTCATCTCTTTTCTTCTCCTTGTCTTGCTCACTCAATTTTCGTCCACTCAGGTGTTGAGCGTAACATCATGACAGTAATAAATTATCACTTCTTGAATTGTCACATTGGCTGCCACTATAGGAAATCAGATGGATTGCTTTACAACCAACCTTTTTTAGTTTGTGACCTTTTGATGCAATGAAGCAGTGTCTATTTGACAATTACTTGAAATATGTTGGAAAATAGTTGCTGAAAACATGTGAAAAGACTTTGAATGATATATTACTGAAATGTGGAGTTAGAGGTTAAAACAGTTTTCCACCGGTTTTCAGTCCAGGATTTTGGGTGGCTCGATGACACACTGAGGCCACCCTGAGCATACTAGCAGAGAGATAGAGACTAATTCATCTTGCTCAGAGTGTTTCAAAGTTAGTCATGTCATTGAACTCATGTGACACGTTTCAGTCGCTTCAAAATTGCTGCTTGACTGAGTGGGCGCGGCTTCAGCACATTCAGCGGACACGCCCCCACAGTCCTGGAGCTGAGAGTCCTGCTCATTTTTACTCGATTTTGACACCTAATTTCATAAAATGGCTGGGAGGTAAATAACACTTTCTTCTTTGGTCTGACAAACTCAGAACACACATTTATTCTTACTTTCCACGGACTTTAAGGAAAAGTCTGAAAACAAGAGTGACTAACATTCGTGACAATGACTCTGTGAGGCTATAATTATGCACAGTGGTGCACTAACCTACACGCTAACATTGGCATGCTAACATTATCTTTGGACAGGAAACACATTTCCTTCTTTCTGTGGTTAATGGGAAGTGTGGTCTTTATTTAAAAAACAAACAGTAAAGGTTAAATATGAGCTACCAATCACAGAAACCACAATGGTGTGTTTTTGTTAATTACTGCCAGACATATAAATTAATTTATCATCAATCAGTTGATTCTTAAAAGCTTTGTAGCATCTTTGAATTCTGACCCTCCAAACAGGATGGAAATGGAGCTCTTTCTGTGTCTGGTACCTCTGGTCATTTAATCACCCCCTGATAAAGAAAACAGTACAAACAGTTTCAGGGTGGTGCGTTCCCCTCGACCGCTCACGTCTCCCTGAGAGCCGCTTGTGTTTCATCGTCCGAGAAAGAGAAGAGCTAGACCCCTGACCTGGGACACGCACCGCTGGGTTCCTCTGGGCCGAGCCAGCTTCCCCCGTGGGCTCCGGCTACAGACGACAAGAGGGGATTGGGTTCACAGCACCCTGGGGTGACTGAAGGGAAGGAGGTAGTGAGTTGAAATAACATCCAGGGCAACCCAAGAATAGGAGAAGTGCGATAGCTCATCCCTGTTCCCCACAGAGCAGCCCTAAAAAAGGGTGGATACCAATTTGAGTGAGTGTACTTTCCACTTCATGGCCACAGTAGAAAACCATAAAAGAATTCATAAAAAACACCCCAGTGTCCATTTTCTTTTAACTGGTACTATCTCAGTATGACTTCATGCTTGAATGTGCATGGAGCAGTGGCAGGGGTATTTTAAAAGCCTGCTGTTGTCTGACCTTTTAGTCCAGCTAGCTCTGAAAAGCACCTTGAATACATTAGGGTGGAAAGATGGTGTCACACAAGACCACATCAAAGTTGTCTGGACAGTCTCACATGATAGCTCCGCTGTTGTCTCCTACAGTTTTATCAACAGGATCCTGAAGACTTGTTCTTTCTTTTTCTCTCTCTAAGGGAATCATGTAACCTGTCAAGGGCTTTAAAGGCAACAATCGAGCATAAAAATGCCTCAAACTCGACCTCCAACGTCAGAGCTTTGCCAAAATAGTTTTACAGCCCTTCGGCGCCTTTCTGCGTATATCGTTTGCTTATTTGAAGGTGAGCAGCACTTTCAACTCATCACATCTGGCATGAGCTACAGCAAGCCAGAGCCATGCTTTCTTCCAACTCTTTATCCCTGTTAATACCCACAATACACACACACACATGCGTGCACACTCACAAATACAACCACCCATAAGCACACACGCTAATAATTATACACACCGCATTCCTCTTTGAGCAATACCTGTATACAAAACACATATTGTCGAAAATGAAAGAGAAGATCAGTTTTCCACTCAAGACAGTGTCATCATTGTGAATATTGTTTCTCCTTTGTCTCTGCCTCTCTTTCTCTTCCCACTTCCCTTCTCTCTTCTCTCATTTGCTCTCTTTTTCTATCTCACTAAGTCGCTCACCCTGCCTGGTCTACCTCCTGTCTCAGCCTAGGAAATCCAGGGATTACCAGAGGAACAATCCCAGTGGCAGAGGCCTGCTGCTCCCAGCTTCCACAGAAAGCTGACTATTCTTCCCCCTCCTTCTTCCTTCCGTCCTCTCTTATTTCCTTTTGAGACAGGGGGTGATGATGGGAGATATGGCTCTTTTAGCGTGAAATGGTAAAGCCCGTCCAGCACTGTGTTTTATAAACAGTGACCTATAAGACTACTTTTGCATATTAAGTATTTGCACATTGTCACAACTTCTGCTGCTTGACTTCAGGCAGTAAGGATCATTGTAAAATTAACATTAGGTAGAGAAAAGGTGCAGATTTCACAATCAATACTGACAGATGGGTGAGACAACTACATACTTATGTATTTCGAGTGAAATATTCCTTACATATTTCTATTATTATGAAAATTGGACAACTATGTCATGTCTTCATCATCCTAGGAAGAAAATATTCAGCTTGCACAACACTACTTAGCGAAGAGCGTCAGAGAGGATTTAGAAGTGGGTTTACCCATTACTGACTAAAAACTGAGGCAGACTGCACTACACCTCTGACTAAAGTTTGTTCTCTCCACCATCCTCCTCTCTGCTTGCCCTTTTCCAATTCTTTATCCTCTTTCCTCAAATAAAACCAGTTCTATAGACACTCATACACACACACACACATACTGTATATACCCCTCGAGTCCCCAGAGCCTCCTCTCTCCTTAATAAGAGTCTCCAGTGAATGAGGGGGTGGGTGTCGCCCCTACACTTGTCCACAAATAAACCCTGCTGTTTGACTTGGCAGCGCTGCTGCTGGGGCCAGTCATCCCAGCTTTCCTGCCTCCTCAGAAAACAGAGAAAATAATAAAGTATCACTTGATCCAGAGTGAAAAAGCGCCCAGCTGGTACCTCACCGTGAATATCCACAAGCAGGGGGTGTGAAAGAGTGGTGGAAAATTATAGAGGGAAATTGTGCTAATTTTTGTTTTCTTTCAACATCAAGGGCCCAGACCTTTTGGACAGGAATGAGTCTGTGTGTCAGTTTATGAGGACAACACAGCTGAACATGAAGGTGAAGGTGACAGGTGGAGAAGGGTCAGATTGCACCACCTTGCACTTTGCTTCTGATTTCTGACTAAAGTAAATACAGCTGAAATCACAATGCTTGATTAAAAAGGTAAAGTTTTTTGTTTTTTTTTAGATTTTATATCTGTTTTAGCATCTTTCAGCTCCTTGCTTTGATTTTACAGCCCACAACATTTTAATGCCTCACTCAACATCAACCTTGGTTCAAACCACTGCAGACACCAAACAGCAGCAGACACACAAAGTTAGCCACTGGCTGGTGAGCAGCATATGTTTAGCAGCTAAAAAGTAAAAAGATATTTCCCTCAGAAGTTGGTGGAGATGAAAACAGAGCTAAAACATGTCAGACTTACATCCATCAGGTGGCCAGAAGCACTTCTAAATGAATCTTAATGTTGCTCTGTTTCTTCTAGATATTGGTGAGTTTATAACCTCAGGGGCCAAAATTAAAAGTCAGATAAGTCAGTTTTGATGTTAATTAAATGAATGAATTTAGATACATTTATTTTAATGTAATACATTCATTTGAACAGGACCCAATACAGTGCATTGATCATCCGTTTTCAAAAGGATGCTATAATTATTGCAAAATAAAATGCTGAAAGTGCAGCCATGTGTTGGGGCCTATAAAACTCTCCTTTGAATCACTGAGAAGAAAAACACCATGTGTTGGCTTCATAAGTAAAGTATCATTTATTATTTTATTGCTGTTTTTTCTGCTTTATTTGATATGTGTAGTAGATCTATGTATCTATCACTCTAAATAAACTGCACCTGAAGGCAATGATCTCACCCACCATCGGATCCAACAGATTTCTTCAGTTGTTTTAAGGAAAATAAGATTAAAGGACTTTGTACACTAGATCAGGTCACTCTGACCTTATCTCCCTCAAAGCTCATAGTCCACTTCTAACATCATGGCCTCCACTAATCCTAACACATTTCACAGTCTGCTTTTTTTCCAAGGGAAAAAACGCTCATTGAATTCCATCGGATTTATCCGGCTCCCATTATGATGTGTGATGCTATCCAAACCAGATGAGCTGGGTCTTCTCCACGGCATGAGAAAGGAGCAGGGAGAAAACAGCCGCGTATGTTTAAAACATGCCTCCACGGCCCCAAACCAAGGCCCGACCACTCTCTCTTATCTCCCCTAGTCTGCTTTGGTTGGACTAATGGCTTTAGACAGAATAATTCCCAAAGAATGACTTGTCATTTGCAAAGTCCACATCTCAAGTCCGGCAGAAACATGAGAGCCAAACATAATCTCCTGCATGGACATTAATTGTGTAATGGAGGAAAAAATGGACCCAAATTGAAAAACAGCAAGTGTCCAAACAGTTAACTGCTCCTGGTGAATTCATTCCTTTTAAAGAGACGAATCCTTGCAGAGGTTTCTGTGTGTGCGTGCGACTCAAGCATACATGCAGCCTTCAATCATCACCCGTCGGTCTGATGATATTCAAATGATGTAATGTCAAGTTGAGCCAAACCGGTGTTTCCTTAAATAAATCTTTATTTCAGATCAGGTTTGTGTGAGCACCTAAGCAAGCATCCGAGCCTGAATTGTTCTTGTTTGCACAATTTGACAGGCGGATTTGATTTCTCCTGCAGAGTAGTGGACACTTTAGTAGCACAGAGTGAAACGCAGCAGACCAAAGCTATAAAAAAGGCATACTTTCATATCAAAGGGATATGATTGAGATGTTTTTATGTATGAGTTAACATCTGCATGTTGTGCATGTGTTTCAGTACAGTGTGTGTCAGCAGAGGAGTAGAAGGTAAAAAAAGGAGGAGGAGGAGGAGAGGAAAAATGAAGTGAGAGAGATAGAATAAAGTGAGAGAATGCATGAGAAGTAAAAAGGGAGAAAGAGAAAAAAGTTGAAGAAACATAGCGGGGGGTGTAATGTAAAAATATGTAAGAGTCCAAAAGAGAGACGACAAGGCCAGATGTTTACAGTTAACCAGGAGAGGTAGAGGGAAGAGGGGAGGGAGCAGACCTTATGCCCCTCACCTCCTCCTCCTCCTCCTCCTCCTCCTCCTCCTCCTCCTCCTCCTCTGTCTAACAGGTCTGGAGTACAGCTGGGCAGTTTTTTCCTCCACCATCTTCCCTTTTCATCCTCCCAAAACCTTTCCATCATCAGTCCTGTCCCCATCCCTCCAAAAACAACTCCTGTCTCTTCATCTTCCATCAATTCTCAAACCTTCAATCACCAGCCTTCCTCTCTTTCCCCACCCACGTTATGTGCTCTAAGTGACAAATCTCAAGATTATACAGTTCAGCAACATCCCTTCATCCCTCTCCCACCCATCCTTTTTTGCTCTCGTTCTCTCTATTCTTTCATTTGATGGCGGCTCTTCTTCCACCACTGTCACCGATCTCTATTTATTTAGCTTTCATGTCCTTCCTCCTTCCTGTACTCCACTCCTTACACACTCAGCATGTGTGCATGAGCATCCACATGTAACACGATGCTTGTGTGCATATGCACATGCGCGTGGGTACTGTTTGTCTTTCCATATGTGTCTGTCTTCACTACAGAGTCTGTCCAAATCGTACAGTGTGTATCTAATAGTCTGGCGCAACTGACAATACTTCCTCTCCTCTCCTCTCCTCTCCTCTCCTCTCCTCTCCTCTCCTCTTGTCTCCTCTCCTCTCCTCTCCTCTCCTCTCCTCTCCTCTCCTCTCCTCTCCTCTCCTCTCCTCTCCTCTCCACAGTCATGGCTCTATTAGACTCAGTGCTGAAGCTAACGCGGGGTAATCCCACACAAGCAAACCATTTCACGGCAAATCAGCGGGAGAAATGTTCAATTTCATGGAAGCGTATTCAGCCTGCAGAAAAACAGACAGAGACAGAGCAAGATTGTAATGTATATCTTTCAGGCACAAAAGAGACACAGTCTGTGAACAAGCATGTGTGTGAGTGAGTGAGTGTTAAATAAGGGTTTTCAGAGGTTGGGATGTTACACTATGAGTGAGAGTCACGCTGCTCTGTCATTTCAAAACGTTCTGTCAGCACCTGCATGAGGAAGCAGAGTCCAAATCATCATACCCGATGAGAACAAGCTGCTTTAGATGAAGCGTGGAAAGGGACACACAAACACACACAAATTGTTCAACCTTCCCAAATATTGCCTGCCATGGTTTGCCAGCATTTAACAACTGTGGGACCACCAGAGAGACTTCTGATGTGTTTGACAGACAAAGTATTTTTAGTGGTGGAAAATGTTTATTGGCTGCATCTATTCTTACAGTAATGAGAGGAAGGCTGTGCAATGCCACATTTTGTCCATTGTAATTTTACGTGTGTGTGTGTGTGTAATTTTGTCTCTGTTCAGTAGAGAGGCCAGCCCAGGACATGTTCTTTAGCCGCTGCCAAAAGAGGAGGAATTCACCTTCCAGTAACTCCTAAATTGTCTTTTTTGTATATTCTTATCTGGCCAGCTAGCCATTGCTAAGCCCACGTTCAGGAATCAGCTGGGTTTTGAGTTGGAGGTTATGTGAACCCTACGGAGCTCTTCGTGCAGTCCACAGGGCTAAGCTAGCTGTTGCTGGTGGTCTCTAAATGCCTTCAAACTTTAAGCAGGCTGCTTGTTTTCTATTTTTCCATGTGTTAAATACAGAAAATGTAAAGTGTGGGAGGCTTTGGAGCAGTTACAAGGCACCTTATCAGAGCTGAGCAGAACATGTAACGTGTAGTAAATGAAGCAATTAATATAATTACCTATCAAACCTCTGTTTGTCACACACAAACATTCAAATGCATACATGCCATATGACATCATTCAAACTCTTTCTCCATGTCTCGCCCTCCTGTGTTTCACTCTCTTACTGTGTGAATGAAAAGCAGATGAAGGCTAACAGTCAGTCGACAAGGTTTCATGTGCTGGACTGACTGGGGAAATCTTGGGACACATGGACACTTCTTAATCCACTTCCACAGTGTCTGATCACACGGACAGATATCGCACACTCACAGGCATACACACACACACACCCGCATAAAACTCAACCATCCAAACAGAGGCCTTTAAATGGCAGCCAGCAGCCTTCACAGAAGAGTGAAAGCTGCAGCTGGTAAAAGAGACCAAACTAGAGAAGAAGAAACATAAAATGACAACAGGGAAAAAAAGGTGTTAGGGAGGGAAGTGAGTGTGTAAAACTGAAAATGAGGTATAAAGATATGGTATAATAAGAGTTCCTGATGTTATGAAGTGTTTGACTTATTCACTGCATACATACGGCACCAGTGGTAAAGGTCTGCTGAAAAGTATTTTCTTAAGAGCTGTATTGTTGCCTGAAAAGGACAACTTTAAAGTCTGTGTAAAGTAAGAATAAATATGTGTTCTGGGTTTGTCAGACCGAAGTAGAAAATAATAATAATTAAGATTATTGACAAGTTTATGAAATTAGGTGTCAAAATCGGGTAAAAATGAGCAGTATTCTCAGCTCCAGGACTGTGGGGGCGTGTTGTTCAAAGTCTTTTAACATGTTTTTAGCAACTATTTTCCAACATATTTAATGTATTTTGAAAGAAATTGCCATTACACAGACTTTAAGACTGTGACTTAAGGTGTGGTTAACTGGGTTGTAGTATTAGGTGAACTATCTTTGTTGACATGGGTTAAAACCTGCAAAACCATAATAGGGTTCCCTTTATGCTATGATACTTCTTTATTTGGTTTATTTTCCTTAACTACTCAGTGAGCATAAATAAATTTGACCTCCTTTGATCACAAAATGTTTAGCAGGTATGATTTTGGGGAGAAAAACAGTTAGATTTATGAAGATAGGACTTCAGCCAGCCGTGCTACTCTTACTGTGGTTCAATTTTGGCCTCGATACACTGCAATTAATTAACAGAACCTGTTCATACTGACAACTAAAGCAGACACCAGGCCTGTGCCGAAAACAGAACCGAGGAAGAATTAATCATGTTTACGAGCAACCCTTGAATGAGCCTGCCTGCATTATCAGAGCAACTAATCAATGTTGGAGGAAGGAGGAATATGAGAAAACAAGGATTTGTTTAAGTGCCTAAGTGTGTTTGCTTGTGTTAGTGTGTGAGAGACAGAGAAAACAGAGACAGAGGATAACAGTGTGTGTGTCAGGCAGACAGATGCAGTGAAGCCAACATGGAGACAGAGCAAAACAGACAAACAAACAGACAAAATCACAGAAGCACTAAGTGGGAGGCGGTGAAAGGGGGAGAGAGCCCAGTGATAGGATATGGGAAATAACTCCTCTATGCTGCCAGTGGTTTGGAGGTGGAAGGCAGAGACTTGACGGCATGTGGTGGAGGAGTTACAGTAACACTGGCCATAGATTAGTAGCTCTTCCTCTAGTTGGCCTTGACTATGAGCGGCGTTGGCTGTCGCATCAGAGACAGGGCATTTAACTGCCCTCATAAGACTCTCATTATTTCATAAATCTGCAGTTTAGGCGCTCAGCTCTGTTGATTTGAGCCTACGCCAAGGCTTAGAGAATGTTTTTACAATCTCCCTAATTTATTTACAACCTTGATTCATTTCTGTGTGTACAGTATGCACGTGTATGTGTGAGAGAGAAAGAAGTTGAGAAAGTCTAAAGGCGAGAGATCCAGGTGAAAGTGAGAGAGCTCATTCTCTGTTTGCTTCTTTTTTGCTTGGCTGCATTATGCAGAGTGTGTGTACGTGTGTGTTAATGTTGCATTGCTAATGTGATAATTCAAGCACAGCGCCAATGAAGAATTAAATTTCACCACGTCTGGTGCACACATGAATTTATTCCTTCATGAATCAGTCACACATATTTACTATATTAACTTTTTATTTTGTCACATTCTTGGCAGTCCCTTTATGTCTGTATTGTCTTTGTTATCAGGACTCTGGTGTGGTGCTGTTACTGTACGCTTTAACTCTGACCTGAAGCCGCTCAGTGTCTGGATCCCTACTGTAGCTGCACCACAGTTTGCTACATGGCACCATCCACCATACTGGAAAGCAACACATATACCCTTTCCTTCTCGCTTTCTTGCTTGGGAGGCACAGACTCTCATATACACTTCCATATTCATCTGACCTCCAACCACCCAGGGCTTTCAGCCCCATAGCCTCCCAGGGAAAGTGCTTGGTATGAAGAAATCCAATATGATTAAGACTATGATTGCTGCCTCTAATAGTTTTAGCACCCATACCCTCTATTAAGGAAAACATTTGGTTTGGACCACAGCACAGCACAGGCTTCTGACAGAGGGAATCAGCCTGTGGGAAAGACCCATAATTCAATGTTTGGGAGTGTGTGCAAGTGTGTGTACAGTAGGTGTGAGTTATACATATGTAGACATATACATCTGTCTACGTGTGTCTTTTTTTTCCTACAGTATGTCGTGTGTGTGTGTTGGTGTGTTGTTGTGCAGCCCACAGAGGCTCAAGGCCAGACTTGGTCGGCCATGCTGAGAGTTTGTGGTCGCCCCGACCAACAGATCACAGGATTGTGGCTTTAAATGGGCCGCAAATCATCAAACAGGCCACACGGATGGAGAGGAATGCTGAAGCAGACGGGAGGAGTCCTGGATAAACAAGATTACAACTTATGCAGTTTGTCTTCACTGGAAGAATACAATTTTTTTGGAAGAAACAGCTAGTAGCAGAAGTAGCAGAGATCAGTACAATGTTTAGCGTCTTATTTACATAATACATCATAATTTATTCACTCCAGAAACTATTTCTGTGACATGAAATAGAAGATTTCTTCAGTATATTTATACTGCTCCCCCTTTTGCCCACTTTTGGAAGGTAAATTCAGATATTTTAAGCTGTTGAAGAATACACCTTTACTATATATATATATTTTTTTTTAACATTTTACAATTTAAAGAGAGTTTTAAACTTTTAAACCTTTTAAGCGTTTTGTTTAATTTATTTTTTATTTATGTTACACCTCAATCTTAAGGCCTGGTCCCACCAGAAGGTGGAAGAACAACATAGTTGCAGCTAACAAGCTAACTGCTAACAGTTTAGCTGGCCAGGCTAGGCTAGTCTGTCATAATAACTCCTGGAGGTTCTCTCTGTTTTCTGTCTACTTTTTCCCCTGGCATTTTGTTCAGCATTTTGTTCAATAAAAAAGTTATTGAGACAGGAAAATAAAGCTCTCCAAGCTGAGCTCGTTAGCGTGTTAATTTAGCTTGGCCGCTAACAGCACAAAAAATGTACACAGTTTATTCAAAAGGCGTATTTGTACCATCAACTCCTGTCTAATAACTGCCAACCATCTGTCTTGACTAGTTTAAAGATCAGACAGAGGTGATTAAACAAAAGTAAACCATGAAAGGAAACCAATAAGCTATGATAGCTTGCTCCATTTTGGAGGACTGTCCACCAAAATGCCCCACGAGCAAATCCACTAATTGCAACATTTCCACTGGAATGAACCTGAATCCGCCACGAGATTTCAACATTTGAAATCCTGGTGTGACCAGACGTTTAGGCTTAACCTTTGAGACAAACGTTTAGTGTTAAACTGCGAGTGCAGGATTGCACGTTTACTCATTTTGTGGACAAGTTCCAAGTTCTGAGTCGGAAGACTGAAGCTTGTATCGTGCCGTAGGAAAACACTAAGAACAGGAAGTGCAGTTCCTTTCAGACACTGAACAGTCTGGATGGGAATGATTGTGTGTGTGTGTGCTGCTACAGCACACTTCATGTGGGGACAACATCCGCATGGGATTGTCCCTTCTGCCACCAGTGCACACACTACTTCTTTGTGACCCTACCCTAACCTTAATGTTATCTCCCTCCTGATCACTGCCTGAGACTAGAGGCCAAATGTCTGCCTGAACGGCAACTGGAGCCATAGAAACAAACACAAACACATTCTCACAGTCTCACATCTACAGATGCTCACACACAGACACACACACACACATATACACACCTCATCTTAATGGGCCAAGTCTCACCACAAGGGAAACAATTTTCTATCAAAGCTGCTGTGAGTCTCCAAGACTGTTTATTTAGTTTTTTGTTGTAAGAGATGATATGCCCTCGATGCTCTTGGCTATAAAATAAACCAGTGTTTGGTCTGAGCTTAATCTTTGTGCATTAACATGTCCTGGAAACAAGAATTGCTTCACCATGCCACCAGTGTTACTGGTGTCATTGTCTAAACATACCAGAGCTTTTTTTTCCACACCAAGCTCTCTGTTTCCATCTCACCACACACCCCGCTGGGCCAAAGCCTATCTTAATTAACACTAGGGTTTTACTAGTTCAGTGTTGGTTTAATACCAGCTACACATCTTCGTTGACAGTAATTAAGTCCTGAAGTTGAGGCTGAGGCTCTAAGTGTGTTAAAATGTTATGCGTCTTAAACGCGCGCACACACACACACACACACACACAGACGTGATGTTATCGACTCGAGGGTCACTGAAAACAATATCTGTCAAAGTCGATAGAGTAGAAACGGAGCCACATCAAGCAGTGCCACAGTCTCGTGTATGTGTGTGTGTGTGTGTGTCTCTGTGAGTGTTTATGTGTTCTCCTGCATGCATGAGTGTGTGCCAGTGACCCAATCGTCAGTGTGTGGTCACGGGTGAGTAGCCGTGGTTTCAATGGCTCCACACACACAACACACACCCACAGAGGGGCTTGCTGACAGATGACTTACACAGTTCAGGGTTACAACAGAAGAATGGAAGAGAATTATTGTGCTCTGTAGCTTCCACAAATAAATACCCCGTCCACCACAGCCATTGTTGTGAAAATACCATAAAGGAAGTAAGACACAATCAAACACACACTGGTATAAACATGCATACACATACAAACATAAAACGACATAAAAGATTCAGAAAAGCCAATAAAAACACGCTGATGTTTGCAGTCTAGGGATGTTACCTTTTGAACAACAAGAACGAGCTCAAGAACGTTTACCCCGCCAAAATAAAACTCTCCTCTCTTTTCATTTCTTGTCTTTCTTCCCCTTTTCTCATGTCACCATCCCTTTCTCTCCAGCTCATTTCCTCTCCTTCACTGACCCCCTGCTCTCTCTGTCCACACCCCCACCCCCACCCTCATCAACACCCCCACCTGGTTCATTTCAGGCCAGACTGGCAGTGGCCATGGCAACACTCCAAGAAGGTGGGTGAGTCAACAGAGAGCCACAGAGGCCCTACTCTTAACCTCCGTCTCTGGGGGTGAGAGGGTGCAGTGAGGGGACCTCAGCTTTTTACTGCAAAGATCCCTGAACGACTGAATTAGAGGAGAGAGGAGGAAATGGGAGGGAAAGTCTAGAAGGTAGACAAAATAATGTAAACACTTAAGAAAAAAAGACACGTAAGAAATGAAGTTTTTTGATCTCAAGAGCAAACACTCCAGCACATGAGTCATATTAGGTTTGATGCCAGTAGCACTTTTGCTGTAAAATAAGTCTGGAAATCAAAACAGCTATATTATTGTGATGTAGACTCATGTTTCTGTGAGTTTTTAAAGTAATGTGAGACAACCAATAAAACTCCAAAGACGCCAAATCGCCTAAAACCAGCTAATTTATTTGATAGTTCAAGAGTAACAGTGTCAAAAAGTATGATCAAATGTGCCAGAAACTCAGATTTAGGGGAATCAACGTGATCAGAGGATTCATGAGTACATTTACACCGTGCTTTTGTGTAGAGGTCAAGATTTATTTACAAGTTTCAAGAGTAGGGAAAATTTTGGAAGAGAAAGGGGGCTGACATGCGACAAACCAAACAGGGATGTTGCAGTTATGCGGTATGCGTATAGACCCCCAGGCCACCGTGATGTCTTGCGAATTTGCGGCGTTGACCAACTGCAAATCATCTTGTCAGTGCCAAGTCCAAAATAGAAAGTAGTTATCATATAAGCAATGTCCTGCGAGCTGTCATTACGTTTAAGTGTTCAAGTTATTTTGTCCAACTCCCTAAGGGTGTAAGTGAGCAGCAAGTTAAAAGGCAGGTGAGGACAGGACTGAAGGAGAAGTGAGGAGTAGAGAGGAAGAGGAGATGCAATACTTTAATATCTGGCTCTAGCGCTAGTGTTGAGGGTGTGATGGCTTGTGTCAGTTAACACTCATGCGGTACGTTTTCCCTGCTGCTGCCAAAATGGTGGACGAGGTGTGTGTGTGTGTAAGTGTATATCATCATCTGCACTGTCAGTGTCAGGAGTCAGAGTGTCTGTAACAGTAAAGACACACACACACACACACACACACGAGCAGAGCAGAGAGTCCTGGGATGGGTGACACAGACACATGTTTATCATTGAGGAGATTGGCTGGATTCCTTTCATCTGAAAATGGCTGACTGTTCCCTCGCTCCCAGTCTGACCCCTCAGCAGCCTTTATCTCTCTATCGCTCTCACTTTCTCCTTAGCTCTCTATCTCACTCTGTCTCTGGGTGATTCTCCCTCCCTCTTACTCCCTGGACAGTTTCTTTTAAGCGCTTTCTCGTCCCTCCTGTCTAACGCTGACCCCATGTCCTTCATCTGACTTTACACCCATTTTATTCCTCTTTGTGTATTTCTTTCTGTCTCTCTTTTACTACCCTCTGACCCATCTGCTTTTCATCTGAGCCCACATCGACGGAGCAGAGATAGCTGGCGGTTACGGCAATGATGCATTTAGGTGGGGATGGGGGAGACTGACTGATTGATGACTGATTGTGTGTGTGTGTGTGTATCTGTGTCTGTACGTGAGGCTGTGTGCAATTTAACACTCGTCGTCACGTGTGTTTACGTGGGTGCATGCATGTGTGTGAAAAAAATGCGTGAGTTATTAAGCTTCACCGGCGATATTTGCCTTCTCATAATAAATGCACACAGATATTTGGCACGCTCTGACACCAACCCCCCAACCCCTCACACACACACGTATACACACAGCGGTTCTCAGTGCGATGAGCTGTCAGTCCCTGTTAGGCTTGGCATTCTCGTTAGCACGCGGTTTGGATCCCGTTTCAGAGGAGCTGAACTCAGGACCTTTTCCCCCTCAGTATTCCAGAAAGCAGCGAACAAGAAGTAAAGACAGACAGGAAGTGAGAGCCAAGGACCTTTCATGATATTGGAGAGTTTGTATTTAATCATTTGTTGAAATATCTCTCGTGCCGCTTGAGTTTTAAAATTCACAGAGTGTCTCTAAACAGTTTCAAAGCCTGTACCTCCCCAAATAATTGTGTCTTCATCTAAACTGCTGCAAGATCACCCTTGGGTATATCAAAGGCCAGCTGTGGGAGAGTGAAATCAAGCTTAGCAAATCACATTTACCTTATGAATAACTTTACCTTAAGTTTCAATTACATTCCTTCCAAATGAGCCCCCGAAGAACCCATGGCTGATTAAAAGGAATTTATTTGCCTTTCTTTGGGAGAGAAAGTGGAATAGAGTTGCTTTTTACAAGATCCAGATCAGCAAGTCCTCCTGGGTGGGCAGTGCTTCCCCAGAAATTCTGAACCCAGACCAGACATCCTTCAAAATGATTTTGTCCACCAGTCACTGTTGCAGTGATAACTCCAACATATCCAAGATAAGCAAAACAAAAGTGAGAAAATTGTTTGAAATGGGCGGGAATGTCCACCATTTCCACAGACATGCATGACTATTTCTCCAAAAAAACTTGGCGCCCTCCCAACAAAAAACCTCCTGCCTCTACAGTCTGCACCATCCCAGGTTAGCCCAAGTGAAGACGGATGCAATTCCTGGACCATCTTGCAGAATTGAACCAGACTTCACACTTTATGAATTCTTTTTTTTCCTTCATAGATGATAGCTGCTGATGGTTTTGACAAATAATCCGTCTGTCTGGGGGGAGTGGATGTAGGTGAGGTGTGAGGAGGAACAGTTTGAATAAAATATCTGCAACCACAAGGTTGAACAATTGAGGGGTCTTGGGGGGTTCAATGCTTCTGAAATTGGTCGCTCCGTTCAGGCAGACCATCATGTTTGAATGGAAAGAATGAGGACAGAAATGTTTTTAAGTTCTGTCTATGAATTACCTGATGTGATACAGCTCTCGCAAACATTTCATGATAAATTAGTGATCACTTTCTTGCCAGGCTTTGGGGATGGTTCATTTCAATGCCCAGAATGACTGCTTTAGTACTCCCTACCATACACAAGTAACAGGGAAAGTAAATACTTCAAAAATAATTAAACAATAGTGTGCATGTAACACTTAACCAGGCATTTCACCGTCCAACACTACAGATTGGACAAAGTCAAATGAAGCTCCAGGACTATTTTACTCTCTTTGAAAAACTGATCAAAATAAAAGAGCACTTTTTAATCTCTCCGTTTGTTTTTCTTTCTCCTCTTTCACCACCTTCTGTAATTATGTTCTTTCTCTTTCCTCCCCTCATCATTCTCATCTTCTCTTCTCATGGTTTCCAGGGAGCCGTCCAGCTTTTGTTTGAGTCAGGGGCCGTTTTGTGTAAACAGCAGCCGGGTTGAGGTAAGATAGTGAAGTTCATGTGGTTTATTTGACCTGACCAGTTTCTTACATCAGTATTCCTCCTCTGACAAACATGATAAAATTCTTGCTCTCTGTGTTTTTTTTCTTTTACTGATACAGTATGTAGCTCCTCATTAAATATGCTGAGTTTTATGCCAATAAACTGATTTACAAAACTCTTTGCTGTCGAGTCAAAGAGTAAGTACTCATTTATTGAAACCTTTTGCATGTGCACGTTTGCTTTTGTTCAGCAGCAGCAATAGCCTCCTTTTATTTGGCTTAACTTGCGTCCTTGGCAATGCAGCACAAAACTAATCCATTACATGCAGCAAGAGACAGAACACACAAATTATTACATACTGTACTATTTGTAGAGCTATCATGCCATTTTTCATTATGAAAACCTATTAGTCAAGGTCAAAGGTCATGTCTTTTTATAAATAAATGTTTCTTGCAGGGAGAAATAGCCTAATGTAGACGCAAACGTGCACACAGTGTTTCTTTTTTTTTTGCCATTAGTCTTTTAAATCACTGATGTCCACATTTATACCATATTGAACTCTATTGAACTTGGCCAGAAATTGGCCAGAGGACAAAACACAAAATGAATTTTGTCATCATTTCACCCATACAGCCAGCTAGCCAGAGCGATTTCGCTGTAACACTTTAATATTGAGGGAGTTGTAGGAAAATGTAAATCAGCGCAGCAGTCATGATCAACCTTGTCAACGCCAAGACCAAACAAAAGTTAAGTCCAAGTTAGTTTGAAGACAAGCCAATGCCTTCCTTCTGACCACTGCCACAATAGGGTGAAAATTTGTCAGGATCGTTATTGATAGTATACTGCACTTTTTATTATACTTGTATTGGACAGCATTTCTCAACAGCATATAAATCCAGTTTCAGTCAGTGTATAATCAGTAGCCAGCTGGACATTCATCTATAGATAGCAGAGCAATAAAGGCAATTATGCCTGTGATTTCCACATAATTGAGACTTCATTTGTGTCAGTCTCAGGAAAAATAACAAGACCTCAAGAAAAATACAGAGACACGACCAAGATAAATGAGGTTGGAGACAGAGAAAAGACCACAGCTTTAAAAGCTGCGATCACTAGCAGCATGAAACCCAGACTGCGCTTGAGTCTGTAGCGAGGGCAGCAGTGTTGCAGTAGTGATCAGTTGGGACCTAGCGTCCAAACATTGTCGTCACTCTCATCCTTTCTCCATCCCTCCCATCCTTCACCATTTCCCTTCATCCATCCCCCCATCCCACTAAATACCCCGGCTGTTAGCAGGCATTAAAAAGCCATTCACACTGCTCTCAAGTGCTTGGGTTGGCCGTCACCAGAGCTGACTACAGAGACTTTGAGGTGGCCTGGCCTCTCTCTCTCTGTCTCTCTTTCTCTGTGCCTCTCATGCACTCTCCCCTTTGCATTTTGGCAAGCCGATAAAATAGACTTGTGTTTCCATTCCAATACTCACTCGCTCTCTGTGAGCTTTTCGCAAAGATCTAGCTTTTGGCTGTCAACAATGGCACGCATGCCTGCGCTGTCTGTCTGTCAGGCTTCTGTCAGCCGCCCGAGGCGTTGACACGATTACCTGAGAGAATCAACAGCAGAATAATCTATCAAAAACATGGGATTTGTTCATGTCGATCCAGAGCATTGCTTGGCTCACTCTGCGTCCACTCCATATTTTTCATATTATCAGATTCTGTAAAGTTGCAGTGTGATATAAGACGTTGAGGGCTACATCCGTTTAGACACCAGTGGCAAGGAAACATCTCTCTGGAGCCTTTTCACCACTGGCAGACACACCATTACAATAAAGACTGGAGGAACAGGGACCGATGCCATGCATGACAAAACCACATTCCACTGTGAACTATGAGGATGCAGCCAGACAAAACCAGTGGAAAAGTGACCTTAGAAAGTCATTTTCAAACTACTCTCAATTTGTGACCATCCAATTTGATCTGAAAACAAGAATATTTTCCTGAAATTATCATTTGATATCTTTCCAACTGAGATACTGTAGGCCAGGGACATTCTGACACTGTGGACACCGCTCAAATAAGATTCAGACAAATGTCTGGATGACATCCTCAGAAAGTGTAAGTCACACTGAACCTATAAAATATGTGCTAGAGGTGTCCTGGGCCAATCACAATCCTCTTTATTGCACTTGATTGTGTTTTGTCCACCTAAGCTGGCTACAGTTTCAGCACTGCTGTCTTTAATGACAGCTGGTCTCCACACTGAAGCATTTCACTACGTGAATAAATGAAAATTTCTGTTCTCTGTTCTGACACCACTGCTGTTTTTCCAGTTTCTCAGGTACGTATTTCAACATGTGAGTAAATATAAATATCAGCACATACTGAATATTCAGAGATTTGGATATGGATCAGACTTGACTGAATTCTGACTTAGAGAAGATGCGTGGATTTTGGTGTAAACTGCAGCTCATGTCAGGAGGTGCGCTTCACGGTTTGAAAACCTGCACTGTAGCCAACCTGCAAACGTCTTATTCCCTTCATCAGTCATCATTATCAGATGTTTTATTTTTTGAGGGATTTGGAATAAATTCTATATATAACAATCTATTATAATAAGCTATTATTTACAACGTATAAAACATTTGTCACAGTTGCCATATTATAAAGTGCTACCAGAAACCAACAAGAATTCTTTAAATGTGTGATTCAAATATTTATATTCTGTGCTACAATGTGTTTTGGCCCTGAACTAGACACCTTTTTAACAGTGAAAGATAATATAGGCGTAAAGTGGTTGGAGTATTTCAGGACAAAATATTGCTGTCCACATTGGGTGGTATATCATGAGATGCTGTTACTACCCGAAGGCAGGTGGTCTGGCACAGAGCTGACAGGGGCATCAGAAACCAATAACTGTGTCTGCTTACACACCGACTTTCTTCTGCCAAGTTAAACTCACATATCTGTCTGTTCCCAGAGTCAACTTTAGCTGAGAGCACTACTATACTTTAACTTAATGGGACAGTCTCTTTCTCTTTTGTGTTTAAAGGCTAATAATTACATTTTTACCGTGAAGATGTGGATTGCTATTTTTGTGTCAGATTTCAATAATTAATTTGACTATTTTTCAATGAAAATATTTTAAAAGTATTCTCTTAATACGAATCAAAAGATCCTTAAAAGAACAGTTTGACATTTTGGGAAACACAGTTATTCACTTTCTTGCAGATAATTAGATGACATGTATGATACCACTCTCACATCTGTCTGTTAAATATAAAACGACATCCAGTAGCCGATTAGCTTAGTGTAAAGACTGGAAACATGTTATATCTCGTTCTTGTACCCAATGGTTGCCTGGCAACATCACGGTGATGCCAAGACTCCAGGAAGTCTCTTCTCCCAGCCAAGAAATAGTCTGGCACATAATCCCACATAACACCACCTTTTTTACACTCAGATTAAACAAATGAGATAAAATGTGTTAATTAGCATGCTTTAGAGCCAGGCTCATTGTGTCCATTTAAGCTACGCTAATTAGCTGCTGACTGTTGCCCAAAAGTGAATGAGTGTATTTCCTGAACTGCACCGACACCCCTTAAAACACCAAAAAGGTGTGAGTTGGTGTGTGTGCGAGCTACAAACTTGCTGTCAGTGGTTTTCGAAATACCCACGCTGATCACACAATGAACTTCTGTTCAGTGTGTGCAGTAGTGCAGTATAGCCAGGCTTTGTGGCAGAAACCAAGATTTGTATCCTCAAGTGTCCTCAAACCACACTGAACCTCTGGAATATATGAGTAGAGTGCAAACATAATCTAATTTAGTAAATCCAAATGAAGCATTGAAAATCTGTGTATGGATGAATACGTCTGTATTTAATATGCGCGTGTTACTGCGCATAAAGGCTTGCGCTTTAGACGTTCCCCGCGTGCCCATGAGAACAAATTTGTCTGCGACAAAGTCAACTACCCCACCTGTTCACTATTAATATAGGTTTTACTCCATCAAACCATTTCCCACACAATCCCACATCTGTGATTCACACAACACACACATTCACCTCCGCAGCCCCTCAGGCTGACATGTTTCCCTGCTAATCTGTTTGCACAACTCTGGTGTGACCACAGGCCAATTACACATCGTCACATGATGCACACCCACAAGAGAGAACGAGGAAGAAAAACGAGGAAAGAGCCACCCACTAAGAGCCCCTCTTTCTTAACTTCTCCCCCTTTTACCCCTCTTCTCTCCCCCTTGGACCCTCTCCCCCATTCTCTCTCTCGTCCTGGCTCTCTCTCACTCATCGCATCCCCTCCATCTACAGCTCTCCCCCTCAGTTTGTGGCTGTAATTACAGCTGCCCATCATTTAAGCTCTCCCTAAACAACGGCACCCCTCAGAGACCACGGTCCCGCTACGACTCTCTAAGTAAATTTGATTTCTCATCTCATTTACATTCCATAAACTCTGCCATATGTTTGATATTATATTTAAACTGTTCCAGTGGACGCCAAGAGAGTGTACGCCCTGGGAAAGGTAGAAGAACTGTGCTGGAAAAACTACACTGGTGAATGACAGGTGAAATTGACCGTGATGTGAGGGAGCAGTAGGGGAAAAACTCCAAACCAACAGACGAGAAGAGAGAGAAACTTCACAGCAGCATCCTTTATTTTTTTTTTATTGTTGTCTTTTTTATTTTGGCACAGAGGAAACTGTCGAGTGGAGAAAGTGAAAGGTTTCCTGTGTTATTGTTACTTCTGCTCTCTTCCAGTACCACCAAATTGAACAATTTTATTTTCCTCTCCTCTCTTTCCCGTTTTGCCTGAGTGGCATTGGGGTTATTCTGCTTCTCCCTGCTCCCTGCTTGTCCCTGTTCCTCCACTTCTTGTTCTCATAATCCCTTTTTATGTTCGTTTCTTTTTTCTTTTGGTGCTTTCTCTCGTGGTAGGGATTGACCAGGTCAGACGTCAACAGCAGGGCAGCCAATTTTATCATTATCTTTTATCCCTTTTTCGTGCCAGATGGATAGGAATTTTCACATAAGACTGTAGTAAGAATGCCAAATAGTTCAGTGACATATTAGGCCATTACATTTGTGTGCTTTTTGTCACTGTCCTGATATGGTTAACTCATATTATAGTGCAAAAACACTCAAAATAATCTCTATCCACCCATCCATGTATTCGCTAAACCGCTTATCTCGTTAAAACCAAATTTGCAAAGACTAATTGACTCAGGCTTGTGTCGTTACAAGGAACTGAAGAAGTCATGTTCAACAGCAGTGCAGAGGGGGGTTGGGAAAGGGTGCTTCTGGGGCTTTAGCCAAAGGGATGAGGTCATCCAGAGGGTAAGGACGAGGGCAACCGGCTCCCTCACTCAATCCGGCTCAGAGAAGGTTCTGGGAACTCTAATTTGAAAGGTGAAACAGAGGCCTGAATGCACAAATGCCTGAAATCCCCTGAGCTACTGAGGGCAGACGGGGGTAAAACAAATCTATTGCCTGGGGAACTGAAGGATTTTGATGAAGGCTGTAGTAATATGAGGCCTATTGCCCATCCAGGTGGTCAACTGCTGGTTTTTGATCCATTTTTGAATGTGGGTCCAACACCTTGCTGTTTTAATCCACACTAACCTGGTTTAAAAAGTAGCAAAGCTTGGTTTGACCTGTTTAGTTCTCTGTTTGTGCTTTCACTTATTTCTGTAATCTATCCCTGCAAAACAGTTTGAGCTGGTATCAGAGCATCTGTGTCTGAAATCTTATTAATGGCACTGGAGCCTGTCTCCTGCCTCCTGCCGCTTGTCTGTCTGATTGTCTGCCTCCCCTCCAAGCCTGTCTGTTTACCCAGTGATCCACAGCGCTGCACCTCACTCTGTCTCCCTGCTGCGCTTCTTACCTGCCTGTCCTCATGCTTGTTTGTCTGTCTAGATGGAGAGGTGTGTAATGGGCATCACTCCATCCAATCGCAGGGTGGGGGGGATAGGACGAATGACAGGATTTATGTGCTCCCTAATAAAGTTTACAAGTGGACCCTTGTTTCAAGAGGTCCAACTGCCAGTTTTCACATTGGTCAGGGATTTGGGGACCAGCTTCAGGGCCCGGTCATGCACACATTCAGTTAGTGGCAGCAAAAAAAAAAAAAAGCTAAATTTTTGAACAAGTATGAAATCATTTACAAGGCCAAGCAGGAATATAAACTGCTTCCTGACAAAGACAGTGTAATGTAACTCTGGCTCACCTGCTTCACACTTGAGCCTTTCAGAGAGGTTTATGAAATTTTAATTTGGGCCAACAATGTCAAGTTTTTATGATGCTGGGAAAACTGATGATGGGAGTAGAGAGCAGACCAAGGCTTAAAAAATCTGTTATTGCTTATTGTTGTTCTTCTCAGCTCTCCTATTTGACATTTGCAGAGTTACTACTCAGTGACTGACTGTTTAACCACGAATAACCAACATCGGACCCAAATCAACACTTTTTCTACGAGACAATAGTAGAAAGGTGTTTTGATGCTCGACTGTGTGAATGTGCGACACACAGTATTGCCAAAAAAAAATGTCGTACATGTTCCCCACAAGTCTGACTGGATAAACAAACACAAAAAGTAGGAAGTGAAAATTAGCGTGAACGTGTAGGTTTTTGGAGCAGGGGGTGGTGTACAGGAAGGTGAGAGGTGCAGGGGCCGGGGTGTAAACAGAGCTGAAGTGCTCCACTGGGTTGTGTATAATGGGGACAGGGCAGAGGGGCCAGAGAAGACGCATGGGTCACATTAAAACCAGGTTCAGTGAGAGGGCTCCACTAATGCTACCTAATCCCCAACAAGCCTGACTCACACAGCGCGCACACATGCACACAGTTGTTCTCGGCTGGCACCTATTTACGATGAGAGGTGTGGGAGTATGTGTAGCTTATGTCACAGGCAGGCCAGGACGCTGAGTTCATCTCAGACCACCAAGCTTCCGACATGGAAAGTTGCATGCCATGGCGTACTGGCAATCTTTTTTCCATGTTCTACCACTCCGGATGATATTGATACACCACATCATCTGGTTACTTGTCGGCTGCTGCTCTTCCACTCTTTATGCTTGTTAGCACTAATATACACTATTTTTATGGGTGGTGTGCGCTTAGATTTGGTTTCACAGTGATTTTAAAGATGGATGATGCGGATAGAAATCAGTGCATGGTACTCACACTACTTTGTCCCATTTAGCTCCCAATTGTCTGTGTCAGTTTGTGGGTAAAATTCTTGCTACTGCACACCCGAGGAAGAAGAACTCAGGATTACACACTCATAAAATATCAAAGCAGTACATGTTTGGATGCTGACTAAGAATGATTCAGACTAGAGCTGCAACAAGGAGTCGTTTAATCGATTAGCTGTCAACTATGAAACTATTTGCCAACTATTTTGGCAGTTAATTTAATAGTTGGCCAACTATTTCAGTTTTTAAGAAAAACTGTCCAAATTCTCAGTCATTTCATCTTCTCAAATGTGAATATTTTCTGTTTGGATTGTGGACAAAATATTTGAGGACATTAACTTGGGTTTTGGGAAACAGTGAACAATGAACATTTTTCACCATTTGCTGACATTTCATGGACCAAACAACTAATTGTTTAATCAAGAAACCAATCAACAGATTAATCGATAAGAAAATGAATCGTTAGTTGCAGCCCTAATTCAAACATTGCCTAAGAGCAATATATGTTTAAATTCAAGTGACAAAGCCCTCTAGGGGACGTAGGAATTATGGCTGTTTTCCATCAAGAACAACGGAGGAAATAGTGTGACAATCTAGAGCCACAAAATCTGTAGTGGCAAGAGGTCAGGGTTGTTGGATCAGTCAACAAAATATTGGACTCGGGGGTCCCTTCCTGTTGCCTGCTAACAGTCAGTTTTGACCACTATTGCTCCCAAACCTTAACCATTTGATTTGTAACGGTGATTTTGGAACAATAAAGTATGTTGTCCTGCCAATATGGCTGTCAGATAAGCATACAGCTTGTATGTATGAGGGCCGTTACATATGACGTGTTCTGTCACAAGCTGTTAGCTCTTGTGCTGCATTCAAACCGTAACTCATCGTCAAAACCAGATAAAATATATCAGGGAAGAATGTGAATATGAGTGATAGCACAAACCTCATCGCATCACAGGTGCAATGATTCTTGGTTTTAGCAGCGACTAACCTGGTTAAACAAAGGTTATAAAACAACGACGTCCCAGAAGACAACAACATTCCAGAGGGGCCAAGTGCGTCTCTGAGGAAATCAGTCAGTCACATTCCTGTCTGTGATCAATCAGCCTCTGGCCCAGACAACCTGAGATTAGTCTCAGCCTTCCTGGAAACTACCTGCCCTTCCCATGGAAAACAACCTCCAGCTCCGTACAATTTACCACATTTTCCCTTATTGTGATGAGCAAATATGTATTATAGAAATATAATGTGTGTGTTTCTTTGAGACTACCTACCTGCAGTAAAACATGTTCAACCATCATTCACTTTACTGAATTTCCACTGTTTGGATGACAAAATAATTATACAGAAACAGAGTACAGTTTAAGTGTGTGTGTGTGTGCTTGTGTAGGCGTGTGCAGCTTTGGTCCTCATTTGAAGGGAAGATGACTGCGCAGTGAAGATGGATCCACATCCACAGATGTGAGGCCATTTCAATTGAAGCAGAAAGGAACGCTCATTTTCTCCACCAAAGGGAGAACGTGGGCGAAGGAAGGAGGGAAGGTTTTTGGCACATTGAACGGTAAAATATGGAGGAGCACTCTGACCTGCCACGCTTAACTCACTACCTCAACGGCACTCAGCTCCGTGACAATGTGGTGGAGTCATTAGTGCAGGTCTCTCAGGTACGGTGAGGAGGGATGTGACCTCTGTTGGATTCAATGAATGGAGACAAATCAGAGGAGCGCGGAGAACACAGTGAAGTTAATATGTCAGAGTCGATTCATCAAGAACAAGCTCTGCAGAATTTGGTGTTCCCACTTTCCCTGCGTGTTTTACGTGTACTTCAGCTGCTGGAATCACTTTCAACTTCAGTTAAATGAGTTACTGGAGAAGAGTTATCATGATAACAGTGTTGACTTGGGTTTTCCAGTAAAGAAAACACTAAAATTGTAGCACTTTGTTTAAGTGGAACATTTCTTGTAGCTGCGTCCTACCAGTTTCCTGTGAGCTCGTCTGCTTCCTGCTCTGCAATTTATTTCTTTTACCTCTCATTTTCTCTCACAGAATATAAATCCAGTAAAAGAAATAGTAATTTATTCATTTGTCAAGTGCACAGTGCCACTGTTTTCTCAGTGTCCGTATCTAGCCTCTCTGCCTCCCTCCATTTCGCCGTCTGCCTGCAGTGTTCTGGCCAGCACATAATTGTCTAAGTGCTTCTGGATGGCAGCAGGCTATTTGGTCATTAAGGGGCCTATTAAGTCATTAGTGCAACAGTGGGACTGCCGTCTGCCTGCCGACAGGACCAGATGATCGGCCTGATACGTGTTGCCTCGCAGTTTTCCACATATTTGCACAGGTAATTATAGCTTAGATGTGAAACACCCTCAGATGTCACGCTTAAAGAGGGGCTACACATCGCCAGCACACTTTAAAGGTAATCTCCTCCTCCCCTTCTCCTCCTCCTCCTCCTCCTCTTTTTCCACTCAGGGTTGAGTGTTGGTGTGTGGAGATGAACAATGGGTTAGCAATGGGACAACCAGAGCCTCGGGACATGTCAGAGAGAAAGATAGGGAGCGAAAAGGAGGGAACAGAGATCCAAAAAAGAAGTGAGGAGGTCAGAGAAAAGAAGAGCAGAGTGCAGACAAAGAATCGCTTTTTCCATCCGTCAGCCTATGCAGCCAACACATCACTTCAAACCCAAACTTACACACCCGTCACGGAATGTAAATATTTGGATATGGGTAAGGTTGGATGTTACTAAATTTCTCCCTTTAAAGATGTCCTGTTTAGGTGAACACGGTCCAAAGAACACAACGCAAAGTATTCTGCATGATATGATACGATGGCATGAGAATCTTATTTTGATTTCAAGACTGCTGTTACTCTTAGCAACCCTTGCCCAGCCTTTGGACACATTCACTACTCTGGGCTCACAATATTATATCCACCGCTTACCATAAACGCTCATCAAATCTGCCGTGCGCAGCCAGAAATTTTCTGGATCTGTACAGAGAAAGACATTCCTCCTGTATACATGCTGTATTTTACTTTTAGTGTTTTTAAACCATTTTCAAATCACTCAGTTGTGTCCTAGGGCTATATACTTTATGAGGAATTGGAAAACCAAACACAAACACAAATCAAACTGAACTGATCATAGTTATAGTGACTTATGGGAATCACAGACTGTGTGGGTCTAAACGCAAAGAAATGCCTCTGACCCAGACAGACAAAAGTCTCATTTTATGACCACTGTGTCTAAGTATCCTGGCATCATGCACTTTGTACAATATATTTTTATGCATATATTGGATAAACTAGATGTCCTCATATTTCATATTAATTTACCATGAAAAAACACAAACACAAAACATGTTTTCGACGCATCTCCAGGCATTCAAGTGCCATGCTGTGACCGCAGCATGTGTGATGGTGCGGTGTCAGCACAACAGAAAGCCTCAGCCTGACATCCTCTCTCACAGAGGGATGGCACAGGAGGTTCATTGATTGAAATAGACATGTCAGATTGTCACTGAGGCTGTAAACAGGGCTCACCAAGAGGAGGGCGTCCTCCTGCTGAGAGGAAACCGGATTCTGTCACCGACCACCCTCCCATCCCTTTCACTCAAGCCCTGAGGTGACAGCACCCATGGTCAGCCATCTCTCTCTCAAGCACGTACACGAGCACCTACACACAAGTCGTAGCACAAAATAGTCAGAGCTGATGGAAACTCAGCCTGGTCAGAGGTTGAGCCAGGTACTCTATCAGATTGGGCGCTGCCTGCCTGCTCAGCAGTGCCCAGACTGACCCCAGCAGACTGCCAGTCTCCTTACCGCTCTGCTGCTCCACGGCTCCACTACCACCTCCCGCCGTAACCCTTGACCCCTGCCCAGGAGACAGGCGCCACTGATATGATGTAATTTCTCTCCGACATGGGCTAGTGGCCTCGGCTGCAATGCGACCCAGGGAAAATAAATATGGGTGTTTATTTGCTGGGAGTGTGAGAGGCCCACAGGCTGGAGCTGCCCTCAAGTTTCTCAAAAACAGCTTTGCACTAGAGACATTTTTGTTCCTCATCTTAACTCCAAGAACATACATTGCTGTTTCTCAATTTCAGTAGAGCCAAAAGCATCCTGCATCTTCTGATTTATTATTTATATAGACAACAGATAAAGTTTTGATGGTGTAATACCTGATAAGTCATTATGTGAATTCATTGATCCACCCTTGAGGGAAGAGGGTGTATAGGAGTTAAGTCCCGTAGGTGTGATTGTGCAGCTTGCACCAGCTGAGTTGACTAATCTTTCTCCAGCCATTCGCTCTTTGTGTTTAAAGTACTCACAAAGAGTTTGGTGCTGGCCTGCCCACCTAGCTGTCAAGCTACATCGGTCTCCAAAGAACTGGAGAAGAACCATGCGCCATGATCCATCTTTGTTTCCACACCCTCTAAACTGCCTCTCACAGAGACAGCAACACCTTTCTCTGATCTAAAGAGACCATAGAGATGTCTCAGACAGACAGAGCTCTTGTTAGACCACAATGGTCAATGCCTCTGGCACGCTTAATGTCTCCCTCCCACGCCACCACCAACATCACCACTACAAACAGTAGATTGGTGCAACACCTGTTCCACCACCTCCTACCACAGAGAGGATGATTTGCTCTACCACTTTTCGTGCAAAGACAACCTCCTCTGTACTGGCACCCCTAGGACCAGGCGCCTATGAGAAACCTACAGTGAGACAAATGATGAATCACCAGTGTTCACATTTCTAAGAGCCTCATGGTGAAGTCAAAGTACAGGATATTGTAAGCAACTACTTTTATTGGGAACAAATAATATGTGAGCTGTCAGGGCTTGGAACCTTTCCAAACTCAGATCTCCCTTTAAGCATTGCTCATGTTTCAGATTAGCGTTAGCGGTGAGACGATGAACATCCGTCTCCCTGCCGCTGCCTTTACACTTTTTCTATTCCCCAGTCACTCTGTATCTCTGCCTTTGTTTCTGTGTGTCTCACTTTTCTTTCTTCTGACTCCCACCCACAGATTTTCTGTTTGACTCTTTCTCTATCCGTCCTTCTGACCTCATCCTTGTTACAGTCATGCGTGGAGGGAATCAATCAACCATAGTGTTCAGATTAAATCACAAATTATTATAATTGAGAATAATGGTTTCCATGTCAGTTTCAGTTCAGCTCTGAATTGTTCTCATACATATCTGAAAACGAGGGGGTTGGAAGCTCGGAAGTCCAACAGCGCTTATGCTCTGCTGGGGTGAAATTCAAGTTATCCGTGATCCAATTTTGACTGAATTTCCATGGCAATAAAACTCTTATCTGAATTTGAGCACCTGTCTTGTAAAAAGGTTGCCATGGCTTGTAAATTTGGTGTATTCTGCCTGTTCTTTTCTCCGAAGAACAATAGATTGTGTTTCTCAAAGTCGAAAAGAAGTTTTCAGGAAAAATAAACACGACTTTCTAAAGTTGGACGCCGTACTGCTACACAAGCCTGTTAGGATGTAACTTAAAACAGTGTTGTTTTTTAGGGGCAACTGCTGTGCCTGCCACACTAAATACAGATCAGCGCCAGGGACAGTTAAACTGTGACTACTTTATAGATGAAAAAACATGAGGCATGAATCCCTTTGAGGTAATAAGAAAACATCACGTCTAGAGGACATAACACACCATACAAATTGCAAAGCCCTCCTAACGGCATTAGCACTTCTCCGCTTCATTACTGAGAAGCACAGTGTGCCTTGCTGAGCTTATTTCTAGTGGCAGTAAAGCTTTCTCCAGGCATTCGCAGGGCATGCAGGGCGACTTTGACAGCGTAGTTAGGAGGTGCTGATGAAAGAGGAGAGGCTCGGAGCCCACTGCCTCTCAAATTAGCCCCGGAGCCCTCCGACCTGTCACATGGAGGCGTAGGCCGTCACAGATTCTGTTGCACCACACTGCCAAAGTGCATGTATGGAGCTTTGCGTGCTTACAGTGTGCCTTCGTGTGTGGTGTGCTATGCAGGCAAAGCACATGTGTTTGCTTGTGAGTACTGCATGAATATACATACTGAAATGTTTTCCCTCCTTAATGCAGATCAAAGGTTTTATTAGAGCATAAATTAGAACAGAGCATCTTCCTCATGCTGTCAAGACTCATCATACAGTCTTTGTCGGACCTCCCACAGTTTGAAAAACAGTCCAAAGCCTCCGACTTAGGTGACCTCCAGACTATTTCTTTGAATAGATGCATGTTCCCTTCATTTCTTTATCATCAGACAAGAAACTAAAGATGATATACTCCCCTGTGTTTTGCTCATCAAGCAATTAGGTTATTTAGTTCATCTTGCTGTCTCCGATTACAGTGCAAACCCTGCAATACCGCAGAGAGCCAGACAGACAGTCTGCATTAATGAAAGAGAGCTCTCCGCTCTTCTCACCTTCTCTAATCTGTTCTGCATGTGCATCGCTCATCCTGACACCCTGTGTGCAGATTCAGCTGATGAGTGTGTTTGTTTAGTGAGGTGGAAGGACATCCATAACCATAAAGCTGTCTCCAGCAGAAAGGTTTTAATCTCTTTTTTTCCCTCCTCATATTGTCTTTTCCCACATTCTCGAACTGTTTCTCACAGATTTAGGGTGCAACACCCCAAATCTGTGCACACACACTCAACTTTTACTTGCCCAACCTGCTTAGAGCTACTTTACTACAAGCTGAATGACACAGAACACACAATCTTACATCAACTCATGCCCCCTCTAGGCCTGGCTTGTCCTTGCATTTTCTCCAGCTATTCCAGCTATGTGCACACAAGCACTCAAATACAGAAAGGAGAAAATAAACAAGTGTTCCTTTCTCCTTTTACCTGAGAGAAGTTGAGCCCGTTGAGGGGATGACACTGCTCCTCCACACGCTCCACTGCCCCCGTCATCTTTCCCATCCTCTCAGCCTCTTGAGCCAAGAACAGATCTAGCACAGGCGTCCCCCTGGACCGAACGTCCCACTCCGTCAACGAGTTGACCATCAGCATCACCCACACAGGCCTTTTCCTCTCCCAGTTTCCCGCAATGGCATTAAACAGGTAGTCAGCATACAGACCGCGCCCACGCTGGTCAGCGGTCATCCAGTAAGGCATCATGTGTTTGACATAGTCCAGGTGGCGTTTGAGGCGCCGGTACAGGTCTCGAGGTAGCAGAGTCTGCAGGTTTTCCCCGTGGGGCAGCAGCTGGCAGCTGGTCAGCTTGGAGATGGTGAGAGGGTCGGTCAGGTCCAGCTCAAAGAAAACATTGCGGCTGCTGTGGAAAGCCTGCTTAGACCTGTCTGGGATGAAGTCCCATACTCGAGTGTAAGGCACGTGGATGGTACCAAATAAGTATGAAGGTGGATGAGGAGGAGCTCGCTTTATTCTCCACAGGAAAGAGTTCATGTCACTTTGCTGGAGAAGAGGCAGAGGAAGGAGAGAGAAGCAAAGAAAATAAGATGGAGGTAAAGATTTTGAGAGCAAAAGGAAACAAAAATACCAGAACTATCATGTTAGAGCATTTTAACTTGCCTTAAAACTAAAGCTGACACATTTTTCCTCTGTTGTGGTTTACTGGCTCATAGGCTCAGGTCAACAAGTTAAAGATTGAATTACCATTTTGAGATGACAGCAGGGGAAGCTTGAAGTCTATAGCTCGGGGTTGTGCTGTGAGAGCTTGCTGCTGTGGTGCAGGCAGCGGGTTTATAGAGGGGCCTTCTGGGCTGTAAACAGACCCCCGTGTATTGTTGAGGTGCATACCTCGGTTGCCAAAGCCTCTTTTGGCCTGGGAAGCATTTTGAAGGCTGCAGTGCAAATATACTACACTGGAGCTCATAAAAGCCAAAAGCTGAAAGAAACCTGCTCTCCATTGTGACCCCACTGTGATACTTTTGTTTGTGATTTTCTTTTTTTTTTTACACCAGGAACGGAGATCTGGTGCTGACAGGCTTAAGTACAACACTGTTTCTGTCCCCAACGGTTTATATTACAGGAAGTGTTTGTCTGCTGTGGTTATCTCTATACAAAACAATGTCACAATGGAAATGAAATAATCACAGCCACTTGAAATGAGCATAAGGACATATTGCATTTAAAATATGTTTCTTGTTAAGAGCTTTGCAAATGTGCTGTGCATGTGCAATGACTTTGATGTTGGCATAATTTAAATATGAAAAAAACGAATTAGCTTCTATAAACAATACCAAACTTCTGGCTTCTGACACACAGTGTAATCAGGCATTTGAGGGATGAAACCCATTACTGTAAAATAAAGTTATTCTTAGAAAATGTTTACTTCTAAAATTTAATCAAGATTTCCTTCAGCTGTGCTCCAATTATATCGCACTCTGCCAATGCTGCCTTTGTCATATAAAACTTTTCAAACAGCTGCCAAAAGTCAGTGAAGTCGTCTTGTGGGATGTTCTGTTATCATCACAATTAACTGCAATGAACATACAGTCATTTCTGGCACACGCTCCCTCTGTCTCTGACAAAATAAATCGAAAGTGCTATATTTGATTTCGGTGCAGCGTTTCTTCAGTGCAGATGCACTGAAATGTTTAAACATTTTGTTTCTAGGTTTCTAACTCGATTTTCACGTTGGCAGAGCGCAGTCGACACTGTAGACATGACGGGAAAAGTTTGGACGGCATTAGACGCATTAGTGCATTCTCCATCATAATTTAGAGACACGGAAACTTAAAAAGCAGAACTTTTTTTTTTTTTTTTACGCATGTGATGTGCATTTTGTTATTCGTTAACTAGCAACTGCGCGCTTAGGCCCCATAAATGAAGACTTTTCGACATGGAAAGTGTGGTCGTGTCCTGAGGAGAGGCGAGATCCCCTCTTGCTAAAGCTGCGTGGACTTTTCTGGAGAGGCTCGACGCGCAGGGCTCCGTTTTATGGGGGTAATTACTCCTAACAGAAAACAGAGACCACTGTACTGACGCATTACAAATCACATGAAGAGAGTAAGCACGAAGCTCTTCACTGATCTCTGACAACAGATCCATTATCCCATATCCTATAGAACATAATGCACTAAAGAAACAAAAGCCTGTGATCTCCAAATCACGCCCTAATGACATCCGCACAAACACAGCCAAGCGTCTTATTTTAAAAATGAGCCTGTTGCTGAGGTCATATGTTTGTTTTTCCAGCAGGGTGTTGGATGTGATGTTTGATTTTTAAAAAAATGTTTTTCCTTCATGTCAAGGATGCATTCACAGTGATGCAGAGCTGACAAACAGACAAACAGATCCGGATTGGCTGGCTGCACCTCAGACTTGAAGCCACGTTCATAATTTTACCAATATGCCCCGATAAGTGTTTTAAGAGGCTCTGTGTTGTGCTGAAACATGATCACGTCTGAAAAGGTCATGGCAACTTTTTCCAAATGAAGTCAAGTCACCCGTGGGTGTTCCCCACTTGCATTTGTCACATAAACAGCCATAAACTTGGCGAGCGGTAACGATTTTTCTCGGCAACTGCTTTCATTTCAGGCCCGGATCCTTTTTTTAGAAGATATTTAATGAACCAGAAATAGCTGAACTTCACACGTCTGACATAAGATACAGTATTTAATCACTTATTATTATTATTATTATTATTATTATTATTATTATTATACATTCAGGCTATCCACATTAAGCATGTAATTTTAACTTGTGCATCTAAACCAGCTTTTTGTTTGGCCGTCTCTTCACTTCATTGCACATCAGTTTATTAGCTGATAATAAATGTTTAAACGCTCGTAACCTTTGACCTCATTGTAGAACACAATATGAGATAAAATGAGATGTGAAGTTTCCCCTAAAATTACACCATAAAATCCTATAAAATACTAAAGTTTCACTGTTATTTCTCCAGCAGAGTTTATCAAGAAAGAACATTTTGACAAGTGTCACCATGTTAACTGTGTCACTCACTTCTTTAGGTTGAATATAACAAACTTGTCAGACAGCGTTATGTGTTATGTATCACATGCGGGTTTCATGCGTGTCTGTCTCGGGAGAAATTTGATAAAGTGTCCCAACACGACTCACCGACTTTGGTGCGTCGCACTGCCTCGGTCTCTCCGGTCGATGTGCGCCCCAGGGTGCCACAGTGTGCAGGAGAGCGCTCAGGAAGATCCAGCTGAATCCCGGCAGGCAGACCATCGTGTCAAGGTGACAGGACACTTCTGACAGTCAGCTCTAGGAGACCTTTATGTATGCTTTCTCCTCTCACTGCCTTGTCACCGTCTCCTTTTGAAATTAAAAAAAAAAATGTTACCGGTGGCCTCTTGGCTCACATGTGCCGCTCGGCTGGAGGACCATTCTGCCTCTTCGCCATTCCCCGACGCTCTCCTCGGCTGCAGTCAACTTCTTTTCTATCTGAAACTTTTTTTCCTGTTTTCTTTGACTCGGTGCTGAAGTCCTGAAGCTGGAGACTCTTTGGAGAGTTTTCCGCGGTGCGCTCCGAAAGTTTGGAGCGTCTTAACTGGGAGAGAGGGAGGTGGGACGATTTGAGAACCCCCCCTTCCCCCTACCTACCCCCACCAGAATACACTCACACACACACACACACACACACACCCCTGCTTCTTTTAAGAGGAGAGAGCGCAGGTTCAGAGAGAGATGACAGGTTTGCGTGAGTAAAGCCCCACAAGACAGACCCAAGAGGAGTGCGGAGTGGTGAATGAATGTTCTTAAAATGTTCGTATAACGTCCTGTAGTGAGTTATCACTGCACGGCAGCATTTCATATAACATCCTCGAATATCTCTGCTCAAGAATATGAATATGATTACGAATATTTTTGATCTTCCCTGGTATCATATTATTAAATTAATTAAAAATTAATTAAGCACTTAATTACTTAATTCATACTGAACTTTTTTTTTTTTTTTTGCTTGATTACATTTCTCATATATTACTGCAGGTTTTTCTGTGGTGATAATTGTTAAACTCTTGCAGATTATGTCTTTACAGTGAGAGCAAAAAGACTTTTTCCAGGTCTTTCAGCCTCATTTCAGTCTTCTTCCACACATAAAAGGCCTGATGTCCAGCCTGTATGTTCATTGTATTTTCTCACATCAATCTCACCACTGCGCTGTGACATTTGTGTGATATTCTTTCTAGACACTATAATTTGGTTTCTGTAGCTCTTTACTTTAAAGAATACAAAATACACAGAAGTCAGGTGGCACAGACAGTGCTGGCAGCCGAGCGTTTGATTTGGTTTGGTTTTCATCAGAGTCATTCCAAAGATGTAAATGAACAATATTTCATACGTTGTCATGTGCTTCCTCTTCAGGAGGATCACATTTATCTCTGTCCGTCTCTGTTTGAAAGCCCTGCAGCAATGAGTGGGTCTTGTTGCAGCAGAGAGCTCCAGACCTTATTTGTATGATTAATGGTCACAAATAAACAGGTCCAAGTAAAGACAACTGTGAGAAGTGTTTTGTTTATTTTCACTCCGGCGCTCTTCTTAAGATGTATTGGACATGATGTGGAGCAGGCGAATCTGAAGTAAATGCTTGTGTTGAGAGAAAGTGGCCCCTCTCTGTTCAGGCCGCGATGTCAACGCTTCGCTACTCTGCTATGACCTCAGTTATTGTCCAAGTGGCAGACAGTGTGACAGAGTCAAGTAGTGGGAAATTTATCATGGAGACCCCTCAAACAAGTGGCACCGGGCCCCTCCCTGCAGGCCTATAGCAGACGGACCTTGGACAAGCAGCTCTTTGTCCTCAGCCATGTTTTCCCTTGCTCTCCACTCCTCTTCTCACCACTCCATGCTCACTTCTGTTACTGGGCAGCTTTGTTAGCGACCGACTGTCCCTGTACACTCATTGTATTTTCCATTCAGATGAGGCAGATTGGGTGTTTCTGTCGAGTGTCTTTGATCAGCTTGTCTTTTAACACAGTCTCACGTTGTAAAACTGTGACACCTCTGCCCTTTGACCCTTTGACTTCTTTTATTGGGCACCATTCATCAAGCTCTTAGAATATGAAAGGCTGAAAAGTCAATATTTCTTTGTTTTATACATCTGCACAACGGCCTACTTGAAGGCAGCCTCAGATGGTTTTAGATTCATGAAGGCAGCACATAAAGGAATAACACAATAGAACCATGTTGATCTAATCTAATCTTTTTATCCTCGCTACTCTGTTTCTCCCCTTTGTGGCTCCTGCTCTGAGACAGGTGTGGGATTTCAGTTAGCGGTTTCATCTGCTCTAATATGTCCACCTGTGGACTCAGGTACTTGCTTTAACCACACCTTGCAGAGAGGGCTTCTCTTTGAAGGAGCTTTTCACATTCTTGGCCGGTTAGAAGAGGGCTTATGAGCGGCTGGCTGCAGGAGATTCCTGGATGGGGGCCAGCGCTTACAGCATAGTGCGCATATAGCCGGGGACGAAAGAAGACTTTAAAGTTAATGTTCTGTTAGCAGACCACAGAAACGCTCACTTATAGAACGCACATCTGGGGAGGCGTTAGAGAGAAAGGTACACAGGAGAGACCAATCTAAAGGTATTTCTAAAATGTTAAACAAAGACTATCTGCTACTGGACCCTTTCAACACTGATGCTTTCCTCCACTTTCATTGACTTTGCATATTTTTCTTGAATGTGTCCATTATACACAGTATGGACCCTGTATGGACAGATAGAGAAAAAACCCAGAGGGAGGTAGGGAGAAGGAAAAGAAAGAGTGAAGAGACCTTGTTAATGTTTGCGGCCCTGCAGCTCTAAGGATCCTGTGTCTACTTGTCCTTGTGGCTCCGCGGCTGCCTGTCGGTCTGATGTTGAGCAGAAGTCCTGCCACAAAACCCCAACATTAACTCACTGCCTGCGCCTCAGTATCATTACTTGTCTATTGGTATGTAATGATAGAGGTAATGCTTCTATTACAACTGCTACCACTGCTACTACACCACATGAAAAGGGAATATGAACTATTACAGAGAAGTGGTAACTGAAGCTTTGTTTATTATGCACACAGGGACCCCTAGTGGTGTGAGGAAGGATTAAGATGGTGCACAGTGTGGACAAAGGTAAGGGACACAGGGAGATGGTTGACCCGAGGCAGAAATACAGTGCTTCTTCAAAGAAAATGTGAGTATGATGGATATGAAGGAGTGGCTCATAGCTTTAGGCAGCCATACCTCAGAGACTGGCTGTCAGACTGACTGTGAAGGCCACACTGAACACTCTCTCTGTCTCTGTCTGTTGTCTCTGCTCTCTGCTGGACTACACACACACACACACACACTCACGCACACGCACACACACACACACACACACACACACTCCCTCGCTATCTCCACTTGTCTCTTACTCTGGCTCCAATATCCTCCGTCCCGCTTTGAAGATGTCGAGGAATAATATTGACTGAGTCTCTGGTGAAATGTTATTGTGGTTTCCCTTTCCGGACGTCCTGGGGAAAAGGGGGTGAGGGGGTGAAGGGACAGGATAAGAGGTGGTAGAGGAGTAGGAGAGTATGTTAGGGGGTGGAATATGTCAAAGAATGTCAAGAGGGGGTTCAAATTAAATTTGTTTAAGCCTGGTCACATAAGACAGATAGAGATAAGTGGGAGTAAGCTAAATCAACCAAAGTCTGTAGCCCTTCAGCACATTTGGTTTGTATCTGAGACTGAAGAAGTACACACTGATTTCGGTGTTCACTGACAACAGATCTGAATTAAGTTGTTTTCTCTGTATTCTCTGCAGTGACGTCCCCTGTGGCGTGTTGACACATGCAGTGGATGGCTATCTGTCTATCTTCATCATCCAGAATGAGCAAAAGCAGGAGAGGAAAGATGAGAAGAAGAGATAATGTGACATGGGTCATGGTCAGGGTTGGGTTTTTTTTTTTTTTTCCTTTTTTTTATTCATCTTTGTAATTGTTTTGGGGTGAGAGAACGAGGAACATGAATCAGAATTACATTGATTATTATTTACAGTCTTTTTATAGTCTATTAGGTTGACTATTTTTTCGAACCCCCAAGCCAGGACCCTAAATTGTACCGCAGGTCCACACTGACAGCTTCAGGTGTCATAAAGAGCTACAAGATGACCTATAGGCCAGCAACAGTCTTGACAATGACATTGCATGACACACATACTTGCAAATCAGTGTGGGATTCAGACGCATTGGTGAATTGTTTATATTGAGTGAGGTAATAATGAGTGTGACAGAACATGATAAATGTCTACGTAAGCGTAAGACAGCCTGCTTGAAACCGTGATGATCCATGGTGATCGTCTGGTCACGGAATCCATGTTCTCATTTAACTTTGCAAGACAGCGGAGCGGTATATCCCAAAAGTTTCCTTCAGATTTGATAATCTGCAAGTGATTTGAATCGTCACTTTAACCCATTTAAACTCTTGTTGTTTATTTTAGATAGAGATGTTAGATAGCGCCCTCCACCACCGTCATCAAAACACCAAATGAGGGAATTCATCCAGTAGTGATCCAGAGACTTTGAGTATCTTTACAAAGGAAATTGTTCTGGAGGCTCGTGGTGACACTAAACACATCTAATTTATATTGAGGTTTCCTTTAACGTATCAGCCACCTGTAGATGACTTTCCATTTAGCGTAAAGGTGGCCTGTCTTGTGAGTCACAAACATAATGCTACACACATTCTCGAAAATGTCTTCTGTCTGAGATTTTATCCAAGCATCAGTTTTGATTATAGTTTTTATTTTTGCACAAATATACACACATACTTACTGACTCTCTTCACAGAGATACATATCTTGTATTTGTTTTCAAGAGTATATAATGCTTTCAACATCAAAGGCATGGCTGGCAAAGTCACCCCATGATGCATTGTGTTCTCTCCCCTTGGCATTGTAAGTAATTGTATTATCCATATCGGGAACCCCCCCTGCTGCCTTTTCTCTCATTCTGCCCCATTTACCCCTGAGAGCCAAAGCAGGGGAGGAGGTGGAGGAGTGAAAAGACCCCCCCTGCTGTTAAGTAGATTTACCTTTTGGCTATTCAAATAGTCAAAGAATCAGATATGGAGGAATAATGATGTCTCTCTCTTGTCATTTCAACAACCATAGTGACGCTGCTGCAAATCTCAGCACAGGACAATAGATGTATTCATATCATAATGTTACGGAAATAACATATATATATAATGTTAGACTGTATAATACTTTTGGTGTTCAATGTCAATGTCCTGTTTGTGGTTTAACCAAGCAGGGGTTCAACAGAGACTGCCAGTGCCAAATAAGGCCTTTGGCGTTGACTGGGGAACACAGTATAAACAGCATGTGTTATGATACTATTAAATCAAAATCTCTGGTCTGCACTGATGTGCAGGAACCACACATGAATTCCAGCCCAACGGATCAGATGAGCTCTTCTTTAAGTCGACCAAAATCTGGATTTGGACTTGACCTTCTTTTGAAGACGGTCATCTACTCTAATGAGGTTCTTTGAAGATTATCTTATTGTCCAAGGTGCTTTTATGTCACATGTATAGTAAATTCATGGCATCAAAGCTTGGCTTTGTAAAAAGATATCATGCTTAAAGATCAACAGAGATGTCTACCCACATTGTTTTCCTACACGGTGCTCTTCCTTGCTTGTATATCGTGAGTTTACAGAACTGACTAGAGAAAGCAAAGCCTGACGCCGTGTCTGAGTCAGTGCAGTTTTTGTCTGCTTGAATGTATAAAGAGTTTAGTTTGGTGGCAGTGAAGCTCCAACTGTGTTTATCCTGAGATTTATTTGGTGTATGTCTAGCACATCTCTGTCTGAGGTGGTATTGTACCCCGGCTGCTGTGGCGTATGTCGGATGTGACTGTGTTTGAGGGGGTAGTCTTAGTCATACGCCATCTTGGGCTTTTTTTTAAACCACATCTGTGAAGCCAGGTGTCCAAAATACCACACAGTGTGCGCCTGCATTTCGGCAGATACGCAGCATAAAATGGCCACTGTCTCTGAAGTTAAATCAGCGGCTGTTTTAGAGGGACATGTGGCTTGAGCATGTGTTTGGAAGTATAAAAACACTTCAAATGCCTGACGTGTATTGCTTCCATTGGGTCAGTGTGGACTCACAGAAATATGCACAGGAGGGTAAACATCTTGACTTGACATCTTGACTTAGTTGCCCTGTCAAAGAGAACCATATGATGCCTTCACATGCTCTTCCATCTCTGTCATTAATAATACTGGACTTGAGACAATGAGGTAAGACCCAATGTAAGGCCGTGGGAGAGAGGAACTGAATAATGTGAAGGCACTTTTTTCCCCCACTATACATGTAGTGTTGATTTGGTAACAAAATATGACATTTCATGCTTCCTCTCCATCATCTGCACTTTTCTGAGTCGCTATATCTTTTTTCCCCCCGCACATCTCCTTTGGTTTTCAGCTCTGTTTATTTTCAAGATCAATGTGCGGTTCTGTAACACTTGGCTGGTCTGCTCTCTCAAACCCAAAGACTTAAGTTCATGTGTCAGTGTGTGTATGCATTGGATATGCATTCATCTAAATATGAGACATGACGGGTAGGAGCGCGAGAGAGAGATAGGGAGTGGAGGAAAATGAAAAGAAAGGAGACACAAAAGGAAAATGTGGTGATGGGAAGCACTTGATGTGAAGAGATGCAGGAATGCCAGAGAGGTAGATGATTAGCTCTGATTAATGACTCTGTATTGATACAACGCAGACATCATTTATTGCTTTAAAGGGCATATTTCAAGTGTCTAGGATTAAGAGCTTGTAGAAAGAGGGCAGAGGGGGAGGAGGAAGAGGAGGAGGAGGTGGGAGCTTTGGAGATCTGTCTCTATAATAACAACCTGGCTGTGGAGTCTGATAAACACACAGGCACGCATAGACAGGACATAGGTACACACGTTATGTACACACACACTGCAGACTTCTCTCTGCTCTCTGGGCAACGCTCCTACAGCTACTCTTCACTCACACATAGAGCTGTTCTCGTTCTTGACAGGGAGCAGAGGAGCTGTCAACAGGCCCGGAGTCTGTCAAGAGGCAGGCTGCGCTACCACGCTACACGGCTGAACACACTCACACACACACACGCATACACACACTGATATAAACACAGATCCATACATGCAGTTGAAACATGTCAAACAGCATGGCTTCTATGACAAAATACACACAAACACACGTGTGTAGTAGGTCAAGAGACACACATTAAACAGCATGGCTTGTGTGACTAAACTGACTGAACTGTAACACACACACACACACACACACACACACACAAAGAACAGAAACACACCAAATAGTATGACCCTTATGACTGAATACACAAACACACACACACACGTACAGAGACAAATACACAAACAGTCTGCCCGGGAAAGATCTAGAGAGGTAATTTTCTGCTTCTTCAGCTGATCCTCAACATGTGTCAAGGTTTATACTGTAATCTACTGTAAGAGACTGAGAAAAGAAAATACACCAACCTCTCCTCTCCTTTCATTTCTAAATTTATTTATTGTCTTGCCTGGAGCTCTGTTTGGGCTGCCATGATGATATCCTTAACCATTTCCCACGACTTACCTTGGCATTAACTACTTCACTGCATCAGGCCGATGATCATTAAACACTGTCTTGGATTGGATTGCAAAACATTATCACAGAGTGAAGATTTTTCCGGTGTAAACGTGCTTTCTTTTTAGCAAGCCAAGCTGAGAGTGTAGCTCAGTTCCATGTGGCTCAAGTGCAACCCATCAATAACAATACGATGACAGGCTCTAGTCTCCACCTGGACTCATAGAAGATGAATTACAGCCCGAATCTGACTGAGCTATGATGCTCATGTCCAGGTGGGGGGCATGCTGGGAGCCTTAACGCCCCACCAGGGAGGCCAATAATACATTTGGAGCAATGCAGATGCGTGTACAAACTGTATCACTAGACATACTGTATATACTCTAGTGTAACTTGCCAGCATTTGCAGTTATTCTGGGCATAAACATTTGTGATACACTATGATTAATGTGGACAGAGAAATTGGACATGATTCAGTGATTTCTTTGCTACAGTTTTTCCACTTTATTAAAGTTTAGAACACTATATGGCAAGAGCAGCAATGCTTGAACGAACGCTAGTTGGATTTAGTTACCGTGTTTTGAACAAGGCTAAAAGTAGACATCTATGCTAGCATAGAACTGTACTGTACTTAGGCACAGAGGTAAGCTAAACGCTAACATGCACACAGTGACAATGCTGATATGCTGATGTTGGACAGGTATTATGTACCTGTTGTTCTGCACCATCGTGGTTTAGCATAGTAGCATGCTAACATTTGCTAAATGGCACGAAACACAAAGTAAGCTGCCGTAGAGCTGAGGCTGATGGGATGATGGTGCTTTATGATTAGTTAAGAGATCACCCAAGTTGTTACATGTGGGACATTTATCTGTGGTGCTTGCCAAATGTCATAGCTATCCATCCAGGAGTCATTTCACAAAAAATTGTAAATATGAACCTCTTCTCTCCATCATTTGGGGGAAAACAAAGTTGTCACAGTTAATGTCAAACCACTGCACTCTTGCTTGCCTGCTGACAAACACCAGTCATAAACGTACATTACAGACATGAGGTGTATTACAAAGGGAGACTCTAGCAGCGACCTTGCTGACCACAGAGGCCTAAAGAGAGCAGTGTGGTCTGACTGCAGAGGGTTAAAACACACATTACGCTCTGGGGAGTTCAGAACTCTGCAGCCGACTCACTTAGACAGTCGGTTGATTTATGAGCCGAAGCTGAGCCTGGTGCAGTCTACTGGGTCGAGGCACGCCACCATGATTGAAAGTCACATCCAAGCCAATGTCCCAGCCACTCACTCACCACACTGCACACGCCCAGAGATAACTGTGTCCTGTTTTGATATCATACGGCCTCAAATGAAGTTGACAGAGTAGCATTTACAAAGTAATTTGAGCGCACAGGATACAGGGTCTACTGTTATTGTGAAGTGGTGTTCGAATTTTGTCCCTCGTAAGTTTTTCCTCCCCTCCCTTCATCCTCTTTGCTGCATTTTGTCTTTGCCTTCCCCTCCCCTCACCCACACACTATCCTATCACTGAAATGCTATTCTACTGATATACTGATTGTACTGGATTTCATGCTTGTTTTCTAGTTGTACAGTGAATACTTCTGGCCTTCTACTTCTCTGTTGGTCTGTCACTTGATCGATCTGTCCATTACTTCATGCCCCCTCAGGATGAATATCAATGTAAGTGAGGACAAACGCCATCTCACTCTGAGCCACGTTGTTTGTGTCCTATTTACATCAGTACTTGACGTCCTTGGAATGAGACTCAACAATCAACTGTTTTTCTCCAGTGTGACTGACCCCACCTGTGATCAAACATGGAAGTCTCACATAAACCAAAGGATATAGTGTTATATAGTCCATGTACATGTGTGGGCGTTTGAATACTCTGCACTCTCAGACTGGAATGTATTACAGAAAATTATAAAAGTCAAAGATCTGATTTATTTTGAATGCTTTTAAATCCATATGGAAAGACCTGGAGTCAGAATCGTTGGGGTGTCGTTTCTTGTTGGATTTACGGCTTGCATTTTTGTTTTTTGGGATGTCATGTGTTGTTATACTGCCTGATTTTTTGGTATGTGTTTTAATTTACTTATTCTTAGTTTTTGCTGCTGTCTGTCTTGGCCAAGACTCCCTTGAAGAAGAGATTTTTAATCTCAACGGGACCTTTTCTGATTAAATAAAGGTTAAATAAAATACAACCATCGTGATGACATGAATGCTTGCATGTTGTTAGCATGGGAATCTTTCCCATTTCTGACGTTTATCCCACACAACACACACACACAGCTGCTAGAATGGCTGTAGACTCTATTTTTACACTATTGCTCAACCTGTAGTCGTCACTACAAACAGTAAGTTCTTGTCCAGTTGAATTTCATGCTGCAGATATGAAATCTTGGCTCACAATACATCTTGATACTCACCCTCATCTCCTGCGTAAGCTCGTGTTATGTTTGCATGTGGTGAGAGCAGGTCATAACTGGAATCAGCCACCGGTGTCTTAGCCAGCTATCTAGCAGCATACAGTGATAATATCTCAGATGATGGTAAATGGGGCATGGCACGTTGTCAGCCGTGTGGTTTGGCAGACAGAAAGGGGGATATAACAATAGGTGATGCAGGCTTCAGCAAACCACTCACACTGCAACCAAGCCGATCCAAAACCAAATATTTTGCAACAACAACAACAACAACCAAAATGAGCCTCCTGTTTTGTAGTCAGTGGTTAGAATGTGATGATATGATTTTTCTTATTGAAGGGACACTGGGAAAATTCATAAGTAGGTCACTCATAGGAAAAAAAACATTTTATAATCACTCATGAGTGACTTTACAGTCCTAATTTTTATTCATTAGACATTTGTTTTATTATTCTGTCCTCAGTTGAGCCTCATAAAAATGATGGTATAAACACATTAATGCCTACCAGTTGGCTTACTATTAAAACTATAACTGTTACTTGTAGTGCTACCACTGCCGACTGTTTTTCTACAGCACTTATTTTAGCTAGTTTTCTCAGTGTAATCTTTAGTTTCTTTCTACTATTATACTGTTGCCACGGCTTCGCTCATTCTCACTGATGGTTCAGTCTTGCCTTTCACATCCTCTATGTGTTGTAACATCAAACGTTACACATAAAAGCGTCTCTGCAGCACTGGAAAGAGTCTCTCTCTTTAAAATGTGTTTCTCATTTCATGCTATTATCATATCACTGGACATGTCCACATGCAACTTTTGTTTTGAAGACTGTGGATTCAGAGAGTAAATGAGCCACAGAGTCAGTAATTTGAGCTCTAATCCCGTCGTAAGCCCTCACGGAGACTCGACTGTTTAGTGGAAATGTTTCCGAAGCCAGACATCATTCGGGGAAGGAAAGTGAAGAAGATGTCGATTCAAATGACTAAATAATCCTAGAGTTCCTGTTTGTCTTGGCTTTGTTGGTTGCTATGTGACAACGGTGTGAGTGTGTGTGTGAGGTAGAGAAAGAGAGAGAGAGCGCCGTAGAGATAGATGGAGAGAGTTTCTGGTGTAAGGGAGAAAGAAATTTCACAGTCAGAGTATTGAGGAGGGAAAAACTGATCTGCTAGAGTTGGTTAACATAAAATAAAGCACTGTTTTAGTGGGAGCCAAGTTGGTACATCTTCTCACATACTGTGCTATCAAGCACAGTCTTCTGGACTATTTTATCTTTTTTTTGGTAAAAGTAATGTGAAAATAAAAGCACATATTTGAACTTCCATCATAAATAAAGTTGAGAAAATAATGATCTTCACTGAAACTACCAGAAAGAATGAAAGGATTTATGAGTGAACTGGATCACTGCATTTGTTTAAATAATTTAAACAAAAGAAAACATTTATATAATATATAAATATATATTAAATATGAATGGGCGTATTTGGTTTCAAATGATTTATTCACATTTGAAATAATGTCACATGGGCTGAAGGAAATTTTCAAAACTACTTCAAACTATTTCAGCCAAATTCAGATCAAACTCAGTCGTTCAGTGCGCTGGTTGTTAACCCCATTTTAAAGGAAGTGCAATTTAAAGATTAAATGTTGCATTTTAAGAAGTTGATGTCTTTTTGGACGTCTGTATATCCTCAGAGAGAACTTTCTATAAAAAGCTCTGCTGCCTTTACAGATGAATGGAACAGGAATGACTGAAGTTGCAGGATTATAAAAATGAAGAAGTAATCTTTATGATGAAAGCAATGCGGTGGTTTTGAATTACTGCACGCTAAATCATTTTTATGCAAAGAAGTAACTCCAGCTCCATCATCACATAGCTGTGGATGAGCCCTGGGCTCAGACAAGGGCTTATGATTGCATCTTAATGGGTTTAGTGGGAACAGGGTGTCACAGAAAGTACTGGGAGATTTCTAGTGATTAGAAAAATGTCTCCTCTGACACAAAGGTTTGGAATGAGCTGCTAATGTGTCCTTAAACAGAGCAAACCTGAGTCCTCTCTGTCCAATTTAAATGGATGTTCTGTCAAACACCGCAGAGCTGAGGTGCTGGAAAATCTACACCTGCTGATGAAATTACTGTAAAACCCAACTGGAGTTGCCAGGGTCAAATTTGTGTGTGAGTGTATTTTTCTATTAAACTCATTATGATACAATTATAGGCCTCTGTATGTGTGTGTATGTTACTGTCTGTGGGTGAATGGTTCTACACAAAGTTTCACAGTGTTTTCCATAGCAGGCTTGTTGAAGGTTTGACTAGAGGCCGGCCTTGTGGGCTCCCCCTGCAGCGTCTGTGATTTATCAACCAGCCAGCCCTGATCTGCTCCTCATGGGGCTTCCCAGCACCTCAACAAACCTCCATGAGCTTGTCCAAACCCAAGAGGCCAGCCTTCAGGCAACAGGGCTGTATTGCGGTTAACCATCACTCTTTAAAACAAATCTTATAATGACCCATGCTGTGGCTGCTACAGAGGCGGCGGATTTGGATTTGAGCCATATTAACAATTGGCCCGGTCCCAGCCTGGAGCCACTCTGCTCAGTGTATGACCCATGGTCCAAGCCTCAGCCTTGCCACCTAGTCTGAGCCAAGAACTGCTTCCCTAACCATGTACTGTACAAACAATGCAGGGCAGCAATGGAGATCCAAGTCTGAACAACCTCAACCTCTACTCCAGTGTCAAATTGCTATCCATAACCCAATTTTAACCCCTGTGAAAAACTGCTCTGAACCTCAGCTTTTCAAAACCAATGTCCTGTAATCTCAAGGAACTCAGCCAAATCTTTACAGGCTTGCCCACTATTCAAAACATGTTCTAACAATTACTACAAGGCTTTAACCTTTCTCAAAGAGCTCCATCGATCGCAAGAATAGTTTCTCCAAACATATCACAGACTGTACTGCTCTGGCACATTGTACTGTACAACCACACATGGACACAATGAAGCAGCATAATGAAACCATCTATCTTCTTGACACTAAAGGCTAGCATACAGAAGGAGCTTACTGTCTTATAAATCTTTCTCATAACCCCAGCCAGTTTGGTCTGTGCTGTTATTAGGACTCAGATAAAATGCACCATGCTTTCTTTCTCCTTGTTTTTCCATGTTGAGCAGGGAGGTCCAACTGAGAGACTTGGCAGGAGATGTAAGGGAGATGAGACAAAAACAGGCAGCAGAGGAAGAGGAGATGAAGTGTTTTGAAGTCGTCTTGAGAACCTCCCATAGCACCCCCTCCCCCCCTCGGGAGCTGACTCCATTTAACCCATAAAACCGGAGACCTCAAGTTCACTTGGTTAAGGATCAGCCGGCACACAGAGACGGCAGTGATGCTCGCACAGATATGCTTTGTGTCAACCAAACCCAAGAAGACCATAGTTTTATTGGCTGTGCTTGTGTGTGTGTGTCTGTGTGTGTGTGTGTGTGAGAGGAGACAGAAAGAGACGGAAATAGAGAGACCAAACTCATAAATAGCATTTATATGTTTACGTGTGTGCATGTGTTTTACATCTGTGCATGTGCGTGACACGGTTCACCAAACGCATAGATAGCATGCAAATCTTGAATTGATTTGTGTGCATGCGTAGGTGTGCTAGCTGTGTTGTATTAACATGTCTTTGTGTCTGTGTGTGTGATCGTGTAAACCAAACCTAAGATAGCTTGAATAGAAAACATAGTACAAGTTTTTCAGGTTTGGGTTCTGTGTGTAGGTATGTGTGCACATTCATATGCCTGCTGGTGTGTGTGAGAGAGTGTGAGATAGCAATGAGCATTCAGTGTTCGGCCAAGGACAACAAGAAGTTCCTTTTGGACAGAGAAGCTAGTCATGAATCAGGTGTGATACCTGCACCCAGCATCAGCAGAACGCCAAAACAAACACACCCAAAAGTGGAGCTGCGCTCCAGCTCACCTTCTGTCTGCGTGGAAGTAATTACTGAGGTGTTGAAGTTGTCACTTTTCCTTTGCTGTAAAACACATTCATTTGAACTCTCACACAGAAACACTTTTTCACTAAAGACTCATGCCCTCTACACATGCTTACCAGCTCACCTTTGTTGAGCTCTGAAATTTGCACATGTTTTGGGCCGTAATGCTGGACACACCAATTATTTCCAGTTCAGGCAACTTTAGTTTTTCACATAAAAATTTGACTTTCTGGTTGTTCAAGTCGCAGTAACCTTCTGGTCTCGCCTCTGCCAGCTGACTGCTGTTCAGCCTCATGGTGAGAGTTTTTCATAGCTGAAGTAGCTAAAATATTCAGCAAACAAGTTAAAATTAATTATTCTCCGCATATTTTCCTGTCTACACGGACGTTTGAAGACGTGCAGTATCCTCAAAAAATACACAAATATATGCCCAGTTTATGTTCGACATTCTCTCGATGGGCCCCCGTAGCCCAGGTCTCAAAAAACAAAACATACAAATAAAATCTAATTTAACACGTCAATGATGTTGATTCAGCTCAAAAGCTTAAAAGGAGCTGTACAGTATATGTTTGAATCTGTTTTCGCTTCTTAACCAATCGCTCCAACAATGAAAAATTTTGCGGATTAGGGCTACTAAAATGAGGCGACTACAAGGCTAAAAGTGGAGGTATCATCTCAGAAAAATGCATGGACAATCAGAATAACAGGATGTTTTTGCATGAATAACATTACTCATCGGGTTGCCATCTTTTGTTTGGTTCAAAAACCAGTGATAGTTCCTGTGAGCAGAGTACAAACATTAACAGATTGGACGTTAATTGTACACTAAGGGAATATTTTTGTACTAGCAACAAATAGGAGTCTTTGAAGATAATGGGCATGTCTTCAAAAACACAGCAAGCTAAACATGGACAGGATTTTCCAAATTGTCCAACTGTTCCTGTTTAACACAAACAAAAACTGGCTTATTTCTGTGACTCCGATGCATGCATCTCAACATATGTGAGGAAGCTGTAAAAGTGATGAGTGAATATAAATTTTAAAAAGTGTGTTCATTTCAGAGTAACTGACCTGCATTCACTTAATAGACTGATAGATGCATTGACCTGTACCGTTTATCAGTACATACGTGGACATGCCTAGTAATGATGTTAGAGTAATCTGATCCTTCCATGTTTTACTGCACCTACTGGAGCTGTGATTTCACATCGTCAGGACTGATTTGCAGCTGGAGCTGTCTCTAGATGGTGTTATGTCTATAAGCAAATGTATAGATTAATGAGTGAGTCTGTACCTGAGACCTATCTGACAGTTATGGGTTCAAAGCTGCTGGGTTTACAGGGTTGGGTAGCAGCAGCCAGGCGTGACCCACACTCGGGCTGAATTGGTCTGGACGGGCAGCTCTACGGTCCCCATCAGGGGTGGCCAAGCGGACACAGCCATTTTACAGGAGAGGAGGTAAGTGTTGAATTTCAGTGTCACGCAAGGGTAACTCTTGCAACTACACTCCTCAACCCCTGCCCTCCTCACCCCTGCCTCCCTCATCACCAGTATCCATTATGTCCCAATATAAGCCTCACTCCCTTTCCCTCCCCAATTGAGTTCTAGCTGCCATCATGGCCCAATGCACTCCCAGACCATTCGTACTCTGTTTCACTGCTGTAAATGTCACCTGAGTTACACTTTCTGCTTTCCACAGACGGCCCTTTATTCGCCACCCTTTTAAAAAGACCCCCGCTCACATTTCATGTTTTCTCATTTTTACTACGTGCCAGAGAACCCTTTTCCTCCCTATTCACTCAGCCATACGATAACACTCATATTTTTTCTGTGAATGTCAGAATTTCTTTCCTCGCATCATATTTTTGTTTTCTACTTTTCTACTAAAGACTTTTGCAAAGCTTTGGTGTTGACTGTATTAAAGTAAATACCCTCGACAGCTAGAGTGAGTGTTCCCATGTGCGTCTGAGGTTTTTCGTTAATCTAAATTTAAGCTAACCACTAGTTTACAGCTGTTTGATGTAGTAAAGTGAGCATTAAGCAAGTCTTGCTCCACTCATAACAGCATGCAATACTCACAGTAAATGATGCAGAAACATTTTTAATACTAGAGCAATCATTGCCTATCAAGTCATGTGAAAATATGAAATTTTAACTTAACTTTTAAACTGTCACATGCCAGTCTCAGATCAGATCCAAGCTGATGTTGTTCTACGTATGGTTCATGCTGGAAAGTGCACTTCCTCTTGTATCTTACAACATAAAATGCAAATCTCTCCGGTGTGTTTAAATATATTTAACATTAAGCATTACAGTATGTCTTTGAGTTCAGTAGGAATCTGGGCACGAGGCCGTAAGATCATTAAACACTTACGATCTTGGATTTTGACCGAACACGATACATTCACACTTCTTCCATGATGCAAGGTCCATATTCTGTAGAGGCTAAGAGAGGCCTGGTCTGACAGTGATGACAGCATGATTAATGCCCACCTCCGTTCCCACTCACACACTAACTTCTCACACAGCAAGTCTAAGTGACTTGAAGAAAAGCTGAAGAAAGCTGCCTACAGGGCCAACAAAAAGTAGCCAGTGTTCATCTGAAGATAAGAAACTGTTTGATAAGATACAGTCTGACATTGGCAGGAATTCTGTGTTCTATAGAGGCGGATACGAAGAAAATGTCAGCAAGTTTGGTTACCTCTATTACTTCAGAGGTTATTTCTGTGATGTTTAATGCTTTACAGAAGTGCTTTACACTTTATACTAATAAAGTGGTTTAATTTACTCTTCTGATGTACCCACTATCCACTAATCAGCCTCATTTGCTTATTTTATTTTGAAATAAAAAAAAATAAATTAAATTTAAATGTAATGCTTTCCATTGTTTTCTATTTTTAGTACTATAAATGATGCATTGACAAGAAAAAATGGAGCATGTAAATAAGTTAATGTGAATGTTGTTGCCTCATGCATTGCTCTACTTCAGTTTAAGATTTTAAAGAAATTTGACCAGAGAGAAAGGTAATTAATTGAATTCAAGAGCTGTTAATGTAGTTTGTATTGGTGAAACAAGACATTTATTTCATTATATCATTCTGCAGAACAGACAACAAGATCTCATATTTAAATAGATAAAACATTTCCTCTGCTACATGCCAACAATACTGCAAATATATGACATACCATCCATATTATTAGTTATCAGTAGGAGTCAAGCAAAGAACGTCAAAGAAAATTGGGCCCAGACATGCAAGGTACATCACCAAAACACTTTGTGGTTGATTCATCCCTCAACAGTCAAAGTGAGCTGCTGAAGAGATGCAGTGATGTGAAGGAGCTCCTTCTAAAACCACCTTTGTTCACCTCACCACCTTCATTAATCTTCCATAGGCGTCTATAAAGGAGCCTGTGTTGGAGCATGAAGAGGTTGTTTGAATCAAATGCATGCCAGGGGCCAAATTGTAAGTCAGAGTAAGAGGAAACTCAGGTTGGCACACCAATTCCATGCCAGTCACTGCCAATACAAGCTATCAAGCCACATAGACAAGCCCCTTGACGAACATCCCGGGACTGCCAAGTCTTATGGCAAACTGAGGATAGTTTAATGGAAACCATGGATTAAAACTGCACCTCTGTGTTTTTCTTTCTCCATTTATAAATTTTATGTGATCATGATATATGAAATCCCATATAATTCAGCCCAAGTGTCAGCAGTACACCTTGTAGAACCATCCAAACTTCACACATGTAAAAAGTTACTCAATGTTTTTATCGTAGGAAACAGACGTTTTTCTTGAGTGTCATTAATTATGTTACAATTTTAGCATTTTTCCTTTGATATTTCTACATAGTCTATTAATAATGTGTGTCATATTTAATTATACACACTCACTACTTTAAAAATAATATAGTTTCCTCATTTTAATTTATCACAGGGAAATTCTAATCTCAACAATCAATTAATCTCAACAGTGATGCAGCATTTGTCTGGTTTCTGCTGCATTATTTGTAACATATGTCTCACACAAAGAGTTTGTCAAAGCAAACCGAGCAGTATGGCTTCCCGTTCTGCTCCTTGAAGATGCCTTGGCTGAGCTGCCGCAAACAGAAGGCGCACACAAAGTGCTCGGGGTGAAACTTGCGATCGAGAGCAGAGATGCAGCGACCCATGATGGGCTCACCACAGCCACCGCACAGTGTGCCCTGTCGGGAGTGGAAGTGCAGTGAGCAGAGGGGCCGACCATCCAACTCCATGAAACAGCCGTCAGTAAAGGGCTTCAGGCAGTCCTGGATATAAGAACAGAAGAGAAAGATGGAGAAGGTGATGTGGGAAAAGATGGAAGGGAGGACAAAGAGAGAGAGAAAATAAAGGTTAGGGATAGGAATGTGGTGGGAGAAGGATAATAGAATAAAATCTGGATAAGCGTGTTTGTTTTTAAAGGACCATACGAGTGATTTGATGATTTAGCCTTGTGTATACTAATATTACTGCTGAGCCTTTGCCAAACCATACTATTACTTTAATACTCTATGAAATTAAACATATTGCAATAGGTAATCAACATTGATTTTTCTATGTTAGATTGTGAACATATGGAAATATCCAAAACATGCTGACTAGGTTGGTTGTTGTGTTCTCAAGCTATCTTGCTGCAAAATCAAATATAAAAGATGAGCCAAAAGGTATTATTATTATTATTATTGTTTCATGAAAAGGATAATGTGATGTTTTATAGCTACATGCATTAAGTGGTTTCTGTGTGGCAGCTGACTCTGAAATCTTGAAGTTTCCTTGCTTGACTAATGAAGCAAACATTGCATGTAATTTGAATGATAATGCAACAAAATGTGTGATGGATTAACTCTATTATAAAGTTCAAATGTCTCTTTATTTGACAATCTGCATCTGCTATCTGGCACTTACCTATAACCCTGTGGTTATTTCCTGCAAAATGTTCAGCTGCAATATAAAGTATAGCTACAAAATCTGAAAAATCACTGACATGGACCATTAATATGTAATGAATAGAAGATTAAAACTGTTGTGTGTGTCTGTTAACAATCCATTAACAAAATCAAGTCTACAGCCATGCTGTCTGCTCTGTGAGGCTGTCTTTAGTTTTATGGGTATTTGGTTATAAACCAAAGTATTGGACAAAATTCTAACATTGACCACATCAAAGTTATCACAATTCAATAAAGAACTAGAATGTTGGTGGTGCAGGCGAAAATGTCAGGGATCATTAATGTCTGTACAAAATGTCGACGCTATCCAGACAACAGTTGTTGAGATGTTTTTTAGAACCAAAGGCCAACTAACAGGCCAACACTGCAGTGCTAGTGCAGTGTATATATATTTATATATACTCTATTTATATCTGTACATAGTATTTTAATATTTATGTTTACCTTGTCAAACTTGTTTTAGCTGCATGTATGCCTGTTTCTGTGTATGTACACTGAGAGCAATGTAAAACAGGTGCGTTAGGTGGTTGGTAGCCTCCGTGTGATCCATTTAACTTTTGGAACATGCAATTGTTGGGTATTTACCTTATCAGAACATGAACTAAATGTGTCTGCACAGCAGAGATGCTGCATATGGTCCTGTGGTTGATTACAGATATTTCTCTTGGCAGACATCTTGACTTGTCATAGCAGTAAAAGCACAGGTGTAATGTCTAACATTAGTGATGGCTCTCTGTTCCCTTTATATGTGCCAGTAAGCCATGACCGTGCGCCAACATGTATAACTTTGGCACAAGAACACCAGAATGGAAAAATCTGTTAATGACATTAGTAACACCTGTGTTTAAACCAGTCAAAATGTCGCTGTGAGAAAGGTCTATTTGCTCAGTGTTGGTGACGACTGTTTTTTAAAACTTTACAGTAACTGTACAGTCTGTTTTGTTGTAACATTTCATGGTTTGGATGGAAATCTCTCTACTGTTCTCTACAAGACCAGGCTGCAGCACAGCTTAGTGAGAGTGGCCACAAAGATCAAAGGTGCCACATTTTATGCTAACTACTTCATTTATTTTTAGCAGGAGGTTGATTAAAAATGCTCAGCCACTTTTGAGAGTCCACTCTCTTAATGGAGTGTTTGACCTCCTGCCCTCTGGAGTTAGAGTTAGGTTACCAAAGGCCAGGCAAAAATCAGACTTTGCTGATAATGACTGCTCCATGTCAAACAACGGGAGCTTGTGATCTTAATTGTATTTATGTAATTTTGAGTGGTAGGCTTTAAGAGCAATGTATTTTATGTATTTCTTGTTCAGGTTTATGAACATTGTATTTTTAGTCAAGAATAGTTTGCTTTAGGGACCGTAAGATATGAAAAGTTGAAGCTTCTACCTTATGTTAGAACGTCTCTGCTGAGAGCAGTTTATGTTTAACAACTGCTCATAGCTGAGTAAAGCAAAAGTGGAGCTGCACACTGAACCGTTTTTGACCAGATGCTGTATACAGAAGTAGGTTTGAAGAGAATGTAAAAGATACCCACACAGAGGAATATGGTTCCCTTGATTTATTCGCATCATTTCAACCGCAACGTATTCATCAGGCATAAGGTTTTCATCAGCCTTGTGGTCAAAATGTTGCAAATAAAGCAAATGTGTGGGTATCTTTCTCATTTATTCCCATGCTTGTGTGTGAGCCAGAGCCGTGTGTGTGGTCTGAGGTAAGAGGCTCACTGAGCAGACGAAGCACTCTGGATGCCAGGTGCCATTGGCTGCAGTCAGGTAGTTCTCCCTCACTGACTCCCCACAGCCTGAGCACTTGGGAGCAAAGAGGTGGTAGAAGTCCTTGGAACAATATGGCTTCCCATCCTTTTCGAGGAAGCCTGGGACAAGAATAAGACACATAAGATTGATTGTGATTTTTAATGGATACAATTTGTTCCAACTCTTTGCTGAAGTTGCGGTTTCCAGTGAAAAGAAATGAATGCACAAGCCTCTCACCTTCAGGTCCAAACAGGCCTCCACAGTGTGTACAGAAGAAGTGCTCAGGGTGCCAGTTCTGGCCCAGAGCTGTCAGGATGTTCTGGTAAACCAGCCAAAAAATTGAAATATTACATCATGCTTTTACTTCCCTTAAGGATTAATAAGGTCTGTCTCATCTCACATGTTCAGATGTCAGATGACTGTGAAAGTGAATCAGAGGAGAAGTTGCATTAGTTTCTGATAAATGAGTTTGGTCTGCAGCATAAGGCCAGACTGTAGAATCCCAGCATGGTTTTGTGCTTTATTTATTAAGATGACATGTGGGATATGTCTGGGAAAATTAACTACATCCTACTGTATGTCATCATCCAATCTTCAAAAGATTATTGTGCAAATAAATGGATATGATATACGACAGAACAAATTAGAGTCTGAATCAGCACACAGTAAACTAAAAAGAAGTTTTCTCACTTGTATAATGGCCCCCTTGCAGTAGGCACAACGAGGAGAGAAGAGCTCATGGTAGTCTTTGTCACAGTACGGCTGCCCCTCTCTCTCAAAGAAGCCTGTGGTACTCAGCTCCATCTTACAGGCAGTACACACAAAGTGTTCAGGGTGCCACACTTCACCCAGAGCTGTGATCATCTACAGAACAGAGAAAAAAACAAGTGCAATGGAAACAAGAAGAGGTTTCATCTTGTTTCATCTGACACTGCATCTTTCTTTTTATTATGCAGATTTCAGAATCTACAATATTTCAATGCTTGTCCGTTTGTTTAATGTACCTTTCCCACAATGCATTTGTTGCAGGAAGCACAGTGGCCCTTGGCTGTGGTGCGTACACCAATCTTCTCCAAGTCAGAGCTCAGCCCTCCTAGCAGGTCATCGATAGTATCTGCTTTCTTGCTCGTAGTCGAGGCCTTTGCATCTGAACCTGCTGTGCTGCTGCTGCTGCTGCCGCTCTCCTTGTTGTCTTGTTGCCCATCTGCTCTTTTTTTTTTCACAGACTGTTTCTGTGTAAGAGGTGGTGGGGTTGATGAAGGCGCCGGATCCTAAATGATGATATAAATAAGCACACTGTTTTTATATTTGACGAATGCGTGTTTTAAAGGTGCTCCTATACTAAAATTATATTGACTGAGTGAGGCTTGTATGATGCTGCCCTCTGCTGTTAAACCTGTTTAATTTCACGCATGTTTGGAAAGTTTCTTTCCTGCACAGCCACTGTCCTTTCATACCATATTCTTTCCCAGTTTATATGGACAAAAAAGTAAAACTATAGAGTGTTTGCTGTAAAATGTTCGTTAATATGAAATAGATACATATTGGCAATAAGATATGTGATTGCAGGCACTGTACTGACCCCTTGTCCCAAAGTCATCAGATCCTGCAAGATGGAGTCCAGCTCCAGAGTGGGCGAGTTGGAGTTTGTGGAAGCTGCCACAGGAGCTGGCAGATCACTAAAAGCAGGAGAGGAACAAATTAGAAAGTAAATTATCTCAAATTAATCTCCAAGCACACTAACTACCCCAAAATAGCTGTCCAAATATAAAAAGAGGGAAAAATGTGTCTCTGAACATAAGCTGAGGTCCAAGGTGATGTTTTACAGTAATGAAATGTGGAGATATGAACACAGACACAGATCTTCATGCAGTTTCCGGGGTTAGATATGAAACGTCAGGTAGAAAATATTTCCAGCATTTAAATGAAGCTGTAATGTAACACAGTAAGATCGTTGTACACATTAAGATGGTTTAACATGGAATGATAATCATAGCATGTGTAATGAATTCCAAGTAATTTCCTGTTTCCTCTACATAGATTACACAATGATAATGTGAATCAGGCTTCAACAAAAGACTCAAGACTTCACCTGTAGACATTTGAGCAGCCTGGGCCTTTGCTTTTCTTGTTAAGTCCAGAATAAAGTATACCTGACACCTGTGGACAAATGTAGAAATGTAGTTAACATCTTAACTATTTGGTTAAGAATAGATTTCAAGTTCAGCTACAACTGAAAGGTGATAATTAAGTAAGTTTGTAATTTCTGAGGCTTTGTCTTCACCTCTCCGTCAGCTGGATCGTTGCTCCTGTTCTCATCGACACTCTGTGAACTTGCTGAATTCAGAGCCAACTCCTCCAACAGCAGATCTGTGGAGGCATACAGGCCATAAGTCTTCTAACCACACATAAAAACATAGGTATGCATGCATACATACATACACTCACATATTGCAACCACTGAAATACACTGATTGTCCTTTCTGTGTTAAAACTAGAATATGTGCATACTTTATAGACTACTTATGAAATGTTTCCTGTGAAATAAGAAAGAGTGCACCACAACATCAAGGTGTTGGCGGATGACTTTAAGGTTGATTCATACAAGTCAACTTCCTGAGGAAGTGACATGTTGCAGAAGTGAAACTTGAAATTATGTTGCAAGACTCAAGACTGGTGGAAAATCTTTACACTACATGCAACTCTGTCCACACACAATGTATTGTTAAATGTAATATCTAAGAAAATAGATAGATTAAGATATTTTTACAAAAGTTTTTGTGAGGAAGTGGCTGACAAGAAAATAATAAATGCCCTGGTGGTTTTAGTACCACTACTGATCGGTCTATGTCTATGTACATCCTGTCATTTATTTTTAGAGCATAGCAAAATTAATTCAAATTGTATTTTTTCAATACATAGGTTTCACATATGTTTTGATCATCGGTGAATAATCTTTTCTTTGATTATATTTGGTTATATTTCGTCATTCATGTATACCTTGATTTAAAATGGCAGCATAATTTATAAACAATAAACAGCAAGATTGAAATTTTAGTGCAAAATAAAACTAAGACACAGTAACAACACTGTGTTATTCAAATAATTACACTCAGTATATAATGTACTTGTATACTGTACTTGGTGTGAGTCACAGAATACGTACTGTAAAACACTCATATTCTATGATCGGTTCTTTTCAACACTATTAGCTATATTAATTGTAAATCATAGCACCTTGTACTGAATGTTTTATAATTACAATAATCTTTCCATATCTAACAATCTGCTAACTGATCAGTTTAAGGATGATGAGCAGTATAAAGCATGACAGACAGTTGTCTTACCGAGCTCTTCCATGTCGTCTCCTGCTCTCACTACTTGAGTGTGAGTGTGTGTTTTTTTGCAGCTGTAAGTTACTAAGGTAACAAACCCAATTTCTCATCTGGTAAAAACCGTCACTTCCTCTAACAAAGGTTTGTTTTCATTTGTTAGTGGATCAAACCGATTCATATGAGGTGCTGCTGTTTCCTCATAAAGAGGAAACCAAAGACGGTTTCTGAACAGTGTAAGTGAGATCTCAACCAAGATAATAACTGACTTCTGTGCTCGGTTAAGTGAAGAAACCATGTTATGACATATTTTAATACAGTCATAGTATTAGAAACATGATCTCCACTTCAGGTTACTGTTGGTAAGGCAAGTTTATTATGTTTAGTAGTATATTTTCAGACACAGTAGCAAAGTGCTTTGCATTCATGACATGCAAATGCAAATAAATGCATCTAAAACAGAATAAAATGGGAAACAAAAAAATAGCAAAAAGAAGAAAAGATGTAAAATTTCAGAGCTCTCTCAGAGGCTCTTCACCACTGTTTTATACACAACTAATACAGAAGATCAACATTTTTTCACTAACAAAGGCCACACTAATATAGAATAGATATAGATTTAGAATAGTTCATTACATGTTGTGGAGAAAGTTGAACCAAGATGATATACTGTGGTAGGGTAGGTGGTAGAGGGTAAGCGATGAGTGCCAAGGGAGGAAGGGAAATGAGTTCACCTAATGTAAACCAGGAAACAATGCTTCACATAATTTCCTTTCTGGGCTCTTTACTTGTAATTTTGCACTGGTGTGATGTGTCCACCAGCATTACATTAAAGCAGAATTATAAAGACCTGTCCCTTTAATCACTACCTTCATGAAGTTCATGACACTCAAAGAATTGTCACCTGCCATGTGGCTGGTTTGACTTTTATACCACGGTTCATAAATAGCTTCCTATCTTTATCATTGTTTTTACTGGTGACCCCAACAAAGTCACAATGAACCACAGACTCTTATTTCTCATGACCGGGGCAGCACGGGGTGTTTTTAAGACAGACTCTGACCGTTTCTATTTCCACTTTAGTCACCATATGGTAGTCACCTGCGTTATCTCGCACCACTTTGGTCGCAACCATTCGCTTTAAGAACAGGGGTGTTTGTGGATTTATGTCATTTTAAATCTTATTTTTACGCCTATTAAAGTATTATTTTATGCTTAAGCGATATAAACATCTCATATAATAACGGCCCCTTTCTAAAACCGTAAGATAACAAGCCTGAGTAGCTAATTTATAACATTTTTAAAAGTATGGTCGCCCCCTGCTCTGTGCTCCTGCGTCTTTTACCGGAAGAGTCCGTGTTTACAGCGCAGCTATTGCTCCACGTTAGCATCGTTGATTTGATGAGAAGTGACCGGGAGTCTGTTTCCTGCTTTTATAACCAACAGTTTGATCATTTTTTAAAAATCACTTGGTCAATTTTGATTAGCATGATTGTTTGGAGGCGGAAGTGCTGCCGACAAGCATAGCAATGACAAGCTGGCTAACGTAGCGCCGAGGTTAGCCAGCCAGGCGTCTAACAACACGAGCTAAGTTCTCACGTAGCAACAGCACATCCAGCACAGTGACACAGGTATCAGTATGACGCGTTTATATTTGCATGTTAACGACTGACATCGTTGCATTGACGCACATTACGTTTGCCTTGCATGTGTTACGTCCCCTCTCTCTGTCCTCTGTCCCCCCCCCGCTCCAGGTCCAGGACCAAGCGCGACCATGGGTGCGGAGAGCAGCGCGGTGCGGAGCTGTATCCTGGAGGAGCCACTCCTGACCCTGCCCTCCGGATTGACCATGTACTCGGCGATGCTCCAGGATGGAAAGCCCGCCTCTGTGTTTGTTCACAAGCAGGGTAACGAGGATAAAGTCAACAAAGCTGCCAAGGTAGTTACACTGAAGTCACATCACAATGGCTGGCTTACAGTAGCTGTAGTAGTGTGCATTTAGTTGGTAACTGTAATGCACATAAAAGTTCACAGGGACTTGTAAGACATAAGCGTCCATCTTAACATTTAAAAAAAAATGTATTGCCTCTTTGAACCTGCTAATCAGGTCTTTAATTACGTGATCTGTGCAGGATGTAGTTCTTAGAGGCAGATGTTGGATATTTGGACTGCAGTCAGGCTTCTCCCTCAGGCAGTGCTCTACACTTCTATAGAACAAATGTCACCAAACTATATCTTTCTGCTTTCCATTGACAACAGTCTTTGTTTAGTTTTATTTGCTAAACAGTGGGTTTGGCTAAGGCTCTGCATAACCAGCTCCTCCTTGTGGATTTTCCATCAGCTGTAGGACATTCACTTTTCTGTTTTTTTAACTGTACCTATGTCTCTATGTTTGATGTTAGTACTACGAGAGCAAAGTGTAACCGGAGTCAAATTCCTCGTGTGTGTGTGTACACATACCTGGCGAATTAAAGTGATTCTGATTCTGATGTTTTCATTTCCTGCAGCACCTGAAGACTTTGAGGCATCCATGTCTGCTACGCTTCCTGTCCTGCTCGGTACAGGACGGCGGCATCCACCTGGTGACGGAGCGTGTGCAGCCCCTGGAGCTGCTGCTGGACAGCCTCTCCCCAGAGGAAATCTGCGCAGGCATCTATGACCTCCTGCAGGCACTCATCTTTATGCACGAGAGGGTGAGCAAAAAACACAATTATCTTAATGAACGAGAGAAAAAGTTGGTCTGAAGGCATAATTTCAAAAAGATAAACTAAGGTGCCATTTCATGTTTCATATTATTCATATGTTATTTGTTGTCTGTCCATTTGTCTGTGTTAAACAGACGTGGATAAGTTCCTAACCTGTATTTCTTAACCACCAGGGCAAATCAAGCCACAACAACGTCTGCATTTCCTCTGTATTTGTCAGTGAAGATGGTCATTGGAAACTGGGAGGAATGGAGACTGTCTGCAAGTTCTCTGAAGCAACGCCTGAGGTATGAGATTAAATCCTTAGCGACAAGCACCTAGGTGAAATGTTTGAAGATTAACTTTGTATATCAGTTTTATGTTTTGATTTTTAATCTTCTTCAACTCCTCAGTTTCTCGCAAGCATTCAGAATGTGAGAGAGTCCAGCTGCATTCCTCCAGAAGAAAAGGTAAGCAGAGTTGCTAATTAGTGGGTTTGGCTCAAAGGCCATGACAAAAAATGGAAGAACCTCTCCTTTTGTTCACAAGTTCTCATGTTGTTTACAGGTTGAAGGCTTTAAAATGCTTCCAGAGAAAAATGCTCACTCTCGGGACTGTTACTCTTTTGGAATGATGGTGGAGACCTTCATCTCTCTCCTGAATGGCTACGGTGAGTAGAGTGATGGCAACATTTTGCATCAAGTTTTACCAGTATGTATGTACAAGTACCTTCTCTTACACCTGCTCATCTGTCTTTCCTCTTTTGTTTCCAGTGTCAGAGGAGCTGTCTGACAGCCTGAAGAAGACCCTGCAGGCAGGCCTGCTGAACTCTGACCCCTTATCTCGAAGTCCTCTCAGCTCCCTGCTCACTCATGACTTTTTCAGGTAAGTGCGGTTATGCTCGTTTTTGTTGTACATACTGAAAATGATTCAATTAATAGACACTTATGTATTTTTATGTGAATAGGAACGACTTTCTCGAAGTAAAGAATTTCCTGAAGAGCTTGACCTTGAAGACGGAAGAAGAGAAGAATGAATTTTTTAAGTAAGAAACCATATGGTCCTGCCTTTTACATGTTCATTTTCTATAGTGTGCTCTTTTGGAATGGCACATTGTATTCATGCAAAACATATCGTCATATACATATAATCATATATTGTTTTTCCAAGGCAGTCACATGTTTGGACAATTAAAAATAGTGTTTCTTTGCTATTACACAGTCCTAATTTACACAGCACACCTTATTTTGCCTTGGATATCCTCAACTCAGCTCATTGTGCGTGTGTGTTTTGTTTTTTTTTAATTGTAGGTTTCTTCTGGACCGGGTCCAGAGTCTCCCTGAAGAGCTGATAGCTGCACGCCTTGTCCCCAAACTCCTCAACTCTCTGGTTTTTGCAGAACCCATGGCTGTCAAAAGCTTCCTGCCTCATCTTTTAAGGCCAAAGAAGGGTAAGACGGATCTCTTGCTAACAACATCTTGGATCTTTTAATGTCCTATCATAGAGAAAAAATGTACTGTACTGAACCTGTCAGGTGTAAAAGTATGAAACTATGAGTGCTTGTTGCTCATGCTTCTCCTCTTTAATTCGCCTGTGTGCACAGATTCCAGTGGTGGTGGTAGCAATGAAGAGTGCCTGCTGTCGCTGTCCCTTTACCGTAAACACGTGATTCCTCAGCTTCTCAAGCTCTTCAAGGTCAACGAGGAACACGTCCGGATCGTGTTGCTGGCTCACATCCACATCTACGCTGAGTTCTTCTCCCATGATGAACTAAAAAACCAGATCCTACCTCAGGTAGAGTTTTGACATAACTTTGATATCAGTGTTGAACACTACTGAGAGTTAGATTAGAAGATTGATACCACTCTTATGTTTGAACCTTTACTTGTGGAACTATCCCTTCAATATCTAAAAATGGATTTTGATACATAAGATGTCTGGAACAAGCAGAATGTAAGATGTGTGTGTTTTTTTTTTTAATCTGAAAATTGTTGAAATGAAAATAGTCTTTTATTTGAGCATAGACATAATGGCGTTATGTAATTCTCTCTTCGTTACATAATATTGTTTTGTTTGTTGCTGGCTGCAGGTTTTGTTAGGAATGAGAGACACCAATGATTCTCTGGTTGCCATGACGCTGCAGAGTCTGGCGGTGTTGGTGCCCTTGCTGGGGGCTCAAGTGGTGGTTGGTGGAGAGAGAACCAAGGTCTTTAAACGCACCACACCCAACTTCACCAAGTCTACAGAGGTCACCCCTGAAAGTAAGCAACACTGACCTAAAAATGATAATTACAATGAACGCTGCCATATCAGTAATGTTCATATTATCAATTACTAATACTGTGTGTACAACTTAGAGGTGTGCATTGCACAAGTTCTGCCATGGTTTCATCATATTAATTTTTCAGCCAGAAACCTGCAAGTCACAGTTCCTCTTCAAAGATCCTGCCTCTTATTAAAACGAGATATTAAGAACTGGCAGTAGTAGACAACAAAACAATTATAGAACTGTTAACAGAAAGCAAGTTTATAAAAAGTTTTAATTTATAATTGTCAGTTAATCAGTATAGGCAGGGTCAAGCTGATTGTTTGACTACAGGACAACTTAGCAGTATTTTAGATCAGCTGAAGGCATGATGTAGGTCAATGGGATGCTGTCACCATGTTTGTGTCCATCAAAGAATGCCTCATTGTTCTTCTAAAGGATCGAGAAACAGGTTTTATGAGTGTGTAAATTCACGCTAGAAAATCTAGTTTTAAAACATGCTTTTTATCTTCTCTAGCTTCGCCTGTCCATATAGTTGGAGGCTCCCACCCTCAGATGGCCCAGCCTTCGAAAGTCTTGAATTTGTTCCCCAAACCGCCTGTGACTGAGAGTCTGGTGCTGGGTCACATGGATAGCTTAGCGGGTAGCAAGGAGACTCCAAGAAGTTATCCTCTGGAATCAAAATCAGGTATGACCACACCTCACATATTAATAATTTTAATTCAAAGTTTGATGTTCTTGTGCTTGAGGCTCAGTCGGTCTGTTCTGACCTGTTTCAGATGTCACTAGACAGATGTCTCTACCTTTGAACGACTTTCGTCAGGACCATGCGATGGAGCCATTGTCATACAGCCCAGAGCAGGCTAACAGACGAGAAGGCCCTGCGGAAGACTGGCCTGACTGGAGTGACCCTGAAGAGAGCGAGAAAAGAGATGGACAGTCGGTCCAGATCCACATTCAGACCTCAGAGAGACAAGATCCCGTCAGCAGCAGACTGCCACTCTCACACCCTAACATGGAAGAGGAGCCTTGGGACGACTTTGAGGACACTGAACCTACCTCAGATCTCTCCCCTACAGCTCCTTTATCAGACCCAGTTATACTCGCACCACCCACAGGGGGCACCACTACACCTGTAAAAGAGAGGCTGGGTTCCTCCAAACCGCTCAAACTGACGTCAGCACCGCGACAATCCACACAGAGCAAGACCACTTCCTCATGGGATGATGGCTGGGCTCAAGAAGAGAGAGACTCACACAACCCATTAAACCCCAAACCTACAGTGCCACAAAAGAATGGTGGGATAGGAGGTCTGGGGGAGGAGTTTACCATTAAAGTGAAGAAAAAGGTAGAGCTAGACCCAGAGCTGGATTTGTTTGCGGACATGGTGCCGGACATCAAACTGTCCTCCCCAGCTCTGTTGCCACTGGAGGAGAGCAGTGTGAGTGACATTAAATCTCTGCAGGTCGACTCGTCCATTGATACTCTAACACTCACTGCCAAGTTTGCAGCTGCCAACCTGGCTGAGGTGAGTGTGTGTGTATGTGTGTTGTTGTTGGGTGGGTCAAATCTCCTGGGATCTCGAGTAGATCAGGTTTCTAAGGTAGAAGAAGGGCTAGTTAATCTGCCTCAATAGTTTTTAGGCTTTCACAGTAATCTTTCATCAAAAAATGGAGACTTAAAGACATTAAATATCTAGAAAAACACCTTTTTTTTGGATCCTATGAGAATTTCTCTTACTTACAAACGTACCTTTCTGTGATAATTTTGTTTTTGATTGAATTTTTTTTATTTTTCTCTCAAAGACTGAGACAGACGGCTGGGGAGATGGAGATGACCTGAACTGGGAGGACGAGAATGCCTGGTGATGACGTCTGATCCGTGTGTTTCATTTGGAGCTAAAGACTTGAACACTGGAAAACTCAAATCCTCAACACACACCATCTCAGACGGCCTGTGAGCTGAAAGTTGCTCCGGCCATTTAACAGCATGATGCAGTAAGAATATGATGATAGGAAGAGACTTTTTATATCCTATTGTCGGTTCCCAGACATTTATATCAGTCTGTTTATTAAGATAACTTGGTCTTGAACTGGAAGGATTGGAAGCTTGTTAGACGGTGCTGGACTTGGACAAACGAAGCCATTCTTAATTGTTTGCCAACTGATATTAGTCACCTCGAGATGAACGAGGATCTTAATCATAGGTGAAGGTCATCCTGATTTCATCTGCTTCTCTATTTTTTGGGGTTTTTTTTTTTAAATGTGCCAACTTCACTACTGGCATGAAGATCAAGGTACACTTTTTGGCAAGACAACTTGTTCAAAATGTGTTTGATTTACAGAAAGCTTGCACTTTGAATGAATGTGAAATAGAAATTACATAATTTATTAGTAGCTTTTTGGTTGCTGGTGAAGTAAAGATTTTACTGTATTAAATCTGACCCTGTTCTGTTTTATAATGAGTGTTAGATTTAGCTTTTGAAGTAATTGCATTTGTTTAGGGCAAACAAACCACAGAAAAAAACCTCCATCCATTATGGGTACTAAAAGGAGTTTCTTACAACACAATTTTGCTAACTGAGTTAGTGAAGACTCCTGTTTGACTGATTGCTAAATACAAACAAATGAGCAATGATATATTCAAACAAGTTTAATAAACAACATCAATCAAGATCGATTTAAAAAAAAAAAAAAATGAAGAGAAACATTGAGCCAGCCAAGTGAATACAGCCTTCCACAGGCGCAAACTGTGTTTAAATAGTTTTTCTGTACATAAAGTAAATAATCTGGGGCTAGAAATCAAACTGGAGGAGCTAGGTTGTGTGTCTGGCTGTACGGATGTGGGTTATGAGTGTCTGCAGCTCCTGTAGTCTGGATTCCAGCCACTGTGGAGGTGGTACAGTAGTGTTGGCTTTACTCTCAGCGAGAGCCTGAAGGGCTTTCAAAGCACTCTCAGCTGTCTGGATGTAGCGGCTGTACTCCTCCTCTGCACTGGTCTCCTGCCGAGCTCTCTTTGGGCATGGCTGAGAGAGAGGGAGGGATAATTACAGGGAAAACACAGATTTTTATGAATTAAATATTTACTCACACATGATTGATTTTTACAGATGAGGCAGAAATCTTGCATGTACAAGTGAAATTTTGACTTGCTGATCAGGACGTTATGTAATAGTTTTTAATGGGAAGTATTTTTGCTAAATAAATATACTATTTTACAGTACTTGTTATTGCTAAGTTTGGACTGAGTATACACTAGTGTTGTACTGGCCAGCTGCTACTCAGAGTGACTTGGACAGTATGAATGTGGAGCAATGCTGTGCAGAAGTATATTCAAGGAGGCCTTGAGTGAAGTTTAAATTTAACTTAACAGCACTAACCTCTGAATCTGAAACTGCATCAGCAGCCGCTTTGTTGGAAGCATTTTCTGTGCTGTTCTCCAACCTCTCATTGTGTTGCTCAATAAGCACCTTCTCCAGTTTGAGCCTCTGTAGCCGTGACTCCACATCTTCCTGTGCATTCACAGTCTGCAACGAAACACACTCGTTTACATCCGTCTGTTTCATCCAAGACTGATCTTCACTACAATATGTAGGCATCCCTCACCTTGCTAAGATAGTTGACCACTTTTGTCTTGGTATCTTCTTCAGACAAACTCTGGGAAATGACCTCTTCGTGGTTTGTAATCTAAAATCCAAAAAAAATAAACCAAAAATACCAAATGGATATATATATTTATTATTCATTGTTTATGACAGACAGTATATAAGATAATATCTGAAACATTGGCGAGATCTGTTGTGTTCCTGCTGTACCTCTGCAAATTGAGAAAAGGCCTCCAGGGTGTGCTGATGTAGCAGCCATGATCTGTCAGACAACAGGACTCCAAACAGGCTGCTCAGCCTCGGCAGAATTTGATTCTGAGGGACAAAAAAGAAAAGTTGGTGTGAAAGAGAAAATTAGATATGTAGACTTCAGAATCGAATACAGAATTTAAATCTCTTTAGTTTCAAATAATGACATTATTTTTCATATAACAGTTTATTGTTTTAGTCTATGAAATGTCAAAAATAATGACAAATGCACATCACAAGAGTTGTTTCAAACTGAGTAATTGGCAACACGAAAATATAAATTTCATGAACATCAAATGATTGGTATTATTTGGTAAACAAACAGAAGATCATCAGAATTTTTATCCTGACCTCTTGAACCTCACTTGTGGGTGAAAGATGTTTACAGTGAGTGAATAGCAGTAGAATAATCGTCCATGAGAAACCATAAGTAAGGAGTGCAAGGAACTAAAAAGGGAAGATTTGTAGTAGTCTGGTTTTCTTACCTGTCTGTCAGGAGGGACGAAGATTTTCCCCAGGGAGGAGAGGAACTCCAGAGCAGCCAGCAGCAGCTGATCTGCACACTCCTGAGACACCACAGTATGCACACACAACAGAGCCTGGGACAGACACACACATACAGAGTCAATAAATAAGTATTCTTAATTCTTCATCTGTTTTACTGTGAAAACTAACAGCATACCTGAAGGATGACTTGATGTTCAATGTTTTTCACTAAAATGGCTGATATTGACAGGAGCAGCTGCAGAGTACACTGGAGCACAGGGTGGGTCTGTACCTGTATGTATGGATGGGGAGTATGACGGGTTACAGGGATAATAGTCATGTATTAACGCTACAGTGTGTGTGTGTGTGTGTGTGTGTGTGTGCATTTGGATCTCACCTGCTCTGGACTCATTCGTATCCAGAGCTGTGTGATTACCCTCATTACTGACAACACACACTGTTCCTCAGGAGATGAGTGCCCCCGAACCACTGCTAGGAGGGATAACAGCACCACGTTCTGCACAAAGTAGAGACTATGTAAATATTACATTTGTATATTTTTTCTGTTGGAAAAATGTTATTATCCTTTATGCTTTCTGTGTTTTTCCATTTAGAGATGACTCAGCGTCACTTTACATGTGTGTGCACAGAGATAATTACTGTGTGCTCAGCTTCAGGGAAGTTGCAAATTAACAGACAGCTGTGACAGCAACTGTACCCCAACGCATAAGGGTTTTTGACCATACATGGCTTAAAATGCCCATGTTGAAACTACGAGATAGACAAAGTTGTAGGTGTCACTCTTTCCTTTTTAGGAGGTGGCCACTTTCAATATAAGTCTGTGTTGAACCATTGAACCTTTGAACAACTACTGAACCACAGAGTCTGTAACTTGTATAATATATAATTATATAATAATTTTTCTATCATTTTCCTTTTTGAAAACTCCCCTCTGCTTCCTTGCATTCTTTTCTTCACTAGGTGGAAAAGACCACTTCTGTTAAGAATTTGACCCAGCAGTTGGCCAAACAGACTACAACACCCTGCAGTGGGGTGGGAAAATATATTTAAAAAATCATCAAACATCAAAACCAAAATGAAAGAGGACAATCTTATCAGTACTGTTTTCAACCAAGCCTATCTTACTCCTGATACAGTATCACTTGCTGTGCGTGTTTTTCGTACATTCTCTTGAGCACCCAAGGACAGAAACTACGCTGTAGCACTTGATATTTGTACAGCTCCTTTTCACACCATGTATTTAGTATCACAGTCACTACATTTTACTTGTTAAATTCACATTAATGCCATTTACCCTTATCTCACAATCTGAAATAACATCTATGTGATGTTGACATGAGTAATTGAGATATTTTTCCCACTTCCTTTTAGAGTTTACTTATTTTGTTTTTGTGCAATCATGGCGAGTACAAAGCAGACATTAAACTCACTCAAGCAAACAAGTGAATGCTGATTATGTTTATCAGCCACGGGCAGCTAGTGTTACAGGAAAGCAAGTTGTAGCAGGGAGATAAGGCATTCATCTGCTTTGTGTGGTGTTGAAAAGTGACTGCATAGTCAGTGTCTCTATTCATCATTTTTCCATTCATCATTTAAATTAAATAGACTCAGTGTTTCCCCTATATTCATTCAGTAGCGGCGCTAGATTACGAGCGCCACTGCTGAAATTTCACAAGATCATTAATATCAATGCGCCACTAATGATTTTTACTCGCACTGTGTGAGCACAACAACACACGACGTTACTTTGAACTTGTTTTGAGTCATTAACTAGCGCAGCAAATCATGTCGGACCCTCTTCTCATTCTTCAAAGGACATCTACGTAAAAGTTAACGTTCAAGTTTATACACGTTAGAGTAGTGAGTAGCGTAGGTAGCGTAACGTAGAGTAGCGTAGCTCCTTATGGCAGTGTCCAACAAGTGAGCGGGCAGAAAAAGTGACAGTGAAGTGGTAAAAGTGAACGGAGCAGCAACAGCAGAGAGAGAGATTAGCAGAAAATGTAGTTTGTCAGTTAATAAATGCTACAGCCTCTCAAGCTAACGTTAACAGTACGCTTTTTTAGCTGCTAAGTAGCACTAGCTACATTAATTAGCTGCTTGTCATTACTACCTGTGTGAGTCCAGAGGAGCAGAGAGAGGAGTGAAGAGAGGAGCGAGGAAAGTAGCACAGAGAGGATCAGGGAGTGATGCAGGGAGAGGAGCGAGGAAAGGAGCAGAGAGAGTTGCAGGAAGTGATGCAGGGAGAGGAGTGAGGAGAGGAGCAGGGAGTGATGCAGGGAGAGGAGTGAGGAAAGGAGCAGGAGGAGCAAGGAGAGAGGAGTGAGGAAAGGAGCAGAGAGAGGAGCGAGGAAAGATCCAAGGAGAGGAGCGAGGAGCAGGACCTAGAGACTTTTCCACACTGAATATAGTTAATCTTAATAGAATTCATTATTAATTGATTTCTGGCCTCACCCTCATGATTTGTATTTGTTGTATTTCTATAAGACTGACCTGAGAACAGACTACAGGGAGAGCATCTGGCCACTTGCATACGTGTGAGCGTCAATGGCTGCCCCACTGCTGAGCTCCACTACAGAAGAGCTCTGGATATATATTGCAAGGTCATTTAATTGAAACTATTCTCACTCGCATGAATACGGGTCGACGTCGCATCCTTATGGACACAGGCATAGCAGCACCGCTGCTGAAAAAAATTCTAGGGGAAACACTGAGACTATATGTCTTATAATCATTAAAAATGAAAATGAGAAGAAATAATAGATTATGACAGAATTTTTATGAAAACATGAAGGTCTAACACAACTTCTGCTAAGGTTGTCCTCACCACTTTGTCCACTTGTCCTAGTTTGTACCCTCCATTCTGCCAGTCGGTCAGAGCTTTTTGAGAAAGGCCAATGATGTCTGTCTCTACACGGTGACGGGCCTCTTGTGAAAGAGCTCTGAGGAGGACATGTCGCCACACTGGAAGGTTTTCCACTTCAGAGGGTGGGAAACGCACCACCAGCTCCATCTGGAAACACAAACACTTTGCATTAATGAAGAACCACTTTATATCAAGGTTATGATTTTGTATAGTTTAAGTTTCACTTGTGGGTTTTAGCACTGTGGCTGCTCTGGTGGCCCAGCACCTTACTTTGCTGATTATTCATGTCACCTATATCTATAACTATACTATTTGATAAACATAAGTGTGTGTGCCTCTACCATAACAAGAGAATGCAAGCTCTTAAACCCCTTTTATTTTGAACTACACTGAGTAGTTTGAGTTACAAAAAATGTTCATTTCAGTTATCAGGGTTTCTAACCTGGTGGTTCGGTGTCATGAGGAAAACCATGCGTTTGAGCAGCAGGCCCAGGTGGTACGACTGGTAACACTCAGTGGTGCAAGCTTTCACCTGAAGGAGAAGAGGGGGAAGCAGGGAGGAGGTGAGGGATGGTGTGAGTGTCAGTGTGAAAGCCCAGGAGGAGTAAAATCACCAGGACATTAGGATTGTAGAAAGGTGAAGAACTGAAGGAGGGGGACATGTATGGAAATGAGTGGGATCCAGCGCAATCTGATGACGTAATGACGTAACAGGTTATGAAAAGGTGACCCAAGGTCCAACAACACCAATTGTCACCTCTGTTGGGGTGCCACAGAAAACAGGGAGGACCCCATACTAATAAATAACCCTACAGAGAGAGATTAAGGGGATTTAGAGTTATTTTAGAAAGTGCTCAGGAAGAGGTCATAGACATGGAGACATATCCATGACCTTGTGGTGTCCATCAATAACAAGATTTCAGAAGTGAGGATGAGATCCTGAAAACTATGTCTGCAAAATATAACCAGGCAACAATATGATGGTCTACTGAGCATCTTTATAATTCTTGTCTGAAAATGGGTGGTAATGGGTGCTGTTTGCAGTGACCTGCCTTTTGTTTTAAATCAAAAAATGTATTCTCTCAACTGTATTGTGTGATTTTCTGGTCTCTACCCACCAGCTGAGCGATGAGGAGGACATGATGTAGACAAAGTTCTGCTGTCCCATATCTGGAAGCAGAAAAGACAAAATCAGCCTACAGAAAGGAACGTGTAAAAAAAAATATACAACAGCACGACATAGAGTGTGTGATAGGTATGCAATCATTTAAAAAAAAAATGTTTTGTGTGTTGACGCTCTCACCGTGCTGTAAAGCACCACACATCTGCTGCCAGCAGAGCTGTTTGGGTATCAGCCTGCAGTACTGCCTCAACCAAACAACGCTCCTGAAAACGAGCAAGAGTTAAAGGAAAGGAGGATGAAAGGAGCGGGGAGCAAATGGAAGGAAATGTAGAAAAAAAAACAGTGGATTAAACAGAAATAGTGAAAGTGCAAGAATAATATGTATTAAATGACGGGAAATCCCGGACCAAACTGTGGCACAGTGTTAACCAAACCACCCTTCTGATAAAGAGAGATCAAATCAGTGGGGAAATCAGTGAGACACAATGATGGGGGCAAGGAAAGAACCTTACTTCAACTACTTCAACTGAATATGAGTCAAAAAGGATTTGCAAATCATTTCTTTTACACAGGGTCACTTTTTTAGAAAGAGAGTTGTATATTTACCACTATTACTACTGCTTTTTGAAGGAAGATGTACAAAATTGTTTCCAGAGGTTGGAAGACAAAACGCAGCAGGATGACATAAGTCATCATAAGACATCCTGCTGCTCGATTCTTGTGGGAGGAAAAGTAGATAGACATGATGCCTAAACCAAAACATATATGATGGAACATATATGTGATGTGGCTTATGATACAAAATGGTCATGTGTGTAGAACTCACCAATACAGGGAAGTACACTGGAGGCAGTGCAGCCACACTAGCACAGAGTTGCACACAGATGTGGTGGTGCAGAGTGACCTGGACCTGGGCCTGACCCTTCATCATTACTCCTGGCAACAGCACTGGAACCTGGCGCTCAGTATAACAACGCCTGAAACCAGCGAACAAGGCCTGGTAGAGAGGAAGCCTGGAGAAAGAGGATGGAAAAAAAATGCACTCTAGACATATATTGAGACAGATTAGTTTAAATCCATAACAAAATAATCTAATCTTTTTCACGACTGCTGAATGATACATAGATTTTTACGTCAAATTAACTCCACATGTCCTTAAAGTCCATTGCTTATTTGCTTTGTGTCCCTGAGTTCAGTTAATGCTGAACCAATATCAAAAAGCAATAATTTTGTTCATATATTTATGGAGCAAAGGTTGAATTATAGTTATATTTCAGCTGTACAGTGTGAAATGTTGATGTATTTGTCGCTCTTGATCACATTACCAACATACACCTGGTTCTTGTGTACAATTATTATGATACTTATTTGGAATTAAATCTGATTAAAAATCCCATTTAAAAATCACTTTTGTTGGAGCTAAAATTGATGTAATCATCAATAATCCATCAATAACCAATATCCCTGCTGCTTTGGTAACCAAATGGTTATTGCTGGTTGCCAACCTGACAACCAGTTCTCCAGTTAACTGCTGGTCCCTGCATTAAAGCACAAAATATTTCAAAAGTAATTTCAGTTAATGACAACAACAAAACCATTATTTATTACCTGGCTGTCTCTTCTGAGAACTGACTGCCAGTGTACCAAAGCTGCAGCACCTCCTCTGGCTGGGAGGCGAGCTGACCCAGGATGTTCACTAGCAAAAGACACTGAGGAAGCTCATGGTCTCGACTTAACCCTGCAAAGAAACAAGACTAGTGTCATTCTAAGACTGTATGTTGAACATTTGAGTAAGAACTGTCAACATCTCCCCAAAGACACACTTTTCTAAATATATAAACTGTCATAGATGTCAGTCTTGAGTTGTTCAGAAGCAAAAGACTGGAGCATCAGAAACTTGTGTCCTTTTGTATGTATGGGAACGCACGAGATTTCTGTGTCAAACTGCATACTGTGCATAATGTACAGTATGTATTCCTACTATATATAGTTGTGTTGAGGAGTTTTGACTAGGTAGTAAGCTCACACAGGAAAATGACAAGATGAAGTACACATTACAATGTCAGCATTAAAAATATTTTATTACTATGGAGACTAAAAATAGAAAAAGAATGTGGATGGTGGTGCAACACCTCTAGCAAACTAGCAAATTTGGAGTACTGTTCCAAAGCCAGTTTGATTCACAACCATAAGACCTCTATTATTTTATGTGACAATTACAACAAAATTAAATATATTATTTATTATACAACATGATGGCATCAGAAAGGGTCACTCAAAGGTCTCCAATGCAAAGGGAGATAGTAGAGCATATCTGAACCCTGCTACACTATCTGCGAAAAAGAGCAAGTGGAGGACAAGATTTAAACTCACGCAGGTCCTGCTGGAGAACAGCTTCAGCAAACGGCCTTAAAGGCAACACCTGGAGCAGCAGAGCATCTATGGGAACCAGAGCTGCTGCATTCAGCTCCTCAGACAGAGCTGAGGGCAGTGTTGGAGCACACATGCTGGGAGGAAACTTACTGAAAAACATAATAAATGTATCTACGTTTGATGCTACTCAATAATTGTTCATTCAAAGGATACATTTTAGTCTGAATCTGTTTTTAAAAAAACCTAACATACCTGATGATCTGGAGGCAGAGTTGGTGAAAGCAGCTACAATACTTTGTCAAAAAGAATTTGAATTCCTGTTCAAAGGATAAGAAATAATGGCATAAAAGTTAAGCAGCTTTGTATTCTTAAGTAAAGAATGAAAATGTCACAGACAGACACATGGCACAGTTTTAGCACCTTTATGTAATGAACCAAAGTGTTGGCAAAGAATCTGCACATCTTTGCAGTTTTCTGGAACAGCTTGTACTCTGGGCTTTGTGTTGCCTCCTATAAAAAGCACAAAGGAGCATTAACACAAAAAGGTGACAAAGATCACGTCTACCTTTGACCTTACAGTAATAAACTAATTCAACAGATATAACACACAAAAATTGCATGATTTCAGTATTATATCAGCACTCTACGCAGTAAATACTACCACTGTGACTCTAGTCTCAGGGTTACATGAATTCCCTTGTGAAAAAAAGGTAAAACATCTCCAACTACAATCTTGTTGAAACTCATTCAACAGTTCTGCATCTGTAAAACTGTAAAATTCTGCTTAAAAGCTATTAATAATACTTTTTTTTTTTTTTCTACAAACCAATCAGAGCTTTCCTACCTGAAGACCAGCCAGTTTAATCTGCTCAGCCAGCTCCAAACAGTTGTGGAAAGAGGCCAAAAGGTTGTCAGAGAGGCTATTGCTGATGTCACCATGATGTAGCTGTTCCTCCACCAAGGATTGGTACTTCAGACTCTGTCTGAACAGAGTAATGACCGTTTAAAATAAGTGAGTATCCAAACTAATTGCTAAATTCATTCAACTCTTATTGAGTGTCTGCTGTACTGACTTGATGAGAAATTTCCATGTGTTTGCATGCAGTGCTATGTCCAGGTTGGAGATAATAGAGCAGATGTCCAGCAGGCTGTGAATCACTAAGGAAGATGAAAAATATTCCGTGAGTTGATGACTGCAACGAAGGTGTACAAGTACACTGAAGGCGTATAGAGAGATCCATACATAAACACACACCTGTTACAATATCAGAGACCTGCTCCTCTGAGGCACAGCTGTCAAGGGAGATCCTGTCCAGCAGCTCCAACAGACCCTTCTGGAGGGTGTAGGCCTCTTTGAAGAGCCCCTGCAACAGGTCAGCCACCAGGGACAGACGGCCACAGTAAACCACCTCACTCTCCTGAGGACAACATGCAGCGTATGTTTAAACTCATCACTTTAATTCATACATTTTCTCTTGCATCCCTAAGTGCTCCTGTTTCCTGCTGCAAAAATATGCTTATGCCAGCAGTTTCCTGTTAATATGGTCCTCTTGACCTATTGACACCAGATAAAACTTCTAGCAATAAAAGATTGTGATAAAAAGAGAGAGACAAATGAGGAGGAGGCACAAATGAGCTGCCTCTGGGTACATTGGTGCTGCAAATAACCTTTAGAGCCAAATCGCACCCATTTCAAACAGCCAAAATAAACATTAAAAACTTAAATAAAAACTGAAAATAATGCCCCAATTACTTAGATTCAATTTATTTTCATATCACTTAATGTGTTTCCAGTACATAATGATAAGAGTTATTTTATGCATCTTCATGATTAATAACAACAGGATTGTTTTCTTTATCATAATGTTACAAAAACCAAAATCAAAATGAACTAAACAGACCAACCTTGCAGTGCTGAAAGGTTTCCCTCAGGACTTTCAGGATATAAGTTGGTAACGAGCGGATAGCATCTAGGTCAGGTGCCTCCTCAAATGTGCCAACGTGACGCACACAAGTGGACAGTACATCAATTATCTGCATCATTGCCTGAAACAGACAGCAGGGTCTTGTCAAATTATTGGTTAGAAGTGAATTGAGATGAATGATTTTCAGCAAATATAAACTTGTATGGTACTAATTTGAAATACACAATACTAGTACCTGCAGAATGTTCCTTAGTAAGGAACATAGTTCAGTGTTTTGACTAGACAGCCCTCCGACTTGGTCCAAGATTTCTTTCATCATGCTGTCAAACATTGTCACCGCCTGAGAGATTCATACAGACAAATCAGTGCAAATCAGTAATTTGCAGTAGAACAACAGTTCTAGCAACAAATCTTAAGAAACAAAGCAAATAAAAGTGTGGCCAATTTTGCAGGAAGCCCATTGTCTGACTTTAATTAAAATCAGACAACAGTGCCAACTTAAATAACTAAATATTATGCTATTTAAGATTCTTAATGGGTTTTTATTTAAGGACTTTTCCTAGGCCTGCAGCAGCTGTGTGTTGTTTAATAAATGCTAGTGAAGGTATTTGCATAATAGGACCTAAAACATGCATTCATCATGTTGTTTACCTTTGGTAAGACCTTGGAGAAGCACTCATCTTCCAGCTCTGACAAACCAATATGAGGGAGGAACATGTCTGTAATTATCTTCAGGATACCTGCAAGGACGTTGTGTTTTTAAGCCAGGGACGTTATATTTTTAAGCCAAGGACATTATATTTTAAGTCAGTGCATACTTAGATCACAAAGAGTACTCAAGGCACAAGTTAAGTAGTTTGTGCAAGTTGTGCAATGAAGAAACTTACGTATATGATCATCCCAACTCTCGGACTTATGGTGTAAAGAGTGCAAACAGTCAAGGAAAACCACAGCACTGTAGGTAATTCATTTCCACTGTAGCATGAGAAAAACACAAACTTCTGGCCAGCTTCAAAGAAAGTCTTTAACAATTATCAAACTTTATCATCTCAAGAGAGTTTCAAGACTTTGGTGGTCAGTATTATTATTGTTATTATTATCATTATTACAATAATAATAGTGAAACTATGTTCCCCTCATTACAATTCAAGTCTACAGATAATATGCCTTTTAAACTATAGACCAAATCTCAAATCTTGTATTATGTTTTCAAAGTTTTCTCCCATCTTTTGTGCATTTCAAAACAACTGGATATCACTGGACTCTCCTTAAAGAAACCACCTGTTTGGAGCTATTATCCATGATATCGCAATAATGAAAGTGAGTTACGCCTGAGAGGATATGGTTAGTTTTGGCAGGACAGACTTGAGTTTCTGGCGGCATGTTTCCTGACTCCACTGTACCACCTCGTCCAGAAGAGAAGTGTTCGTCTGGGACATGATGACAGCAGACACCGGCGGCAGGACAACTGCCCAAACAACACAGACAGACAACAATACGTTATGAGTCACTGAAAGTGGCTCCATTTAGCACGACACATTTGTCAGTATTTTCGACCAAAGAGCTGCTGGTGTGATTAATATAGTGCTAACCGTTTAAGCTCGAGAGAACATGGAGCGAACGTTAGCAAACCGTTGGATGACGCTGGCGGTGGTAGTTAGTGTTAATTTGGATAATATGGCTTCTTACCATGAATGTCAAACTTTATCTTCTGTTCAGAAACATAAAATCACACGGACCTTCCTACGGCTGTGTTTCTCTTACCGCCGCCGTTATATATATGTTAATTACTAACACGTAAAACACAACATAAAGTTAATGGAGCAGATAGTTAACTGTAACAAACATACCGCGCGCCGTTGTCGGAATCGGAAGTGACGTTGTAAGTAAAGCTACTCTCTGCGGCTGCGGCTGCTGCTGCTGCTGCTGCTCCCTGCCCTCACTCTGATTGGTTGATATGTGAAGCGCCAAAGCTTTCAACCAATAGGAGAGTTAGATGACTGCAAAGCGCTGAAAATAACAACGGACTATCACTGAAGTTAGGGGGCCAGGGGTGTCCACACTTCTTTTAAAGAGGGCCAGATTTGACAATGTGAAGATGCCCAGGAGCCAGTAACAATATTTTAAAAATGGATAAATTAACAATAAAAGTTACATACAAATGCACTGTTCTATGACAAATTTATTTTCATTGTCACAATTATCTTTTTTTTTTTAAAATGACAATGTAACCAAATCTAAGCCAATCAGGCATCTAAAAACCAATTCTGCCTTTCTTTCACATCTGAAGTCAGATAACACAGAATAAATTGTATGGAATATGTTAAACCTCATGTTCATTTTAAACATGACTTATTATGAGTAATTTAAGCCTTTAAGTTTAAAACGTGTCACTCTTGCTCCTCTCTTTCACAAGATCATTCAGAAAGTAATATTTTGTGTCACATCTACAGGTACATAACGTCAGCAGTTATGTCCTTAGAGGTTTATGTTTAGCACATTCAAATGCTTCGTTATGTCAACCAAAAAAGCCAAATCTGTTACAGTATCTGACAATCTTAGCAGGCCGTAAATAATGTATTATAAAAATGAAGCTTCTGGCCCAATGAAATCTGACCGTGGGCCGTGATTGGCCCCCGGGACTTTGGACATCCCTGTGTTATACAAATGTTAGGTTATATGTATTTTTATGCATATATTAAATACATATTTTGTATAAAGCGACATCTCAAATGCTTACATATACTACACAAACAGGACTACTACTACTGCATGACTGTTACTGCCACTGAACCAGCCTGGATATTTTTTGTGCAGTACTTTTTGTAAAACACTGTCACTTTACATTGCCTGCCAATTTGTAAAGAAAACACTTTACTCTTACAATATTTCAATAATGTAATATAGTATATTCATATCTATTTATACAGTAACACTTGAATATAGTTGTCACTACCGTGTACAGTGTATAGAACATTCATACATATCTTTCATAGTATTTTTAAGTATATTTTGTATGTGTATATATATATATATATATTTACTTCTTTAACTTATTTCTATTCTTGTTACACACTCCTTAATGCCTCTTGTCCAACACATTTCATTGCATTGTTTACCCAGTGTTAACCAGCATATGATAAATAAGCCTGAAATTTGTACTTGAAACATCTGTGAGTAATATAAATATAAAGTAATTTGTTTGTTTCATTTAATGTGTTCCATTTAACGAACTTTAAATATTGTATTTAAATGGTGTACATATCTCATTCACACATTGACACAAATTCATACACTGATGGCATTGGCTGCCATGCAAGGCGCTGGCTGCTCATCAGTTGGGAGATCGATGGCACTGCCTCCGGGAGAAATTTGGGGTTCAGTATCTTGCCCAAGGACACTTCGACGTGCAGTCTGGAGGATCATCTCTACCTCCTGAGCCACAGCCATTCTGTATCCATTTATACGTTTAATAAGCCTTACAAAACGGAGGGCATTGCTTGATGAAATATGATGACTGGAATACAGGCTAATTCCATTCCAGGATAGTATATTCTGCAATATGACTGACTATTATTTTTCAAACGCAAAATTTCTCTTAGAGCTTCTCTCAGAGTTGATTTGTTGATTTGTCTTGATGGTTGGACTCTGTAATAGAAGTGAGGTGATGAGCATTCACAAGTTTGGGTTCATAAAGTTAAAACACCCCAAATTAAAGTATAATGGTCACCATTTTCCATCTCCTTACAACACTATAGAGCCACAGAATAACATAACAGAATATATCAGATGATATAACAAGAGTTAAAAATAAAGTTAGGATTGATTAATGGACATAGAAAGGCAAAAGAAAGGCCAAACACTGATATTGTGGTTACGTACTGTAATCCAGTGACATCAGATGACTTTATAATGATATATAACATTTACAAGGCCACCAAAGGGAGGTACATTGTCTTTATGATGTGTAAAGTCTTGCACCTGTATGGGTTTTGGTTCTTTCCCTTTCACCAGCAGTGTTTTTCCACCCTTTCTAACAGGACTAAATATTCCACTTCCAGATGCTTATCCATTGTGACAAAGTGATAAAATTAAGTGAGTGGTAAAATGAAGCACATCATGGATAAATAATTTGAAATCACAATTTCCTAATTACAATGCTTGATGTCACTGGCCATATAAAGCAGACTCTATATTTATATTTTTTTTAATTAAAAACCAGGATATGCAGATAGGTGGGAAATCACAGAGATGTTTTGGAATTTTTAGATTGTATTTATATCCAGTAGGGAAAGAACAAAAGTGAAGTCTGGAATTTCTGTTGGCTCTGACCTGAAAATCGCTGTCTGGTAGGCTATTGTTTCACTACGATAAGATCTTGAGCACTGGAGTAAACCACCACACTCTTACTGTTCCCAGAGGTGTTGCTGCATTCGCTACAGGAAGAGACCAGCTTCTTGTTTAGAAATTGGGTGTGCACATTGATTGATATCTCTCTCGCACATAGTTTATTACTGTACTGCTTGAAGTGTATGCACACTTGTATGGAAATATCCAAATGTATTCATTCAGTTCATTGTGTTAGTCTCAACATAAAAAGTATTGGTAGAATTAACGTAGAACACAGTAGTTTTGCTAGAAAGCATATTTCAGTTATATTTAAGTTCAGGCTCTCTACAGCTTGTATTTCAGCATCTTGACCAAGTGTACCTCAACACAGGCATTTGATGTCATGATGGACTGTATCTGTATTCTCCAATTGTACCGTTACCATCGTGTAAGCAGATATTAATGGTGTGCGACAAATTATAAATGATAAGAAATTGAATAATAACAAATCAGAAAGAAATTCTAAGTGACCGCAAGAGCTCTACTACTTGTACTAGTACAAGTGCTACAAAAGCAATGCACAACTAACCATATAAACTAGGCAATTTCAAACAAATGAAAGAAAATGTTATTCTGTGGGTTATGTTCTGTGGGACTGTAAAGACTTTGATGAAGTCATCCAGCCAGATAAAACAGTTTCCCTTTCAATGATTAGGCCAACAGGACAACAGACTGATTCTGGTTTAGTCATAGACGAGTCTAATGTTTTATGTGAAATCTAATTAAACAGTTACTGTAACATGTGCATTTTCCAAGAAGAGGGTTGAGTCTAACAGTTTAAATCTTCTCCCTCTCGTGTTGACCTCCCTCTTTGTAGATAATAGAAAGGTTATCTGTCTACGGGAAACTGGCTTCGGATTTCGGATGGAAACCGGAAGTTTCTTTTTTTTTCTTTTTCCTTTTCTGTTTTTTTAGGTCACAGGGTAACTGGCAGTCAGTATCCATGTCTATGTTAAGTCTCCTGATGAAGGTCAAGGTTAATGGAGCTGTCCTCAGTGTCAGCAGTAGCTAATTCTGTTCAGTGTTACACACTACTCTTCCTCTTTAGATGTTCTTTATGAGTCACAAGGCACACACTGAATCACAAGCAAAAGAATAGTGATGAAAAAAAAGTAGTAGTGAAATAGTAATGAAGAATGTGCTGCTTGAAAACAACATATATTTCATTTGGGAAAACCAAGAGGAACAGGATGTAAGAATGGATAGTGGAATCTCATGAGAAGAAACATTGCATTACATTTACATTTAGTCATTTAGGCGAAGCAATCGAAGTACAGTGCAACAAGAACATGTTAGTGCAGCATGAAGTACTACTCATATAGAATCAAGTGACAGTTCTGGGATAGATTTAGCATGTCAAGTTGTTGATAGTGCTAGGAGAGGAGGTATACTCTAAACAGCTGGGTCTGCGGGAGTTTTTTTGCAGGAGTTTTTTGAAGGTATAGAGGGATGCCCCTGCCCCGGAACCAGAAACTACTTAAAGGCAATGAAAGACAAAACTGGATATACTATCAAGACAAGCAAATCAGTATCACCTTTAATCAGCATAGTGATTAAAGATTAAATCACAAACAGAAATTTAATGGGTCCACCACTTTGGTCCAGACTGAAATACTAAAACAACTAAGCATTACTGATATTTTGTACATGCCATTCATATTGTTCACATGAAAAATGACTTTGGTGATCCTGATTTTCTCTGAGGAACACTTTTGTATTTTTTTACTGAGAAGTTCCAAAGTCCCACAACTTGGTACAACAGGTGGAATGCTATGAAGTTTGGTTCAGGCATTCATGCCCCCCTTATGATAGGAGCATCAACTGTATTGTTTTTGTAGTAACACTATGTATCCATTACACTGTTAACCTTTAACTGAATTGTTTTTCCTGTGCTTTGTGTATTTTGTGACTACAACTTGGGACTGTTTTATCTCGCAGCTTCACTGACTCACTACAAGTGCCTGGCAAGAGTTGAGTAGCAGTTCTTGTGATAAGCTTCAAGGCTAAAGACAAAGGTCAGATTCCGATTATAGGGAGATTCAAATGTCAGGGTGAGAAACAATATTATTGCTTGTATCACTCTTTGTCAGACTCTGAACCACATTGTGTGATTGAGGACCTTTTAACTGAAATAATTGTAACTTGGTATTCTCTTAATGGTTTCTTTGTAGTGATGTCCTACACATTACCATTGTATGCTCAAAATTATCTTCTTAACCTCATATTATTCTCACTCTGTCAAATAAATCAAAGCATTGTTGTGCCTATGTAAGCTTTACACTCACAGAGCTGCATGGATGTAGACTCTTAAGCTGTGTCCCAAATACATGTCTTAGCAGTTCATAGAAAATGTGTAATGTTTGTTATCAATCGAATTGTGACTTTTGAATGTTACTGCCAATTATACTTTACTAAAATGTTTATTTAATACACATTTTTTGTTTCCAAGACATTTTTGTGGATGTTTTACCACCACCCACTTGTGAATAACACCTCCATTTCTTTTGTGCATAGCATTGTGAGTACAGCACACACACACAAATTATTATTATTCATACTATCTACTTTGAGTATACTTTAACTTGTCACTTTTCTAATAAGAACACACAACATACTAAAAATATACTCAGAATATGTAGTTTGGATTTAGGACATCCTGTTTTTCCAGAGAAAGTGCACACCCCTGATGAAAGACATTACTTCTCTTCACCTGTTTACAGTTGTTTCACATAATTTTGAGTAATGCACAAAACAAACACAATCTTTTATTATATCAAACTGAAGGAAAGTCTGCTAAATGCTCCCATGTCCATCATGGAAGAAAAGGGAAAAAAGAATCAGGCCTTTGTCAGGTAAAGGTTGGAAAGTATGCTCAGGCTATTTTGTTTCTTTCTGGCTCATTATATTGCTTGACGTCTATCCGTTCCAAAGAAATAACGAGAAGCTGAAGGCCCTCTTAACTTTCCCTTAGAGTAACAGGATATGTGATTCCAAATGGTTATCATCTTCCTGTGTGGATTTTACACTTGGCACATGGCCTTCAATTCTTATTAAGTCAGTCAAACATCCCATGAAAGTAAAAATGAATCCTTTTGTTTATATTTCCACTACTTCTACACATTTTAGGTAACTGAAAGTGAAACCTGCAATAAAAAACAGAGCTTTCACTTTTTGTGCTTTCACAGAGCCAGACGCAGACAGTTAAATGTAGAATGATGTATTTTAATTAAATGATGGTTTTACAGAAGAGTCAGTTATTATGTGGATTTTATACTGGAACTTATTAATAAATGCTGACATTTTAAATGAAAAAATGTTTACACTTTATTTTTTGTCATCAGACCAGGTAATCTCATAGTCGCTGAAGACACTCTTCAACTTCTCTACAGACACAGAATGGTCTGCTTTACCAAATGCCTGAAAATGAAGGGGGGAAAAAATGAGATATTACAGAGTGCTTGGTATTTTATTGAACTTTTAATGTCTTTCCAATCAAATTAACTTACAGTTGATTCTCCAAACACCCTTAGTTTTTTCTCTTGGCTGTTGTGCTCTATCTTCCCTCCTCCAAGGCATTTACATTCCATCCCCAAGGCCTCCATAGCCGGACTGACTTTCTCAAATATATGATCTGAAAATAAGGCAAATCATTACTTCAATCAAAAACATACAATCTTGTTTAGTTGCAGGGCAAAGCAAAGCAATTAGCAATACATCTAATCCTCTGAAGCCTCCAATATTTGCATTAAACATATAGTATATTAAGGCTGGCAAGTATTAAGCATCTGCCTCGTTTATTTATGTACGTTCGCAAAGCGCACTAAAAGGTAATTGTCAATGGCTCAGATCAACCCTTGCTGCAGCAACAATGCAGATCATCTGCGTCTTGGTTTGCACGTCTTCTCTGACGCACTTAATTCTCCTCTGCAGCAAACTAGTCAACAACTTACTGTGATACTCTGCACTTTTTGTGCCTCGGACTATGTCTTTATTCACATCGCCATCTTTCACTTTCACTCTGACCAGTATGTACTTAAAGGTTCCCTCTGGATCAATCTCCACATCGGGGATTTTGGCCAGAGCGTCTGCCATTGCAAATGTAGCTTTACACAAGGCACCGTAGATGAGTCTGGGAAGAGGTCTACCGACAACAGACAACATGGTGCGCTCTCACACACGGCTTTATTTGGTTTGAGACGGCTATTTCCGGTCTTAAAGAGACAGACAATCTGGAAAGTCCGCACGCTGGCGACCCCATATTCATATGGCAGCTCGAGGGAACTGTTTTTTTTATTATTCTTATTTTACAGCTCTCAAAACCCAGAAATCATGTAGGAAATGTACTTCAGACTACCATCTGTGCGTATTTATCAACACATTTTATAACAAAGGAGATCAACAATATACTAACCTTGACCCATTCTTCATCCAGGAGACTTTTTCTTTTATCTTTCTATTTAATATGTCATATCCGGTAGCAAGAGAAGATTTTCCGCTGGTGTCTATCAGAGGGAACTATCTATCAGGAAGTCCAAAGTCAAAGCTTGCAGGGATGTAGTTTTTGGTTCAAGAGCACTTCAGTGGACAGCTGGATGGATGTGCTATTGGTGCTTGAACCTCTGGTGGCTGGATTGTCTCTTTAACCAATAATCCATCCTATTGTCTTTAATTTGAAGCCAAAAAAACTTCATGAGATAGTCGCTCACCCTCTCCTCAGGAAGGATCTTCCTCCTTTATCTCGCCAAATAAGACAGTGATAAGACAGTGAGTGTTTTTCTGTGATTCATGGTGACTAAAAGTGACTTCTTGTCCAGAAATATTGTCTGTTGTTATTAATTGCAATGCATGCAATCAAAATGCAGCAGGTGCTTTATTATTCTATACATATATAGTAGCCTGAAACAGTAGTTGTGGTACTATTACCCACATAAACTGATTAAAATTCCTTTGCCCTAGCCCATGTTTCTTAATGCACAATGAATTGCACATCAGTGATGTGGCCTTACGAGAAACCTCCAGTTCACTGTGATGACAGCACAAATCTATAAACCATTTAGCATTTTCTCATCAAAGCTGAGACCAAGTTTCTCCCTTGTGTCTTATTTGGTAATTAGGGAGTTTATATATCTACTTCAGAGGAAAGGGTGGAGGTTAAAAGGTGTCAAGCTATTCAGTGCCTGTGGTCAAAAAGGAAGGATATGAACTGTCCCTTCCAGGAACAAAGACAGCCAGCAGGCGCCTCTGCTCCTGCATCACACATTTCCCGACACTCATAAAAAATACCGGTGTTTGTTAAATGCCTTTGCAACTGTCTTTGCATTGTTTTTTCCCCCTTCGTTTTACTTTGATGAACATATCCTTAGACAGGTCATGTCAGTCATTTTTTTTAACTATAAAATGCATGTTTCAGTCTATGAATGGTCTGTTAGCACACTTTGTACTACTGTTAATATTCATCAACTGGAATGAATCATCATGCACACTCAAGAAGCGACTGGTCCAAATAGCACAATGACACAAAAAATATATAATATTTTTGTGCAGCTCACAGGATATGACAGCTTCCAAGACATTAATTTCCATCACCATTCACATTGCAAATCAGTATGTGTGCTGGGCTTCCCCCAGAACGTTATCACTTTCTGTGCTACACTGTAGTTTAGTGGCAAAAGTGGCAAACAATAGAACATTCTACTTAAGTAAGCATACTTTCCAGTGAAACTATTCCTATTGTCACTAATGATAAAAAAAAAAATTAAAAAAAATAACAGACAGGTCCATCAAAAACAAAAGAGAGGGAATTTTTCAAGGACCCTGGTGGGGCGGGCAATCAGTGGTGGGGGTGGGGGATTTCCAAAACAGATGTTTAAAAAGGCCGGCACCTCAGCACACAGGGCTCAGAATCCTCTCATCCTTAGATGTGCTGAGACTAAATAAAACACTAAAAGTCTTCTGGAGGTTATCACGCATAGCACTTAAAATGGTGAGTGTAGAGGTAGCCTATCAATTTAAATACAGTTCTTTTTAATGCAGATTCCTTTATTTTTTGCTGATGGTCAGAGATGTTGGTGTCAACATATCTTAATTTTTCTTTTTTACTTGATTTTTTACAGGAATTTGGAGTATTTCAGACCCGTGGATCCTCATGGACCAGCTTCATCTTTCTTTTCTCGAGTATGTAAATCTAATGCAAAAACACATTTTCTAGATATTTTTTTTTTCTAAACACGATCATTTTCCTATCACCCTTATTACACAACCTAATATGTGTCTCTGTCCTCCATCCTCAGTGCTGTGCATGTGGACAAGTGTAGAGTGCTGGTCCTACTACTACTCTAACACCAGCATGGTTTGGGAGGAAGCTAGAACCTGGTGCCAGAAGAACTACACAGACATGGTGGCCATCCAGAACAAGGAGGAGATCAAGCATCTCACTAAATGGCTGCCCAAGAAAGACACCTACTACTGGATTGGGATCCGCAAGATCAATGACACCTGGACATGGGTCGGGACCAACAAGGCTCTGACAGTAGAAGCAACCAACTGGGCAAGGGGTGAACCAAACAATGGCAAACGTTCAAATAGAGGGATTGGTGAGGATTGTGTGGAGATGTACATTCAAAACAAGAATGCAGGAAAATGGAACGATGAGAGGTGCACGAAGCCGAAGTATGCTCTGTGCTACACAGGTAAGCAAAAATTAGGGATAGGATATAAGAGTTTTATGTCTTAGTTTTGGCATTCTGTTTCTCACTTTAATTAATAATTATATGTTATACAAGATTCTTAAAACTACTTTATCTTTTTCCAGCTGCTTGTAAGAAGGACTCATGCCACCACGGAGACTGTGTGGAGACCATCAACAGCCACAAGTGTGATTGTTTTACTGGCTTCTACGGAGAAAAGTGTGAGCAAGGTAAGAAAATACACTGATGTTGTGCTTGTTTTAAGTCAGAGTCAGAGTCAGAGCCTGAAATCTAACTGTCTTGCTTTTTTTTGTTGGCAGTTGTTAAGTGCAACAAAGAAGAGGTGACCACCCCAGATAAGGGGAATGTAACCTGCACTCATAAGTATGGTGACTTCTCCTATGACTCCTCATGTCAGTATTCCTGTGAGGAAGGATACCAGCTGAGTATGTCAAGACCCCTGACATGCACTGGCACCGCAAAGTGGTCAGAGCAGCCTCCTACATGTGAACGTGAGTTGAAGTGTATTGCAAAGCTGAGAACAGGCAAACAGCATGACTTTGATTTTAAGTAATCAGTTTCTGAGCAACCAAATTTTATTATCACGATGATGGAGCCTGATGGTCTTGTTGTCCACAGCGGTTCGGTGTCAGGAGCTGTCTCGTCCAGAAAGAGGATCCATAAAGTGCTCCGATCCCCTTGGCCCATCCAGCTACCAGTCCACCTGTGAGTTCACCTGCAATGAAGGCTATGTTCTCAGTGGTTCCCTCTCTAACACTCTGCGATGTGAAGCATCACGAAATTGGAATTCCTCAAAGCCATTGTGTGAAGGTATGCCCATAACATTTTTTAAAATGTTTTTCGGATTTTATAATATTCAATACATTGATGCTATTTTGTATTTAAGTCACTTTTTATCAGAGAAAAGACATTCTTTCAATGTCTTCTTCTTTCAAAAAGGCTACTATTGACATCTTCTGTTCCTCCCTTTATTTTGCAGTGGTCCAGTGCCCTGCTCTCCAGGAGCTAGAGAATGGCATTGCCAGCTGTGGAGATGATGCAGACATGAGGTTCAGCTACGGAAACACCTGTAGCTTCAGCTGTGCACCTGGCTACAAACTGGTGGGGCCGAGCAGGGTGACGTGCACATCAGCAGCTGAGTGGAGTGAGAAGATGCCTCACTGTGAAGGTGAGGACACTGAAATCTATTCAGAACACCCTCTAGATAAATAAAAAGAGCTGTCTTCTTTTGTAATTTTGGGACAACATTTTTTTACTTACTAACTTTTTTCTTCTTTTGTTAGCAATCACTTGCCAGATTCCAGAGGGAGATGCTCCCCTGATCACCCAGTGCAGCCAGCCTTTGACTGAACTGCGGCCAGACTCCAATTGCAGCTTCAGCTGTGAAGCAGGCTTTGAACTGCAGGGCGCGCAAATCATTCAGTGTTCTGAGGACGGAGAGTGGAGTGAAGCCATACCTACCTGCAATGGTATGGAAACATATTTTGACATAAATCTTGCTTGCTTGACACATTTTCACAGTCTATTTGTACTCCATACTGAGTATACTAAGTCATGACATATCATTATCTCTCTAGTATTAGGATGTCCTGCTCCCGAGATTCCAACAAGTGTCAAGATCAACTGCAGGCCCTCCTCATCTTCACCTGCCTCTACTGTGACCCCACATCCACTTGGTATGGTCTGCAGTTTTACATGTGATGAAGGCCATGAGCTGCAAGGTGCTCTCAGTATGGAGTGTGTAAATCCAGGCCAGTGGACCTCCGTACCACCAACCTGCACAGGTATACACATGTTCCTGTTTCATTTACACTATTTGTAATATCTATTTTATTTGCATGCTTCAAGGTTTTGAAGTAGTGCCTTTATTAATACGTGAGGGTTAATGTCTTTTTTCTTTCTTTTCCCACAGCACTGAGATGTCCATTGCTGGAGGCTCCTGAAAACGGTCAGATCAACTGCTCAAACAGTGAACCAGTGTACAACTCACAGTGCTACTTCACATGCAATCAAGATTACTTATTAGATGGACATGAGCTGCTGACCTGTGGTACTTATGGCAATTGGACTGGAAAGAATCCCACCTGCCAAGGTAAAAGAAACAAACAAACAAAAAAAGATCATATATTAGAAGGAATTAAAACACAATACACATTCGAGTTTGAAAGATCAAATGATTCACAATTTGATAATGTTTCCACAGCTCCAGCTCCTGTTACTGCTATTGCTTCTGGTGTGACAGCAGGGGGCGCCCTGTCATTAGGTGGTGTGTCTTTGGCCATATGGTTACTGAAACGAATGAAGCAGAAAGCCAGCAAGTTTGAGCTGAGTAGGTGAGACAAGCATTCATCTCTCTTAAATTATACGTTTCCTTTTTAGAATTGCAGTGCTAATCGTCTTCTTTTGTCTTTTTTTTTTTATAGCAACTCTGACATAGAGGTCCCTCAACAGTTCTACAAAAACAGCATTGACAGCCTCATATAGAACACAATCATATTCTTCAGACAACTAAGAACATTTGTATATGTCTTTAATATAACATTTTGTATAAAGCTTGTTAACAGGAAAATCCCAATATGTCAGCTATCAATGGAAAGTGGAAATGTTTTCTTTCCTTGCATTTGTTGTATTATGTTGTGCTGTATATCATGACTGAATTTCACAATTTGTTCTGTAATGTTGTTCAGACCTGTATTTCCTCCCAAGGGGAGATTTATATTGAACATATTGTTCTCCATCCTCACGCGCATGCTGGAAATGTGGCTCTATTCATGTTATTGTAAATCTTACATAATATTCTGGGTGGATTGCCATGTCATTGCAGAACTGTGAATAATTTCACTATATTGATTTCTGTATTTATGTACTATTTATTTAAAAGATTTTTTTTTGCATTTTAAATGTTCATTCATTTGTCATATTTCAATAAAACTTTAAACCATAATTTGCTTTGAGTCATTTTTATGCATCTTTCAAAAATAAGAAATAGGTCAGCTGTGCCACTACACTGATACACAGAGGTTCAGGCATCAAATCCACACGGCAACCTCCATGTTTGTGAAATGAAGCGGAACTGCTAAAAACTGCAGTTCCTCAAACAGCCACTTGAGGCTGGCTACAGAACGAGTTAATCTCCAAAGCCCCCATGTTAAAATGTCCAACTTCACAGCAGAAATAAACATGTTTACAGACTGACTCACACTCACCCATTATATTGTCTTAAAGTTCTGCGTAATTAACAGCTTGGTCGCTTTGAGTGAAAGTTGGGTAGGTGTAGGTAGGTGGCGGTGCCATTACAGCTTGTTTGATCAACCAGGTGTCATTCGGCCTGCCTCAGGTCTGCCCATGGCAGTGTACAGAGGCAGTGTACAGAGCCGCATATTCTGAGCTTCAAAACAGCTCTTCAGAAACCTGTGGGTGACGTCATGCATATGTCAGCCATTCTTTATACTGTCAGTGGTTCACGCACAACACCAACCTGTTCCCACACTTTGAGCGGGTACTGCAGGACTTAATGTGTTTTTACAGATGTCCAAAAAGAACCTTTTTTCAAATACAGTACAGACCTCTTGTCTGTTTTTGTGACCTCGATTACAATGGTTGGGACAGAGATAAGTAGTTGAATAACAGTGAGGGGTATGCGAGGGAGGAAGGACTATACTGCTGCATCGGTTCTACAGACCATCACCATTGTTTGCTTCATCAAAATCTTCTGTGTCAGCACTTCAGTGGCACCAGTTAGGTCTGATATCTTACATAAGAGGACAGTGTGGGCAGTCAGCGTCTCAGTGTAAATTGTTGCTGTTAAAAACTTGAAATTACAGCATGGCAAGATGCAGAGATGCAGTGTCACTGAAAACTGTCAACTAGGATACTAAAACATGATTATTCAAGTAACAAGGGAAAGGCTGATGCTATGTACAGTATGCTAATCATTTTGTACAAAATCTTAGTTTGTAAAGGTCATAAAGGAACAAATCACCTTAAAAAAAAAGCAATGTCCAGGAACATGCAACTGAATGCACAAAAATGGCATAACAAGCCATTTATATATTCATTTTTGGGTGAACTATTTCTTTGTGTGTGCTTCACCTTAATTTGAAATATGTTTTTATTGTTTGTATTTCCTTTTATAGGCTATTTTATGCTTGACTGAAAAATCTGCCCCTGACCCCACCTTTACCAGAAACAGGTGGTATTTCCCAAAAGGTCAGTCAATAGGTCAGTCATTCAGTCATCACCTGCATTCATTCTGCACAGTAAACATCCAGGTATTATATGATAATGTTGGACTGAACAGCCTCAGAGAAATATAAAATCCTGACACTGGTCCCTGCTTGCAGCAAACTAACATTTACTTACTGTACTGCTGTGGTATAATGTTTTATGTTTGATACAGTTAGAAAAACAGGCTTTGAAATATATTGTTTATATATTGAAATACCAATTTTGGGTAAGTAAGCGGGTTCTTACTTAATAATTTATCTTGAAATTCATATATTGATATTCATCAATATATTAGCTCCTGATTAAATGTCTTGTCAACAGATGCGTGTAGGTCACCCATTGAAAATGAAGTGGACAGTAATCCTCCTACTTGGTGAGTATTATTTTAACACTAAGGAAAAATGTATAGTTAATGGTGTCTTCTGAAATATAACAGTAAACACTTTCATGTCAGAGAATTAATTATCACATTAAAGTTGAACTTTTTTTTTCAAAATATATATTAGGTAGCTCTTTGGCTGAGACTGCTTTCGGTTGGACATTTCATCATTCAACAAATAACAAAATGAACTGGACCCAGGCTCGACAGTGGTGTCAGAAAGAGTACACAGATATAGTGGTCTTGCGTGACCAGAAAGAGAACGACTATCTGGTTTCAAAGCTGAAAGAAAGAAATAAGTCTCCATATTATTGGATTGGAATCACTAAAAAAGATGAAAATGGAACCTGGACCTGGATTAAAAATATGAGTACCTGGATAAGTGACCATCCATGGGCAGCAGGTGAGCCCAGCAAAAACAGGACTGACTTTTGTGTGGAGATTTATGCAAGCGCAGGAACAAACCGAGGGAAGTGGAATGATGAGGACTGCAAGAACCCTAAATTCGCTGCTTGTTATCAAGGTATGCAAAGCTGATTATTTTTTTATAAGGTTGTTACAATTTCAAAAGTGGTTAAGGTTGTTTTAGTATTGCACTTTTTCTTAACAGCTCAATGTAATGCAACATCATGTGGTGAAGGAACATGCCAGGAGATCATAGAAAACATAACCTGCCACTGTGACCCTGGCTATAAGGGAGACAGGTGCCAAACAGGTGAGGAAAGAGCTCTTTGAAATTAGGTCACCAATAATTAACATAGGTACTGTTTATTTAAAAGTTCAGTGTGTAGGATTTAGTGTCAGCTCCACTAGATGTCAGGTTATAGATTGGAACCAACTGGATACTCCTTGCTTCATCCTCACTTTCCAAGCATGTAAGGTGGCTGTGAAGCTTGCAAAAAATGTGAAAGGGCCACTCTGGAGCCACTGTTTAGTTTGTCCTATTTTAGCTAGTGTAGAATATGGTGGTGCAACACCACACACATGGACACGATGGACTCTGTAGAAGAATGAATATTATATTCAATTTCTGCGATACTCTGCAATAGATCCCCAAAGATCTAACACATTGGATCTTTCAAGGAAAAGTCTATCTTCAAACAAGTATCACATGCTCATATTTACATTGAAACAGTTTTTGGTCACTGTAATTTTACAGTTTACAATGATGAAGGCGGCACATTTATCACTCAAAATATCTTAATATGAACATGAGACAACATCTGCTAACCATAACTATGCACAACTATGCATCGTTACAGTTGCAAAGCTCTAATTGGACAATGCCATTTTAGGGAAAGACTGTTCATTATCACCCAACTCTTACTAACTTTACTAATTTTGTTCTCTCTCTCTGCTCTGTTAGCCTATTTCAACTGCAGCAGGCAGCTGTTTTAAGTAAAAAAAAAGCTCCAATATTGTACACCACCTGACCAGTCCATAGTAGAGCATTTAGGGCTAAAGAGATAGATGTTTCCTTAGGAGTTGGTGGAGAATAATAGAGCTGAGTGAATATTGGACTGGATCAGGTGAACACATGCTATTCTTGCTCCATGCTAGATGTGTAAATAGGGAACTTTTTGCTAACAAGTTTGCCATATCAGCTTAAATGGTAATAATAAGACAACAAGATGTTGTCCCATGATGCAGGCACCAGGACAACCTCTTGTTCCCTTTTTTTATTTGTTCCAGACAATTTCTGTGTATCCAAGAGTTCCATAGAATATCTTCTGCAGAGTCAGGCCATGGAATTTATTTTTAACAATGACTTTTTAATATGATCATCATAAACCCAGCATCTGTTTCCTCTGTTTCCTGATTCCAGGCTGAGGATCACATTTGAAATACTGTTAATATGGATGATGAAAATAGTTGAATCAGCTCTAAAAAAAAAGGCATATTTTTACAATTGAAAGCTAGTGTATGTTACATAACTGGTAAACTTTAACCTTTTGTGCCTCTAGCTGTAGAATGCCCCCCTCTGTCTCAGCCTGATAATGGATCGCTTAGCTGCTCGGGAGGAAACTACACATTCAACTCAACCTGTCGATATAAATGCCACTCAGGATTCCTGATGATAGGCTTGTCGACTGTTACTTGTGGGGCCAAGGGGGCCTGGAGTGGCCCAAGACCTGCATGTGCAAGTATGTGTATGAAGTTATGTAAAAGTTTAAAATGTATTTTAAATAAAGAATAAAAGAACCAAAACTAACAATGACCATTCATTGTACTGGTTGTAATTCTGCTTCTGATGAATTTTATGAGTTTTTATTACAATGGGCAGCAGCAATAATAGTTGTTGTATTGGTAACTTTTATTTTCTCAGGCTATAAACAGGCTCTGGCAGCTATAGCTGGGTGTGGAGCCCTCTCTGCCTTCTGTTGCATCTGTTTTTGCTGGATGAAACACAAAAAACGTGAGTGTTTCTCAATTACACTTCATAGAAATAGCAATGCAATCCGATGTTATTGCAACAGACCTCAATAGTGAACTGTCTGTCTGTTAATTTCTCACAGGAAAGAAACTTGCCCAAGTAAGGTCAGTGTTGAAATGTACTTGTCCAAAGCAACTCCACCCATTTGTGCACACATTCAATATTTCAAAAGTTAATTTACTAAAATGTTAGTTTATTGCTGTTTAAAAGGATATTGCTTCTGTTACTTAAAATGCTAAAATGTGTAAAATGCTGTGACTGAGATTCTGTTCAGTAAATTATGTGTGTCAACTCAAGTGTCCCTTTAATGTCAATCTACTTATCCTTCATAGGCAGCCTGAAGAAGTGAGAAGTCCATCCAGTGAGGCACAGGGATGAAGGACAACTGGAACCTCATTTATGTCTCTTAAATGCTGTTACTTGTATTAATTTTACTAGATTTTTAAACATTAACATTAACAGGCAGGATGCCAGGATAATCAGTTAGCTAAGTGTTTTGTCTAATATACTGTATGTTAAAGCTTAATTTGATTATACTGCATGGACATACAGCAGATATTGTATGTGTTTGTATGTGATGATTTATTATCAAGCCATAAACTCAACATTTATTAAATAACATTAGAGCTGCATTTGTGTTATATCTTTGTATCTATGATATCTTTGTTAAAGAAATGAATTATTAAATACATTTTCATGAGTACTAGTATGTGTCTGTTCTGTATATGTGTTTGTAGGTGTGTCTGGGTCTGTGTGTGAATGTTCCCAGGGTGTCATGGGTGGTAGATTGGTGTCCTTCCTGAAAGGAAGTCACAGCAAAAGTGATATTACAAAATTGGTCATTGACTCATTCTCTAAGGGACGATTAATTCTGTTTTGCCACTGATCGTCAGCAAAACAGAGTAAATGCACCCCAACACGAAGGAGAAATTGAAGACAGATCAAATGGTAAGACCTGTGAAATAACAATTGAAGTGTTGTACATTCATATGCATCTGCATTCATATATTTCTGACTCAAGTGAAATTATGAGGGGGAAAAAAACTATTTTTCTTTCAGATGTTTGAAGAATCTGTTGATACTAGACAAGGCCTGCATCGCAGGGTGCTTATAGCTGCATTCATTTTATTTGTCCAAGGTAGGTCTGAACAATTTTCTAGGCACCAAACTCAACTTTGTTTTTTCTTGTTTCACCAATAAATTTTGTCTCATGATTCATATACCTAAACTTAGACCTGAGCAGCAGAGGAGGAGCACAAGCATGGACCTACAGCTACAGCATCAGTCCAAATCTAAGATGGCATGAAGCCAAAAAGTGGTGCCAGCAACGCTTCGCAGATATGGTGGTCATCCAGAACCAGGAGGAGACTGTTTTCCTCAACAATCTGCTGCCATTTAACCAAAAATATTACTGGCTAGGCATTCGCAAACAGGGTGGAGAGTGGATCTGGGATCGAACCAATGAGAAGGTGCCAGAAGAGGCTCAGAATTGGGCATCAAATGAGCCAGATGATGGAGACGGTCAGGACTGTGTGGAGATTTATATTCAGAGGGCGAATGACACGGATAAGTGGAACAATGATAACTGTCGTAAGAGGAAGGGAACCATCTGCTACGCTGGTAAAATACTCTTTATTTTGTTTGATTGTTTGATGGATGGACTTTTACTGACTCTTGTAGACTTATGTGACATCTCTCTCTATGTATGTAGAATCTTGTATGCAGGATTCCTGCAGTGCTCATGCAGACTGTGTGGAGACCATTGGGAACTATACCTGCCAGTGCCATCCTGGTTTCCAAGGGTCGCGCTGTGAAGAGGGTAAGCAAACATTGTTGAAGCATATTTAACCCAGCCATGACCTGTAATCTGTTATATAACGACTTTTTTTTTTCTTCAGCAATCGCATGCGAACCCTTGCTGGATCCAGAACAAGGTTATCACTACTGCCTCACTGACCCCTATGGGTCCAATCATTTCAATTCTTCCTGCCTTTTCAACTGTGAACTTGGCTTTCAATTGGTAGGCGTGCCTCAACTTCTATGCCAAGCCAGTGGTCACTGGAACAACCCTGTTCCTCTGTGTCAAGGTATGGTAATTGTGTAACAACAAGGTTCAAAATATTGTTATTTGTTATTTCAGTGTTACAAGAAAAACATTTCTCTCTGCCTGTCTTAGCTGAACAGTGTCCAGTTCTGAATCACACCAGCATCAGTGCAGGTAGTATGAACTGCACCCATCGCATTGCACCATACAGCTACAACTCCACCTGTGAGGTCAGGTGTGATGAAGGCTATGAGCTCAGTGGACAAGACCAGATACGTTGTGACCACACAGGCCAGTGGACAGCCAGTGTACCAGCATGCACAAGTAAAGTGATTGTCATTACCTTTGACAGACTCGTGTAAAAATGTAATCGTTTAATATTAATAATGGCTATTTTCTGTGAATGCCTATCTGAATATTATTTGTGAAATGATCTCACTTTTTATTTATTCCCTTCTTATCATCTTTGTCCTTTTTAATAGTTTGACACATTTTACTCATACTTAGCTGCCCTCAATGTCTAGTCACATCCTGTCCAGACAGTACAACAGAACAGATTCAGGTCACAACTGTTATCACTCGACTTCACACTCATTTTCGCTTGCATTGGGAAAACAACATTATCATTTAATGTGGGTGGCCAGCTACTGTTTCCCTTAACTGTAAATTATGTCAGCATGCTTATTCATACCCTTTAACTCATGCTCATGCTTTGTTTATGAACGGGGAGTATACAATACACAGTCGGTCAAACTGAACACTATGTCTGATTGATATCTATATCCCCCTACAGTGCAAAAGTGCTCCCCCATTTTGTTTCCTGTTACGGGCAACATGACATGTGTGGACATTCTGGAGCCTTTCTCCTTTGGCTCACGGTGTAACTTCACCTGTCAGGAAGGTTACTACCTGACCGGAGACAACACACTTACCTGTCTGGCCTCTAAACAATGGAGCAAACCTACACCCACATGCACAGGTGGGTCACACAAATTGTGTCAAGGTTCCCTGTAAGCAACACAAGCTTTGTGAAAATACACAAAATTGTACCCTGCTCTGACGAGAAAGTGTTTTTCTTTTTCTCCAGTGGTGCAGTGCAACAGTTTAAAGGCTCCCCTCAATGCCTCCATTCAATGCCAGGACCCTATCGGAGTATACAGCTATGGCTCAATATGCACCGTGCAGTGTGAAGAAGGATTTGATCTGATTGGCACAAACAGGACAAAATGTTCCTCACATGGCAACTGGACTCATGCACTTCCTGTTTGCCAAGGTACAATGTGACCACAGAAGTGCTTACTTAGTGTAATATGAAATCAGAATCAGAAATGATATTGCTCCTTTAAACTAAATTAAAGAGTCACCTCTGTTCCTATTTTGTATGTGTAATATGTTTTAATTGGTTTCTCTTTGGTCTCTGCATTTCTTCCAGCTAAGAAGTGTGATCCAATAAAGCTTCCTCATGGATCCATATCCTGTTCTGACCCAAATGGTTCCTTCAGTTTTGGTTCTCGGTGCACGGCAACCTGTGACAAAGGCTTTCTATTGAATGGGACAGCCAGCACTGAGTGCAATTCCCTGGGCACATGGAGTACAGATATACCACATTGCTTGGGTAAAAACAAAAAAATAAAATATCTGTATCATAATCTGTTTATCACTTTATCACATTAAGTCCTAAATGTCTTGCTGATGTCTCCCTCTCTGTGTTCTCCTCCAGCTAAACGATGTCACACTCTGAACCCTCCGTCTCATGGCTCCTTGCTCTGCTCTAATCCCCATGAAGAGTTCAGTTTTGGTTCCTGGTGCAACATAACATGTGATGAGGGCTTTGTATTGAATGGGACTACTGACACAGAGTGCACCTCTGTGGGCACATGGAGCACAGACATGCCTCATTGCTTAGGTAAAAAAAAAAGAAGAAGAAGAAGAAGAAAGAAATATGTGAGATTAATGTTTTAGGTGGCTTGACTTTACGTGTTTACCATATAAAGCACTTATTTTTTTTTTTTTTTTTTTTTCCCCCCCCCCCTCTTTTTTTTTTTTTTTTTTTTCCCCTTTTTTTTTTTTTTTTTTTTTTTTTTTTTTTTTTTTTTTTGGTTCTTCAAAAATTATAAATTTCTTTATCATATCTGTTGTTTGGAGTTCAAAAACCCACATAAAGCTCTAAAATATCTTGTTGGTCTCTTCTTCTGTCTGCTTTACTTACAGCTATGAAATGTCCCACTCTGAACTCTCCGTCTCATGGCTCCTCATCCTGCTCTCATCCCCATGAAAAGTTCAGTTTTGGTTCTCACTGCAATGTAACATGTGAGGAGGGTTTTGTCCTGGATGGAACGGCAGACACAGAATGCACTTCCTTGGGCAAGTGGAGTGCAGACATGCCACATTGCCTAGGTAAAACAATTATAGATGTCTTTATCATATTTGCTGATTGTAATTCATAGAAGACCTATGTCCTGATACCACTTTACTGCATAAAGCTCTAAAATATCTTGTTGGTCTCTTCTTCTGTCTGCTTTACTTACAGCTATGAAATGTCCCACTCTGAACTCTCCGTCTCATGGCTCCTTATCCTGCTCTCATCCCCATGAAAAGTTCAGTTTTGGTTCTCGGTGCACATCAACCTGTGAGGAGGGTTTTGTCCTGAATGGGACGGCAGACACTGAGTGCACCTCTCTGGGCACATGGAGCAGAGAAATACCCCACTGTCTGGGTAATAAATCATAATATGACACAGCTGTGTTTGGCATATATTCCCTCCTGCTGCATATACCTTACTGTACATTTATGATGAAGAATGTGGGTTTCCATGTGTCCACAAACTTGTCATGTCTTTAATCACTGGTCTTGAAGGAAATACCCCTTTATGCCACTTTGTTTCAGAAGATGAGGATTATTTGATCTGAAGCTCATGGTCATATTTTTGTTCAATGTTATCTACAGCACGCCAATGCCCCCTCCTGGTGAAGGCTCCACAACATGGGAGGATGAACTGCATCCATCCATACTCCCATTTCAGTTATAGCTCCCACTGTGACTTTGATTGTAATGAGGGTTTCTGGCTGAGAGGAGCATCAATTATCACATGCAACAACTCAGGCCTCTGGAGTCAGGAACTACCTACCTGCCAGCGTGAGTGCCCAGCATCATTTTAAACTTATTAGTTTTATCTTGCTGTTCTGGTATTCAATCAGCCTATCCAATGTAAGCAGCCTAATTTAAATTTCTGTCCTTCCCACATCTTAGCGGTACAGTGTGAGGCCATTCGTGCCTTGCCCATTCTCCTGTCTCTGAACTGCTCCCATCCTCTGGGGAACTTCACCTTTGGCTCCCAGTGTCTTTTTACCTGTAAAGAGGGATTCTCCCTGAATGGCAAAGAGGCACTGTCTTGCTCCTCCACTGGGTTTTGGAGTGACAGTGTGCCTAACTGCACAGGTAAATTGTCTTTTATTCCCATATAAACATGCTTCTAATGTCAATAATGCTAACATGTTTATATTAAACAGGTATATTGTTCACTATATTAATTTAGCATGTCAGGATGCTAACTAGCTAGCACAAAATGCAAACTACAGCTGAGGCATTGGACTTCAAATTTTGACCTGATGGTGGTGCTAGAGGGACGTTAAGTGGTCGCCATAGTCAGTTCAGAGTTCATCCTGATGGGGACATGAATGTGTGTAGCAAATTTCATAGCAATCTAATCAATGTTAAGACTTTTCTCTAAAAGTCACAAATATGAACCTGTTGGTGGTGCTAGAGGAGTAGAAAAGAAAAAAAAACAATTGGAGGATACATTGTCTAGGAACCATGAATGTCTGTACCAAATGCAGATGTTTGTGGCAATCCATCAAGGATTGCATGGATGAATGTAAATAGTCATGATAATTAATCTGTTGATCAACAAACATACAGCGAGGATTTAAAAAAACAAAAAAAAACAACTTGTATTTACTGTGAGCTTTATGTGTTCCAGTGGAAAGTATGCCGTTGGGGACTGCCATGCTGATGTATACAGGTGTAGGAGCAGCCGCTGTTGCTGTGCCACTTGCCCTGATAGGACTGGGTTTTTTGATAATGATGCTATTAAAGAAAAGAGGTGAGACCTAATGTAATGATGATGTATAGTTTCACACACACACACACACACACACACACACACACACACACACACACATTCAGCATGTTCTAACATTAAAGATTAATACTTATTTCTGATCTTTGCAGGAAAAGCAATCATATCTGATGCACCAACATGGGGAGAAATGGAGAATCCAGCATTTGAATTTTGATTAGCTGAGACTTAATTTTGCAGCAAAACATTTCATATTCTATACATATTCTGCAACATAATGCATTTCTGCAACCTATTATTACATGCAGCTTTGTAGTTATTTTATGATACTGGTACCAAATGATTACAGTGGAATTAGAGCTTCACGTTAACTGTGATTTCAACTTCCAATCAGATTTTCAGAATCCAAATCATGATCCACAATTCAATTTAATAGTTTGTGTGCAGCTGTGATTTGTGTCCTGCTATGTATACTTCTTAACTGTCAATAAACTATCAACAATTCTTGTATAATCCCCTTTTATTTCACCCAAACACACACATTAAGCATGTGATCAGTGCTGGCATTCTGTCAACAATGTCCGGTTTCATTTGGTGCAGTATGGGGTGTCTTGCTGGTGCCCTCCTAGCAGCTCAGTTTACCCACGTTTGACCTCCCCCATAGGAACAAATACTGTGGGGTCAATGGGGAAGTGGCAGAAAACGTCTGAGACTGCCAAACTGCCAGAAAGTGTCAGTTTAGCACATTTAGTGGCCAGAAAGCTCCTGCCACCAAGTGGTGAGGAGGTGATCTATTATCAGTCTCAGCTCAGTGTGTCACACTGTGATCCCACATTGAGGGGAAATGCACTACCCGCACACTTATAACAGCATATCGAATTTAATGGTCTGAACTAAGAATCATGGTGTTGAAAAGATGGTATATATGGAATGATATATATTTTGTACTCCAATGACTAAGTATAAAATGTTGTGTCTCTATACTGTATGACTGTATCTATTGTATAGAATCATCCCTGTGTATCCGTGCCAATAGTATACCCCCAGTCTTTATGTGCTGCAAATGGCCAATGGAGTACCTTCAGCAAAGCGTGTGCATCTGTCTTGGCGCTGCAACAGCATGAAGCCAATTATAGCGGTTAAAAGACAGAGGGTTTGTGGCCTGTGGTTGGCATGGAGGGTGCAATAAATAACCGAACTGTTGACAGGAAACGGTTTGGCTACCGTCAGAATAATAATGAGGTTATTGCTACCTGCTGTGACCGTATGATCACGGTTTGATTATTTTTCTCATCCCACCTACTGCTGCTGCTGGCAACCATATATGCATGCCAACTGCGCACAGATAGCGCACGAGAAGGGAAAAGGCCCCGCAGGTGACCACCTTGGCTTCCTTCCCTGATATTTAAGTCTGGCTTTTCTCCCTTCATCTACCTCTAAAGATACAAGGAAATGCATTATGATACTTTAGTCCCTACAACAAAGAGTGTTGTTCCTCCTAACACATGAGCACGCACACATGCGCATGCCAGCAGACACTTAGAGCAGATACAGACACAGATACAAAGGCAGACTCAAAGAAACACACACTCAGTATACTCTGCTGCACACTTCTTTAGCTCTGGTTGGCAGTAGCATACCACGGTGACAGACAGTTAGATTGTTCCTGACCATTGACTTGCGCTCTCTGCTCTGCAAGGTCTGATTTCATAGTGGGAAATATGAGATGGGTCCAGGAGAGGGTTCATGGCTGGGGCAAGGAGGCACTCCATACAGTGGGGCTTCATATCTCTGTGTCACCCTGGGCATTCTCCCCTGACACAGCTTTCAGCCCCTCCGTTGTCTGGAGCCCCCTGCCTGGGGTTTCTCAACCTCCCTCCCCAGGATTGGTGCATTCCAGCTGGGCACAGTGCCTGGGTGGTCCCCCCCACCCTCCCGTCCTCTACGACTGGAGGAAGGAAAAGGCAGAAAAATGCAGCGAAGGCCTTTGACCATGAGGAGCACAATGTGAGCGTTGATGATGGCGGCGTGGATGTGATGCTTACCTGCCACTGACCCATACAGCTGTCATAGCCCAGCATTTTACAATCTGATGATCCACCCAACAGCCAGGGGAAGATGCCTCGCTGACCTGTCACCTAGATTGGACTGATAAGCACCGAGGATGGACTGACCCGGCTCTGACCCTCAGCATGAATACCCCATCTTCATAATAAATCAGCCTGTGCTTCATACTCACTGTGTGACTTTATACTGAATATTCACTGTATGTTATTTATTGATCATTGTTGATTCATTCAAGATGAACAGCATACACACATTGTGAGAATAAATACAAATATACACCCAAACAGTTATTTACATTAATAGATGCAGATATAATCTCATAATCTAACATTCAAACAAAGTGAGAGAGGTCCGACAGTATCATGCATACACAGGAGCCTGTGTTGTACAGTGGGATTGTAAAGCATAAGAGGCAGTAGTGTAATCGTGTTTATATGGAGGTGCACATGGTATATTGCATGGTATCACAGTGTACCTACGTCCCCTTGGCAGTGATTTCGCAACCACTTCTTCAACTACCTTGTGCACGGTACAGACAGATAAATGATGAGACCAGAGAGCGATGCAGAGTGAGGGAGATGCATCGCTTCTCAATGAGTCTGATCTCCACCCTCAGGAGGTGAAGTAAGAGTCCTGCATGGAGTAGAGGCGGTCAATAGGGGTGAGCAGCGAGGAGTCACCCAGGGACAGGCAGTCGTTGTCGGCCACATGACACAGAGGGTCTCTGTCCATGTCACCGTACAGACCTTTAAAACCTAAAAAGACACAACATCATTGATTGTTGGATGATTAGGCTTTAATCTTTTTTAGATTTTATTCATCACTAGCTTTCTAAAGGTTGAAAAAAATAACCCTGTCATTGGGGTTATTTTGGACAGGGCTCAGAACTTAAAATTTTTTTTACTAAGAATGAATAAAAGACACTATCAAGTTTAATTTATGTAGGATCCAGTATTTTTGGATCCAGTACTTTGAAGGACTGAAAGTCAGGATATCTCAACCACTGTTTTACCAATTCTAACCATCTTTGACCCAACTTTACAGATGTGCAATACTAAACCATTACAGTAGTTACCCTTTACGTAAAAATATAATTTTTAGGAGTACTTTTAAATGAATTTGCACTCACACCTGAAAGGCTAAATAACAGGACAAACTAACAATATAATAAAGTCCATTACAAAGGCCTAGCAACAAACACACCTATACTACTAAAAAGAATATATAGTGTTCCATTTTGTGCTAGGGAGATTATTGTTGGTGCTTTTTGTTCACTCTCAATATTACCTCTGAAATTATTTAAAGTGGAGCAACTCTATGAACTGAATTGTGTGTAAACAGTACAAATGCAAGTACATTTTAAAGTTTACTGACTTCTGCTTGATCAATTTTAGTAACAATTTAACCTCATTTATAAGGTAATATTTTGCCCTAAAAAGCAGTATTTTTTTATTTTATTTAAAACTTTCATTTGGTCACAATATAAAATAAACTACTCTACAGCACAAAGACAAAGAACATTACCCTAGGAAACATTTCAACAATGTTGTTGCTAACTAAACAACAATATATATATATAAAAACTACTATTGTGCATTTAAAAATAATAAACTCTTCACTAATGCCAGAAATAGTAAATCATATGTAATTTAAGTCTTTTTCCTTAGCTTTACTAAACACACTAATCACAGAAGATTTGTGAAGCAATACTTTGAACACTCTCCATCTTTGTTTGACAGCACTGAGGTCTTTACCATAGGGGTGCATGTGATCCCCTGGCATCTGAGGTGGGGTCAGGCCCTGTCTGAAGGGGTCCATGTCATAGTCCTGCTGCTCCAGTGTGGTGAGTCCCATCTGCTGCTGCTGCTGCTGAATGTGAGTATAGGAAGACCCCAGGCGCTCCATCTCAGAGGTTAAACCACCACAGGAGGGCGCTATGGGGCACAGGAGAGCCATAGGAGATGGTGTTCACTGCTGTGCGTTACAGTCATGTGTCTCCCTCTTAACTGATTTTGTGGATTTCCAAAACTTGCATATGTGTCAAGTATTTTATCATAAATCCTTTAAAGTAACACATAGTTCTGACTATATTCGGCCTAATCTGTCCCTCCTGCCTTTAAATATTGATTACTTGTCTTCTGTCTGCTAAAATATTCTTTAAAATATTCTTTAAAATCTCCTTGTACTTCCACAAAATGTTGTAAAATATCTTTGATCATATGGCATTTTCTCTCTGGCACATCTAACCTGATCTGTAGGATATTATATCAAATCGGAGTAATAAAACACTTTCCAGTGATACCTGTGTGATGTGATGGGTGTTCACGGTGCTCCTGAGTCTGCTGCTGCTGCTCCTGTTGCTGCTGCTGTCTCCTGGCCAGTTTCTTCATCTAAAAACAAGCACCGGCAGACATAAAGCTCACATACAGGCCGAGTGTAAAACATTTTTCTCACTCCACAGTCTCCCTGCCACCCAGGCATACGAGTATGTTCACTCAATTGCAAAGTATTAACAATGAGGTAAAGGACATCTTTCAGTGGAGGATGGAAGCTACACATGAGCCCACTTTGTGAGGAAATATGGGGTTTTTAATCTACAGTGATCTCGCTGTGAGATGTCATCAGTTTCCTGTATGAAGAGATAACCAGGCTGATTTCCACTCTGGCATACAAATATGGTGCAGAAAGAGTCCTTTTATTAGTAGCGCATATGACTGTGTGTGTGTGTGTGTTTGTGTGAGTGTGTGTGTGTACTTTGTATTACTTTGGCTCTTTGGTTCTGGAACCAGACCTGCACAACCCGGACGCTCAGACCAGTCTCTGCTGCCAAGGTCTCCCTTACCTTGGATCAAGATTCAGGGGGAGGGAGAGAATAAGAAAGGGAGGGTGAAAAATAAGAAAATAGAAACAAAGAGGAGGTCACTTGAAGGTTAAAAAAATCAGTGTCACCTCACTGATTCACCTCAAACAAGAAGGAAAGAATAAAACATACTACTTTAGACTTTAGACTACTTTCTAAATGTCTGTACTTTTGGCTTAACACAATTACCCATTTGCCAAATAGCAGTACACCACCACAGCAGACAGCTGAATCCTTTCTTGGTTAACATTTATATTTTTGCACATTCTATGGTCTTTCGTAAAAGTGTGATAATACATGATACAGTGGTTTTCTGTCCACATCTACCATAAAACAACTATTATGAGAATAGGAACAGACTTAATGCAACAAAGCTTTCGTCATATCTGGAACATAAGCTATGGAGTGGGGCCGAGACTTCTCCCTGTATCCACGTACTGGTCTGCAGTACCTTCAGACTACTTGGAGGACACTGAATAAACACTCTACCTTCCGGCAAGGCTTGGATGACACCTCAAAGGAAGCTTTAAAGGTCCGTCTTTGTTGAGTGGTCAGAATAGTGCGTGGCCTTTTAGGACGTTTGCTCTCCAGGTCTTCTGATCTAACTCGTCTGCCTGTAACCCTCCCAGATTCCTCCTCTTCTTCTTCTTCATCTTCATCACTTTTACCTTGGGGGCAGATAGGATTGAAAAGCAAATGTTTATCCGCCTATACGGTGTTCACAAAACGCAGACAACACTGAGAGACAGATAAAAAAAGATAAATTAGGTTTAGGTATCATTTTAGTTATTTTGTGATTAAAAGTTGTAGCTTGGTTTTTAAACTTTCCCTCAACTTGTTTCTGAATGGAAGCAGGTTGCCTTCATTTCCCAGAATTCTTTTTAACAGCCCAGAGTGACAGAATGTCCCAGGTTATTTGAATTTATAAACGAGTACATGGAAAAGTAGTCATAAACCTCAAAATAAAAGCAGGCGTCATCAATATTTGACACCAACAGGTTTTTTTATTGCAGAAAACTTTACCCATTTCCAAAGGTTTGTTTTGACCCAGTTTTATTTATTTTATTTTATTTTTTACATTATTTTTGAGTTATTTACACAAATTAAAATATAGCTATTCTCACCCATTCTTGAACACAACAAATTATCACCATCTGTCACAAAAGTTAGTGCATGCAATATGCAGACTGACATTTAAAACAAAGAATGCACACAGTTATGAACAATAAGTAGGACACACACACACACTCACACTGTACAAAACCTGTACCTGTGTCGGAGGAGGTCGGGCTGGCCAGACACTGGTGGTAGTCCTCTCTGGCACACAGTAGCTGTCCCTCCCTGAGGACGCAGTGGTCTCCAGTCTGCAGGCGGCAAGAACAAACGCTGCAGGTGAAGCAGCGCAGGTGGAACACAGCGGCCCCTGCACGCATGACCAGCTCTGTGGGAGAGATGGCCTCCGCACAGCCCCCACAACGCACTGCAAACAGACTGGAGAGAGGGTGGGGGTGTAACAAGAGAGGAAATTGAGAGAAATGGTGAGAACTCTCTAAATAAAAGAGAGAAATGCTTTTGACTGGACAGAGCTTGAGTATAGGCCGAGACACTTGAGGACCCCTCACACCTCAGTAAGAAGGGACTCCATGAGAAAAAAAAATGCTTGGTTGACTTGGGGAATGTTGCTGAGTCGAGCTGTCACTCAAAACAACTGCCAACCTGACTTCTCCCCTCTCCTCCTCCTCTTTCTGCCCCGACCACTCAGACACATACCCTTAGCGTGGCGGGTGTGCATCTTAGCGCCTGGCAACCAGGACTGGTGGGCTTAGCCTCAGAGACTGTTGCCGTGGCTCCGGCTGCCGTGTCCGAGGCTGTGCTCCTGGGGAGGCAAGAGAAAAGCTCTCGGCAGGCCATGGCTCCAGGCAGAGGGGGGGAATCAGATCTCCCGGTGGGAGAGGCTGAGCCGCCGGTCCCATGAATTATCCGCGGAATTATCCTTAAGTCTGCTTAACCAGAGCGGGACAAAGACAGAGCCGGCCCCCAAGCAGCAGGACCATTGTCCGCTGGCTGACACCGCGGCATTTTGGGTCTGTCACGCAGGATGATGCGTCATCATTCTGGAGCTGGTGTTTGTCTCCAGACCTGACTGGGTCACCAGACCAGTCAGCCCAGAGGCATGAGAAAGTGACAGCTTTTTTTCCACCTTTTTGTTTTCACATAAAAATATTTTATGTGGCCCATAAGGGGAGTTAATTCAATCCAAGATTTTATTTTATTTATTTTTTGTTACTTTGTAGCTAGAAAAACCTCGGAGCTTTAGAGGTTCATGTAACTAAAAATGCAACTTGAATGACGTGAAGTTTTATCAGTGCAGCTACTCTGGAAAAAATGGAAAATATTACTTTGCAGAGTAATATTAGCCTGTTAGTATCTTGTATTCATCACCTCTGTGGTCAACTGCAGATATGATGATTATGAAAACAACAGCCATTATATCTGTTTCATTAGAAAAACCTGAAGCTAAACTTAATTTTTACAGTCTCTTTGATTTAAAAAATATGAATTGATCATTTAGGTATTCTGTCTCAGACAGTTAAGCTTATGTTTTTCAGTATGTATTTACACCATTCAGACAAATTGATTATGCACCACAAAAAGAAGAAAAAATTTTATTTTTTATTTTCCTTTTTGTGGTAAAAGCTATTTTAGCATAAAAGTGAACATAAGCACAAATATAAGCATTAGGTGGTTTGAGTAAAACACACGTAAATTAGGGTTTTGCATCAGCTTTCAAGTTAAATAAATATTGTATTTGCCATTGTTTTGCATATAAAATGGAAATATTTACAAAAAAGACTTAACATAAAGAAAACACTCAGGTTGAGACATCCCTGTCAAAAGGTCTGGAGCTGCAACATCCTAAAGCCAAACATTGCTGGGACCTCTCACTGTTGCTGTGGGGTCGCTAGGGAAACAGTAAAGCCCATTCCCAGAAGCTCAGGAGGGTCAGTCGGTCTGCTTGACCCATCCGAGTCGACTGCTCCACGGCCTGAATGGTATGTGCTTTAATATGGCCAACATACCGTCTGTGGTACGAGCATTCCTGTGGCAACGCAAGATGCATCAACGAACTGAAGGAAGTGTGGCGGAGGAAATACCCGGAATGTTTCTATGATGCAGCAAAGTACTTGATATAATGTCTCAATATGATGCTAATGCTAGATGTCAGTGAAGAAGAAACTATGTGCATTAATGTTGTGACATCATTCACATTTCGAGAATCGCTTTTCCATTATACGCCTTGTCCAGTTCATCTTATTATGCTCAGTATTCTTAAGCGTTGTTAATGCAAAGGTAAGAGTACCTCCAATACTTATGGAGCAGCTCAAGGTGTTTAATATTTCAGAGTTTCCGCTGACATGATTGGCCCAGAGGCCCCGCCAGGAGAGCGGGAACACTCAGTCACGCTGGATTTAGACATGGCAATTAGTGACAAGATCATTACAGAGAAATAAGTCAGCAAAATCCTGCGCTCCTCCACACTGACATGGCCAGGGTCGGGCACTCTCAAGGTAGATGTACTGTATAATAAGATGAGTGTTTAGCAGAAATGCACGCACACACACACACACACACACACACACATGCGATACACACATTTACTCCAGAGCAAAGCCCTCCCCTCCCATTGTTCTTGCCCTGACTTCAGTGCTGACCTTTGGCAAACAGACTGCTGGTCTAGTGGACATGCAGAGAGACAGATCCTGTTTCTGGATCAGGTTAACCTGGATCCTTTGCTGAACACGCACACACTAACAGAGAACGTGTATCAGATACAGATCTGCGGGTCAAGTGCACCGCCAGTCACACCGCTGATCTGACGACCAATCTGATGTCCAGTCCACCTGTCCGCTGAACCGTTTAGCCAATCTGAATCTACTGACAATCTAACCAACCTAAACATCACGTTGTCAGACAGGAATTTGCATACTGCTTCATTAAATTACAGTACAGTGTGTTGTATGTATTGTCTGCCCTGTGTGACTGCTACAGGTCAAGTAAAGTAAAATATATAGACAATGCAGTCAAAAATATTTATTACTAATATCTCTCCCTGTTTTTTAATGTGTTGTTTTGTCTTGGAAACCAGTTTTGTGCAAATAAACCGCATTATATATCACAAACTGCCACGGAAGAAAGCAGAGGCTTTCATTAATATGTATTCACTGAAAAACTATTTTTAAAATATGGAGTCATACAAGAAATATTTTGACAAATGTGTTAATTTACTAAGGATAGCAAAAAGAAAATAAATCCATTCAATCATCTAGATCAAATAATCATAAATGAGTTACTAGATGCTGGTTATCTCTGGAATTTATATCAATGGCATGAATATTGTCATTGGTTTTTCCAAATGTCGCTTACGACACAAACAATGAGGTCAGTTGGTCTGCAGGCTATTCAGAGTTCACTGTAATGTGTTGAGCTCTTAAAAAACCCATAAAAGAAAAAATCTAAATAAAAGTTTAAACAAATATAACCACAGGGTCACGGACTCAGTTACTGAATCACATTTTTCCTCATCTTTACATTCTGGTGCTGCACGACATGAGTTTAAAGTTGCATTAGTTACACTAGTATGATAATGATACATGAAGTTTGTATTCAAATTATTAACAGTCAAAAATCAGTGCAGTTTTGTAAAATAAAAATACTTGACACAGATAGCACTTATGCGACTTAATCTGACCTGGATGACAAGATGTCTGTTTAAACTTAACAGATATAACATTTAATATGTTGCTAAGAAATGCCCAGTTAGGTTACAAATCTAAATAAGATCAAAACTACTTCACAGAGAGCCTCAAGGTGCCAGTGTGAATATCTTTCACACATTCTTTTTAATTCTATGTGTATGTGATACCATTCCGATGCGCCTGTAGTTCAAAGAATATAAGTTTTTCTTTTTATTTGAGCCCACGTTTTTTGTTTTTGTGATCTTTATTTGATGAGTGCTTGATCAAATCTGATCCTGAACACTGCGAAGGATTCCATTTAAATTTGCTTAGCTACATTCCTGCCATGTTCTTAGTGAAGATGAATCACATTATATAAATTGGTTTATTCAGGAATTTCAAACGGCATTATTTTAGCTTCCATGTTTGGACCAGCAGGCCAAACCTGGTGGTCCGGCTGGCATGGATTTACCACACGAGCAAAGGGAAAAACAAGGCGAGATTCAGACAGAAGATACAGCGTGTGGTAAGAGACAAATGTTGTCACAGTATGGAATAATCGTCACTTACGAGCTGGCTTCACACTAGTCCTGGATCAAAAGAAGGCAGGGAGTAGAACACAGTTTGCACTGTGAGAGAAACACTGGCACAGTTTTTAAAGCCCTAATCTTGGACAAAAGTGGTGCTCATGTGTTATAGGGTGCCATAACCCCAGACAGGACGAGCGTGGAGGTGGAGACGTGAGACCTCAGAGGCAGAGCTCTGGCACTAGGCCTCCTGCTAATTGGTCAGGTCAGATATCTCACGGTCGGCTGGGCGTTGTCCCATCGCTCGACACAAGGGCTGCTGTGAGCGGAGCGTTCCAGATGCCACGGCACATAACGCCAGGGCTCATGGAGAGCACTGTCCCCCAAAATAAGTTCACACTAGCCTCACCGTCTCTCTTGTAGGGATGCACCAGACCTTCTGACATATGGCTCTACTCTCCTAATTACCTCTCAGTCCTGCTTCTCTTCTCTTTGCTTCAGCCTATGAAGCACTTTGAATTGGTTTTTACAAGAATCCACTATGATTTCCATTTTCCATTAAATGTTATATTAATGCTTGGCCATCCTAAAAAATAAGGCATGTTTTAATTGTTCTGTTAAGAAATACTCTGCTCAGACAGGTACACAGGCCTCCAACACCACTGCAGTGTGCTTTAGCTGACTGGAAGCATGATGGTGGGGAGCATTTTGGATTAATGAGGGAAACATTTTCTGTTTTCCTGCCTGCTTGGCAAAACAACCATCACTAAATCGTTCATAAATAATTTGAGCTGCTGCCTGTTAGGCTGTGCAGTTTTCGTCTTGGCTCTTGTTTAGGTGAGAGCATGTTTTTGGAGGATGAGAGAATGAGGGGATGAGGCAGTGGCAGTGGGTGGGTAGGAGGGATTCAGGCAATGGGTGATGATGGTGAGTTTTGGTGGTGGTGGTGGTAGAAGGGGGGGGGTGGACCGCCTCATGGATGAGACCATATGTTGTCCCCAGCTTGCAGTTGCCACGCCAATGGGCCTCGAAATTTTAACACATTTTGACAATGTGTCAGTTGAGCTCTACCCCTGGTTGTGTGCTGTATGTGTGTGTGAAGGTGTGACCGTATTGTTTTGCGTGTGTGTCCGTGTGTGTGTGGATGTACACTATGCAATAGTGTTCTCACATTCCAGCTCCCTCGCCACCCCTTCCTCCTACAGTCACCTTGTTCTCTTAGTGCACCGTGCCAAGTTCCCTGGAAGTCAACTTACACTATATAGACACTTGCACAACTACACGCACACACGCACCTGACCAACCACAGACACACACACATAACACAATGCTTTTGCCACAAACTATAAACTGTGCCCATGTCTACAATATGTAGAACTAAGTAGGAATCGCTACATTCAAATTACCATAACTATCACTTGTTTCTCTGCTCTTTCTCTCTCTCTCTCTCTCTCTGGCTATCTGTCTTTCTCATATGCACACACACTAACACACACACAAACACACACACACATTCTTAGTCAAGGTCAGATCTGGACAAGGGTTCTGTTGTAAAAAATTGGCTTCATAACACACAATAATTTTTGGACCCTGGTAAGAAAAAATGAATAAAATGAACAAGATAAGATCAAATAAAACAGCTTATAACAAAATGAGTTATAGGTATAGTACATAGCACATATCGTATATAGTGCATTAGTAATATACCATTATAAATTTTTATAAATGTAATGTTGGTGACATACGGTATCTGCATGTGCCAAAGTTAAAACTGCACGATAACTTAACAAAAACCCTCAATTATAATGTGATTTTAAAAGTAAGATTTTAGCAATTTTAGCAGATTTTTTGAAAGATTAATGATTATTTTGATGATTATTTTATGTACAAAACTCACTGAATTCAAATGTCTTAATGCAATGACTTTATACCATTGAGAAAATCATCTCAAATAGCCATAAAAATAATAAAATAATGTCTTTGCATTTATTAAAAAAATGAAATGAAATTCTACTTCTTAATGCAAAACGTTTGAGGAAAATGAATGACCTGACAATGTAAAAATCAGATGTTTTCAACCTGGAAAATCAGCTGACTTAAATCACTTCAAAAGTTAAAATACGCCTCAGTGTTTTCTGATTTCAGCTGTAAGATCAGGAAATAAACAAACAACAATACTGAAGAGTTGTACATCAGCACTCACTCAGCATAATCCCGCTTGCAGTAAAGTTTGCGGTCTCGCAGAAAGCAGGAGTTCTTGAGCGCGTCCCCGCACGCCGCGCACCGCACACACTCCTCATGCCAGAGGCCGTCAGTGACTCTGAGCAGGAATCTGTCTCTGATCAGCCGGTGGCATCCGACACACACTGCCCTCTGATCCATATCTGCAATGATGGGGAAATCCTTTAATTAGGACACTTTTCCAATCAGCAGGACGCAGCTGAAATACTGGACTAATTTGGCTGGACAAAGTTTGACGGAGGGGGCGTAAAAATGCGACTTCACCTCGTTATAATGTGGAGAAATAAGTAGTTAAATGGGCAGTTTGTTCAATAAAAAGTGGGTAATATATAGTCAGGTGTCAATTGTTTTTAATTGTTTTGAACATTGTTTAAATTGATCAAATATTAAGTTCGTTTGATGACCGTGTGCCAAAAATAGCGCGAAAAACCAAATGGCAAAAGCGAAATTAATACTTAAAGTAGATATTTTTATATGTAAATCTTACTAATTAAAGGTGATTAATATAATTGTCATTAAGTTTTACTCACCTAAGCATAACGCCGGTCGATCCACCATTGCAATCCTCTGAGGAAACATTGTAAAATATATTTAGACCAAAGTTAGTTGAGTGAAAAATGAATATTGTGAAATAACATTTTAAAAACACTTATGTAAGTTCAGTCAGCTCATACCTGTTTAAAAAAATGCGAGCGTCCAGGCGGTAGAAAAGTATTTTTGGTTATCAACTCCCAGCTCTTCTCAGAGCATCTCCGGCGCTCAAAGTCCTGCTGCAACTTGCTGCTCCGAGCAGAAAGCAGCAAAGTTTCTCCTCAGAGCTCCCGACGACCTCTCTGAGTCCACTGTTATTGACTATTTAGGCTATCTATCAATTATCCTATTAGGAGTGAACGGGAAGGAGAGAGAGAGAGAGAGAGAGAGAGAGAGAGAGAGACTTCCTCCATGTGCAGGTGCCGTTTACCTCTCTCTCCCCCTCCCTCTCCTCACTCTTCTCTTGCCCTCTCTGTCTGTCTGTCTGTCTGTCTGTCTGTCTGCACGCTGAACGCCTCAAAGTTACCAGAGGCGCACAAGAAAGGTTTTTTTTTCATTAGAAACCAATAATGCACAAAGTCTTCAGGGAGTAAAGTGCAGGTTAAAAGGTCATACTTTAAAGGGATGCATTAGATAGATAGATAGATAGATAGATAGATAGATAGATAGATAGATAGATAGATAGATAGATAGATAGATAGATAGATATAGATTTTTGAGGCCAATACAATGTTGATACTTGAGAGTTTTAATGTTCAGTGAGTAAACAGATTATATATATTAACAAACATTTATCATTTTTACATATATCACAATTGTGTTTCTATAGCACCCCAAACAAATCTTTGGCATTCCTGCAAATTACTGCAGTGTCTTGTTATTATCAGGCTGCATATACACTGGTACTGATACATTTGTGATAACCGAATAGTGATATAACCAATATATCGGTCTAACTCCACTATAGTCCCTTTTTTATTTATTTTTATTTTGTTCTTTTTATATTTACATCTCCATCAGCGGTCTTTGTAACATCTTTGTGATGGGCAGTGAGGCATTAGGCTGCTGGAACCATGAAGAGGAGCATACAGGAATCTGGACAGACAGATGGATACCAAACATGCTCTGAAGCAGTGTTGTGTTGTTTATACTCTATACACGCCATCTAGTGGCCAACAGCTGGAAATAAAAAGAAGGCACTACAGACCACAGAAAGCCTGAGACTTCATGTTAAATATTCACTCAAGAGGAAATATTTCTGCGCCGCTTTGTGTGTGAAATGATAAAATAAAACTGTGAGCAGATAAGTCAAATGTGATGAGACAATGAGCTAATGGTACATATTTTAAGAGTTGATATTTTCTTAACAGATTATATATTTAGTTATTTTTATATTTGTGTCATAATGTATTGCTCATTTTATCCACTAATGATTCAGCTATGTGACATCCTGCTTTAAAGAGCTAAACCCTTCAAGAACTCCCTTGTTTTGTTTTAGAGTCTCATAATGAAAATGCAGATTCAGATGATCAAGAAGCAAAACTAATAAAATTTTTAAGAATTTTGGATTTTTTGGAATTTTGAAAATTGGATTTTTAAGACATATAAAACAGAAAAACCTGCAGATTTTAAATACGAAAATATAAAATACAAAATATGAATTAGTTAGTTAGTTAGTTAGTTTAACTGGTCTTAAAAAACCCAAAAGATGCATTTTTATGATATATCAAACAATAAAATCCATATAAGACAACACAAACAACACATTTCATATAAATTTTTAAATAACTTTATTCTGTAAGAATTCTCAAATGTGTTTTAAGAAATGCAAAGGATGGTTTCTGTTTTTATACAATTCCTCTTTGAATAAAATATGATTCTTTTTCAAATTGCATTGGGTTGCTTTTAAAACGGACACCTGAAATTATCTATTTACAAAAGTAATCTGTTAACAATTCTATTAGAATTCATTTTGACAGTGTACTCGATCCTCCGCCTCATGACTCCACCCTCCCCACAACCTCAAAATACTTTTTATTCAATTTTAATTATAATGTTTTGCTAGGTACAAAATATGCTGTTTTACAATTTAAATCAAGTCTTTTTTATTCCATCTTCCAGATCGCTGACAACGTGGGAGTATATACAGGGGGAAGGGTGGGACTGTTGTCATGTGATCTGATGCGGTGCCTCCAGCATCTCCATCAGGAAGGTGTCGATAGGCGTGTCTCCGATCAGCTTGAAGAAGAACAGATGCTCCAGGCACTTGAGGCCGATGGAGCGCAGGGCGGGCAGGCGGAGCAGCAGCTTGGCAAACCTGCCACGAGGGATGAGAAGAATAAAATGGCATCATCATTTTCTAATATAAAGAAAATCATTATCATGTTTATCATTCAAAATCTATGAAATGGTACCTAATTTAATAATAACAATTTTTTTACCAAAACACTTGTGTGAGTTATAGTCATTCATGTTCTGTTTGATTTTATAAGGTCTTTCATTAAACTACATTTAACTTACAACTGACTTACTAATTCATGCAAACCATGAAAAAAACACATAAAAAGTGATGCACAGCTCTTGAGTTTATTATCAGTGTATTTAGTTAGACCCAATATCACCTACAAATTAAAAATCATACATTTGAATCCATCTGTATTGCTCCTGAAATTAAATGAGTAATATTTATGATATTTAATTCTTCTAATTAAGTATTTTATGTTAGATTATCAATACTATTTTCCCCTAATAGGTTAATATTTAATTTCATTATTAGTAATTTCTTTGTTGTGCTGTCAAGTACAATAGTTTGTGTCCACAGCTGAAGTAAACTGACAATGAAGGCTGTTACTTCAAATCACCTGTTGACGGTATTTAGCTCCCAACAGTAAATAAAAATAATCAATTGCAACCATTTGCTATAAGCAATAACACTATCGGCCTGTATCCTTTTAAATCTAATGCATGTATTTAAGTTATGTAAAAGCTGTGCAGTAATGTCAAGTAATCTGCACTCATCATTGATATGTACTGTATAACCCAAAGCAGCAATTAAACAACTGGTGTTTGATATTGATTGATGCTGTAATGTATTGCACTGCATTTCCTACCTGCCAGGCTGGTCTGGGTATTTCTGTTTCGTGTACGACTCCAATGAGGCGTAAACTTTTTCCCTCAGGCCCTCAACCTCTGGTGGATTTGAAAGACCTTTTGCATCTGAAACAAACACATCCTCGCAGTCAGGTCAAACATTACAATAAAATCATAGCGTCTTCAATGGAAAAAGTGGAGGCTGAACTGACCTGGGTTAAAGAGGACGATGGCCCGCAGGCAGCCAAGCTCCGTCTTATCCATTTGCATATCTTTCATTTTGGATACGAGCTCTGTCAGGACTCTGCACGAGATCAAATGAAAACAACCAGAGAGTTTTTAAAATGAAAATTAATGAACCAAAAACACAAAATATATTCTTTGCCCCCATTTCTTCCTCTAACAAACTTGTATATATGAAGCCAACAGTAGTCTATACAGGCATTTGGCAAAAGTTTTCTTCCTCATTACTGTTATATTACTGCACATATCTGCAGTGGTTTGACAGGTTTGTTGAACACCAACTCCTCAAATTGCACTTGTAATTTCACTTAATATCTTACAACATCACAAGACTTTTTAGATATGAGGGTAAATAAGCCTTGTCCTCAAGCAGATTTAAAGCATTTTTTTGTCTATTAGCTTCTCACTCAGTTTGTCTCTGTGATGACAAAACAAAACGAGATTGCTCTGTGACCAACAAGAGGAGGGTGTAGCTGATGGTTGTAACCATGTAAACTACATTTTCAAAGACAACAAAGACAGTAACATTTGTCTTATGTTTAAATGCCACCTACCTATCAAAGATGGAGCCCACTCCAGCACTGTGGGCGCTGCTTCTGTGGACGTGGAGGCCTGTCGCCAACAGGATGCCATCTTTTACCGTGACTGAGCGATGCGAGAATGAAGCGATAAGGAGCTCGTTCCAGCCTGAGTGCGAAAAAGAGAAACAACTGTGACCTCTCCATGCTTTCAATCCTTCCTTAAAGTCCTTCTCAAGTTTGTCTAAATGATAATGACATATTTTCTGCGATTTGGCGATAGAAATATTCTTGAGGTCTGATGTGGTTTCTTTGCTTCCTCATTCAGTTCAGGCCGGTGTGTGAAATCTCTCACCAGCAGAGGTCAGCGCTGTTGCGGCTACAAACCGCACTGTTGGGACTTGGCAAATAGTCCAGTTATATTTGGTTTCACTGCTCCATTAAACTAGATGGCAAAAATGTGTTGAGCAAATGTAAAAGACTTAAATAGACTGCCTGCCTGGAGATGAACAACTGCCCTGAAGAAAATACTACACCAGCATGAGGACAATGGGTTGTAGAGAGGCCTGTTTACTGTGGTAAGGAAATGAGTGTGTTTGTGTTTTTTATTAATGCTTTGAAACTCCTGCTACATGCACATAATTTTGTGTGTGTGTGTGTACCTGCTCGTAGTAGGATGACCTGGTCATCGAGGGGAAGTTCGGAAAAGTGCGGAATCCTTTTGGCCCACTCGACCAAGGTGAAGAGCTGCTTGTCTGCTGCTTGGCAGATATTGGTGACAGGGTCATTGGTCTGGAGAGGAACAAGGAGGATAAACAAAACAAGTCAATAACTGTGCTGGCAAACTCCTTCAGTGACATCTGAACTTGTCTGACAGTAGTTAGTGAACAGCTGTGGCTGTTTTTTGGGTGCTTTATAAACCAATAATTTCCTCTCAAGACTTGTGAAAGTTTTAATCTCAGAAGGTTGTACATGATTCACAGGTCAAATACTGGAATAAACACTGCATGGTGAAACAAAAACAGACTTGAGAGCAACTGTCAGACAGCAGATTATGACAAAAGCACACTGACAGTAGCTTGATTTAATTATTTAGTTTCTCTAGAGCCTGGATTCAGTCTCACAAACAGCTCAGCTTGTGTTATTTATCTTTGATTAGCTTACTAATCTAACAGGGGTTTATGCCTGACATTAATTTAACTTGGACTGATCATATTGCATTATCCAACTTCACAATAGCAAAGTGCTTATTTACTCAGCTGGGTACATATTTTCTGACCACCACTGATCAGGTCAAGATAACAAAGCAGCACATTCTTAACATACAGTGGTTCCCCCATCTGTTAGAAGCCTCCATAGCCTCAAGATAAAAACAGTGATTAATAGCTCATGGGTTTGGTCAAATCAAGCTCAGTGTCTGTGATTCTTACTGAGTTGCTGGGGCTGCCGTCACTGTACGTCTCTGTTTTGGGCTCCACAGCTAACTCAGCATCCAGGATCTTTTCCACAGGCATTTCCTCGTTGAAACTGCTAGTTGATTCCACCTCGCTTTCCCCCCGCTCCTTCCCACGCTGTCTCTCTTCCTGCACCGCTGTACACACACCCACACACACAAACATATACACTTAAGGTCAAAAACCCCATACTTACTATCCAGGACAAGATATCAGTGAAACCATAATATCATTAATCATATGAACACTGCACTGGACAACATTAAGAGAGACGCTCAGCTCGACAGTTTGAGTATAGCCAGCAGACCATGAAAAAAAATCTCAAACCATTTCTTAAAGACTGAGATGATAAAAAAAATACTGAAAATATTCAATTTATTATCACAGAAGAAAAAGAAAAGCAACAAAGACTCACAATAAAGAGGCTACAACTAGGGAATGTTTGGATAAATGATTAGTTGCTGATTATTTTTATTTTTCTTCTCACCAACTAACTGATTGAATAATCATTTTTCGACCGACTGCTTCAGCTCTAAATAGAATATTTTCATAAGCGTCGACTTTAGCTGCTTTAAAATGAGATTAAGCAGTTTCACTGATCCCTGATCAGTTTAGAATCTGCTTATCGCAGCACTTCACTGTAAACTGAGCGAAATATTCAAGCCTGATATTTATTACTGCACCATAACATCAAACAGTAATATCCCTTAAAACACATTTCTGCAGAGCTGAATGATGCTTACCCCCACAACATGCATTTGCAATGATGGTTTTGTGCTGTTGAAGTTATTAAAGAATGGGAACCTATAGCTTATCCCCAAAGATATCCTTGAACATCCCACACATGCACACACCTTCTCTCTTCATGCCCATGGCCAGGCACTTCTGGTAGCGACAGTATTGGCATCGGTTTCGCTGCCGTTTGTCAATGAGGCACTCCTTGCTGTCTCGACATGTGTAGGTGAGATCTTTACGGACGGTCCTCTTGAAGAAGCCTTTGCATCCTTCGCAGCTGTACACGCCGTAGTGCTTCCCTGTGGAAACAGTCCACAACATCAGTACTGCTTTGAGACTGCAATATGCCTCTATCTCCAAATACATGAAAGATTAACCTGCAATATAACCAAAATTTAAACTTGCATTTGGAGACATTTTTATGACAAACCCTTTATAAATACATTGACAACAAAACAATAAAGATCTTAGCAACAGCAAAAGTGCAAAGCAGGGCAAAGCAGCTTTATTCATGTATAGCACACTGAGAGAAGTGCTTCACGTGGGCAACAAAAGCTTTACAATGACATTCAAACAACAATAAGCAATAAAAAAAATAAATAAATAAAATAGCTTAAGATAGAATAAATACACCAGAAATAGAGTGAGCATTTACAGTGAAGTATTAAATTGTATCAAACAATTATAATCAATCAAAGGCAGAGAAGAGCAGTGTTTTAAATTAAGATTCCAAAGTGGCTTGGGTTGGGGTTAATATCATCAGGAAGTTCCATCTGTTTGCAGCAGAATAGCTAAAAGCAGCTTTAATCTGTTTTGTTGACCATCTAAGGGCCCTACTGGGCTTAAATTCTTCAAGGAGATAAGAAATGTATTTTGGCCGGACATTATTATAATTTATAAACTAACAGTAGCTCTTAAAAATAGTTTTTATACATTACTGGAAACCAGTGTAAAGATTTAAGTTCTCTTGGTTCTTGTTATAACTCTGGCAGCAGCGTTCTGACTTAGTTGAAGTGTTGTTGTTGTTTGTCTTTTTGTGGTGGAAGATCAGAGGAACAGTCCACCTTGCTGGAAATGAAGACATGAATGAGTTTCTCAAAATCTTGTCTGTATGTCCTCTATTTGACCCCACATGTCATCACTTATGATAACATCACAGTCTCTGCCTTCGAGACACACCCACTTTTCCAGTCTGTCAAAATAGCACTCTGACCTCAAGATATCTGAATTAAATAAATAAATAAAGGGTTCTATGGGTACCCACACGATAAACCCATGCAGTTTTGAGCAAAAATAATTTTGTTTTTTCAATGTTTCTGCACACTGGGGTCCCTGAACAGTATTGAAATTGCATAAATTGGGTATGGCTGGAAATTTGAGACTCTTTTAGATTCAGTGAGCCCAGCTGTATTCATGTGTGATGTATAACCTTCCCGTAGTAGCCATTTCATTGTAGTGAGATCTTTTTTTTGAAACTTGACCTTAGTGTATAAAATGATTTGTTGTGACCTCATGAAACTGTACAACCACAAACAAGAGAACAAGCATTCAGAGGATGTATGGCTTTCCTGTGTATATTGACAATAAAGAAGAGAGTGAAGTTCTCACCATCCAATTGCAGAAAAATGCAGTTCATATAGGCTTTTTGAAAAGTTTTTGATGACAAATAACAGGACAATTTTTTTATGGTGTTCCTTAAGGTCTTGGTGTCTTGGTGTGCTATGCTGGAGGATTTAAAAAAAAAAACTTTTATCAACCAAAAATGGCTGCAAAAACATCACATAATTGTGCGTGGTAATGGGCAGCTAATACTTAATTCATGAGGTACTAAGCCAATCTAAGCGTTCAATATTTGAATAGGCGCCTAAACAAAACATAATGTTTATTACATATTTATGCCTAAAAAGACTTAATCTTCAGGTTCCCAGCTTTCAGATGATGTATCTCAGTTGTATGTGGTATATACTTGCTAGCTCGCCCTAAAGATCCCCTGGGAGGGGTGCAGTGGAAGAGGTTAATACTGAAGGATCCAGGTGGCTTTTCTTTGGAAAGGGCTTAACAACTGCAGTTTTCAGATATTTTGGAAAAATGCCAGACGGGAGTGACCCACTGACACTTTTCAGCACATCCATTTCTAAGCAACTGAAAACATTACTGAAGAAGCTGGTTGGCAGAGTGTCAAAACAGCAGGTGGATGAATTCATAAAGAAACACTACATTCTCCAGAGTTTTAGTATTGGTAGCACTGTATGTTGACAATCTAGCCAGACTGCAGCAGCAGTCTGATGTCATCGTTTGACATGGAAGAATTTATGCCCACTGATATTTTACATATTTATACAACAGGAAATCAAAGGTTAAGGATATTCCTAATGATGTTAGAGAAAAAGGATTATCTATCTTATTTTTTTTTTTAGAATTGTAATGTAATGCTTCTCTTTTTTCTAACTTCTGACAGCTTGGGTGTGTCTCCATCGAGCTCTCTGTTTGCTAGAGATGACCTTTACAGGTGCAACAGTCCAAATTAGCAAAGAGCAAATCAGCATATGCAACAATAAACCTGACAAAATGCCTGACAAATAACCTTGAATCATTCTCTTTGTTATCTTTCCTTCAGTCATCTGGGTGATGTTTGTGGTGAGTGGGAGTGTAAATTTGTTTGCCTAAGCCTTTCCCTCATCCTCACCCTCTAACATTACCTGAGGAGCGGTCCCCGCAAATGGAGCAGATGTGCTTTGACATTCCCCCAGGACTCGTACACTGGTAGTTGATGTTTCCCAGGTTCTGTAGGCCCGGTGGAGGCTTGATGTCCTCTGAGCTGCTAACACTGTTCATAGAATTCATCTGAGGACAACAGGAAGACAGAGGAGAGAAGAGTTGAAGCTGAGGCGGCTATAACTGAACAAGCAAGAATGGAGCAGAAGAGGAAGCAGAGGGGAAGCAAGAGTGAAGTGTTGGGCCGTCTCATGACACTCTCCCCCTTCCTCTATTTTCTCATTTTGTCTTCCGCTCACCCATATTATTTTTTTTTAATCCCCACCCACACACACTTGTGAAAGTGTCTCACCGTGCGATCACATGCTCAGTTAGTGGGTGGGGCTGAGGCTTCTGTCTGAGGCTTGTCATACAGGTTTTTTAATGTTTGTTGACAGGGGGAGGTGTTTAAGAGGAGTCACGTGTGCAGAAAAGAAAGTGCAGCCCTCAGACACAAACAGCAGAGGGCACTCGAGTGTAGGGTCTCCCAATTTCCCAAGAATGAGTAAAATTTTGAGCCGTGTTGCTTAGACACTGACTTCTAACATTAATTTATTTCACCAGTCCAAATTTTCATTTTCATTAGTTATCAGTTTCTCAGAATGGCATCCCAGGTGGGTCCACAACAATTTGCACCTTAATTAAAGGGAATCAGATACCATGGGACATTCAAACATTTCATATGTGACCTCAAGGAGCCCCACGAGACGTAAAGGTGTGAACCACCATTCAGTAGAGAAATGGTGAAATGTGTTTGAGGCCAAGCAACAAGTCCAGCTTCCTTGGACTTTTTCATATCTCTCTCTCTACCTCTTATCATAATTGCGCTCTTTGACCCTCTACAGCTTGAGCGTGCCAGACAGGATGTATATCTGTGCTGCACATTTTTGTTTGTTTAGTTGTTTATGTGCAAAACATCTGCACTCAAAATGTAAACAACAAGGTCGACCTAAATGTGCCGTCCTGTCCTATATATCTGATGCAGCGTGACATATAGGACATCTCTCCCACAGTCACCTCAGGCTCTTCCTATAACTTATTTACAATGTGCACTCTCTTATGAATATCCTTTATGGCAGACTGAACTCAAGTCTGTGACCTTACAGCAGAGGAGAGGTATACAGCAGATTTTTTTCTGTCACACAGTTTTACTTGATCTCACGAGTTCTCTGCGTCACCACACCTTCTCCAACTGTAGATGCCCCCAAAGGCACACCATTACACTTAAATGAGCATTCAGCCCCCTGTGTACTTCCTTATGTCAGTCATTCCTCTTCAGCGCACCATTCAACACAGTTTTCACAAATAATTAATTTCACACAAGCGGTTTGAAAGTATAAGTCTTGTGGTGCATTCAAACAGTTGTTACAGACATATATGCGGCTTTAGACAGACAACATACTGCTGTAAAAAAGGAGCTACAAGCACTGTATATGGATTATTGATGCATCATACATTCTTTATACAACACATGGTATGGGTTTATACATGTAAGGTTTACTTGGGCCTTTAATGGACCAGACATTTATCTCCACTGTTAAGAGAAAGCCTTTCATCTCTAAAATGAACTGTTTGTCTGTCAATAAAACAACTAGTTTATTGACAGAGAATTAACCAAGAATTCTTCTGATAATCTAAGTAATTTTCTACACAAAAATCACTGGCTTTCTGAAATTTCATAAACTTCCATGATGTTTGATTAAATATATAGTTTTTAATTTTAATTTTGGATTGGTTGTCAGAGAAAATAGGCAGTTTAGATATGTCGACTTCGGCTTTGGGAGACCGTAATGGGCATTTTTTAAATAATGAAAAGCAGCTATGACTCACAAATTGCTTGATGGATATTTTAATTCATAATATATAACGGTACAACATAAGTGAATATTAAATCTGAGTTTTTAATGTAAATGTAGCATTAAAATAATCCTATTATCAGTTAAAAATATAAAATACTTGCTTTTTCACTATGAGTCATGCTATTCCATTATATGTGTAAATACATAATTTATATGATCAGAAAATACTGATCAAGCTGTTAAAAGGGAAGATAAGAAAAAGATGATAATATAAACTGATTATCACCAGAATGGATGTACAACTCTATTGAATTTTGTTATGTTTCTGTTAGTCCATCACTGCCCATGAACTTCGATTCACCCTTGAAAATAGTGTGAGATGTTACATGATACAATGACCTGATGGCGGCTTGGTCACCAGCTGTTGGCAAGCAGTGGAAAGATGGTAACGCCGCACAATCATATCAACCATGACTGTCCCTGAGGGTACAGATCCATACTGTGATTGAACCAATGTATATCATTGTCTGCTGTGCCCTGCAGCACTGGCCTCAATCCAGACTCTGAAGCACCCTGTGTGTGTGTGTGTGTGTGTGTGTGTGTGTAACAAAGCACTGAGGCTTGTGGGGTTTGTAGTTCATTCAAGAGACCACTTAAAGAAAGCAGCTCCATTAGCCCTCTCTCTCGCCGTCGTTTTGTGCTAGATGGTAAAAAGATCAGTCTTATGGGTGTTTCTGTTTATTATTTATCAGATCTAAAAGATGCAACCTCACGGCAAAGGGTGCTGTGTTTGGATCATGAACAACTTGGGTATAATAACTGAGGTGGAGCTATAAAAGGAGACTGGGGCTGCCAGAGAAAAGTGATAGAAGAAGAGGGTGTGTGGTAAAAAAGAGAAGACGTGTGAGGAAGAGTGAAGAAATCCAGAGAAAATGGAGGCTGCTCTTTTTCTCCTTTCTCTCAGTAATCCATTAAGGGCCTAATAGTTGGACTGTGTCTTACGTTCCCTCGCATGACAGCAGTAACACAGAACTCAAGGATGACCTTTAGGGTGAGAAGTTTAAAGGTCAGTAGAAGGGTAGGAAAGAGGGAGGAAAGCCAAAGCTGGTCAGCCAAACACATTGGATATGGCTAACCTTCAACCTGTCAGTAATGCCAAGAATGAGAGGCGCATGATCGACCAAGGAACATGATAGTTTAATACTAGATAGTAAATAGACTGGAATTTAAAAGTATATGAACCTTTGCTGAAGTTGGGAACTTAAGAGAGCAGCAGTAATTAGAAGGTTAGCGTTGAGCACCTGTCTGTAATTTTAACACATGAACTCTGTTTCCAAATGTCTTTCTGGATATTACAGCTTTTGAGGCACGGTAAAAGAAAGCGGGTAAACCAAGAGGGCTGAATTACAACTGGAAAGCACCAAATGTAACATAACACACACCTTCTATTAATTTCAAATATAAAGGCATACTTTCTTCAAGTTAAAACTGAATTCCCTCTGAGAAAGAAACCCTTTGAGACAATGTCCACAGCTATCTAATGACCATCAAAACGCCCACACACATTTTCTCACCTGTGGACTGCTGAGTGGTCCAAAGTTCATGTTGGGTGTGGACGGCAGCGATATAGACGGCGAACCCAGAGAAGATGTAATGACGGGGTAAGGTGAAGCCAGTCCGTTCATCGGCGAACCCAAGGTGGACATGGGGGACGGTAAGGGCCTAGAGGTGCTGATGACTGACGAGTGGCCGACCATGCCACCCATGTGAGAAGGGTGTGTGTGGGCTGTGCTCATTGGCCCTGTAGAATCTGGAGGAGAAAAAGGAGACACAAGATGAAAAGATTTACCGTTACCAGTTGATTAGCCAAAGCATCCATTATAACAAATCATGTCTTTGTGGAGCTTTTAATTTTTAAGACAACAGTTAGTGTTGGTATTGTGTTCGATTGTATTATATTTAGAGATGTTTCTAATATTTTGCTCAGCCACATTTGGGCACATATGGGGCAGGCAGAACAATAGAGATATAATAAAACCCAGTATAACAACTCCTCTATGTTGGCCACATGAATGACCTATTTGAACTCTGTATCATGTGTAAAAAAAAAAGTAACACAAAAATGCAGTGAATCAAAGCTGCAAACACAATACTGACATATTATTACCTTATGAAGTTGCTATGGCAAATGTATTAGCTAACATCAAACATGTAGACATGCCGTCAAATTAACATTCATTTGGAGTTGTGTTTCAAGCAACCTGATGATGTGTGTATAATATTCTCCAGTCTTTTTACTCTATTTTGATCTTCACCAATTCCTGAAAAACATTTCAGTCTCTTTAGTTGCTAAATGTTGTACAATTATCACCAGCTAGTCACTAATTTTATCTGCCATTTGGTGAAGGCCAGGCGGGTACAGTGGGTTTATCAGAGCTTCTTAGCTGAAAACAAGTGCCTACTGTGGCTAGAAACAACACTAATGAGAGCTGCAAGTTGCAGGTCAATAAAACCAAAACAATGAGCTGATAGACTAAACACTAGACTTGACACTAAACTGGACTAGACAGACTAGACACTCAGTAGCGCTGCAGAGGTAAGTTAATTTCTGTGGGTTTGTCAGTACTTTGACACCAAACATAGTTTTAATTTGATTTAATCCATTGTTAGCATAAATATATTTACTATAGCAGCTTTAAGATCCTAGAAGAATAAATACACCACATAATCACACTTAATGCTGACAACAAACAATATCAAAAGTCACCTAAGTGACTACAAGCCTAAAGTTTGCTCAGCAAATGACACATTTGCATATTAAGTACCATAGGAATGGATTATACAAGCTGAGAATCTGAGAATATTTTGTTGACTCACAATGCAATATGTCTTTATCCAGTCAGTGTTGTGTAAATATGGCAGCACAGTGATGCCTGTCTGACTTTGGTCACAGGGTGCTGACTTTGCTTTGCATCCACTGATGTAAACCGACAGGCTGGCATTTACATAGATGACCTACTTAGAAAAGCTGTCAGTCATCTGGGTAACAGGGCGTGATGTGTAATTTCATGCATGTGCTGTCCGGACATTCATTCATCATCAAAAGGAAATAGTAATACCAATATACACTTACAGTATGTATAAGCAAGGACCAACATGAACTTTACAAGTAATGAATATTTGCCGCAGGCTGTCACATCTTGTTCTACAACAAACAGAAGCAGTTTCTCTCTGGGCTAATGTCGATGACTCACAGAAACAAATAAAACTTGGTTTTCTAAGCAAAATGTTACTGATGAAGAGTGACATGCCACCATGTGCACATTTGGACTAATCTGAGTGCTCAGAAAATTCAAAAGCTTTTGCTTGTGTAACAGTGTACCATCCCCCCACCTTAACACACACATACACACACATACACAGTGTGATACTGGGCCCAATGCCACCGTTCTTAGTTAAATGTCACATTTCTGTATTTGTGTGTAAAGGTGGGTGGTGGCATAATATACACGCGAAGAACAGCACCTGTGTTTTTGTTTCTTAAAAGATGCAAACAAAAATTATTTTTATTCTTTTTCTACCTAAAGGCTCAACAGGGTGTCCAATGATCACTTTTTTTTTTGCTGTAGGCTTGTTTTATGTAATGATCTCTAATTAAAGGTTCAGATTTATGTATTACTAGTCACCATGCCCTTATAGTATACAGTATGTTGTACACAGTCGCAGCGTCATGTGCTCAGCACTATCAAGAAAAACTAGTTTCCCCAGTTTAATGTACTTTTCCACAACGCTCCAATACTTTTTCTGGGAGTGGTGAACACAAAATTTACCGATTTCACATATATTGCCTCGGTATCATTCATATTTCTGTAATTTGTAGTAAGAAATATTAACACTGCATCTTCTCTTTTGATCTTTTGAAGGAAAAACTAATTGCATTTCAAAGAAAATTCTGTGAACCCACAGGCAGTATCTGTCACAGCAACACCTTGTATGTTTACAAAGACGTGTTAGTGTCTACATCTAAGAAATAATTGCTTATGTTCACAAATAGTGTTTGAACTGCCTGTCAAGTTTGCTACAGACTTTGCCGGAGACTTTGGTTTGCATGGTCTTTGAAAGATCTACTTACTTAATACTTTGCAGTCATTTTGAAATGTTGCCCTGATACTTAACCTCTGGCAGTGATTAAGACCACATTAGTCCCCCCCCCCCCGCCCCGCTGGATATGAACAGCATAAACTCTATTTAAAGGAAATGGAAAGTTTGAGTAATGCGAGACAGTTGCTTTCATATTTCAAAGAATTGGGAAACACAGAGGAATGTCACATTGTCAGCCTGGATGCATGACTTTTTGCATGAAGACACACTCTAAAACACACAGCTGGCCATTCACTCCCTCTCTGAATGCCAAGGAACAGATGTTGTGCAACTTCCTGTTTAGCACTGAGACTATAGCCTCCTCCCCCTTTCTCACTCGCCTACTTTCTCCAGCCCTCCATGAGTGATCCCTGGAAGGCAAATATGTATTGGGGCCTCCCTCTCTCTCCCACAGAGCAGACTTGATACATGAGATATATTGCAGTAAAATACAACTTTAAAGCACTAGACTCTTTAAACTGTATGCTTCAGCCTGTAATGCCAAAAAATCTACTACCTAGATCTAATTTCTACATTGGCGGGGGTGTGTTCCCAACTTTTTTAGAGCGCAGATTTGTTTAAATAATGAGCTTATGTAATGGAAGAGCACTGTACAGCATGTACTGTGTCTGATTTTGTGCACTGACCCCTCTCTTTATGTGCATGACAAATTCCCTTTGGGGCTCGTAAAGATCTATTCTATTCTAGAAGTGCTGAGTAGGAGATATAGTAACAGGGCAACAATTTGCCAACATGCTTTCATGGACATCAAGACCAACATGTATTCTGATTGCTCAGGCCAGACGTAAAAGATAAAGGTTGGTATATGTAGAGATCTGAAAAAAAAAATGAGAGACTGGTGGGGTAAATGAGCAAGAGGAAGGCACAAACCTATACAGAATTGAACAGTACAAGGCATTTGGACATGGGACAAACCTCTAATATTGATCATTTAAAACTGAACTCACAACTTGGCACCAATACTTATCTTCTTGCTTTTTGTACCCATAGTGTGTCTTCACTTTCTCATAAGCTCACAAGCGAGGCAGCAGCCCCAATCAGAGCTAAAAAACGTCCCAGTGTGGGTTTAAGAGATGATCCAAAGGCCAGAATCTGCTCGTGTCTCAAACATGCATTTATTTTATGCTGCTATTAAATATTTTATGCTTCTGATTAATCAATTAGTTGAAAATTAGAAGTCATTGAAGTCATGAAACCTATTTGGACTCTATCCTGGTGAAGCACAACTTCTTTCTACAACATGACATTACAACTGTCTAAAACATGACCTGTATTTTTAAGACAAAACCAAAGATGACTATATTGTGTTCAGACCTGACAGTCTTAGTGGCTGCAGTATACAGGGGAGCACAAAAGCACATGGACAGTCAGCTGGTGGGATGCCTAAAAGGGAATGGCCGGCAAGCTGAGCATGCTTTGTGAAGGGAGTGTGTGTTTGTGTGTGTGTTTGTAAGGAGGCCAACATGTTCAGCGGAGGAAGCATAAATCGGCCCCGAGCGGCTCAAAGGGGCCTATCCTCGGATGACCCGCCTCAACTGGCTGTTCCATCCCCATTCTATGTAAATCACCTCTATACAAAGAAGCCTCTGGAATGTACAGGCCTCTCGCACGCTGTACAACAGAGAAAGACATCAGCAAGCACTGGGAGGTTGTTCAGAGACAGCGTCAAAAACTCATCATAAGAAACTTGCAAACATATTTAGTTTCAGTGTTTCCTGTCAGTATTTGTTGAAACTTGCACAGTGCTCCAGCAACAGAAGCATCTATCTGAGAGCAAACAAACAGACAGAGCAGTGAAGGGCACTTTTGACCGCTGGCGCCGCAAATCAAAGGTCGCCTGTTGCCAAACTCCTGAACCAAGTTCAAAAGGGTTCCTATCTGCAGAAGCCCACAGTGACACTGATCATTCCCAGAAATCAGTGCAGAGGGGACACGCACCATTGTATCATTATATCAAAAGAAGACCATCAAAGGTTGATCTGAGGATGGACAATACCTAGAATCTACACTTAAATACACAGTTTGGTAAGATATTATTAGTGTAGGTTATTTTGATAAATCCAGTTTATTGTTCAGTCCTAAAATCATACAATTATAACCATCATCTCCACAAAATAAACAAGAATCTGTCTTGGTGACATTAGTATATTAGCAATATTTATATTCCACATACAGGACTGGACAAAAAGATTGCATAAGACATACTCTGAGCTAAAACAGAAATTGTTTTAATCATTTTTTGATAATTTCAGTGAACGTTTTGGATTTGGTCCTTTTTCTGTTTTATGTCATTGTAAATTAAAATTAAAATATATAAAATTATATATTGTGGTTTTGGACTGTCGATTAGACAAAACAGAAAAATTTGAAATTGAGCTTTGAAAAACTGTGATTTTATTACTTCCTGGCATTTTATAGTCTGAGCATAAAAAATGAGTCAAATAAATAATTGACAAATGAATTGATAATGAAAAGAATGGTCCCACTATGAACTATGATTAGTAAATTGCATATATCAGTCTTTATAAGAATATTTTTTATCATGTTAAGTGCTTAAAGGGAGATGTCATGTAATATGATTGCAGCCAGCATTTCTTATATTGCGATATAAGCAAGTAAACAATATCACATCATCATCACCATCAGACAGTATGTAGCTGTATGCTTTAGATTATCATTTATGTTGGCCTGCAACATTTTATTCTACTATTTGTGGCAGAGAATACAGACAAATATATCATGCTGGTCTAATGATCAACAGGTTTAAAGAAACATCACACACCCCAACCCCTTTAAATCCCTCACTGTTAATTACTGGGTAGTGGCTGGATGGAGCACTCCACTGTGTGGTAATTCAATAAGCCCATGGCCCACTAACTAATAATATCTCCTGTCTGGAAAGCAGACCAGCAATGAGTGTATGGTGGGGGCAGTGGGTAGTGGTAGGGATATGTGATGGGGGTGGAAGCAGCTGATCCACTCCTGAACAACAACACAAGTCTCAATATCTATCAGATTAGCAGCTATGAGGATGGATCCTCAGTGTATGCATCGATCTGTTTAATACCTGCTTTGTATGTGTCTGTGTGTATCTTGTTGGTGCGTGTATGTATAGTACGACTCCGTGCTCTCATGCTCATATTTGTAGCTGGCAGTGCTGTGACCATATGACAGAGAGCAGAACACGTCCTAATCAGACGGACAGCCTGCGGAGCTCATTAGATACAGCAGACATGTAATTAAGAAATCTCTTCACTGCCAATCGAGCTCATGAGCACCAGCCACAAACCCTCGTCTGACACACACACACTCCACGCGTGCATGCACACCCGTCGTGTTTCACATTAAATGAGAAAAAAAAAAAATCTTCCATGCACACTAGCACAGAATCAAACATTCATTTCTTTGCTAAATGAGGTTGATGTCTGATCAATTGTGTCAGTAAATCCTCTTATCCCCGGGTAAGTATCTGCAGCTCAGCAGGCCAGCTGTCAAGAAGGTGGGAGGCCGAGGAGGAGGGGACAGAGAAAGGAACAGGGCCAGATAGGAAAGAAGGGAGCGATGGATGGATGGAAGGATGGATGAAGGGGGGCGATGAGTGGATGGGGGAGGGCATTGTCCCGCTCCCAAACAGCTTCCCTCCCCAACACTCACATGATCCCACCACCACACATGCCTAATCTCTCCGCCTGGCTGAGAATATTGAATCATCAATTGAGAAAAGCCTCTGTGTATTTTTTTGTTTTGTTTTGTTTTGCACAGTTGTAATTTAGGAGATGGTTATTGGAAAAAAATGAGGATATTTTCTACTGTTACATAAACTGCAAACTGTCCAAAGCTGCTTCACCTACTGCACCTGCAGCACCAGCCGAAATAAACATAAACAACATATATTAAATAACATAATATCAGCTGAACTTAATTACAAAAACAGTTGCTGTGTGTCATTCCTCTCTTGTTGAAAACATTAAAAAATAAAAAAAATGTTTTTCCCATAAAGGCATACGGCTGTGACAACACAAGCGCCTGAGCTAGTGAACTTCCCTGACCCTAAATTCTGCCCTGCGGTGAACTCACACACAATTTCCCTGAAAAGAAGAGAAATTAACTCTGCTCCCCTTTCTTTTTACCCCCCTCGGCAGTTTCCCTATAATGCAGCTTCAAACAAACAAAAGCAAATGTCAAGTTAAGCTAATGAACATAAAGTACACATCGTACTGTATTTCCCATATGTCGGCCGTTGCTGCCGTGTGTCCTCAAAACCACAAACACGGCAGACTTGCCAGTGGGATACTTTTGACACAGAGGCAAAAGATCGATGAGGAGGCCAGGGCTGAGACAGGGACGAGATAAAGATTGTTTTGCGAGTGATAAAAAAGTTTGAAACTTAAACAACAAGAGATAACACAAGTCCGCCTGCACAGACAGAACAGGCTGACCAAGCAGTCCTGGAAAACAAACAAATTGGTGGACTGAACGCAAACCGAAGCATTCGCTTTTGTGGCTCCGTCTGATGAGGTAACACATTACTTCCAAGAACTATTCTCTCACTGCTACAGAGTGATGGGTATGCACTATCAACACACACACACACACACACACACACACACACACACACACAAGACACAATACACACTAAGCCACTCATCTCATGCTGTGACCCAGTGAGTGTGACCAGGGTGACCTGACCTCTGGTCCTGTGACTAGATCCTAGAAAGACAGCCAGACTATACAACCACCTCAGTAGCTACAGTTACCTTGGTGTAGTCTTGCTAAATTGGTAAAGTTCTACATGGACATATTGGAGGTGACAAGAAAAGGACAAACTGGCAATAAGTGCATTTCTATCCATATTTTAATCTTCAATTTTTAAATCTTTTTTAAAAAAATAAAATGTTTGCAGATGTTTTGAAACTTGGCTGAGGTAGAAAGATTGGTGTGTTAAGCAAAATTGGACAAAGTGCAATGCAAAAATCATGTGACTTTAACATCCACTGAAGACACGTATGCCAGATATTGACAGATGAAAACATCAGATTTGTGTGGACTGATGAGAAAACTGTAATGTCCCTAAAATAAATACACAAAACTAACATGAATGCAATATTTCAATCATGTTTATTACATAGTTTATCTTAATTAACTTATTCCTAATATTCATTATTAGTGGATGGACGGCATTTTGACTTGCCAAAGCCAGAAAAGCACAGGTAAACTTAACACCAGTAATGATGGCCAGGTTCCATTAAGTGTTCTAATAACTGACTGTGAACTAGCACGCACAATAGCAGGACCTACCCTGCTACCATTAATACGGCTGTGAGTTACCTGCTACGACATGTGACATTTGGAACATTGAAGCATTAAACTGAATGTTAAAGTCAGAATGCTAGCATGTTCACAAAGACAATCCTAACTTGTTGATGTTTGGCAGCATGTATGTATTTACCAGGTTTAATGCACAGTTAGCACTAAAAACAAAAAAAAGTACAGCTGAGGCTGGTGGGAATGTTTGGCAAATATATAGTTGTAAAACAAAGTATTGGACAAATTGATATTTTGACCTTATGGTGCCACTGGATGAAAAGTCAAGGGATTTATCCTGAGGGGAACATGACTGTCTGTACATAATGTCATAGTAATCCATCCAATAGTTGAGATATTTCAGTCTGGACCAAAGTGGTGGACCGATCGATAGACCGTCATCCCGGGAGCCATGGTGCTAACATGGCTTTAAAAAAAAAGCCTTAAAAGGACTGGAAAGAAGACCAATTTGCACGTTTACTCCTTTAAGTACAAACTGTATATCTGAATTTTATGCTACTGCTTATCACCTTCATCATTCAAAGCATATTATAGTTTACAATGGATTTCTTCTACCTATTACAACCGTAATGTGAATATGAACTTACAGAGATTCAAAATTAGCATTTTATTTTAGTATAGTACAGTACTATTAATAGTAGTAGAGTCATTCTCTAATATTATAGCTCTTGGATGTTATACTTTATGGCAACAGTGCAAGAATCAAGTCTCTGAAAAAATGATTTTCACACCATACTGGTAAGGACTGAAACTAATGGCTGTCTGGAACATAGAAAATCAATATACAAACTTATAATGTGCTTTAAAATAACTTGAGTTCATGTGAACACATGCAAAACCTCGAGCATAATCTTCTAGCTTTTATTAAACCACAGTCCAGTTGTTCTAACAAATTATTCCTATGATTCAAGAGTTCAAAAGTAAAAGTGTTTTTCCATCAACATTATTGCAGGCTAATGATGAGTATTGCACTTTCGATTACTATGACATCATGTGCATGCAACACAGGTGGATTAACATAGAGGTTAACCTTACTTCAACCCAGACCTGGAGAATTAATGTTCATACTCTTCATGTTTTTCAAAGAGGAGAAACTACAGTTAAACAGAAGTGTTACATGCTTCTCTCAAGGACACTAGAGAAAAGAATCAGTGCTCTACCATCTATACACGTATAGTGCACGTACAGTGATCCAGTTAACAGGCTGGCTACAATATGTGTGGAAGCGAACTCACATCAACACCTCCCACACCTCTTCAAACACAGGAAGGGGGAAAAGAAAAAAAAAAAACCCTCATCAGAGCGAGCGTTGATGGAAGGATGCAGGGTGACAGACAGCAGACACAAACAGAGAAAGAAAGCAGGATGGAGAAGGCTAATCGGAAGGGACAAGTGTTGAGAGATAAACAGATAGCGAAGGACAAGGCAATGAGAGCTGGAAGCGTCTCTTTGAGTTGAGTGGCATCGCTACTGACCGCATCTGCGACCGCAAGTGAGTCACAAGCTTTCGATTGTAACGTGTAACAGCCAAGCTTTGTACCTGTCACAAGTGGTTAAAATGATTAATTTATTTTAAAGGCAGGAACTGAACTGTTGGAGGGCCAGTAGGATCATGAAATTTGGATTTGAAGATAAAACCCCTAGCAAAATATAGTCTTCTGAACAATGTGAGGATCATATATAATCCATATGGAAAACAACAAATGCAAAGAAGTTCAGCAGATGAATTTGCCCCGTTAGTTGCAGGTTTCGCCCATTGGGACAATAAATTCAAAACAACTTGTTCAAAGAGTGCACAGGGATTAGAGGCATTACTGTAATGCATCTGTGCAGTGCTAGCTTTTAGTGCAACTGTGGTGCAGACAGGCAACATCTTCCACCACATGCAATCCCAGGCTGGTTCTGTACACACACACACACACACACACACACACACACACACGCACACCCACAGAGGCAAGACAAAACCCGGCTACTCACAGTGGCCATAACCTATCTCCCTCCTAGGGCTTCCTCCAGTTGCAGATGATGCTGCGGGGTGCCACATGCCTTCGGGTGCAAGTGTGGCGTTGGCAGGACGCCAGTCACTCAGGACCAGGACTCAAATGAGTCAAGTGTTGGCTGGGAGACAAACTAAAATACTCTGAAAATCAATTACTTTTCAGGACAGAACAGGAACGAAAGGGTTGACGTGAAAAGAGGGGTGGGGGGTTAGAGAAGAGCAAAAGAGGCGGAGTCCACCGGTGCTGGTTATAGGATTACCCAGATTATCCTTCCCCAGAGATCAATCCCACAGGAACTGTTTGCTGCCCGACTGCTGCACAAATCAGCTCTTCTACCGCCCACTCATCTCGTGTCTCTCTCTCAGTGTTGGTAAAACTATCTGTGCAGAGACACCTGTTGTAGTGGCAGAACAGCTTGTCTGGCATGGGAGGGGAGGAGGGGGGCGGCGTCTGAGGAGGGATAGTGGTCATGGCAGAGGTGGGGAGGGGGGTCTTACTTAAGAGTACAGTAAACCAGAAGTTTCCGATTACTCCCTCTTAAAAGGGATCAAGACTGGAGAGCATGGGAAGACAGTACAACACTGATGTTCCTGTTGTCCACAGAGGTTTTTATGTGTCAATGACTTTTTTTCACCTATTTCCTCATTTTGTTCTCTTTTGCTTTTGAGTATCAGTCACAGACTTTCTGTCTAATATGTAGGTGGTCTAAATGGGATGTGAATGTTGAGAAAGGAAGTGACAAGAAGTGGCCAGAGGCTAAAGAATTGTCCCTTCCATCTCCATCAAAACATCTGGGAATTCCCTTTAATGCCAAGAAATAACTGTGCCAGCATGCTCGCTTAACAGTACTGCTGTGGCATGTGAAGTTGCCTGTTTGCACATTGTTAGTGTGTTTATGTGTTTAACAAGTGTTATGGCATTCCAGGAAGTCAGGAATTGTCTTTTTCAGTGCTCTGGGATGGTCAAGAGAACACACTGCAAAGCGAAAACCCAGATGCAAACACATGCCAAAAATATACCTTAAAGGCAATGAGGAACAATACACGGCAAACCCTAAGGGAATCTAAATAAACTACAAACCCCTATGCAGAGATGGATTCAATCTTTAGACTTCATCTATCAGAACAGGCTTTCAAAAACAGTAATAAAACTTTGGAAAAAAAAAAAAGCAGTAAAATCTGCCTGCAGAAAGCAGGAGTTAAGTTTGTTCAACAATGACAGCGACATCATACATTTTTGGCCATAGAAGTATGTGATATCATTACCACCAGAAAATAGCCTTTGCCAATAAATGTGAAATTGGCATTGATTTCAGTCTGCAGCTGCTCCTTTTAATTTATCCTGCCACACTATCAAATGTTCACCCGGTACTACCCTTCAAGCTTTTGACAGACATTTGCATTGCAAGATAGCACTAAAAACTTGAGAAGCCCTCTATTTATTTAACTTACGTGACTCAACAGAGTTTTCTTGTGCAGTGCACCTGCATGAGGCTGGATCAAATGTCTATACAGTGCTTGAAGGATAGCCACCAGTAACCAGATCCCCTCAATGACAGTAACCTGGCAAGAGACTCTGCAGCCCGACACATGAAGAGGAGAAGACACTTGCCTCTCTTTCAGACTTAACAAATCCCATTGGGAGAAGCTAAAATAATACAGTCCTTCTTAAATGTATGATGTGTTATAATAGTGTGTCATGGCCCACATAAAACACGACAAATTAACCCAGAGAGCCATAATTAGCATTCATAGATGTATCGTGGAAGACGTGGGAGGAGGACAATTGGCCACCCTAAATTTAGGGAACACAGCTGAACTTCTAATAATCTGTTCGCCATTTTGTCATCAAGGACTCATGTCTACAAATTGTAAATCTTTTATAGGCTTGACAGAGAAAAAGAGATAAATCAGCCTGTTTACCAGCCAGTTTATGTCCTCTTCTCCTTGATACCAGTGAATTTTGACAACAGAAAGGACATTATCGTGCAACATGTTTGGTTGGGTCGACGTTTGTTGGAAAATGCAGTTAAAAAGAATTTACTGAACAGCAAAAAAATATATTTTTTTACAAACAGCGATGTGTGCTCGTGTTTCACACTGTCATACTTAGAGTTGTGGATGCAACACACTAAAGCAACCAAGCTTAAAGTAACCAAGCAAGGTTTTCAGCATGTTCTTCATGTCTCTGGAAGGTAAGGTTTAATGACACTTAATGTACTTAGACGTTACCTGTTGCTGCCATTTGTGCTTCTGTGGGGCGCAGAGTGCCATGAAGAACTCTTGGACTGGTTAGTCAAACCAACTTCTATTTCCCTCATCAATCCCATTCCTATTCGTGTAAACTCTGTGGTTCTTTATGATCACATGTTTATTTTAAGACTATGACTATAAGGCTGCAACAAATGACAAACAAATGTTTTCCTTGTTGATTATCTATTGATTGTATGATAAAATGTAATTTATGCTCAATTTATAATGATATAACACTATGTTTGAGTAGCTATTTTGGTGTTTCTTCTTGCTTAATTAATAATCAAATATGCTGCTGCTGATTATTTTTCTGCTGCTCAAGTAACTTGAACACATTTCTCAACTATTCTACTTTTTCCTTCCTTTTTCTCACTCTGTCTCTATGCACATTTTTCACATTACATTTTTACATCACTTTATAAATACATATCCTTATATTACCCAACAATATGTGAAGGAGGTAAAATTAGCTCCACCTTGACCAACTATCTGACCAACTAACAGTACTTCTCACGTTTGCATTAATAATAACAATCTAATAATGTAAAAATACAACCCGGGCAGGAGCCAGTCTACATACAGCTGGCCTGACTTGATTTAGTTTGCCCAGTGCAGGCATTTGCATCTCCATTACAACAGGGCTACTCGCTTGAAGGTGTGTCTTTAACTAATGCCTTATCTTGAGTTGATGAAGTTTAAAAGCAGTGCTCTCATTAGCGCTGCTTACTATTGCGCAGTGCAACGTCTGTTAGTAACAAGCTACTTATCACAGATTTTCCTGCTGTTGTTTTACGATTTTTGCTTGGCATCTGAAACTGATGAAGTATCTGCTATGTCTGGAAATAGCAGCCGAGGCTATTTCAACATGTTGCTGAATCATCACTGAATGATGATGAAGCCCATCTGACCATGGGCATAGATACAGTCATTGCAGGCTGTGCGGATGTCCTGGGGCCTGTGGGCTAAAGGTTGCCCGAAGACAGAACAAACCCTCCAACAAAGTGTTGGGTGCAGAATAGACACTTGTGGGTGATTCAGACTGCCACCCACAGAAATACACCAAAGAACTCATGTTAAATTAAAAATGGTGCCATTTTCTATATATGGGTAAAATATTCTCTTACTATAGCAATCATATAGCAAAATCATATGGTTATTCTACATATATTATTAACAGCTATATATTTAGCTATTTTGCTGTGTGACTTAATTAAAAACAAATGCTGAAATAGTTAGATGCTTAAGATCGGAGGCGTGTGTAATACACAGTGTTCAGTGCATGGAAAATTAGAGTTGGTGTGCGTCCATGTGTGGCATGTATGTTGTTACTGCATAATTAGCTAAGACATAGCTATATACATCTCATAACCTAACACCGCTGCAGCCCATGGGCCTTTCAAGGTTCTCTGCTTGATTAAAGCTGGAATTAAATCAAGGCTTTGACCTTCTTCACTAATGACTAATTACTGGCAATTAGCCCAGAGAATGGCCTCCTTACGCCCCTTCTTTTCCCTCATCCTGTTCTCACAATCAGCACCCACTCGCACACAGTCAAGACAAGCAGACTCCTTTACGTTGACACATAATGCTCAATCGGGAATGCCTGGGAATAAACCTATTGTATATGTTGTGTGCTAATGCATCGCACGTCTCAAGCTACAGAATTCTTGAGCAAATACCTCCAGAGAGCCACACCCTCTACCTGTGTGGTTTATTTAACTATGCAGGAGTGGTTGGGGGAATGCTCTGTGCAGGGATCGGCAGCTAGAAAGCAGGTTTAATACTGCCAGGACTTCACAGTCAAATAGTACCGGCCACATTCTTTAAGTCACATGATATCATGGTCACATTTTGCCGTACAATAAGCTATGCATATAGGATGTCTGCATATTTGCAAGCTCTGTGAAGTTTAGGCATGAGTGTGTGACTGGGTGTGTGTGTGTGTCCCTCTCTGCCCTATGTGTGTGTGTACTGGGAGGTGAATCATTGACCCCTGGCAAGTGATGAGAGCTCACATCAACTAGGATGACCTCTTTCTCCAACTCCCCCCTCACCCCCTCCAACTTCCCCTTTATTTTGCTCCCACTCTCCCATCCCGTTCTTCTTTCTGCGTCGACTTCCCTGAACTGCGAGCTAAATGCGTTCTCACTGTCAAATGCGGCGAGTAGGCGCCTGTCAGCGCATCTAGAATCACTTCCACTGACGGAAAAATAAAAAAAAAAAATGCTGAAGTGCTGAGAGGAGAAAAAAAGCTGATTCTACTTAATGCTCCGGGCCAGGCCTGCATCAAACCTGCTGAAACATAACATGTCTGGGAAAAGCTGAATGGATCACGAAAAACAATCCACATATAATCACCAGACTGACTACACACTGCTTCATACACCCACCACAACACACTGATGACAGATTCAAAAGTGGGAAAATTCATTTTGAGAGCCTCCCATTCAAGATATACCGTGTTTATGGCCCTATTCTCACACGTTTTGGTGTGCGGGCTGTTGATACTGAAATACATCATAAATCATAGCTGTGGGTCAACACAACACACACAGAACTTTCCTTTAAATGATCTGTCAATGATTGTCTTTCATTCAGAAACAGCTCAGTTGATTTACAACCAACTTTTTTATAATGTAAATAAACTAACAGATAAGAGCTGCCCTCATCTAAGGTTCGACTGATACTGTTCAACGATCAGTACTTTTTAGCTGTTGATCGCTGAAACACAAAAATTAGAAATATTCAGCATTTAACCCAGATTGAAAGTCTTTGTGGGCTGGGAAAGCTGCAACAGCATTACTGTACGACCATAATGGGACAACAAAACTGAAACCAAGCAGCTTTTAAATGGTGACTCTCCATATATAGTTGGATAAACCCTGAAATTAAATGAGAAAAATGTGCCAATTACAAGCAAAGTTACAGAATAAGTGTATAAGTGAAATGTTACAAAAAACTTCGACAGACATGTGATCTGTAACAAAGCTGAGACTATCATCACAGACAGTATTAGCAGTGATAGCTCATACTTAAGAACGACAGCTGAACACATGCACACTGGGCTGATGTTGTCTTGATCGGCACAAATCAAAGGATGCCACTACTGTCTGATCAGAGTAAGTCTATGGAGACAGACATGAAAGACTCTGTAGCCCAGGGGGGACTGTACACTGTGGGCTTCCCTCTACATGCTCTCACATCCAGATGTCTCTCTCATTCCCCTGGGAGCCACATTCATTATGGAAACAATTTTCAGCCCCTCCAAATGGTGCCGAGATATCTATGATAACATAAAGGGGCTTCAAAGACTGGGGGTTTTTATTTGTTTCCTTGTAATGCCACACTATTACCACTCATCCTCCCACAATCACAAAAGACAGTGATTTAAAAGCACATGGTGTGTTTCTACACTGCAGTTTGACAAAGAGTGTATCTTTTAGCTAGAGAAAAAAACATCACATGATAAATGATGCATATAGTGTGTGACTCAGTGAAGCTGAAAGAGCCTCTCACTCCAGATAGAGTCGGATTTAAAAGAAGGTTTACACATACACAGGCCTGACACTTACAAACAGTATTGCGTACAGTCTGTATTCCACATGTTGCAAACTCCACAGTGGGGACAGAAGCCATTTCCTTGTCTCAGTGGATATTAGGCTGTCACAGAAACCCTGATAATAAAGGGGGAAGAAGCCATCAGCTGGTTCAAGGGCAAAGTCAATGAGTCAGACCAGAGTTCAGCTTTACAGAGCAAAATCACATCATGCTGTCATTCAGCTGGGTATAGCCACAGCGCTGACCGGGGTGGCTCGTTACACACTCGTCTTTAACCACAGAGAGCAAGTTTGTTTATGAGAAGAAATCCGCCATTCCTCAAGCCTGTTTCATGCATTTCTATCTGGATCTGACGGCCAATCCCAGACCAATAAATTGTGTTTCTGTCTCAAACAGTTTAGCAAGAGACGCGCGGCAAGCGCCATAAATTACATAAGCGCAATTAAAGTGCCAACCTCTGACCTTGCCGGACCGGCACAACCACGATCACCTGACTTTAGCATTGACCACAGCTTTCGTTTTAATTGGCACGGTTGCGAGGCGGTTATTAACAAAGAGAGAGAGAGAGGCATAAACAACCGGATTCACTAGCAAGGAGTCGGTTGTTAAAAGTCCGCGGACGCTTTCGCGCACGGCTCGCAAGGCTTTGGAGAGAGAAGACGCCATGAAACAAACGCACTCAAGAGTCGCAACAAAATGCAGGCAGCTTAGCGAGCAACACAACAGGCATGAGCTGGCTCTGAATAAATCGCTGAGGCGTACTTACTGAGGTGTAAATATGGATCATTACTGTCCATACTGTGCGAGTTGTGGCGTCGATTTCCTACAGTCGGTGGTGCTCCGCATCCCAGCGCATTCCTCTCCCAGCCCGACTCAACTCTGCAAGGCGGCTCTACACGGGGGCCCAGCGAGGGGGGGGCGGCAAAACAGAGCTTCTCCCAATGACAACAGTGGTCGATATCAAGCTCCAACACGATCATGACGAAACATCTCGCCTGCTGTGACACTGTGTTGCAATATTTTCTCAGTAAAATATTACTTTCCGCAATCACTACAAATGGGGTGGAAAAAAAATATGGTGTTGCTTTTGAGTACAGTCGTTTTTTTCTTCTTCTTCTCCTAACCCTTCTCTCTGTCGCTTTCTCTCTCCAGTCGTTTCTTTATATAATCTGAAAAATCTCCCTGAATACTAAAAACAACGGCAGCCAGCGAGTCTGACATGTAAACATATTAGTGATGCTGGGTGATATGATAGTATGATTTCCAGTGTAGATAAGATTAAATACAACAAGACTAGTGTTTTCTATGTTGTTGTGATTGTTTTTTGAGCAGTCTATACATTTGCGCATATCAGACTTAATTGTGATGACCTACTTTTTAATGTATACCACATCTAACTTGCACAAAAATCTCCCCTTTCAGCTCCCAAATCATCCCCTTTAATCTCAATTATTGTCTCTAATTAAATAATCTAATTGGACATCTTAAAGTCTATTACATCTCTAACTTTGCGCATCTAAAATGTAAAACACTGTTTTTATTCTCCTGTCGACTTTCTCTGAGGGGATCTCTCCAGTGTTTACCTATTGCTAGAGTGAGTCCTGGTCTGGGTACCCCCCGGAGTCCCCCCACACCCCTCTTCAGAGTGCGGGGTCATGTAGGGGTGAAGCTCCCGGTACCTCAGAAGGTTATTCAGGAGTCAAGCCGCACTGAGGCATTCACAGTCTTGAACTGCGGAGCGGGCAGACGCTCCGTCAACGCCGGGCCGCTGACCACTCAGCGGGCCATTGGGCTGCCCCGCTAATGGGACAAGCACCCCCGGCTCCACCGTCCTTGTAACAGCCACCCATAAAGGAGCACAGGAGGATGCTAACCAAGATGAATGGCATTTTTTCTCAGCTCATTCTACACTAATCAGAGCTTTTCATTTGTTATGGCCTCGCGCCAGCCCCTCCACCGCAGCCTCCATTAGAGCCAGATAACGTATAAATTCATTAAAGTCAAAGAGGGACATTAAAATGGCCATTTGTCAGATCTCTCTTTGTGTGTCCCTAATGGTGGCACATGGTTCAAGGCATTGAGATGATTTTGGTAGGGCTTTTTTTTTTTTTTTTTTTTTTTACCCTCCCCAGTGCATTAGGAGAGGAACGTGGGAACTGGGTGGGGGGGACGTGTGTTTTTCCCTTTTCCTCAATGGTGACTGTTTGAATTTTTTATTATTATTATTTTAACAGTTTATTGGGCTTTTTATTTCGCCTTTTCTGAAAATACAGTCACAACATCAGGAATCTCAGCTGTCCAAAACAAGCCTGTCATTTAGTCGCCTGCCTATTTTTATTCTGTCATTCTGTTTTTACATTTTTATTTTGTCGTGTTTTTGCCTAATTGGAGCAAAATGTTTTATTTTTGGTCCATCCATCAACTTCAGATGCCCCCCCCCTACACACACACACACACACATACAAACTCACAGTCAATGAAGCAACCCTTTGCACTAATCCCTTTGTATTCACACCACCATTCCCACCAAACAATGTCCTAAAGCCTAATCCCAAACCAAGCTCAACAAACCTGGGCCACCTGCTAGCAAGTCATAGTGCAGCTAAAAGGCCAAAACAAACCTGAGTAACAAACAGTCTGTTTAAAAGTCACCTTCACAAAGAGCACAAACACATGAATGCATGGATTGGAACATGCATGTGTCCACACGCGCACACACACACACACACACACACACACACACACACACACACACACCAAATCTTTTTTCACTTTCTCTCACTTCTTGGCCCCTTTCCTCTAGTTCCCTCCTTCCCTTTCTGTATCCGTCCTTCTCTGGCTTCAGGATGGAGGTTCTGGCTGCGTCGTCATGGGAGATGGCTCTCTCCATCTGCCTCTGCTGTCATTAGTCCATCTCCATCACGCTTTATCGGAGGGACCCCAACTACCCCCATACCCTCCTGGACCCCCTTCACCATTCTGACAACCCCTGCCCCCTGCTCCATACATAAGCCTGAGATGATAAGTGTTCTCCCTCTTTGTGTCGGTCAGGATAAGACAATGCCACACAGCACTACAGAACATCATCCATCTCACAGGTCATCAATCTGGGACACAAAAGATGAAATGTAGCTCGAACTCCCTTTTGCAAGAGGGTTTCTCTTTGCTTAGAAGAAGCTCGTCCTCCACCTCTCTCACTCCTTTTCACTGCTAAGTTAGTCACCAACAGATTCTTCTGTCTTGTGTGGCTATTTAGGTCAAAAGTATTTGATGCAACTATTTTGAGTATTTCTTAAGAACACCAGTGCATCATTATAATTGCACAAAAGTAAAACCAGACATTATTTCAACATCTACAATAAAAGATGAACTCTGTTTCATTTCCTCTGCAGAAAAAAGAAATATGGAACGCCTGGTTGAAAACAAGTTGTTGATCCACTAAAGTGTCTTAACCTGACACACTAAAAGGCCACTGACAAATTTACATTAATTTGTTTAGTGGTAAATACTAATTAAAAGCCCTGTGTCACATAAATAACCCCATCTACCTTTTGTTGCTCCTCTTTTCTGCCTAATTAGGTTTACATTGTCTAATCACCAGCATGTGGCTTTTTGTCTTTGGTGATTGTCTGTAACAGCAGTGTCTTCATGTTATTTACGTACAATAACCCACTGAGAATAAAATGTTCTCCTCGAAGACAGAAAGAATCAAAATAACATGAAACGCACCAAAATTTGAAGAAAAAAAAAATCACAGAATCATTAACATGATTCATGACAGTTTTATGTAATCTGCCGTAACGCGATTGCTACACATCAGTATTGTTGAAATGTATTATTAAAGTTATTATGGACAGTTGCTGCTCTATATCCTGCAAACCTGTTCCAAATGTAATCTTTGTGCAGCAGTCTAACAGACATACAGAATTTGTGAGCAAAAGCAGCTTTTATATGTTGATAACTGGGCCGCAACATGCTCTTGTTTTATCTATATGCTATAACATGCAGGTAAAGTTTTATCTTTAGCCATCATGATTACAGATAACAGGAAGCAAATAGCAGCAACTGGCCAAACTCTGTCCAAATTGGGTGATCTGGTTTTGTTCTACGTGATATGATGTCTTATTTATTATTATTTATTATCTTTTTAATTATAAAGCACTGCTCCTGAAATGTTTCTATTTAAAACATGAATGATCATCCAAAAATACTTAATGATAATAATTAAGTATTAAGATAATCAATCTTGAGGTATTTATTTAAAAGTATCACAGTAATACAAAGTGTTTATGTCATGCTACAATTATTCAAAGTCTGCTGCATTACTCTAGAATTTTATGAGATCTAAGTTATGATCTGTATGTTCTGATATTTTAGTATTTTAACAGTGGATCTCATACTTCAAGCAAAACATGAGACATATTGTAGCGGCTTCAACAGCAATGTGACAAAAGCCCCCTACTCTGTTTAATGCAAATGTTGTGTTAAACTGTTCTGCCAACATTATCAGGTTAACCTGATAATCTGCTGTTCGTGTCTGGCTCTGAGGGGCTTTACACACAATCAATATGATGAGCCTTGAACTGTCCACACCATAAAGACACAGTCCATGCCATTACCACATCACTCCAATCAGACACAGTTGCATTATCATCAGGACACGTGACATAGGCTTATATTTTTAAGATGTGTCTGAATTTTAATTTGAAGGCAACCTTTTCAACCAGATCAACAAGACAGTCACACTGTCAGGTTAGCAGCAAAGAGAATATAAACAACACTGGACTGGACTCATGAAATAAGATTGCTTACATTAGTTAATTAGGTTTTATGTTATAGGTGGAGCACAGACACCAGGCAGATGGTTGACCTCTATATTAGACTTTACCTTGCTGTGATAAGTTAATACAGACTGGGGGCTTGTTCTTTCAGAATGGAGCTGAACCAATCCAACAGGGAATCAACCAGACCACCTCAGGTTAATCTCACTACGACCTGAAATACCCATGAGGGATTACTGATTTTTAGCACATAATGTCAACTAACCACTGCGCCCGTGCCATTTAAAAATCACAAACAAAGTGTAAGAATAAGCCTTGTAAGAGAGGTGGACAAAGCTTTTGGCTATATAGGCAATGTGTCATGTCTGTTGTTTCTATGTACAGTATACAGTGTATACACAGCGTTCAGGATCTAGATATCCTGAGTTTTACATTAAAAAAAACCCTGGCATATATACCTTAGTTACTGTTGTCATGTGCATTTCTATATTAGATTGTCTGTGTATTACTCTTATCTGTCTCTGTTCTTATATCTAAGGCTTTGTAATAATGCAATATATATATTTTACCCCCACAGAACTAGGGTTATGATGGATAACCTAAATTCACAGGCTTCATCCTCAAACAGAACAAAGCCAGATGCTTGCACGCTTTGCCCTGACACTGAAGTACAATCCACACCAAAACTGACATATTAGCATCACATAAGCCTTATGAAAGCATCCATTTCCCAATCCACACCAACTCTGACCACTGTACTCAGAACCTTCTGCTTTGTTTCAGCTCTCAGAGACTGTGCTACTGAAAGGCCAGCAGACAGCCAGACTATCTAACTGTCCGAGGAATACTACCAAAACATCACTCAGCTTTTTCTTATTTTTATTTTATTTTATTATTTATTTGTCTCAGAATATGGCATCAAACCCGTCGGTGTAGGTTTCACAAATTCACAACTTACGGGACACACCGGTGGAAATTTGTGTGATTTGAACAACAGCATTCAAGCAGGATGTCACCACTCAGCAAAGGGAGGTCATTCAGTTTTGGTGCCTACTTGACAGGTAGCCTTTAGGCTATCAGGCACTTAATGCTACCCTGACACTGCTTTCCAGGTGGTTTAACACACCTCCATAATGTGACTCTTCCAACTCTCACATGACTGCCACATGGCCTTAATAACATGCAACATCAGAGTGTGAATGGCCTAACGAGGTTTAAATACCTGGGACCTCAAAACAGCCAGAACTGATGATGGGTGTTGAAATGTATACAACTAAAGTCCAGTGGAGAGATTCAGTTCAACATGATGTACTAACTGGATAAATGAGTAGAATTGAAACATTGTAGTGTACTACAGAGAAGACTATATAGCAAAGGTGTTTTGTGTCACTTGTGTATTGTGCGCCATGTTTGTCTCAAAAACATGTCTGAATTTAGACAAAACAATCTCAACCCAAGGTACAATTATTAACTATTTCCAGAGCTTTTAATCATGGTTATCATTGGTGGATGGAGTTTATTAAGTTGTCATGGAGATGGAACTGATATCAGGTGAGCTCAGTTGTTGTTATAATTTAACCCCAAGCACTTCTCATGTGTGTCAGTTCATAAGTTCATTCTTGAGCTCGGAAAAAGTAGTTTGGCAAAAGTCCCAAATCAAAGTTCACTTACCGGTTTGACTTAATTTCAAGAATATGACAGAGTGCCAGGTAACATTCCTGTTCTCTCACCTCTACACATGTGCAACAACATGTGCCCCTGGTTCTCACTTGGACTTTAGTCCTCAGTAATGTGTGTGAAGCCTTGACCAGACGTAGAATTATATTTAACTAGAATTGTTCTTTATCAAGATGAACTGAATTTAGATTTAGCCTGCATCTCAAACGCCAACACTCATTCATCCACTGTACCTACAAATTAAATGAGTATAGTTTTGTATAGTTTTTTTTAACATGTTCATTTAATCAAAATCACTGTCAAAATATAAATCTAGGCACACTGTATATAAACATGTATACATAGACTCTACATATATACACATAGTATTGTAAACATATCATGTTTTTGCATTTTATATATATATTTCTATGTATTTTTACCTCCTTGTATGTACGTACATAATAATTCTCTGTTTATTATCTTTTATATTATCTTTGTTCAGTTTTGTTGTCCTTGTTTTAGATGTCTGTTTATTTAATATTACAGTACATTTTGAACAACTTAAAACTGGAATCATATCTCTTCTTCTGTGTGTAGATAAGATGATTTTGAAAATCTCATACTCAGTTGCAATGTTTTCTGGACATTTTTCACAATAAGTCATGATTACATTTGCACTACCTCTGTTGAGTGCTGTGTCATTTTCTACAGTCTAATTTAATTGTATATAGTTTTTATCTCTATTTCTATTTCTTCTTTCTATAAAAAAAGAGAGAGAGCTCATTTTTACGTTTTATATAGTTTTCGATTAGTAAAAATCTTTGCACAGGTTTAATTTAAATTCAGATTAATTTATAGGTCTAATTTTAATTAGATTAGATTAGATTTAACTTTATTGTCATTGCACAAAGTAACAAATACATAGACAACGAAATACAGTTCTCTCTCTCTCTATCTATCTAATCTATCTATCTACAACTATCTTTGATTAATAATCAGTATTAAATATCAATATTAAACAATTTTAGTCACCTTAAATCACACGTTATTCAGCATAATTCACTTACTTCTCCTCGGCTCTGCCATGAACTCAGTGCCATCACCAGTCCTTGAACACACTCCATGGAGCTACATGCTGCAGAGCCTGCAGTATTATCCCGCCGCCTTGTGGCCTGGTTAGACAGCACCAGCACCAGCACAACACACCGATAGCACTCTTGCGTTTGACACGTTTAGTCCCTCGGCGGCACCCGTAGCTCCACGGTAAAGTCAGACGTGTATCTACGCGTCACAGACGGGAAGTTTCCAACCAAACAGTTACAACATGAACAGCCACAGGAACACGTCGCTTGATCACAACTTGTTTGTCTGAGACAAATTCACTGATGAATTTAAAAGAGGATGGCGTCCGACTTAACGTTACACTTTGAAAATCATCGACAGTATCCTACGATGGACAGTGAGACGGGCATCATCTCCATCGACCAGGGAGGAGAGTGGGGTGAGCGACACTTTCTAGAAAGTCTCACACGGCTGTAGCTAACGACAGTTGAGTTATCAGATATAACCAGTACATGTGACCTCAAAAATACACTTTGTGACAAGGCTGCCGCCTCTAAAACACTCGTATGCACGTCTGAGGTCGATGTGGTACTTGTGTTTTGACACGCTCCGAGCTAATGTAGTTAGCATTAGCCAGCTGAAGATGATGCGATGATGTAACCCGCCGAGCCTGGATGTAATCAATAAGCAGCAGTATGGCTGCAAACATTACCCACTCAACACTTGTCAAACACAGACACATCATGGAGCACATGTGCTGTGCAGTTTAGCATCTACTATGTACAAATGAACAGGATATATAAATATAGTGCAGGTATAAATATGAATATGCCAGGGGATATATGCAGTATACAAATGTTATAGAATATATGTACAGTATTAGCAGCATGGACAAGTTGAGATGAATATACTAACATATATATTTATGTATATATACAGTTTGTTCTACTGTACATAATACACATAATAACTTTTTTTCCCCCCTCTACCTGCTATTGCTGCTACTACCAGTTATTATTATATAGTGCGTGTGAAAGACTGAAAGAATTAATGAATGAAATAAAAAGTTTCATCTGGCCTTTTTATATTGGGACAATACATTAAAAAAACTTGTTTTACTTTATTAAATATGAATTTATTGTGTAAAACAATAGCATCATGGTTGTCTTATCCTGCACTTGACTGCACACTGAATAATAATACTAGACTACTACTACTACTACTACTACTACTACTTCTTCTACTACTACTACTACTATAATAATGATAACAGACCACTTGAGGATGAGTTATCTCCTCAACTTTATCTTGGTTTGTTTGTTTGTTTGATGCTATTTTATTTTATTTAAGTTTATTTTCAGTTTTATGCTGTATTGAATATGTGTTTATTGTTTTGGTTATACATTATTAGTTAGGTAGTGTTATTATGTCTATATTTTAAGTGTGTTGTCTGAAAAATATATTTTTTCATTTCCCAGTTCATATCTATTCAATTCTATCAACAGCTGCTTACGCTTGCTGCTGGGAGATGTATTGAAGTAATTTCTTTTGTAGTTGTTCTATGTATTCTTTCGATATCCTAAGGCATGATTAGTCTCTTATTAAACTGTGCAATGAAATGTAGTTTGACTTGCCGTTGTGCGCTGTATGCTTGTTGTTACACAGACATCAGCCTGTTTGATGAGCTGGACAATCTAGGAGATGCGGATGAGCTACTCGAGGCCCTGGAGAATAATGGCTTTGTGAGTTTCACATCCTCTATTTATGCAAAATGAATTGTTGACTAAGACAGAAAATTTATGAAACGTGTGCTACAGGAATCTTGACAAGCAAGAAATCTAAACTGTTTCCTTGAAGCAGTTGCATCATTCGCAATGTTCGCAATGTTTCATGTTCCTGTGTCACATGTATAGCATGACATGTTACAGGAACAGCAGCACCCACATACCTAGGTGTCAGCCATAGTGAAAGCAATAACAGGAATTGTTAAGAGTTTTATTGACTGCTCACTAAACAACAAGAGTACTTTGCCTACTGTATATGGCATAACAACTTTGTTTAACAACCTTTGTTTCCAGTCTGTATTCTGATCATAGTTTAAAAAGTGTGTGTTTGGTTTCTTAGGCCAGTGAGGGTCCGGACCTGGACTTTGATATCGACATACCGCTGTGGAATGCGGTGGAAACAAGCAGCATCTACACAGGTACAGCAACTTTTCAGCATGAAATAAGGGCGATCTGAGCTGAAGTCTGATTTCCAGTATTTATATGATGTAATTCATGTGATTTGTGCTTTGGACAGAATACTCTCAGGCACAGGTTGTTGTTTTTGCTGCATCCAGCTTTAAGTGCAAAAAATACCTACCTTTCTTAATGCTTACTAGTTATTCATTTAAGGTTTGTATGGCTGAGTTATGATTACTTTGCAAAGACAGATGTACCTTTATGCTAAATTAAAAAATTTTTAAAAAGATATAGAAAGGCTGTTGAGTCTATGTGTGGGAATACACAATGCTACTAAACCAAATCCGCCCGCTGCTGATAAGCCTACATATATGACACATTTTTATGCCTTTGTCCTTGTGTATCCAGATGGCGAGGTGAGCGTGGACTCTCTGTCACCTGCCCACACTCTGAGCTCTGTCCCCTCTCCTTCGTCTGTGGAAGCCCTGTCCCCATATTCCTTACAAGTAAGTCACTGCTTTCAACTCTTTGTCCTTCTCAATTTTCAGTTGACTTGTATTTCCAATGCAAATTTGACGATTGTTACTGGTTGTGAATATTTGCATGTGTGTCCCCTTTTTGGTGCGCAGTTTTCATCCAGATGGTGTCCAAACATTGACAGCTGCTCTTTGCTTTTGGATAGCGACACACACATACACACTTGAGACACTTATTAACAAAAGCCTTAAACACCTTGTCACACTAATAATTTGCTGCCAGTCTGAGCTGTGCCCCGCCCCCTCGTTAAATAAAAGGTGCTGACAACTTCAGCCACATTAGCATAATTTAGCAGGCAGATGTTTTCACAGTGTGTCAAAACAAGGACAAGGGTTACATCTTTGTCTGGCCACAACACCGTCTGCACACATTTGTCTGCTAACTGAATCACCCTGACTGAATCCAAGGACACATTTGTCAACTAGACTCTTTGCATATTGACAAGGACACTTGATTCATATTTTATCTGATGTGTCTCATTGCACAGCAAGTACTGCACATGCATATACTGTAATACATTACAGATTATGAGTGACTTGCATCAAGCATCATCATCCGGAAGCTACTCTTGCATAATATGTTCATTCAAGCTATTAAAGACACAGCTTAGTACTGTGCAGTTTTAAGTGTCAGACTAACAGAAGTCAACATAATTCAACCTTTCTAGGAGTAGGAGGTCAACTGTATTACAGATGTTATTTCAGTAGTGGCTAAACTTACGTTCTGCTTTTCTTTACTGGTAATATTTAGAAAAAAAGGTCCAGTATCTCATAGATACAAGTCTTCTCTTCTTCCCTATCCAGGATGAAGCCCTGTCCCCACAATCGCAGCTCTCTCCTGTTTCAGTCTGTTCAGAGTCCAGTGGCTTCTCTGTAATCTCTCCTCCTGCTAAGAGAGCTCCAAAGAGGACCAGTCAGGCCGCACGAGGTGAGACAGCCTCCACCACCGCACATCTGCTCATTCAGCTGTCGTCTCTATTTGTATGCTTTGTTCAAAAACCAGGGGAAATTCTGCACCGCACTCTGGGTTTGCAGAATTTTGGGATGCGATCAACCAAACAAAGAAAGATAGAAGTGGTCTCTAATTTAAAAAGATTTTTTGGGGGGGAAAAAATAGCTGCTTAAAAAATACCCTGTAGTTATAAATGTGAACGTTCCTCATCTGAACTTCAAGTCAGCCTTTCATTGTAGTTACATAAATCCTGTTTTCTTATCTCATTCCTTCAACCCCCATACCGTATATCACACACACACACACACACCCTAGCCAAACAAGCTGTGCCAGTCAAGAGACCGATTCAGATTGGCCCGAAGGTTTCCATCCAACCCAAACCGGTGATTACAGCTGTGCCCTTGGCTCATGCAGCAGCTCCCCTGCAGGCCAAAACAATCATCATCCAGCCCCTGCAGACCACTGTGCTGCCTATGGTCAAACAAGCTCCAGTCAACATCCAACCAGCACCCCCTCCAGGTCAGTGCTTACACTGCAACTCATTAAGACATTGCCTCAAATCACACTGTATTGCATCAGACCCCTGAACTGTGACTGACCATAAGCAGTGTTCTTCTTTATTTTGAGTATTTTGTAATTCATTTTAAAGATGACGTGATATTTGTAGTGTTTGACGTTTCTGATGAAATTGGTTGACGTTCTTGCTTAGACAAAAATGTCATTGTCGTGTCTTGACCAGCAGATGGTGCTTTAACCTAGTTTTTGCTCATCTGTGCTCTTTAGTCCTCACCGTCCTGTGCTACTCTGGTCAAACATTGATAAGCAAATCAGACAAAAGATGTTTCCTTTTTCTATCCAAAATATGTCCAGACGTGGCCTACATTTGAGAAAAACAATACTGGAAATCAGCCACCATAAATATACAATCTAAAAAGTTTGTTTCATAACCCACACATAAACCAGTGTGTTTTGTGCATTAAAGTAATTATTGTGTTGTTTTGTGGTTCAGCCTGCCTGGTTTACCAATCTGACCATCTCTGTGTGTTACATCAGCAGCACCTAGGCCAATGTAAATACTTATGTCATTGCTTGGGACTCAAGTGGGTGGAGTATCTGACCCCTCTCGACTTGAATTTGAACTTGGCTCTCATGTCTGCCTGGTAATAGCCAAGATGGCAGATGGCTAAGGCCAAGACATCCAAGTTTAGGACCCCAGATGGAAGTCAGGTCAAGCTTGCTCAGTTTTATGAGTCTCTTTGGTTCAAGATCTGACAGTATTCACAGCTGAGGAGTGAGCCCAGCATATCAGGGCAATGGAAGAAAGAAATTAGAGATATTTACAGATGAGTTCACATTTCATAGTTTCTGACCCGAGCAGGTCATGTGTTTTCTAAGAACAAACAGGCTGACAGGTGTTCAGAAGGCTTTTAATTTCTTTTGACTTTCATCCTCATGAATTCTTCTTACAGATGGTGAGCTTGGGCACAAGACACAGCGTTGGCACCACACACAATAATTAGCAGGACTGGCTAATACTCCATACACGATTAGCACTGACAGGTTGTTTAGTATTGGAGGTGAAGGTTGCTGGGTCAGTATGAGGAATGGCTCCTGGCGCAGTCTCACTCTTTGGGAGGCTCCGACATGAACAGGACATTTATAAACATGGACAATATTGTGTTCTGTGGAGGTTTTTTTTTCTTTTTTTTTTTTTTCAGGCCATAATCCTCCTGAATGTGGGCACAGAGGCATGTTTATGAGTGTTCATGCACATAAAACTCACACACCTCTCAGTTTGGAATGTGGATGTTTAAGACCACAGGTCGAGATGGTAAACATCTTTTCCACCTGTACTTTAAAAGCAGAGAGTCCCGTTAAAGATGAGGGTTTAATGTAGGTCACCAGAGGTGAGGAGGGTTCAAGGAGTTGGACTGTACCGTCTGCAGCAGGGAGACTGATGCAGCCTGCAGTTTGTATAGAATATTAGCTTCAGTATTTTTGTTAAGGATGGCGAGACAAATGTGGGATGAGAACATAAACAGAAACATAGGAAGAAACTCACAGACACACATAATCACACACATGCATAGTCGCCGTTAATCAATGTTAATCATACAGTAAAAATATGATTACAGCATAGCTGGAACCTGTAATTTGAAAATGTCTTTGTGTTGTGTTTCTTTCTCAGGACATCCCATAGTGCTGTCTCAGCCAAGCCAGGTGCTACAGATCCAGGCACCGCAGGCTGTCACCAGCAATGTGGTCTCCATGGCAACGCTCAGACAGGACAGGCCCGTCCCCGTCGCTGCTCCTCCGGTGGTCTCAGTCACACTCCTAAGCCCTTCGTCAGACGATGATGTGAGTCCTGTCCACACTCTTTATCACACAGGTCTTCTTACCTGTCACATTGTTGACTGAGATATAAATACAGAGGGGAGCCTATCTGTTTTCTCCGGTTATATGTTGAACAAATGGGAGGTTGTTTACCGAGAATTAAAGGCCGTAGACCATGCATGAAGTTGAGCAGTGTCATGTTCCCAGACCCTTACAGCTCTAAATAAACATCTGATTGTGCAAACAAAATGTCAAACACAAACTCACTGACATCCTTGACCCACAACATTTTGTCTGTGCACACATGACTCTAAGTAATACCACTGTCCTTCTATATCTCTCTCTGATCTGTAGGAAGTTTCACTCCCAGGCTCTTCTGAAGGTTATACTCTTTAATTTGCTGCTGAATTAAGAATGTGACCAAGCATTTTATTAGACAAAGCCTCTTCATGGGACTAAATTGTCCCTTTTGAGAGTTGTGTTTCTGTGCGTGGACATGCGGGGGCTTGCCTGTGTGCACTTGCATACAGCTCTGTGCTTATGCCTAGCCAAATGGGTGTGCATGCACTTGCCCGTTGGGTAACTATGATGTTGTGGTTGCCATGTTTACACTGTGACTGGATCGCCACAATCATAAACTCTCTCATCTTACCCATTAACTTTAAGTCTGTGTGAAAAGTGAACATAAAGTGTTGATGTAAAAAGTGAATACATTTTATTTATGATGGTGAATGTTTTTCTCCACTCCTTAGGAAAAGTAATACACCGTCTGCAAAGATACAAATTTAATTGGGGCCAAACTGACATCAAATTTAATGATTTTCACTTTGTAATGGAAAAAAACTTCCTCTTAACTTAGTGAGAGTCAGAAAAAAATACGACATCATTAGGTGATGTCATGTTTTGAATATGCAGGCCGATGTTTTTTTGTGATTTGATTAATTTGTTACTTTGTTACTCTCGATAGGTCCTCATTAAAACGTAATGAAATGATTCATCTTTTAAAATAATGATTGTCGTCAGAATAACAACCCATGAACCTCGACGGTTTTTGTGGAGCCGCCAACAATCCACAGATGATCTACTTTGTTTGTACCTGTGGGGTTTTATTGGAAAGACGTACGTTATGTAATTGTAGTGTGAATGGTGTCATAGAAGGACATTTCTCTCCATGTGGATGACAGAGGGTGGATCCGTGTGTTGCATTCAGGGGTGATGTCAGGACAGCTGCAGTGAAAGAAGAAATACGCACAAACATGCAAAGTGAGCACAGTTAAAGAACAGTCTCCTGATTTTAAGTATTTGTCCCTCGCAAACTCATTTCTTTTAGGTCTGTGTAATGACAGCACAGGACATGACAGAGCATTCAGGGAATCTTATGAGGTACCATTAAGTGAAGCAGGGACTGTCCAAGAGGTTTAAAAGTTCAAAAAGAAAATTCAATTATAGTATGTTTTGTTTACGGTACAAGCTTGTGGTCTCTCAATAAAAGCTCTTCATGTTTTGTTCGTGCTGGGCTTATTTTGGGTGGAAGAGTCTGATATTCTTTTAAAGACCTGAGGCTGTGGCTTGTGTTTCTGATTCTTTTCTCTTTGTTGCTTGTATGAACTGAAAATGCTGTTACTGTTTCAGTCTGAAATCTCAGCCTCTGTTGCAAAGTCAGCGAGAGTGAGTTTTCAGCAAGTTCAGTGTTGTTTCAGGCTTTGGCTCCAACAGTTTCAGATGACTTGGACTTGGTGAGTTGGGGAAACATGTTCTCACTTTTCTCATGTCTTTTCTTCTGTTTGTGTTTGTGTTTTTGAGAGCAGAACTTCAACATTCACAGTGTTTTCTCTTTCCCATCTAGCTCTGACGTGGCAGTGAAGTTGCAAAAATGCATCCTTGTTCATAAGAGTAGCTTTTTCAATTAGTGAAAACCACATGTGCCACATTTGTGGAATGTTGTTGAAATCATCTGCAGTGATTTCTGCGGTGACACTGTGATGACCGCAGAAAATTTTCAGCTATTATCATCTTAAAGGAATAGTGTGTGGCCCTTGTGCATTACCCACGGATGCAAAAAAACATTAGTCATGACCTAATGTCACAATGTTCTATTTTACCAATCTGCTCAATTTATTTTGACATTGATTATGTTTTCCATCAGGCTTTTTTAAATAATTAGCCTCAACTGAAATTTTACAAGTGGTTGTTGTTTTATGAATGGTAATGGTTGACCTCTGGCTGTAAAAATAGTTGGCCCCCGAAAAGGGCCTGAGAGGAGCTATCCCCAATTATCATGGGCATAATTGAGTCTGGAGAAGCACTTTTCGTGCCAAACCTCAAGAACAATGTCGTGGAATTCCAAGCCCCAGAGGCCAGAACAAACACGCCGCTCAGCCATTTGTAAAGCTAACCAAGTCAATAAAGTTTGCAATAGGTGATTAAAGGGGAGGGACAGTACACATTAATTGTGAGGGGGAGAATAAGACTTCCATTTTTTTCTTCAGAACAAAGACTTTTTTTAGTGAAGGTAGGAAAAATATAATTATGTTATCAGCTTTACCATGATTGATTCTTAAATTAATTAACTAAATTATTCCCACTGAAGAACTAAGCTACAATTATAATTGTAAATGGTAAAACATAGTTGCACAAGTAGAGAAAAGTCAGCGGCTATAACATCACGTACACAACAATATCCGTCTGAAATGAGTTACCAGAAGCTACTGGTCATACCAAACCAAGTAAGGCTGAAGCAGCAAAACCCCTGAGTGTATTAAAGTAAGTAAAAGTGCGTTTTATTGCTTATGAATTCAGTTTTTCTTTAGTAAGAAAAAATAATGTGATCTTTCAAATTTTACATAGTCCAGCTTTAAACAGACTTGTTGTTGCCCTGGCCCACCGAGAAGCTCTTGAGCTGTGTCATGCTGTGTGAGTATGTATGCTAGTGTTTGGACCCGCTGCAGCTGTGTTCACTTTATAACCTCACTGTGGTTTGGCTGCAGCGCGGTGGTGGACTGAGGGATGTGTAAAATGCCTGTTAAAGATGGCATGTTAGTGCCAGGTGTTCTTGCATGATGTATCTACTGTATGTCCATGTGTGTTACTGTTCATGTTACTGTATTTTGGGCTATAGTTAACCTATATAAGCCTGGGCGTTAAACGGCTGCTAACGATTACATGCTTCAGACAGGTGTTGTGCAGGACGAAGCATTTGCGACAGCTGTAAACAGCCATCAGGGACCGGGTCACTGTAATGTAATGAGCTCCTACACAACCCGGGGATTTAGCTGTGCATGTGTGTGTTCTAGACTGAAAAACAGTCCAGTCTGAAATTGCAGGCCTTGACAAATCCTCCCATTAGTAGGATTGGAGGATTTTACAGGAGGACCCCAGGAAAGTGTGGTGTGATCCAGGATGGGAAGGGGTTTCCCCCTCCCTCCAACACAGAATTTGATGCTCTCATGTCTTTAATTTTCTTTTTGAATGAGTGTCCAGTTTCCATATTAAAGAAAAAGAAAAATCACCTTGAGAAAATTCCAGGATAGCAAAGGAGTTTGATTAAAACCATCTCAGCCCTCGGAAACAAAAAAACATCAAGTTGCTGAGGATTCTTCTCTGTTGACTCACTATTTTGTCTCATTATTCAGCAATCATACAGGGAGAAAGCTACCATAGATGTTAGGGGTGTAACAACACGGCTGTTTGATACAAAGCTCTCAATTGAATACACCCAGTAATTTCAATAATTGACCATATGATGTGTTTAAAATCTGCTCCCTGGACTTTGAGCTCATGTTTTTGTCACATCTGGTTGGTTTTGTTACATATTTTGTTATGTGTGAGATTAAACAGAAAAATACGCACATCAAACAAGCCCCTGCTGTAATGTATTTTGAGATTTGTCACACCCTTAAAAAAAAGAAAAAAAATACCAGTTTCTCCGCTAACAGTTGCCTGAATGCAACAGCTCTGACGTCAGTGAACTGGATCAACATGCTCTGTTGCTTTTGCACCTGCACCTACATGTTTAACTCGCAACGCTTTCTGTAGTTTGAGTTAAGTCGAGTACCTAAAAAGTGAACTACATCACAAAATAGCTCTTAGAGAGAATTCAACATCACAGGTTGACAGTTATTTCACCTGTGGAACGCACGCCACAGTTAGAGGTGTTTATGACCTACAGTAAAGTCAGGACACGTTTTCACCCAAACTTGTTAAACTCCCCTCCTATATGGAAAGGTTAAGGGTTCAACACACACTTCCTCCTGGTGTAACCCTTTGGATGCTGAATTGAAAGAGTAGACTCCTGAAGAGCAGTGTGACAGTTAGGCATGCTGGGAGATGTTGTTTTGTCTTTTGTCTCTCTTCACCTGCATTGAAGGGCTGTTGAGTAGAATTTACTTCTTTCAGCAACATCCAGCTGCTTGTTACTGTGCAGCTCTGCAGGAGTATGTGCCCTGCACATGGGCACCATGGAAGTTTTTTTCCCATCAGCACTTATATAAAATAGTTTGAGTTTGAATAAGTGTCTGTGTTTCCATCCATTCAAGTGAGGTTAATTGAGAAATGCCACTCTGCCATTTTGTTACCCCCTGCCCCACATTTTCCTCCTCAGGCTCATTTTGGGGGCGATGTGAAGTTCCCCCTGCTCTCCACTCCCTGGTAACTGCTTACTTGCAGAGTTCCCAGGCTCGGGCTAGTGGCACAGCTCCCAGATCTGGGCTGGGAGACAGAGGGGTTTCTCAGGAGACAGAACACAAATACAGGGATCCAAATAACTTAATCATCAGCGGGGCTATTAGGTCCAGGATCTTAGAGGCTTACCCTGGTGTTTGTGTATAGAGAAGGGCAGTAGAGGGGTGGCTGGAGACTGGATTGTCAATGAAGGTGTTTGTATAGTCTCCACAGCCATGGGTTGTGTTAATTTGCAATAGGTCATGTTAAGATATGTGCTATTTGGGTTTACGTGCAAAACTTTGTTTTTCAGTTCTTCCTTCACTGACTTCAGTGGAAGGAATCCGATTAATTATTCTTACTGGAAATAAGAGTTTTAAACTCTGTTGTGTTACATTTTCTTAGATTATTGTATTATGTATTTTCTAAATAGAATAATGCTGAATATTATCCATTTATTTACAAATGAACCTGAGTTTGTATGATACATATTACAGACTGTTTTTTACGTCCAGACCTATAACATATATAATGCCTCTGTGTTTATGTGTCTCTGAATGAACCCATTTGTCAAAGTGTGACACACATATATAAACACATTTTTCTTCACATATAGAACAGAGGCATCGCAAGCAACCTCTCGACCTCTCAGAGGATTTCAGTGTAAATATTTTCAAGCAGAGGCTTGATTGTGTGCACTTTAGGGCTCTTTGGGGTGACGTTAAAGCCATGATTTGTAGCAGAGGTGTCGTTATCCTCGCGACACATCTTGAACATGTTTATTTATTATTCACCGTAGTAAACTGGAGCATCCGCGGCTGAGGTGTTCTCCTGGTGAGAATAACATAGATGACCCTGGCTTTTATGTCGGCGTCCTCTTTTCCCCCCTCTTCCGTTTACTTTCCCACTATGTCATCTGTCTTTTTACTGGTGGAATTTCTCTTTCATGCCAGGGTTCCCCTTTTTCAAACCTCTCCAGCTTTCTCACACTTCCTCAGTGTTGTGTAATGTTCCACATACAGTAGAAACATCAGTTAACATGGATCGTATATCACTTTTTTTCTACTTATCCCCTAGTTACTTTTGAATGGTTTTATAGAAAAAGATTCCTCGTATAAACGAAAAGCCGTTTTTACCCAAACGACCCTGAGAGCATAGATAAACATGATGTCACACTAACGACATGATCTACTTCGCAACAGGTGGCTCAAGGAGGCGTTTTATTGAATTCTCACCATAACCACCCCTCTTTCCTGTTTGGATAAGGATTGAGTGGATACATCCACATGTGATCAAATGTGTGACTTGACACGAGTAATGACCTATGTCAAAATGTTATTATTATGTCTGTTTCTGTCTTCGTCGTGTTCTGACTCCAGTCAAAGATGTCCCAGAGGCAACAGCGCATGATAAAGAACCGCGAGTCGGCATCCCTGTCTCGGAAAAAGAAGAAAGAGTATCTGCTCTCGCTGGAAGCTCGCCTGAAAATGGCATTGTCTGAGAATGAGGCGCTCAAGTGTGAGAACGGCAACCTCAAGAAACAGCTGGAGGGCCTGCTGAGTGAGGTGAGAGACACATTTCTGCTAATACGTCCACACAGCTTACACTTATAAAGATGCCTGTGGACAGTAAGAAATGTTTTGAGGGTGGTCATTCATACTTGACCCATATATGTGATTTGTAGCTTGTAATTTTAAGTGCTACGTTTCTTTCCCTGCAGAACACGGGGCTGAATGCAAAGGTCCCCAAGAGGAGAGCCGTGTGCCTCATGGTGGTGTTGGTGTTCCTCATGCTTAATGTTGGACCAATGAGGTGAGCACATAATGTGCGACTGTGGCTACATTCACACTGCAGGAAAAAGTGGCCCAAATCAGATCTGTTTTTATTAGTGCTGTCAAAAATATCACGTTATTAACGCGTTAACGCAAAACAATTTTAACGCCGTTAATTTTTTTATCGCGAGATTAACGCTCTTTGTGACCTAGTGAACTTGTAGTTTTTTCATAAGCTGTGGCCACTGCTAGTAACGTTAGAAAAACTACAGGATCCAGCTGTAAACCGGAAGCAAAACAATAAGCGCGCCCCACGCTACCGTATTGTGTGGATGTCGAGCACGAGATGCTGAAATGGACGCTGCTAACAAAATTATGAATGGAAAAGTTCGTTAGATAAAAGTTATCTGTGTGTATTGTCGGTGTGAACTGAGTTATCATCGTAGCACATCCAGTCTGAAATACGTCTTGATGGCCAAACACACCGGCGATTCAAATTCTCCGCCTCCTCCGCGTCATAACCAGGCGACAATGGATGGATTTATTTTGTATCACCCTGTTTTGAAGGTTGTTGAGGGGGCTGTTTTTGTGACTAGGTATTTATTTTTTTGTCATCTGTTTATTGATAGTGTTGCTTTGTTTGAGATTTTGCTTCAGACGTGAATGGCTCTAACACTACATGTTGTTGTTGTGGTTTGCAATAAAAAAACATTTGCACAAAGCAAGCCTATCCACTTTTCCATGTTGATAAGAGTATTAAAATGATAATTCAAGGGACATTTAGAATAGATAAAAATGTGCGATTAATTGCGAGTTAACTATGACATTCATGAGATTAATCGCGATTAAATATTTTAATCGATTAAATAGGACACATTTTTGTTTCAATTATGATTTGGGCCACTTTCACATGTGCTCCTAAATCAGATACAGGTATGTTTTTGTTTTTTTTTAAAGATGTGACTTGAGTGTGAACAGACATATCAGAATTAATGCGACTCAATCTAGACTGACAGAGATTGAGATTGATTCTGCACTGGAGTCACTCAGTCAATACAAACATGGACGACAGCTGCGATGTTGGTAGTCATTGAATGACAGTGAGGTGTTAGACCTCATTCAAGTCAAGTATTTGGGGTAACACTTCTTTAAAAGCAAGTTTTGCTTGTAGGGGTCATATTGTAATCAGTCTGCGTTTGCCCCAACTCTGCATCCACTCACACCACCATACAGGAATAGCAGCCGTTGCTTCATAAACAGCCATAGTTAAAATTTTGACTCCTCTTCCCCTCATACTTGTCCTCTTTATCATCTGCCCACAAAATTGGTTTCCTCCTCTGCACATCAACTTATAAATGAAACCATTAATGCTGACTTCAGTGGCCCCCTTGTTTTCTTCTGTGCGACAGCATGCCGTGTGTGACGTCTTTGTTATTGTTCTTTTGTGCATGTGGGTCAGTTCAGGCCTGTGACCAGTTCGCATTGGAATCTGATATTGACCACCATTTTAAAAAGTAACAGCCAAACAAAAAAATCAAATCTGAGTAATAAATCTAAATTGAACATCAAAGCATGCAGTGAGAACGTAGCCCATGACTCTCTCTCACTCTGTGTACGTCTTTGACTGTCCACAAAATGTATGATTTTAAAGCAAAGGAGCGCTGATGATGGCAGATACTGTGGCTCACGATGCAGGAAGATCACTGGTAACTGCAACATAACGTGGATAATGTGGAGAGTTTGGAGGAAAACAAATGGGAAGCCCCATGACTCACGGTGGGAATTACGCCTCTCATGTTAGACATTACGCAGAAACGTTGATTAAAAACAGGGCACAACATTTCCCATTGAAGCAATATGTTTACACAAACCTACTTAACCCATATTTCAATTGAAGTTAATTAACACATTGGCCAAAAAACTAAAAAACAATCCTTTTTTTTAACAGTTTAGCTGAGACTTCGTTTTACCATTTGAACTCACAATGGTGTTACTTTAAATCTTTGTGCAAAATCACCTGAATGTAATAATCTTGTGGTACAATCCAGCATAATGTAGTCCAGTAATGCACATCCAGTCCAGCCTTATCCTGAGTGAAACTGATTTAGCTGGTAAAGGAACAGACTTGTTCAATTTCTTTTTTGTTGTTGCCAGAGCGGATTGAACTCCCTGCTAAGTTGAAAAGAAAGTAAACATTTTTTCTACTTATGAATGTAAAAAGAAAATCATTTTCGACTACAAAAGATGTACAAAACATTTCTTTATGATTTTTTTGTCAGCTCTGCTTGTAATATTAACAATGGTGACAAATAAAGATGAGTTATGTAAAACTACTCTTGGGAAAGATAACTGATTCCACCCAGCAGTTGGAGAGATTGTGAAATTCCACAAGCTCACAGTCCAACCGTAGTCTCTGTTCTCATGTTATAAAAATCCTTGTTTTCTTCTGGGAATAACTTTCTCCACAATGATGCGAGCATCTACTTGTCAGGCTTCAAAATCTGCTTGCGCGCTGTGCTGGGAATGTATTCATTTAGTTGTTCTCTGGAGCTTAAACATAAAAAAGTTTCTTGGGACCCATGAATGAGTTTGCTTTTGCGTCTTGAGTGTTATTCACAGTAGCTAAAGTCTGTGTATGTCTGTACCTGTGCTCACATCTGTGTGTTTTGTGTTAGGGCTCTTCTTTGGAATGTAAAATATGTCTGCTTTTGAGGTCAGATCCCTTTGAAATGAAAATGCCACCCAGCGTAGTAATACTGTTGAAAGAGACGGTGTGTATTTTTGCTTGTGTGTATGCCACGGCGTGCTTTAGGTTATGCAGTCTAGAGCAGAGTTCAGACCCTATTGTGGCTAAAAACCAAAAAAAAAAATCCTCCTGTGCACAGGATGTGGACCACAGGGAATTCGGGCACAATTTCAGTCCAGTATCCAGTTCTTGTCATTTTGTTTCTTCCATCCTGATTGCCCTGATTTTACCTCACCTTTCTCTCTTCCTCTCCTCCCCCCTGCTTTCTGTTTCATCAGTCTGTTTCAGGGTGGCTCCAAGAATGACATCTATTCCACGCAGCACAGCGGCAGACAACTGTTGGATTTCTCCTCTGAGGCAGAAACTGAGGTCGTGATGGGCCCTGAACCCATCAGCAGTGGCCCCTCTGAGATTGTGGACAGGTAATGAGCTCAACCCACCATCAGACACCTTTCACAGCATAACACCGTGTCAGCGGACCAGGATGCACCTGTGCCTGGGCTCAGTCTGAACTGGTACAGCTCATTACGGCATGTGTAAACATGTGCACTAGCCGGTTACCAACTCTGTCCAAACGTCTGTCTTTCAAATACCTTCAGGCCCCTGACTAGTTAGCCTGTAGTTCTACTTTGAGTAACAAGGTTGGAAATTGGGGTCGGGGCTTGTTTGACGTCTAGCTTTCTATTGCCAGTAACAGTTTATTTTTTTAAAGGGTTATATATTTTTCTTTCTTTTTTTTGAATGCAACAGAGGTCCACCAATCTCATTTGTAAATTGCATGAATAACATTCTTGTTTGGTACATTACCTGTGTCCCCCCCATGTCCCGAAAATGATGTTTTGCAAGGTGGTCAGAGCGTCTAATGTCTGCATGGCATTGCCAGCCTGTGTTTTGTCAGATCTCTGCGTAGGTTATGTTACATGTTAATGCAAACCATTCAGCTGTAGTATCAGATTTCCCCATCAGCATTAAACCAGCGCAGTCAGGAAGGAACACATTAGCCTTTACAAAAGGGGTGACAGCACCAAACGTAGCAAAGGGGAGGATGCTGGGGGAGATATGCAACCTAATCTTGGGGTGCCGCTGAATAAGAAGGTGTGTGTGTGCGGGAAGGTTAATAAGGGCCCCTCAGTTGAAGTTATGATCAGGCCTCTGCGGTCTGACATGTTGTCTCGCTGAACCCTTTCCAGAGCATTTAGAGACGGGAACGCGAGGCGTAGCCGACGTGTCAGCTCTGATCACGGAGGCCCAGGGGAGGTATTATGTCAGAGACAGACGTTTTGGTAACAAACCCCCTGCAGGTGGGCACTGACTGTGGACAGTCTACATCATCACCTTAAGCAGCATAATCATTCATTCACGAAGGTATAACAGCTGTAATTAGAGTCAGAGGAGGAAAGTCAAGTCACGCACTGCAGTGTGCTTCTAACCCATAATGTATGTAAACCCACCTGATGGTAACAACCAGACTGTTGGGCTGTTGTTTTCGCCTGTCCTTGTCCATGATCAGACTGGATGTGACCTACAGAGCAGCAATGCTCAGATCTCTGTAGCACGTTTGATCATTCTGAGCAGCATTTATAGCAGCATGTGGACGTGAATGCAGAATTTCTGCACTTCCCGTCTCAGTGTTTTCGTGCCTACATTCAGCGACTGAAGCTCTGCCACATCTACACATGTCAAGTATCAAGAATCTGATTCAATAAAACCGATTAGTAACCAATGAAATTCAAATAGACTATAACTGTCCCCACATTAAAGCCACGCAGGGGCTTTTTTGTTACTCAATCAATTCTGGGTGTTTCACCTCCGTCAGAGGGCAAGCAGCCAGGTTGGCTCTCACTTCTGCATTCGAAGCATATTCTCAACATGTGGAAAATATTTTTAGCAGATTTATATTATGAAATTCTAACACTGATTTGAGAGCATTTAACCAGTCCTGTAAAGTTAACACTCTTCTTTAACACACACTGTCTCCTTGTGTGCTGTAGCTCTGAGGATAAAGCACTGATGGTGGTGAAGGATCCCGTCTTCCTTAGACCACCTCCCCCTTGCCAGCCTCCTGTTAACAGGACCAAGTGCTTAGAGTAAGTTATGAACGCTTCAATATTTGACCTACTTTTCTTCTTTTGCGTAACATTGCTCTGACGCTTACTAAAATGATAAATAAATATATATGTTGATTGGCAGGTTGGCTCATGAGTTGAGAGGTTGGGTCCATCGTCATGAAGTACAGCAGACCAAATTCAGGCGCATGAGTAACAGCAATCACAAACCCACCAGGACCATTCTGGTAAGTCACAGCTGCATGTATTAGAAAACAGAAAAACACAGCTAATGGGCTGTGCAGAAATGTACGTGTTGTTCAGTGTTTGCAGCTTAGAAACTAAACTTTACTCAGCTTTTAGGCCGTTAAATGGAAAAATAAAGGATTTTTGGCAAACCCAAGCCTCTCTTTCACCACTGTTTCACCTCCCCTCACACCTTCCCCTTTTTCTGCCTCTCATTTCTCTTTATTGGGCTGAGTTTAATCCGGCAGCCCTGAGAAAGTAAACACAACACTTCGAGGGGAGCTGTAGGATTAGTGCCCTCTGCTCCTTTTTTCCATCATTTTTTTCAAAATCTGTCACAGTAAGACTAATCCACGAGGAGCTGCCCAGTTCATATATACCCATTCTTCACTTTACTATAAATAGAAATGTAGATGTGTTTATTTCTCACCTGCATTGTCCTGTTTTAGCTGTACAGTGTTTTAACAAGTGTGAAACTTCACAGTGCTAAACATGGTAAACTTTGGGATTGGAATATGTGCGCTGATACCTAGATGTTTTGAAATGATGTTCATTTCTAATGTTTTGATTGGACCCTGTATTTATGTGTCAGACAGTGCTGCCAAGAGTTTATCCTGCTCTCTCTAATGCTTAGTTGAAGCCAATATAAAGAGATCATAGCTAATTCGCTCTCATTTTTCCAAACAGAAAACAGATAATAAGGAGGCTGAGAGTGCCCAGATTGTGACAGTACAATACACGGAAACTCCAGAGGAAAAGTGAGTAAAGGCCTGTTGCAATGCAAATTTGTGTCAGATTCACACAAGTAAATCATTTTCAAGGTTTCAATTTGTTTCTTACAAACAATGCCCATTTGATTTAAAACTGCATTAAGCACTTTCTGACATCTCGAGGGATAAACACTCGAGATTTCCGAACAAACACACTGTAACAACCACTTGTGTGGTAAACCAACACTTTGTTGAACTGTCATCTGTTTAGACCTACAGACTGTTTATTGATCCGCAGACATAGGTTATGTAAAGCAACTGTAGACATAACAGACTTGTATATTTCATTGTTTTAAAGTTTTATTTGTCCATAGTGAGTCTTTAAAGAAACTGTAATGGGAAATAACATGTCTGCTTTCATTTCAACATTTCTGACTTTTCCTCCCTTTTCAGTTTTTACAATGTGACCAATTTATGATGCAGTGATTTTTAAAGCATGACCCTTTTGCACTGCTGCAGAGGTTTGGCGTTCAATAAGAGCATTTTCTGCTGGACTACACTGTGTAGTTTATATCAGACAGATGGAGCGAATTGATTTTTGGCCACCTAATTATTTTTTTTCCCCCTGCTCCATCAAAGCTATGAAACAATCCAAATGTACAGGACCAAAACGGAAAAAATCAGTCCCAGCAGTTAACCTCTGCAGGGCAACAGTTTTAAAAAAAAAGAAAAAGAAATTTGATGACACCTTGTACCCACATCCCAGAGGGATTGTACGTTGCCCTTAGTATCATGTTTATAAACAATCGATGCAGACCGCCCGGCCCAAGACAACCCAACGAGAATCAGTTTACTATAATTTAATTTAATTTAAAACAAGGGACAACAGCAAATCCTGATGATTTTTTTTTTTTTGGCATTTTTGCTTGAAAAATTACCTAAACAAATTGATTATCAAAATAGTTGCAGATTCATTTTCTGATGGTTGACTAACTGATTAATCCACTGAAAGTTGCAACTCTATGACTGAAATACCCGCAGGGACTGTGTGCACTGTAATAAGTTGCTTTTGATGATTCTGATGATCCTGTTTTGAGGTAGAAAGTCTTTTGTCTGTATTCAAACTGACTTATCAAATAATAATTGTGTTTTGATAATAATCTGATATTAAAACTGTTAAAGAATTTTACCTGCATGAAACATGCCAATTATAATACATTCCTCTGGCACAAAACATTAACTGTCAGCACTTGATCTGTTTTGAAACACCCAGATCGAGTGAATCTGTCTTTTTCCCCATTTCTAAATATCTTATCAGTGTTACTCATATTTGCCATGCTGTCATTCTTTATCAACAGGGATCCTGGCAGCGAACTGCAGGTATACTACGCACCTCACCATACCTACAGTGACTTTTTTGATGAGCTCAATCGTCGTGGCGACACTTTCTACATAGTGTCTTTCCGCAGGGTGAGTTTCAACTTGTCGGGCGCTGCATCTGCCAGAGCGGTTAAACTGATCACGTAAAGAAAAATTTGATCAGATTTCAATGGAATATTTTCCCAACTCAACACTACTCAGTTTTATTGCATTTGTGTCTGTCTGTTAGATTTCCTTCAAGCAGCAAATTATTTATATGGAGAGTAACTGAATCATTATGTAACAAGTGTGTTCCTCAACAGAGAGGTTTGATTTGAGAGAAAAGTGGAGAATGGGGGAGGGGATGATATACACACGCCCAAGGGTGTAACTACCTCTTTCCAGTTTCCTCGGTCCATTTGCAATCAGACCATGTTTGAGGTTAAAGGCATGACCATATGTCACAGTTAGTCTGCCTGGTCTTTATTCATTTGACCATTTTTCTACATTCGAGAGCTGTTTTTAATTTTCCCTCTTTATGTGATTGATCTTGGACATCATATTCAGAGAGAGTTCTTTGATTAGTTTGGGTTTGTTTCTTTGAGTGATTTCCTTTCTATTAAAAAATATATGTATATATTTATAGAGCCCCTAATCTTACATCCTTTTGTTCTCAAGTGCTAACCAAACCAAAAGAAGACAATATGCTGTAGGGGGAAACTTTTTCCTTTTGAGTTTGACCCATTATAGTATGTTTTTCGTTATTATAAGAAGTTGTTTCTCAATTTTCTTCCTCTGAAATGAAGATATGTTTCTCAAAAGAACACATTTGATCACAGAGCTGGACCAAGCTCGTAGACACTCAGTACCTCTGGATACTCTGGAGTGATGTTAAGCCCTTAAATCCTTAGGATTACTTGGTGGGGTGGGACTTTTGAAGGATGTGGTCAAAGATCAAGACCTTGTCACCAAGCAAGTGACAAAGGTTTGTCTCTGTGTTGGCATGGTGACAGCAGGGACAATGGTAACAATGGTGTAACCAAGTTGAGGGCCTCTACAGGTCAAGTAGCCGTCCTTCAGTTTTTAAGCTGCTTTGTGATGCATGAGGGGTGAAGCTGTATAGTTTATCCAAAATAGAACATCGTACGGTGTATGTTAGAATAAAACACTGGGGATAACCTCTGTGATGCTTTAATTCTTTAACTCTCAAACACACTATGGGAAATCGACTTAATTATTTTAAAGCTTTGATTATTTTGATATAAAGATGTAGCATTAACTGTTCCTTGAAAATACCTAATACAACAAGCAAATGTTTTCTAATTGCTTATTTTTTGTCTCGCATCAAAACAAGACAAAAACACTTTAAAAAGCACTAAATACTAAAAACACAGAGCATAAATTACAGGCCTGTTACTGAGTGTGGTCTTTTTAATTCTTACAGATCTTTGTCAGCTTTTCTTGGTTGGTTTATTTTTCTGTATTTTGTTTCCTGGGTTTCAGGGTGTGTGTGCACAAAAACGGGCGTGCTTTTGTTTTTTTCTTGTTCCAGTCAGTATGATCTTGCCAGACTGCCAGAGCTCTGGATTAAATTTGAAATTTGTTTAGGTTATAAAGCCAATCACTACCAATTTTGACTTTTGTCCTTCGAGACAAAAAATTTTCATCAATGCTTGTTCCTGCACTTGCCAGCAATTGAGGTCACTCTCTACAGTATATAGCCTCCTTACAAAGGCCACGCTCAGGTCAGGGTTACTTTAACGCCTCAACAGATACATTACCACCTGTGGCTTTGTTTAAGTGTGAGACGAGGTGAGGCGATGGAAAACATAACAAGGCCAAAAATATGGAACTGCTCTTACTCTACCGTCATTTTGCGGTCTTGCTTCACTTGTGGTGTTGTTTTAGCACCTGTGGCTTTATGTAAGTGTACATTGAGGTGGGGTGGTGGAAACACTGGCTGCTTTCACTGTGGACCGTATCCAATAAGGGTAGAGGAAAAGTCGCCTGTTGTCATGGCAGCTGCAGCTGTTATGTCAGCTTGACGAGCCCCCAGGTCTCCTGATGATGAGCAGTAATGTGATTGGTGTTTCTCTGCCACCCTCCAAACACAGTCAAAGAACCCTCTCATTTATTTTTAGCATTTAATACTCCCTTTGGTGGCTTACAACCTGTCCTTAATGCCTCCCAGTGTCATGGCCATGTATCACACCAAATTCTTTGTTTTGAAGAAACACTGCTAATGACGTACACAAGATTACTTCTCAGCTCATAGTGCCATTTTTCATTTTAATAAAATACAAGCCATTATGAATAATACTTCTTATCCACAATAAGATTCAACATATGCTCTGTTTTTCTTAACATCCACATCGGTATTTCTCCTCATATCCCATCAGTCTTCCTATCTTCTTGCTGTAATTCCATTTCTAACCTCAGCCCATACTGCCGTCTGTCACCACCTTTAATACCCCTCATTTTTCACTTCACCCAGAGTGAAGCTGAGTTTTGAAAGCCAAGCGTGATAGGGTTTACCAGTTTTCAGTGGGTCTCTTGGTAGTTGGAAAACCACAAAAAGCTCCACTCTTGGAGCTGATGAAGACCAAATCATGGTTGATTTGGAACTCTTAACTCTTCTTAAAGAGGAACTCAACCAATTTTACACATAAAATTCACTTCACCCTGAATGCGCGGTCCTACTCGGCCTGTAAAACATCGTGTCCGTATAATAACTCTGGAAGAAGCTTATCAAAGTTTGAAAAAATAACCCTGATGTCAAAAGGATCTCAGATTGAGACACTTATAAATGTACAGAATTATTGTCACTGGTTCTTCAGTTCACAAATGATTTTGATGGTCAGATAACGTTTCTTGCCTTCCAAACTTAGAGAAAAGAAAATTGTATCTTCTGATGTCCCAGCTCTTACTCAAATTCCATGAATTAATTTCCTGAAGTCTCTCGATTCTTAATTTCCTTTTGTTAATTCGAGCAGAAATCGCCTCATGCGGGTTTCATTCATTGGTTGGGGTACGTGGACTTGTTGAGATGTTGAGTTTTGCTCGCCTATTCTACAGTTTTTAAACAATGTTGAATTTTGTTTCATTAACCTTCAAGTTATTTTAGTCATAGCTTTTAAATGTGGTAGCAGAGCTTCAGCGTAACACCACCATACCATGTGTTGTCACATGTGTGTTTGCACATTAGCATTCCTCTCCACCACAACTCCTTATGTGCCTCAATTGAAACCGTCCCTCTCATTGTCTAATGAGTTGCACAAGAGCTATTTTAAAAGCTACAGAAACTGAAGTACTTTCCTGGTTAATGCTTTTTGGATCTCAGACTTTTCGTGGATTAACAAGTCAATAAGTGCTACAGTAGACCAAGATGACAGTATGGAAATTGGAATGTTTTTAACTGTTTAGATGGTGGAACAAAGCATGAAAAAACTGCTCAATTTTAATAATGTTTTGACTAGAAAGGCCCTGATGGAAATCATTGCCCTATTCTAGGACCTTTTAATCTCCCAGATGACTATTGCATCATTGACAGTGATCAATGTCAATGCAGTTCTTCAGTAGGTCTCCTTCTCAGTTATAAACTAAGCTCCAATTCTTGAACAACAGCTGGAAAATGCATGCATCCAACCATTTTGTTTGCTTCCAAATGAGTTGTATTTTCCTCTTGATGACCTTCTCTTCTTTGTTCTCAGGATCATCTTCTACTTCCTGCCACCAACCACAACAAAGGAAGTCGACCCAAGATGTCTGTGGTGTTGCCAGCCATCAACATAAATGGTATGCACTGCAGCACAGACACAACAGTTGGGGAGTTTGGTCACTCAACACAATGTAACAGATGAGAGGCAATCTGGGTGCAAATTCAGAAACACGTCTCCACACAAGAATGCATTACTTGTGACCTAAGACACTTGTAAGGAAAAACTTACAAGGGAGACCAAAATAGAGCACTTTTGCTTTTTAATCCTATTAAGGTGATACTGCTTGTTTTTTCTATGATGTGTGATGGTATTTTGTTTTCTTTAATCTACCTCCTTGGATCAAAAGTGCCTGTTGCCTGTTTAACTTAAATCAATGTTTCTTTAATAGATTTTCTCTGCCAAAAAGTTTCTTTGACATCTGGCATCTTGTTAGCAGAAGGTCTTTGCTCCCTCCCTCTGAGCCTTTGTGGTTCCTGTTATGTCCTTCAACTTCTAATCATATTCTGTGATGCTTTTAGCAATACTGTTACTTTTAATACTGATGAAACCACACACAGACACAAATGTTAAAAAATTAGCGTTTTCAATGTGTTAAATGACTTAAAAGTGCAGGTTTCTATTAACAAGGACTAGAGGTGTTATTTTTTACAAAGCATCCAAAAAAATATCCAAGCCATTACCATCCATACCTGTGGGCTCAGTCAAAACTGTGCCACCTACAGACAAGAAAGGTAATAACATGTGCAACTTTGACACATCTGCCACCTACAGGCAAGTAAGGGTATTGCAACTGGTCTCTGTTTGTGGTTATGTGTGTTTGAGGTTTTATGCTTCACATTTCTAGAAAATATCAGCGAGAGATAAGAGTTCATAGCCATTATGTGTCTTCTTCAGCCTGCTAAATAGGATAAATGAGTTTGTGAGTTAATTACATGCCACGTCAGAGTAGATCAGCTAAGAAGTCGTGATGAAAAATCAAATTCCTTCCAAGCAAGAAATTGCTCAACTAGACTGCTTCATTTTCCTTTTAAAGACAACAACTGCCAAGCACAGCTTGTCATAGTGGGTGGCAATCAGAGTGCATTTGGTTTGTAGTTTGGGGGGGGGGGGGGATTTCCACCAGTCCATTTGAGAAGCAATCACCCGTTTATTTGACCACCTGCCCTCAAAAACAAACCAATCCAAAACATTTTGAAACTGGGGTAAGCCTCAGTATCAGAAGAGTCATTCATGAACGCTTACACCCCAAAAACCTTGGACTTCAGTTGACACATTTGTTGCCAAATTGTTGTTTTTTTTATGAATAATTTATGTATACAGATGTTTTTGATTTCCATGAGCTCATCATAGTTTTTCTCCTAAGATCTGCTGAATAATCAATACAGTTAAGTCACAGTCAGATCATCAGAGAGTTCAGTGGAAAGATGTCTGTCCAAATACAGTAAACCTAATTATCAGGTGGCTTGCTTCACTCCAGGACTTCAGGACATTGAGCTGAAAGGAAACTTGGTTAAAAGGGATTGTGTTTATGTTGGGTGCAAACAATTAGGAAGACAGCCTGTTGTTATTATCTGTTAACCTGGCATTCCTATCAGAAATCTCCTTGTTCTTCTGTTATCTCCCTGTCTTGTCTGTGGCAAAGCACCAGCAACAGATTTGATTAGTGATTCAAACAGGTCTGAGAGGAGTGAGTCAGTGGAATATGAGCCACTTACTCAGCAGGGAAGACATGGTCATTGGGAAATAACTTTTTTTTTCTGAAAGGGCGGTGTTAGAGATGAAGATTGATGAAGGTAAACATTGTTCTTGGTTGGTCTTGTCAGGGAGGAATGTTAAGGTCCGTGCTGGTCAGATGGCCCATTGAAATAGCAGTAAATAGTGAAATCCAAGACCTCCTTTTCAGCTAATTGTTGAAATGGCCAAACAAAGGTGGCATTCAGGGAGAGATATCAGGTCTGGAAAGATTCTTGTTACCTCAAGAAAAGGGTCTTCGATTTGCATGATCTGTCATGGATGCCTGCAGTTGGTCGCAAATTCAAAACATTGTGTTCTTGTGTGCTTTGTAGCAAAAGTATTTTCCTATTTATTTCAGGCATTAGTGTGTTTGCATCCAATGTGTTGGCTGGACCATGTGGTATCTTTTTAAGTAGGACAAATACCAGTTTTATGTTAGTATAGATGCATGTATAATAGCTTGAGACTCTGATGCCACAACTGCTCCTCCTGGTAACTCCTTGTTGACCCGATAGCAAGGACTAAATAAAAACCAAGCCAGCGGAAGCTGACATAGTAAAGAATTTAGTAGTGATTCTCTAGTAGCACAACACCCGCATGGTCCTCCCTCCTTCAATATGTAAAGCCCCATGTGTCACACAGATGACAGGCTTCAAGTAGCATTTCAGATTTATGTTGTCTTTGTTTGACACTTTGAAGTGATTAAGTGCAAATGTACACATTAAGCTGCACGAGTCCCTTAGAAAAGCAGAAACACTGTCCTCTTTCTCGAGCATTATTGCTCCATGGTGGAGGATAATTCTTTCCAGCTCCCTGTTGCTGTTCGTCTTTAGGAATGCCTTCTTTCTGCAGTCACTAAATGGTTTTCATCTGGAGGAGGTAGATAGACTGTGTTAATCTAGAGTGAGCGTTTGGTCTGTCTTGGTCAATAACTGAACATCGAAGATAGAGACTTTGATGTCAGCATTGGTCTGTTTCATTCTCGCTGCGTGTCCACGGTTCAGGGGTTCTGTTAAAGTTACTTGACCCTGACGGCCTTGATTCTCTCTGAAAACATAACTGGCTGAGCAGTGGCTCCTCATAAGAACTGAAGGGTGTGTTTATTTAATGATCCTCTGAGTTTGAAAGTAGCTCAATCAAGTGGAAGCGACATGTTTGGAGGAGAGGAATGTTTTAGAGATGACATCATTTACAGGTGGATCGACTGTGGGACGTACTGCAGTCTATTTTTACTTCTCTGAGATTGTACATGTGCACTGTAGCTAACAGGCAGCATTTACTGGGGGTTCAAGGTAGAGCTCCACACCACTGAAGGAGTTGGGGGTAAGATTTTCCTACTCGTTATCTAAACAAACAACCCCACCAGTGCTCTGAAAAAGGAGTGCACTCTTATAAGTCCAAATTTTTAACCATTGCCTCCTTGCCAAAATAAATTTGATTATTTGCCTGTGTGATTTAATTCATTAAGTAAAGCTAGTAGACGTGCTAGCTGCATGTTTCTGTTGATGGCAGTGTTGGATGTTGGTCCACCACTTCAGTACAGACTGAAATAATTATTTAGTTGACTGTAGTGAAAATTTGTACAGATGTTCGTGGCCGCCAGAGGATAATCCTAATAACTTTGGAGATCCCATGATTTCCCCTCTAGCACCACCATGAGATTGACACTTGTGAATTGTCTCGACAACTATTGGATGGATTCCCGTGGAATTAAGTTCAGACGCCCATCACAATTCTCTGAAAATTGGCTGCATTATTAGGTTATGTAATGTTTAAGTTTAATGGACATCATATTAGACCTGCATTCATTTTTATTGACCCAAATCATGTCTTGTGATTTTGTGATTATACTTTCTGATGAAGTGCTTCCTTTCTGATATTAACAAAAGGTTCCCTCATGAACATGTCCTCAGAGTTTGTGCCAGTCTGGCAGCCACCATTCTCCCGAGATACTCTCTCAGGTTTCCTCTGATGCGTAGTTGCCAGACATTGGGGGTTTTATCAGCACACACCAGCTCACTGTGTCGTTGAAACTTTCTGGAACATCTCCAGATGGCACTAGTAAAAGGGGGAAGGAGACCACGCAGAGCAGGACGGTAGACTTGGCAGCTTCTTCAAAGAGCTGCTGTTTAAAGTTGGGCCTCGTGGCTGTGTGTTTCCTGTTTCACTGTTCAGGCTTCTCAAGCAGTCGGCTGAAAAGAATGTAGACATTTTGGTAATTTGGCGAAAGGTGGATGTAATCAGTGCAGGAAATTAAATGTACGTCTTCAATTTGGATAATGGTTTAGATTATCGCCCACAAATGACAGTGTAATTATTCTATAATTATCGGGCACTTATACAATAATTATGGGATTTGGCTCTCTTGTTAAAGGCTAACAGAAGATAAACTCTCAAAATGAAGAGATAACAATTTAAACCTGCATTAATTGTTTTTTGTTAGCACAACACAATATTGGCATCACAACGCCGTAAATAGCTAACATGTTCGCAAACAGTTGCCTGTATACACATCCAGCAGACACAGAGCAACATTAACATTCATTTGAAGTTGTGTTTTTGGCTGCTTCACAAATGTAAGTCCATTATTTGTTTAGCTCTAACTGCTCCCAGTGCATACCAAACAGACAGGCTGCTCTGGTTTTAGTTGTCTCCAAGAGTGAGGGTACAATATGTTGCACGTGTTGCCTGCAAATAAATACTGTTGACAGTTCACTTTATCATATCTTAATTCTAATACTTAATATGTTGTTTAAGAATAGATGCTACATGATAAGTAGAGGGCTTCAAATAGACCCTGTAATCTGTGTTGGCCAATACTGCTTCCACCATCGGAGCACCCTTAATAATAACCATCCAGTGTTTAGGCAAGCCATAGTATGAATAGTATTTTATTTTTCATGTCATAACCATTCATACCTATACAAAGAATGTATTTATGATTAAATTGTTTACTAGAAAACAAAAGGCCTTCATAGATAGCCTCTTAATTTCGCTCTCAAAGTCCACCAGATTCATGCATTTAACTTTAAAAGGTACAAAATTTTCTTCAAGGGAAGCAAGCCCCAAGACCCACTTTGATGGTCCAGTGTCCACCCACAGGGAAACATTGGGAAACATTATTTATTTCCGTTTTGGTCTCTACAACTCCTGAGGCTAATATCTGGCTCTTTAAGCTGCTAAGTGCTCCAGGTTGTCACTAGGTTTGTCTGTTTGCTGTTTGGTGCTGGGCAAGTAGAGTACAGTGGGTTATTTGAAATTTCCGCTAAAAGCAGCTTCTTGCTGAAGCTGGAAATTATGATGATCAGAATGAATAAAAACAGTTGCATTGCCCACCATAATATCAAAACAATGAGCTGAAAGATACTAAAACACAAAAAAAATGCGGTCTGGCACACGCATGGTGCTCAAGACTACTGCCCACTGCTGCATCTCTGCTCAGTTTTTATGGAAGTTATTACTTAGAAGTTATTTAAAAATGTTTTTATTTAAAGACTTCTTTGTATTGTTTGTTTTATACGTCCTCCATAATTTGCAGAATTACCATTTTATTCATCCTCCTTGTGTTGTGCATTTGGATTTTTGCATTTGACACATTTCCACTTTGTGCTGCCTATCTGTTTAACTTCTATTTGTTATTGGATTGAAATAGGCTGCTAATGTCAGAACAGTTTATTTTGAGCTGAACAGAATACACAGGCTTGACTGTGCGGTAATGACTGGACCTTAAACCAAGGGGGAAAAACTATGTGGAGATACACAGAGACAAACTTTTCCAGCCCTGCTTTAGGCAGAAGCCTAATTTGAGATAGACATGGCATGACAAAAAGCAAAATCAAACCGCAGAGAGGATGCTTTCCAGAGATGTCTGGTCAAACACTGAAGCCATTTGAAAAGTTCTAGTTTCACTGCAGGTGCAAAAGAGGAAATTCAGCAGCAGATGAAGTCATACTCAGCATCACATCTACTAACCATCTAATGATGTGAACATCCATGGAGTCTTCCGGCCGCAGAAGCAGCTATTACAGTACGATCTGATAAACTCTAACTGCCCCTAAAGTACACGTCCATGGAAATCCTGCAGAAAGGCAGCAGAAGCTGATGTTTTGCACAGGTGTCTGGAAAAAAACTGCAGCTTTTAAACAACTTGCAGCGCTCTCAGGCATTTTAAAGACGCCTACAGCTCAATTTCTGGGTCATATACGAGTGCACTAAAATTGACTGAGGTGTGTTTAGCTTGTGTGCTCCATATGGGGAATGTTGTTATCATCTTGACTCCCTGGCCAACATACAAAGGAAGCCACAAGTCTTTTAAGTTATCTATTAGTGTAAATACACACAAGGGATCCCTCAACATGTTGTTAATGGCTTTTTCTAGCAGAGAATTTTACAAGCGTGTCCACTTTAGAGGATGTTCTTCCCCTAGGCTGAGCAAAATTAGGTTGTAGGAGACCACAAACCAAATGAACCACACCATTGTCCTGAGTTCAGCATCTTTTTTTCAAAACTTGAATTTCCCAGGGTAAAGCCAGAGTAATTACTTTGAAGGTTGAACCTCAGGATGAACTTGTGAAAATATATTTATCTCATGATAATGATCTTTGTGTTTATCATGGTACTGTACGCCATCTGTGGTGTGTTGCATTCTCTGTGGTTTTTTCCAAACACAATGGCCTGACTCATCAACATTGATCACTTTCTGTCCCTCAATCTTGCCAGAGATTCTTCTTCTCCTCTCTGAACTCAACGCAAAGCCTTAAAAGATCCTGACTCATCATCAACGATGTCTCTCTGTCTCTTTTTCTCTCCCGCACTCTTGCCAGGGAATTATTATTTTTTTTCATCTCAAATTTGCATGTCCTGCTCTTGTTTAGAGCTGTTTTGTTTATCTCTATGAAAGAGAAATCCAGTATGTGACTCACTTCTGGACACCATCTGTAACGTGGCCTCCATCCGTGCTCCTTGCGGTTCTCAGTCCCCCTGACTCAAACTCAAACAATACTCCTTTACTCTCCCAACATACTCGCTTATCACGTCGTTTTGAAACAAGTCTGACAAAGAGTGTGCCAGCAATGACGAATGATGAATACAGGTTGGCAAGCAGTATTTGTGTGTTGAGTTGATTAAAGCTTTTGCTGTGATATAAATCCACGGTGATAGAGCAAACATATAATGAAGATAGTAACTTGTATATTAATGATTATTGATGCATTGAGAACTAACAAACTTCTGTTTTCCTTTCCTGCCATTACAGACAGCATCATAAGGGACAAAGAGTACGAGGTGATGATGCAGATTGACTGTGAAGTAACCGACACCAGGATCCTCCACATCAGGTCCTCCACCATCCCACCTTTGCTCAGGGTCAACCGCACAGACACGTTTTACCAGCACTCTCCGACTGAGAACCAGGCTGCACCTCCTGTCGGTGTGCTCATGGGGTCTGCTTAAGATCACCAGCAGCACCCGTATTACTCCTCAACAAAACCCAAACAGAACATAAGACCTCAGTTAACACTTCTGTATGTGATGAAGCATATTTTAAATCTGGTGTCCTCCCACTGACTTTATGATTGTGATTTAGAGCAATCCAGTCATCACAATACGAAGATGGCTCAAACTGTCACCACCAGTCAGCCACATTCTTTATGAGGGCTGTGAGTCTGTAGCTCCTTGTGTGGGCAACATTGACTCCCTGTAAACTCAGACGCCCCACATAAGACTAATTGCTTAGTGGCAGGGGGCAAAGCATTGAACCCTGAGTCACCCCATCATAACACAAATACTTTTACCCCATAACAGCTCTCCTGAAGTCTGTTCTTTCTTTTTTGCTTCTTAATTTCGGAACAAACTGCAAAGCCAGAGGAGAAAACTGAAAGTGATTACACACGCAAGATTAATCTCACAGGGAACTTGCATAATTAAAAACATATGTGATATCAATATTTAGAAGCACAACATATTCTGTTTGTATCTCTGCAAAATGGGGTGCTGTAATAGTTTCTCTTACTCATGAGAGAAAATGGTAATTTTATTAGTAAGAGTAAGAGATGCCAGATTAATTACAGTACATGTGGCAATAGAGACATTCAGTAAACTCAGGAAGTCAGGTGATCTGAAGGCTAGCAGGCTAACCACTATGTTGTTGGGTGGTTTCCATTAATTTAAGGGGTTTTCAGGTGCTCTGTTTTTAGCACTGTATGGACGAAGAATTTTCAGTTCTTCATTTCTTGGGTCTTTGCACTGTGCTTCTCAGATGCAGATATTTATTTGTATTATTGTTGAACAGTAATGCCAACTCCTGTGGTGTGATGCAGATATTTCAATTCTTCTGTCAAGATTTATTGAGTTTTCTTTTCTCTTTCTGTCTGTTTTGTGGGAACATTTTATTTTAATATACTACAGAAAACTAAATGACATATTGTATATATAGTAATAGGCAATGGATTGGAAGGAACATGTGGTAAATGTTATTTTGTGTCAGAAAAATTTATCTTTATCAAATTCAAAACTCGTGCTTTAACCATCAAGCTGAAAAGGCAGATGATTGACATGGAACCACTAGTGAAAAACCTATTTGAGTCCTGACTTCTCCGTCCACAGGCTAAATTGCACTTTTGTTTGGTGCACTTAAGCCTTTATTAAAGTTTCAACTTACTGGGAATTCTTTTTTTAAAAACTGTGTGATGGAGTTGTACTATTTGATAAATTTTAGTACTGATTTGTTGTCATTTGCACTATGAATGCAGAACCTGGGTGTAAATGCCTTATATTAATGTCTGTAAGCTTATTTTGACTACCTATAATCATGGATAAAATGTCAAATAAGAAATTATACATCATCAAAATGTATAGTTTTATATATGTTGTTAAAACAACATCCTTCTGTGTGAAAGTGCATTTCTTTTAGCTACGTGATTGTACAGATGGTTATGTTTTCGCTCAACAGATGCCCATAAAAATGTTCAGAAAAAACATGCCCTCTGCTTGTGTTTTCTTAAGCCAGACCATCTGTGTGTGTAATTTCTTTCCCTTTTGGTTTCAAGAATATATTTGATTCACAGCAATGTTTTCACTGCATCCCAACAGTACTTACTGAAGGGACAAAGCAAGAGTACAACTGGGGTTTCCTTTTTAGTTTTTTGTATTCTATTATGTGCATAAACGCAAATAAACACTGGATTTTCTCTAACTATATACTTCTGTGTGCATCATTTAGGCTGTTGGAAAATCCTATAACTGCATTATTTCATTTTTGTTCAACAAGTATAATAGATTGACTGTTACTGGGTATTTTCTTCCACAGTAACTCAATTTATGCCCAGTAAGAGTAAATTATAGGCTTGATCACTCCCTGTATGTCTGTATTTATGGTTTCTCTTTCTACCCTTCTTCTTCTGCCTAGTTGTATTCTACCCTTACAGTCTTCACGTTGAATTAGCTCGAATAAACTGTAATTAAAGCTACTGTGATTAGCCAAACAAAGAAGACATTGAGCATTTCTGAAACTTTATTGTAGTCTCCTCAGAACAGTCTGATATGGAGGGAGTAAGTGCTTTCACAAGACAACAGCAATACCTGTGATATTATGTGAAGAGGACCTGTGGCATATGATGCAAAAAAATTTTAATACAAAATATCGTGTATGAAACAGAAAAATGGAATTTGTCCACATAATTTGGATAGTTGTCCAAACAGCATGCCTCTATGAACTGGTTGTTTATGAGAATTGTTAAACTGTTATTTGACAAATAACTATAACTTTCTACATTTATTTATCTCAAAGGGCTTTTTTACAGTATAACAATATATACAGTACAACTTGATGTGTTGACTGAGGAATCAGGCTCATCATTTCATTTATTTCAGGTAAAAAAAAAAAATCTTGATAAGAAAACAATTTAGTCACAATATACTGAAGTACATTTGTACATCTGGCCCCCATTTGTCCCAAACTGAAGGCCATATGGACTGATCTACAATCCATTCAAATTATAGAATTAGCTTTTTAAAATAACTACTGTTAAACCCTTACTAAGGGTCTACATAAGCAAACTTAATGTTATATGTGACTTGGTGTCCATTGTCCCACGCATACAAAACACCCTCTTTGGGATTGTAGTCAATCTGCGTGGTGTAGGTGTAGTTGTTGGTGAAGGGCATTCTGGGAATCATCTGCGTATTTGTGTGGGTATCGAAGGCATATTCCAGGTTAGCGTCTCTTTGGTTGTAGCTGTCAACAGCGTACAGGACGCCGCATATGATGAAGCAGTTTCCATATTGGTTTCTCTTGAGGCCAGTTCTCCAGGTGGTCTCCCTCTGCATGCTCAGGTCTGATGGGTTCAGTCGACTCAGAACAACAACTTCCTGTAAGAAGCCCTCATCATCCAGTGCCGGGTAGATGATCCACAGGCCACTCTCATCCACTGCAAAGTTGACGTCTGAGTGACTGCGCCACTCCCAAGGTGATGACGTCTCCTCAATCAGAGCATCGTGCAGCATGGTCCAGGCGGCCACGTAACGCTGACGCAGGTCATACTTGATGACGTCTCGGGAGAATGCGCGGCTGAAGTAGAAAGCCCCATCGTAGACCACGTGGCCTGTGCCAATCCAGTTGTAAGGAAGCTTGTATGAGTTAGTAAAACGACCTAGACAGGATAAAGAGGAACACAGAAGGATGAGATTCATCGTAGCAAAATGAAAACAAAGAGGCATTTGTAAAAGTATGATTAGTGCCTCTTACCTCCTTTAAAAACCTCCAGGTTGCGGAACTCCAGAAGATTATTTCCATAGTAGAAGTTTGTAACATAAATTTTATCATTCTCAGACTTTGGATCCTTCATCCATGCTCCTTCATTCCTGCCATAGGTGTTGTGAGTTACTGGCTCTGAGATTGTTGCCAAAGTGTCCTTACACTCCCCTGTGAAAGAGTAAGAGAGCCACGAGTGAGGATTTAGAAGCAGTTTAACATCATCCAGACCTACGTCCAAACGTCTGAAAATAATTAGAGGCTTTTGTTCTAACCAGCTTGAATCACGGAAAGGGTGAGGTTGCCACAAAGGACTGAGCACTGAATTACGAATTAAAAGTTTAGGGATAGAACAATATCAACTTCATATTTTTTATAAATAACATTTTTCTTAAGAATATCAAAAGAGTTAGAAGAGGGATGGCAATGTTGGCCTGTTGGTCCTAACTGAAATATCTCAAAAACTACTAGATGGCTATGAAATTGTGTTCAATTGAGATTCATGTTCCCCAGAGGATGAAGCCCACAGACTTGATCTCCTGACTTTTCCTCTTGCACCATAATGAGGTTGACATTTGTAGAAAAATATCTCAGCAACTATTGGATGGATTGCCATGACATTTGGTACAGACATCAATAAATATGAATCCTACTGATTTTGGTGAACTTTGGTTTATAACCAAATACCTACAAAGCTAACAACATTACCATGAGCCTCAGCTGTACTTTGTTTTTAGTGCTGATTAGTACATAAACATGCATGCTAACATGCTAAACTAAGATGGTAAACATTGTACCTGCATGCTGACATTAGTCCAGCACCAGCATTGCTATAGACTCACTGTCTTGTTTCAGTTGCCCTGTCATTTGACAAATTCACTCAACTTACCAGGCTTTCTTGGAGTAGATTCCTCCTGCCTTTGCATTAGCTCGTCTAATTCCCGGGGTTCCTCTGCTCCCTCTTCCTCATCCCAGCTGATTTTGTATTTCCGTTTTTTACCTTCTACCTGCCTGGTAGTGGTGGTGGTGGTAGTGGTGGTGGTGGTGGTAGTACTGGTGGTGGTGGTTGAAGAAGAGGTAGTCACAGGTGTGGTGAAAGGCACAGAAGTGTGGGGGGACAAAGTGGTCAGTCTCTGTGTGGTAGGCGGCAAAGTTGAGCTTGAAAAGAAGGTGGATTCAGTTTCTTCCTCTGGTGTTGTGGTAGCAGCCTGCGTGGAGGTAGGTGTTGTTGAAGCTGCTGTGGGTTGTATTGGTGCTGAGGTTGGTGCAGCATAGGTTGTGATGGTCATAGTGGAAGTTGGCATGGTAGTTGACGGCTCTGTGGCTGCGTTCGAAGCAAGTGTGCTTGAATGAACTTCAGTACTGCCAGGTATGGTTTGCATTTGGTTTTTAACCTTCACTGTAGATGTTTCCATCATGGTGGTTGGTATATTTCTTGTTGTGAATGCTGGTAGGATTTCCATTGTGGTTGTATTTTCAGAGGGTTGGGTTTCGTTTCTTGTAGCCTCGGTTGTTTCCTTGGCAGTGGTGCTTAAAGAAGTGTCAGCTGGTTCAGCCATTAAAGGGATTGGCCACTTAGTGATTCCAGCAGTGACTCTTTGAGTAGTCAGAGGTGCATTAGTGTCTATGGTCCTGGCTTTTTGTGTGGTAATGGTTGGGACAGATGTGACTGATGTCTCACTCTGTTTATCTACTGATGTGGTTCCAATTGTATTGATGGACTCATTATGTGTTTCTGAGGTGTGCTCAGTTTCTTTCGGTTTTGTTGACTGGCTGGTCTTCTTGGTATCGTGCAAAGGACCTGTTGTCTTTAGTCGAAATGATCTTGGTCCTGCTCTCGTCCTGGGGCGAGGGGCTCTGTGTTGCAGAAGATTCTCTTCAATGAAGAGGTTAATTGGGCCATCACCACTGAATCCATGATACTCAAAAACTAAAAAAAGGAAAGCGAAAAGATTTGGTCAAATAATCTGAGTGCCAATTAGCAGTGCCTACAGGATCAAACCAATTTGTAACTGTACAATTATGTTGTGGCCACAGCAGCTGACAGGACAACTCTTTCAAAAGCTTTTGTGACTCATTTTAATATTCTGACATCCAGTAATGTAATGCGATTAATAATTTAAATCGGTTATCCTGTTTCATGGTAAGCATAGTCTGGATGTATTAGGAAAAATGGAAGGTATACTTATAAAGAAAAGCTGTGAATTAGATGATCACTTGACTATCACAATACTGTCTCTGCTTCTGTCCTTAAAGTTGACTGAGGGTTTGCACTTACAGTTCTCTCCAGGCTCCCCGTCATCTGCAACCATCGGATCTGGTTCAGATTTATAAAAAGTCATTCCTCTGATGATCATTCCATTGGGGCTAGTCTTTGACACCTGAGAAGCCTCGTTGTTAGCCACGTTTCTGGGAGTCACCTGAGGTTTGATCTCAATGATCTGAGCAGAACCATCTGTCTTTAGGAAGGATGGATTGTTCCCAATAAACTTCTCCTCATACTTTTCCTGTTAGTGGAAAGATGGATAGAAAAACTTCTATAAGGCAAATATATAAACCATCCAGTATGATGTTTATCATACCAAGAAAAGCACATTAGAGCTCTCTCTGTGGCAAGAATATGGGGAAAAATATTTAAAACAAGATTAAGAGAGTGCTGCAATTAAATATACTAATATTATCATGTTGACAATGAACTTTTTATGCAAACAATTGCATTTTATTATTTCGTACTAACAGGAATCAAACAAACTTCATCTAAGGAACATTAAGAGAAAACTAACAGTTAAGTTAGTTTTCTTAGTTTACTTTTGGGCACATCACTACAACAAACCAACCAAGACACAAGAAATCAGATTATCAGATGGACTTTAAACAAACCAACAGTTTACCCAGATTATCTGAACCACTTGTTTGTGGTACTGTGCTCTATCTGACTTTTTTGTGGCGGAGCCATATTTACATATCTCAACTCAATTAAAGTGGTGAGTAAAATGTTATTACTAATGGAAATGACGACCAAAGCTACAAAGTGCAACCCAAGTTCTGAATTATAATTTAATAAAGAGATAAGCTTTAATCCAAAATTTTATTTTGTTTTATTTTAGTTTTAGTTCTCAATATTAACCTTGTTTTTGTGCTTCTTACAAGTGCTCTTGCGAAACATATTGACATAATGAATCACTTGAATGTGACGTTCAGGTCCACCCAACACTGCTGGACAGGCTCTCCAGTTTCTATTAGAGCTGTCATGGATGAGGGCCCAGTGGCACAGTCACTGGTCTGAGGGCTGATATTGTCCACAGACCTCTGCCAAACATTCCAATTACCTCGATAACATTTTTGGTTCTCAATCATGGAGACGACAAAAGACTATGAAGGAGTTTGTGGAAAGAACACATAATTGTTCTTTTTGTTTTGAGGCAACACAAAACTTAATAAGTGGAACATGTGAATCCAATAACTTCTTTTATATGTGTTCCTTTCCTAAATCCAGTTAATTCAATCAGAGCCTTCACAACTGCTTTAAATATACAATAATGTACAGCACCGGTCACATCTCCTCATTCAACGTTTTTTCTTTATCTTTATTATTTTCTTCATTGTTGATTAACATTGAACACAGCAAAACTATGAAATAACACATATGGAATTCTGTGGTAAACAAAAAAAAGTGTAAACGAAGCAAAATGTTTTTTATATTTTAGATTCTTTGAAGTAGTCACCTTCTGCTTTGATGACAGCTTTGCACACTCAACAACAACTGTTTTTCATAGAAGACTGTGTGAATCAGACCTTCATGGTCGGATTGCTGCAAAGAGAACACTACTGAGGGAGACTAGCAGGAAGAAGAAGAGAACTGTTTGGGCCAAGAAACACAAGGAATGGACTGATGAGTCAAACGTTCTAAACGCTCGGTCTTTGTGAGAAAGTGAATGGATGGTATCTGCATGTGTGGTTCCCAGTGTGACGCATAGAAGAGGAAGTGTGATGGGGTGTGGTACTTTACTGGTGACTCTGTTGTGATTTATTCAAAATTCAAGGCACATTTAACCAGCATGGCATTTGGCACAACAGGACAATGACCCAAAATGAACCTTTAGGCTACGTAAGGGCTATTTGAACAAGAAGGAGATTAATGAAGTGCTGGATCAGATGACCTAGCCTCCACAATGACCCAACTTAAACCCGATTGAGATGGTTTGGGATGAGTTAGAGCAAGTACCTAATGAAGCTGCCTGAGTGAATACAAAGAGTGTACAAAGCTGTCATCAAAGCTTTAATTAATTACATATTTTATAATCTAAAATATAAAACATATTTTGCTATACCTGCTGTTTACACTTTTTTGTTTACCACATAATTATATATGTGTTATTTTATAGTTAGCTGCAGTGTTAATCTAAAATGGAGAAAATAATAATAAAGAATTATAAATATTATCAAATTATAATACACTGGTAGAATTGAATGTGTGTGAAACATAAAAGTTGTGGTTGCACTTTGATTTGCAGACATTAATTAGTCAGTATTTACTAGATATATTTGGTAAGTACGAATAATTATTACATAGCTTTCTTTTACTTTCTTTTTAGCTGTTAACTACCATTAAAAGCACAAATGAGAAGTGCATAATTATTTGAGTCAATAATTACTTAGTACATACAAAGTACTACTAGGTACTACACCTAAATTATGTGTTATGTCATGGGACTAATTAAAGGAAAATAGTACCAATAGTTCTGAACTACGTTATTATAGTGCAGTTTAATAAAGAACTGCCAATACCACAGACTAACTTAACCCCTTTCTTTACCTCTACGTAACTGACCCCATCTGATGAAAGTTAAGATGTGAAATTTACCTCTGAGTTTCGATATACTGCAGCCCCGTTGACCTCACCGAGTCTCTTCTTGTCCTGATGCCTGTGAGGGGGAGAGGTGGGTGGGCTTTCAGTCACATCTGCCTGGGTCGGAGGGCTCTCCTGGGGCCTCACCTCATCCGTAGTATTGTTCAGAGACACGACCTTCATGCAGTCATGCAACAAATCGAGATATTAACAGAAATACTCTGCATGGTTGCATGGAAAATAGGCTGCAATGATCAGCAGTCATAATTACTAACAGACGGAAAAAGCTGACCTGGAGAGCATCTTGAGTCATTAATAGGCATTTTTCACAGCAGAGATTTTCACTTGTTATAATAGGAAAAGCACAAGTGCTAGTAATGACATTAGAGATCTCTCCGTTCTATTCAAGTGTCCCAGTAAGCCACGACAGTGAGACAGTGAGCCAGCACGAACAATGCCAGGACTCTGAAACTGACACAACTAAATGGAATTCAGCCACTATTCATTTTATTTCCACCTGTGCTTTTCTCATTGTGGCCTGTCAAATTATCTTCTGTGGAAAAGACCTATGCTGAAACACTATCAGTGCACTAGATGCTCATCTCCTTTAGACTTTCCAGAATGCACTTTAAAATGCAATGAGCATATTCGTTCAACAAGTGACATCACTGCACTTCCACTTTTACAACTGACCTTTTTTCGCATGTCATACTGGGACACAGCTGACACTAATAAGATCAATTATGGATACGCTTGATTTACACATTCATTTTATTAACTGCAGCTGTGTTTTCCATGCCAAGACAAGTCTGTGAAAAGGGTCATTTCCGAAGCAATGCATCCATTGCCCAGACATCTTGTACACCACAGTTTTCTAACAGCATGCAGGCACAATATGTTCTATGTGATGCTGTTATTAAGTGTTCTGAATTGTGCCGCAGGTCACTGTACCTCATCAAATCAGTGTTTTAAGTCCAGTTTACTCAGTGATTCAGTACCAAACGGGAGTGAAACATACAAGCATTTTTGGGGGTGCTTACTGATTATAATTTGGATGTCACAACTGATTGGAACAAGTTTAACTGAGGCAGCTCAAGTCTCAGCCAGCAGCTGTTAACAGTTGTGAGATAATGGAAGGATTCTGATCTAATTTAATCTTCAAATCCAGTCCTTGCAACTTGTTCCAATTAAGATCTTTTTTTTTTTTTTTATGTAATGACTAATAATGCACCAATGATACATTCACACATGTTCTTAGTCATTTTGGATAATTAGACTCTTCTCTGTCTGGGCATGTAACCCTGGAGTTAGTTTTGTTGCACCTGTTTGGGCTGGCCAACTTTATGATGATGTTTATGATTCATTTAAGTACATGTTAATTTCCTGCCTGACCACATCTTGAAGTTAAAGAATTCATACATTTGAGCTGGCACATTTAGTTACATAAAAGTACTATTCTACATAATTTAAGAGAAATTGGGTTAATATTTCCATTATTTAATAATTTATTAAAATCTAAACTAATTTATTAATGGAAAGAAGATCAAAGAAGGTATTTTTTGGTACATTATAACACAGAAATTTCCACCTGAGATGACACGCCTGATTACTCATCTAAACACTGGCTGAAAGTGAGTTTTACTGGACCCACTGAATCCAGAAACCAGCAGTACAAACACACCTGCTACCACCAGTTTGTGCCTCTATATTTACATCTGTGCCAAAAAAAAAAAAAGGAAGATCGTTACTATACCTTTTCAATGTGTTCCATGCGATGCAAGAGCTTGTTGGTAACTGAGTGGAGCTTCAGTAGGTCCATGCCATAGAAGGAACCCTCCAGCAGCTCAAGGATGGTGGAAAGCTAGAATGATGAAGTAGATTCCGTCAAAAGGGTTTACCAATTCAAGACACGCCATGCGTAAAATAGGCCTATCCACAGCCCATTCAAAGCGCATGGGGCTACGCTTTCCTGAATTTGATAAAACGTAATATTCCATACCCTCAGTGATCCAGGCCTCGCTATAAATCAACGAGCAAAGGCAGCAGCCTTTAGCCTGTTGGCTCTGGCGCATGGGGACTATTGGAAGCTCTAGTATGATTGGGAAATGGACAGAATGACACTTCACCTTGACATTCTCTTTTCCAGCTTCCCTAAGTTTTTTCAGCCTGAACTCTCCCTCGCATGGGTTGACTGCTGACGGAGGAGCGATGCAGGCGCACTTGCACTGTGGTCCAGATGTGATAGTCTCCACAGTGTAGAAGTCCTGCGTAGTGGCGCTCCCTTCTTCTATCCGCCGGCAGGCGCTCCTGCTCAGGGGTCTGACAACACATTTACACCGACAGTCAGAGCCTTCCGAGAGGGCTTTCACTTTGTCATAATCACCCAGCAGCTACAAAGAGAAGAGGACGAATGTATTTTCCACCACGCTCAATCAAAAACGTTTGAATTTTTACGCACGAAATAATGAAATGTCCATAAAACACGTGAAGTACAGAAAGGGGTTATTTCTCCCTACCTTAGAGAGGATGTTCTCCTGGCCATCTATCTCCTCTTGCAGCATGTCATCTTGCTCTGCCGTGCTCTCGAATTGTGACCCGGGGTCTTCACCCCGGGTCTTTGGCGCTGCAGAGCCGCATGGAAAAAACGCACAGCACACTACGATGATAAAGCATAACTTATACATGTTGTGAGGCTCACAGAGCGACTAAAAGAGAAATAATCTTGCAAGTATGCTGGCAGGCACAGCCTGTCACCAATTAATTTAGCTGCCAAGAAAATGTCATAGCCTGCTTCTGGCTCCAGAATTAAAAGAGGTTTATCCAGAAGTGTCGTCAGATAGCGAGATTAGGCTTTATAGCGCGATGTCATCTTTTTCATTGTCACCGTGATTGTGAGTGGAGAGAAAGCGCGTAGTCTGTGAGAGAGCAGCCGGCATCTGCTGCTGGGGCAGCAGCGCTGACAGGAGGCGGATCTGATCAAACTGGCAAGGAGGAGTTGAATTGCTGCAGACGACTCTTCAAACATGATGTGCAGCACAATTAATGTTAATGTTAACGCAGATGAGTTTCAGTCAGACCTTTAATTTATCTATAAGATTCAACTTTAAGGTTTTAAAGCATAATTTGAGTCCAAACTAAGCAGCCTGTTGCATGATTTGATGCCACTCGGTCGCCTCACAGCAGCAAAGCTTCAGCTGTGGTTTTGCTGCCCTCTAGCTGCAGCAGTCTTTATTGCAATGACAACAAATAAAGCACTGTACAGTAATTTACTTGTTTATTTGTACTTTAAGGCACATTCAATTTATGCACATATCTTTATCAAACGTGTTCCTTTAGTGTGATACATGCATTTATAAAATGGAGCATGGTAAGATCAGTTAAGGCATGTGGTGCCATGTAGATTTGAGAATTGTGACATTTGTCATAAAAATAATAATCCCTGTGTTGTGATCCCAAGAGAATCGGTCTGGCCTATACATCGTACATATCTGTATCATTATCCATAGAAGAAAATCGCACATATCTGTATCATTATCCATAGAAGAAAATCGCACATATCTGTATCATTATCCATAGAAGAAAATCGCACATATCTGTATCATTATCCATAGGAGAACAATCTTACATTAAATAACTTTCACAATCTGCAGTAGTTTCAATCAAAATTGCACATACACTGGAAAATCCACAACCCCCTAGTTGAATCGTTCTTTATTTTGCAATTTGTCTAAAATTACATTTAATCAAAGTATTAAAACAAGAGAGTCTCACTCCCTTTATCTTAAATATTTTTACATGATGAATGTCCAAAGAAAAGTTTACAAATATCCAATAGCCCAACCTTCCTAATCCCTAAGGGTCTACCTGATGCCTTCATCTGTAGTGAGGTTCAGAGTCTGTGCCCAAGAAAACTTTGGGTCTTTAAAATCACTGCTGCAGAGTGAAACAGTGAGTCACCCAGTGAGCAAGCTGATACATAGGTGGTGAATTTAGAGCTAAATGTTAAAATTAGATTGATTATTCATGTCCTATTATATTCGCATCCTTCATGTCCTATCCTTTCCTCTGTCGTGACAGGCAGGATGAGGTGAGAAATACGACTCCACAGTCCACCATACTTGTCAAGGTCCATCCTGTCAAAAGACACAGGGTGGCCATGAGAGAGAAACTTATTCTGAAGGTGGTCGTCCACCATCTCCTCCACAGCACTCAGATGACTCTCGGCAGGAATCTCCTTTTCTTCCCCCAGCAGTACTGTGAAGATCAGAAATGTCTTCTTGTAGGCGGCGTTCTCGTGGTCGCAGTAGCGATAAAAAATAAGGGTGGAGCCTGGGGGCAGCTCTTCGAAGCGATGGATGATGGCCACAGGTATGTTTCCTTCGAAAGCTCCCTGCAACTTGCTGTCAATGTCCAATTTGACCTCATCGCTGTCCTGGCTAGCTTTACTGGCTCCATCAATATCAAGGACTGAGGCGTTGAAGGCAGACGAGAAGGCGGAGGCAAACCCCCGAGCCAGGCAGTGCAGTGTCTTCTCGGCTCTGACGCCCGCAGTCAAGATCAAACTGACTGGTTCTGTGGGGTGGGCTGTCTGGAGGTGCCTCAGCAGGTGGATCCTGCTCCTATTCCAAAGCTCAGCACGCTGGTTAGGGAACTTGGTCTTTAATTTATCCATCTCCTTGAGGAATTGAACTGTTGGTCTCCAATTTTCAATCTGAGGTGGAGACTCAGGTTGGTAGAAATGGTTAATGGCAGCTGCTCCCAGGATGGCAGCAATAACCATAACCACACTCAGGTATCCGATAATTCCTATGGAGAATAAAACACATGCGTTGTCTCAATCAGTACTTTATTTAATGTGTGGCTTCTTTATTTGTTATTCTACAACATGCCTGTACAATGAAATGCAAGCTGTACTCCATTTATGCTACACAAAACGCCTAAAGTTTTTTTTTTTTTATTATATAGAAATATGAAGTAATTCATTAGTTATTTAGAAGAACTAACATACATTTTTAGAGAATCAGACAGGTGTCATGGTCTTCTGTTATTTTATATAAAGTTTACATATGTCATCACCATGACATGACATTAAAACAAAAAGAAGAGAAGCTGAAACAAAAGTGAAAAGTAACAAGATTACCTCCAGGACTTCTAGTATCCACTGGAACTGGAGGTTCAGCAGTCTCCTGAGTGGTAGGGCCAACAGTTTCAACATCATCTGAGATTTGTGCCGTTTCTGTCTGTGAGGAGGTTTTGTTCTCCTGTATATACAGACCACTTCCATCACCTGACCAATAGGAGAAAAAAAACACACAGATAAAAGCAAACTAAACAAACACTTCAACCACTAAAGTCACTTGTGAATCTACGCGCTGCTACACTGGGCTCCCTCACTGGCTTCCCACCAGTGAGGGAGCCCAGTTTTCAACACAATGACAGTTGCTTTTAATATTAGAGGATAGGTTCACAAAGTAAAAAGTCCATCTAAAAACTTAAAAACTTAAAGCTGAGACAAATGACACTTGTTAGAGGTCTGTAGCAAGCTTTTCCAAAGTGAATAGCATGTACTTACTTTCAGCCTTCTTCTTGTCTTCACCATGGACAGTTTCAGCCTCTCCGTTTGGGGACGAAGATAATGAAGCCGAATCTTGGTTAAGGTGAGACAGAGACCATAATTGATTAATTCCATTCCATTTCATCTGGTAACGACAGGTCTACGTTGCATGGATTACTTTTGGATTAATCTTGCTTGAATAGTTTAGATAGACAAATGACACTTGTAGAGAACATATACTTGCCCTGGCTCTTCAATGAGTGTCAATAAAATGAATAATAATGTCTTAATAACTTGTCAAAATTACAGTAGTATAGTATAGTATTCCAGTACAATCATCATGACTGTGGGAGCAAGAACACGAAAACCACCACACTGAATAAATGACTGGTTGAAGAAATTCACTCTTGATTTCTTCTTGGTCATGAATGTTTGTCTATGAAGGACTATTTGATGGAAATAAAACACACTTGAAATGATGGAAGTGAAACACTGATATTATTCTATTTACTTACTTTCATCCTCCTTCTTGTCTCCATCATTGACAGGTTCAGCCTCTTTGTTTGGGGACAGAGATGATAAAGTCAAATCGTGGTTAACGTGAAACAGAGACCATAATTGCTTAATTAATTGGATTACTTTTGGATTAATCTTGCTTGAATAGTTTAGTTAGACAAATGACACTTGTTAGAGGTCTGTAGCAAACTTTTCCAAAAACTTTGGATTTCTTCTTAGTCATGAATGTTTGTCTATGAAGGATTGTTTGATGGAAATGAAACACACATGATGAAATGACGGAAGTAACATTTTACTTACTTTTAACAACAGCCTGCTCCTCTTCTTCACCATTGTTATTTTCAGCCTCTGTGTTTGGGTCTGTGTTGTTCATGTTTGAAATTTCTTCAACAAAATTGGATTCCTTTTCTTGGTTATCCTCACTTCTCTCTTTGCCTATCTGCTGTTCTGTTGGCACTGGAGACAAAGGACCATCTGAAAGAGGCACCATATTCTCAATCAAGTATCATCTACGTTACAGAATGACAATTGTTTAATTTTCAATTTCTTCGTACTATTTGACTATTTGATGGAAATGAAACACACATGATGGAACCGAAAAACTGATATTATTCTATTTACTTACTTTCATCCTCCTTCTTGTCTTCACTGTGGTCACTTTCAGCCTCTTCGTTTGGGGACAAAGATAATGAAGCCGAATTTTGGTTAAGGTGAAACAGAGACCATAAACAATTAATTCCGTAGATGCAAAAACACATCTGGTAACGACAGGTCTACGTCGAATGGATTACTTTTGGATTAATCTTGCTTGAATAGTTTAGATCAGTGTTTCCCAATCCTGGTCCTCGGGGACCACTGCCCTGCATGTTTTAGATGTTTCCTGCTCCACCACACCTGATTCAAATGATCAGCTCGTCATCAAGCTCTGCAGTGGCCTGATAACAGTAGAAAAACTCATCGGAAATATCTTTGCCTATCAGGAAGGAATTTTATGAAAGAGGCACCATATTCTCAATCAAGTGTCATCTACGTTATAATCTGACTGAATTAAGTGTTTAATTTTCAGTTTCTTAGTAACCTGTTTTCAGATCTATTCCAGATCAGGTCCACTGGCTTTTTCTACAACATGTCTTTTGCCTATCAAGTTTGTTTACAATAAGTTTAAAAGAAAAATTGTAGGTGACTCATTACAAAATAGAAGGGATGTGGAGAAAAAGAAATGGGTTGAAGAAATTCACTTTTGATTTCTTCTTGGTCATGAATGTTTGTCTATGAAGGACTATTTGATGGAAATGAAACACACATGATGAAATGATGGAACCAAAATACTGATATGATTGTATTTACTTACTTTGAACATCAGGCTGGTTCTTGTCTTCAGCATTGTCATTTTTAGGCTCTGTGTTTGTGGACGCAGAGACGACAGAGACCATAACTGATTAATGCAGTAGGTGCAGAAACACATCTGGTAACAACAGGTCTATGTTGGATTAGTTTTGATCTTGCTTGAATAGTTTACCTCCTGCGTGCTTCTGCTTTTCATTTCGAGTATCACCGGCACCTTTCAGTTTGTTCTTATCACTTTCAGGGACATGATCCATATTTGGTGACTCTTGTTGACTGTTGTTGACTTCTTTTGCTGTAAAATCAGATTTTTGAAAACATAAATAATGACACATCAAGTAAATATAAACGAGTTCTGAAAATGTTTTGTAATCAAACCGGTCCAATTTAACTGATATCTGGTCTTTGTCAGTGGTGTTTCAGTACCTGGTGTATGCTGATCGGTGACTTGCTCTGCCATGTCTTTGAATGGGAGCCGCGCAGTTTACTCAAGATGGTTCAAAGCTGCATAAAAATATTAGTACACAACATTTCTTTTGTTAGGACACAAGAACATTTATTTATTTTGGGCAAATCCTCGTCAAGTTCATAGTGATATTATAAAACTGGTTACCGGTGTTTCGGTTTAACAAGTGACCATGTTAACTGGCGACCGTTAGCGTCTGTGGTTGTCGTAGTTAGGACAGCTATTAAAACCTGAAGAGAAGAGGTAGCTATCAAACAAGACACCAAAGACGAGAGGTGTGTTATTGACTTTGTAACGACACTGAGAAAAATGACAGCTACGTATCTTCATGTTTTCAACTGCTGTCGTAACTATGACAACCACAGACGGTTAACAGGGTCGCTCGTTAAACCGAAACACCGTGCGACCTATCGACAGGGACAGGCTTCTCTTTAAACAGAAAGTGAAACTGTCAGAACAAAACAATTAACAGTCAAGCTTAAAGTGAGAACCATTGAACTGTTTCGATGGTGCTGAATAATATTTGTCCATATGTGTCTGGTTTTACAGCAGACATTTCGACTTGTCGAGGTCAGAAAACGTCTCTGTTGTCCCTCTCCCAGTATCAGTGACAGTTAACCAGCACGCGCAATAGCAGGACCTCATTAAGTAGAATGCAGCTAACATTAATACACATTTCCTCCTATGATATATCAAAATGTCAGCTGTGCAACCGGTCCATGGCATGCATCACACACAAAGTGTTGTTCAGCTAACTACTTCGCAACGATAACGACAGACAATTTAGCTCGGCTAGTCGGCTGACAGATGCTACTTTAGCCAAACAATACATGGCGTTCATCTGTAAGAACTGCCTTCGTGTATCTTAATTATAATCAATTTAAGTGATCACTAATTCTGACCAAACATACCTTCGATACTCCGTTCAATATGACCAACATAGCGCCCTCCTTATCTTTTTAGTTACGTGTATGACAGGGTCGGAGTTCAGTCATGCTACAGCGGAACCTTCAGCAGTTCCTGTGTTTGTAACCCGATCACCATTTCCGGAGACCGGATATCAACGGTGTCCTGTCGCAAAATGGTTCCCCTAACAGTTTGAGGAAGACTTGTGTGTGTGTGTGAGCACGATGTTTCGTCGTTTTGTTTAACTGGTGTGTTGTTGTTTTTTTGACATCTCTCGTGTGGCAGCTGAATCATAACTGGATACTCTGACATTTAAAAATATGGAGTCTCGCCCTGTGAGACGATCGCAACGGCAGTCCACCAGTAAAGGTGAGGAAACGGACTGCTGACGATCAGCTAGCTTAGCCCTCGAAGGTGGCTGACTTCAGTTTCACTTAGAGAGACAACAAACCTCTCTGGTTTCTGCTTTAACTAATGTAAGCTGACTGTATCAGTGTACACTATTCTCAGACTAGGAAATTGCGATCTTTATGTAAACGTGTAGGAGTTCTTAAGCATTTTATTTAGGAGATATTGTGGCTGACTCTTTAGTCCGGTGTTTCGGTTTCACAAGCGACCGTGTTAACTGGCGACCGTTAGCCGAGTGCATATGTGGTTGTCGTAGTTAACGACAGCTGTTGAAACAGGAAGAGACGTGTTCTGTTGGAAAAACAAAATATGAGTCAGATAGTTTTTTGGGTTTTTTTGACATTGTAACGTTAATGAAAATTTAAAAAAATTAAAGTGAAAACAAACAAAGCGGTATTGACGAGCACAGCGACGTATCTTCCTGTTTTCAACACCTGTCGTAACTACGACAACCACAGATACATTCGGTTGACGCCAGTTAACATGGTCGCTTGTTAAACCGAAACACCGGACACAAACTCTTTGAGATACTGCCCTCTGGCAGGACGGGCTCATGCCACAAAAACAGTTTCGTTTCGTCTGCCACTGGCCTCATTAACATTAACCCCGTCTGACACTTTACGCTCACCCTCCACCGTAGACCCTACACCTTACATTAACGTCAAGATCTACTGACTCTCTGCATTACATTAACGCAAACCTTTTATTACACCTCTTCGACTGCTTCACTTTGATAAATATCTTGCACATTACCTCTCAAACACTTTGTATATTCCTGCACAAACTAGACAACTCATTTCATTTTAAAAACATATTGTACATATATTTATATTTTTATTCTAGTCTACGCTCACACACTGAATACGTTCCTCTCTCCTCCTTACTTAGTAATGATTATTGAGCCGACTGTCCGGAGACCAATAAAGAGGACCAGAAAGAATTTAGAAAACCAAGCTCCTGCTGCAGCTGTCAATGGTTCCAAAGATTTGGAGACTGGCTCCGAGGATGAAGGTGGGATAATTAATAGTTAATAGTGTTTAACTACAACAACAAGAGCTAACCCTCAGTCTGCTTTTTTTAAGGCAGTCTAAGAAACAGACTTTTATTTTCCCCTTAACAGATTCTCCGAGCAAGAAGAGTCGTAAGGAGACTGAAAGAGAAGAAGTTGGCGGCAGTGGTGATGAGATTGAGATGGATGTTCAGGAATCAGCTGAACATCTGGAGGAAAATGGAGAGCAAGAAACTGATATTAGGCAGGATTCCTCTCATAACACTCATCAACCAGAAATATGCCCAGGTTAGGACTGCAATTAATGAGTACTTTCATTATCTATCTATCTATCTATCTATCTATCTATCTATCTATCTATCTATCTATCTATCTATCTATCTATCTATCTATCTATCTATCTGTCTATCTATCTATCTATCTTCCTGAGCCCAAAGTGATGTCTTCATATTGCTTCATTGCTAATATTGCATATTGCTTAAGTTTATGCAACCAATAGTTCAAAAATTGACAATTATAATAAGCACTAGAAGGGAGCAAATTCTCACTCTTGAGAAGATGCAACCAGCATCCATGTTGGCATCAACATTGTTGATAAATTGTGGCATGGTTGTTTAGAACAGTAGGCTGTGTGTCCACCAAAGCAGATGTTATGCATGCTTTTATTTGATCAGTTTTATCATTTTATAAAGGTCTTTCTCTCCATATAAATTAGGGGCCAGTGGAGATGTGAATTTATTCCCTCGTGTAGCGCTGGGTGAACACTACAAACCCAGTCATGCTGTAAATGAAGCCAAGACAGGTAGGAAAATGCTATATGCTCATCTAATGCATGCAGGTGCTCTCAGATGACACATATGGCATCCTCATTTAGGTGTACTTTGGTTGTATTACTGTGACATTAACCCTTGATTCATAAGATTTCTGGCAACCACTGGACCTAAACACAGGCAGTTTATTAGTTTGATTATTTTATAAAGGTTTTCTCTCTGTATGAATCAGGTGCCGACAGTTATGTGAATTTCTCCCCTCGTGTAGTGCTCGGTGAATGCTGCCGACCCAGTCATGCTGTGAATGAAACCGAGACAGGTAGGAAAATGCTGTAGCGTCACTTTGCATAGGAGTGATAACATCAAGGGAGGATAATACAGTTGTTCTGATCTTGCTTGTTTGTTTTCAGTAAAAACATCAAAAAAAGGACCTGCAGCTCCCAAGACTGCCACGCAAATCAGATCAAGACATAATAGGATCACGACGATGGAAGAGTACAGGAAGACAATGGAGGCCAAACCCAAGAGTATTGGTATTGTCGACATTTTTATTAAGCCAGATTTTATTTAGCACATGTTGAGCACCTGTTCGTTGGATTTCCAGCTTTAGAAATTATCAAATGTTTACAGTAAGAAATTCTGCCTCACCTTTAGGTAAACCACAAGTTAACCACTATGCCCCAAGCATGTATCCAGCCTCGACGAAATCCTGCGCAACGCGGCAAAGTAGGAATAACATTCCGACACAAAAGGAAACTGAACAAAAACCTCACAAAAAAACAGGTATTCAACTGAATATTAAAGTCCTTATCAACATGTAATGTAGATTTGACATTTCTTTAATGCGATTTTCTATTTTTTGAAGGGATAAAGAAAACTGACATCAAGAAGAGAGGTAAGCAATAGTCATTTTAATGACTATCTTTACACACAGAGATACTTGTTCTACATTATTTGCCATTTGACTATTGTCTTGTGTCATTTCAGGATGCATGTGGTATTTTTGGCCTTTTGTCCTCCTGGTACTGCTCAGTACTTCTGGCTTCTTGCTGGCGTACAAGATCATTCCCATACTCCAAAGGACTGCAGATAGTGTGAAGCATCCACCCAGAGCTGTAGAGCCAAAAAAGTTTGCAGATCACTTGATTCTTCTTGAGACTCAGTTCCCCAGTCAGCGGTCTGACTTATGGAAGAGGAGCAAAATCCACCTGGAGAAGCACCTCAATACAGCCCATCCCACAGAGCCAGTCAGTCTGATCTTTACTGCTGGCCTCAAAGCTGAGAAGACACTGAAGTGCCTGGCTCAGGGGCTGGCCTCCTCCTTCTCATCTGCCCTCAACGCCTCCGTCCTCCACATCGATGGAGCCAGTAAAGCCAGCCAGGACAGCGATGAGGTGAAGCTGGACGTCGACAGCCAGTTGCAAGCAGCTTTTGAAGGAGACAAACCCGTGGCTGTCATTCACCGCTTCGAAGAGCTGCCTCCAGGCTCCACCCTTATTTTTTATCGCTACTGTGACCACGAAAATGCAGCATACAAGCAGGTATTCTTGTTGTTTACTGTGCTGCTGCCTCAAGATGAAATTGAGAATAAGCAGAGTCTGAAGGAGGTGGAGGAGATTGTGCAAGATTATGTTAAAGAAAGGCTGGTGGGCTCCAGCAACCAAACAGCCTTCAATGAGATGGACACTGACAAGTACGGTGGACTGTGGAGCCGTATCTCCCATCTTGTCTTGCCTGTGGTGTCTGAGAAGGAAGTAGAGCAGAAAGGATGCTGATGAACTAAGCTGGCATCAAAGAGGAAGTCAGGATACCGCTTTGGACCAGCCTGATCCTTCTTGACACTGTGCAGGAGCTATGATACAGAGAAGTAACATGTAGATAAAGTGTGTGTCCTGTTATATTTCAAATAAGGACTTGCTTTAAAATAAAAAAATTAAGTTTGTATTAATCTCTCTCTGTAAGAGATGAGATTGTATTCAAGCTGCAGTCCAATGTTGATGATTCAGGTTAACTGCTCTCAAAGATGTCCAGCACTGAAGTTTTTTACACGTGTACATGTACAGGCTTTTCATAAGGATGTGACGGTGATGTTTCACCACAAATTCATATACATTCGACTGATCTGTGTTCTCTTAGTTCTGTATCATAAAACTTTTGCTCAACAGCTTTTTAACAGACATTTCCCATCTGAGAAGAATTTGATGAATGATCAGCAGGCATTACACTTGTTCCTTTAGAACTAACAGAAAAGTTGTTACTTTTCTGTTACTTCCAAATGTTTGATTGCATTTTTCTATTAGCTCCTCAACGTCTTGTCCTGTATCAAATCTCCCCGACGACTGCTGTCTTGCTTTATATTTCAGTTTTATGTCTCCATGGAGATTTGTGTCCCTTCATTTAATTCTCTTTTGTACATGATTGGTTTGGTTTTGCACTAAAGATGTTTGATTTTGCTTTAAGTATCCATTTTATCAAGAATACTGGCTTTTATGAAGATAAATATTTTATATTCTGTGTTTTTCTGAATGTGTATTTTTGTTATATATTGTCTCTTTCCTAGATTGAAATAATTTTTGATAGCTCTGTACATATATTGGATATAAAAAAAAATTTGTTTTTTTGCACCTGTTGTCAAGAAACCACTGAAATGTACTTACAATGTTGTCAACTTATAAACATACAGGTTCTCACTAGGTGATTTGAATTTGTAAAAATATTTTGACTAAATATTAGTCAGCAAGTCACAAAATGTGCCTTAAACACTCAAATGGAGAATATCAGACTATATTTAAAAAATAGCAACACACTCATCAATCATTTGAGTCTGTATTTTGACAACATCACAACTCAAACAAGGTTTCTTGTAGACAGATTTGTGCAAATTTAAATGACAAAATACAGAAAAGTGTTCTTTCCTGTGATACAGTTCATTCCTCTGATGTTATCCCTCTGAGATGAATGTTGTTGTGCTTATATGAACACATGTACATTTTCAATAAAGATTATTTTGATATGTCCCACAGTTGTGTTTCTTCACAGTATGCTTATTTCTGTATCGGTGGGAGAGAAAGTAGAAGTTGTCCTCTAGTGACACCGATCACTGTGGACTTCCTCATGTAGCCGTTTATTAATTGTTAAATGGATCGTCTGGGTATTTTGAAGTGGGGTTGTATGAGGAACTTATGATAGTACACAAGAGGAGCAAAGCACTGCTGTGGACAGGATCAGCAGAATGTGTGCCCCATTAAAAAGTCCCACCTTAATAAATCAACTTGTTTAAGTGTACAATATAGTGAGCATGTTCTCTAGGCGCTTTACTTTGCTGTAAGGCAGCCCTTTCCCTTGGTGGTAAGGGAACATGGTGAGAACATGCTCATAATAGTATATATTTACATGGGTATTGTTTTATGTGGTTAAAACTGCTGGTCCTGTCCGCAGCAGTGCTTTGCTCTACTTCTGTGCCAGGACTTCTGTCTGCTTCTCCAAAGTGGGAGTACGCTGATATCTGTCTACTGCAGATAACACACTGACTATGTATAAGTGCCTCATACAACCCCACTTAAAAAAGAACTGTCACTTTTAGATGCTGCAACATCGTCAGTGTTGTGCATAGAAACAAGGAGGTCAGCTAAGTGGTTAGTTCTTCCTCCTTCTTGGAGAGGATTAATAATTGGGGCAGTTATTAGTTAGTTATTACAAATATATATATAATAGGGGCAAATTATTTTTTAAAACTCCTGTATATATGTATGTCTTCTTCTGTAAACAACTGTGATTTGATTTACACATTAACAATTTCTGTTTTGGAATTAAATGGCAAATACAAGAAACAGATTGTCTGTGTAGATTTGCCAGTATTGATATAGATATTCCACCTACTGCATTTCAAGGTCTTAAAGTTTGGAGGTAATTTATGGCGATCTGTAACACATCAAACCAAATTTGTTCACGTAGTCACCATATCGCAGTTTTAGACTCTCAGTGCAGAACAAAAAGGGAGTAAAATTAGATAAAGTTGTCGTAAAGATAAAGGATATAACACAGGGCTTTAATGAAATTAAGAAATGAAGACAGTTGAAAGGAAAAGCAACAATTAAAACTCAGCTGAATTCAGTAATGCACTTTTGTAAAAATGAGTTTACAGTGTGATGACATAGGTGCTATTTATTGAACTGCCTATATTTATTGAATTGCCTATGAAAGTACCAATGAGGATTAATATTTATATTAATATTTAATATATATAGTTTTATATGACGTTTGATGTAAGTATATTGAGACACACATTATATTCATCCTTACACACTGAACTCTGAACATTTCCATGACCTCATACTCTTGGCATCAACAACAGGCTGAACGATGAGGTGGAACAACAACAAAAGTGGAATTGTGTGTCATGATTGAGTGATATTATTTTATAGCATTAGGAATACACTACTTCCGTATAGCAAGGCTTGTTTTTCATAAGAGAAGTACATTCCACACAGTTACGAGGGCATGATCACACCACTTAAACATTCCCTCACTGATCACTGTGCCTGGCACAAGGAGATACATAAATATAGGCAGGAGTAATATGAGCAAATATTTGCAGGTTCACATTGATGACAGGCTTGACTGATTTATTAAACTTCTTTGTAAATGAAAAAACCCTTAGAGATGTTAAACATTAACCCTGGAACATTATCCAGTCTGTTTTGTCTAACCGTTAAGACATAAATTAGACAGTGTAGCATTTTCAAATTAGGTGTTAGGTGTTATTTTAAAGTTTTGAGATTACTTTTGGCTCATGAGGCACCAGGCGGTTAAACACAACTTCACATTATCAACATACATTTGAATAAAATTCACAAAAGCAACAATTTGCAATCAATAATCCAAAAGTGCGTGACGACGTAGATAAATATATAACATATGAATAACAACTGTGAATCAAAGTGCCAGCACGTCTTCATTTTTATCCTAAAAATATCCCAACAATGACAGCTGCAGTGAAAGACATGGTTCCAACGTTGAATATTACTGAGACAGCAATAACAGTCACTTTGCATGCACTGAGCTCCTGAAATTCAGAGGTGCAAGAGTGAAAGACAGGCATGACCTTGCATTTTTACTGTAATGCATGATTTGCTAGATGTGAAAAAGTGTTATCAAAACATGATTTGGACAGGTCCTCACCTTTTTTCTCTGTTGCCTCCATTTCGCATTATGTGACCTCCCTGTAAAAGAAAATAGTAAGCGATATAATTTTGTTCATCATAAGGTTTCCATATTGTATTTCATGCAAGAAATGATATACAAGCAGTATTATACTACAAGTTATTCACCTAGTTGTCTTATCCCCAGTTTTGTGTTCTTGTAAACATTCAGTATGAAGACCCAAATTACAAACAGGAAAATCCACGCTACGTAAGCAATCATCACTATGAGAAGCCAAGATTCTTTCCGTTTCTTTCTGTAGTCTTCAATCTCCAAAACACCCATAAAGACGACAGCAGCTGTGTGTAAAACAGATGTTGAAATTAAAACAGGAAATGGCAACTATCTGAAGAGATGCGAGCTGTGACATTGATTGTCTCTGATGTTTTAAAGCAATAGTTTGACATGTTGGTGTCTAATAACGATGAAAAAAATGCCTCCCAAAATAATAATCTTTAAAGGACCTGTGCTAGCATGAAGGAGACATTATACCATGGCCACAAAACAGGTGAATGACACATAAGGCCTGAACATACATACTGTACATACTTCAATAAGTGGTCTGTGTCTGCAGTTTAATGTTTTGACTCTACATCAGAATTCAAAAATAGATAGGTGTGCACAACCACATGATGAGAATAGGACCAAGCAAGGTGAATACAGCTCAAACAAACAGTGCATGTACAGTCAATGTGTACAGTCAATGTACTTTTCTGTACACACATTTTGTGCTTTTTTTTGCATAGATGAAAACTCATCTGGCCACACGAACTGTACACTGGCCTTTACACACAGAAAGAATCCAAATTTCAAAAAATGTCAAACTATTGCTTAAAAGATATTTAACAAATATCAAAATAAATGCAGTAAAGTTTACTACTGTTGACATTAAAATGAAGTAAATCTTACTTATAAGACTGATATGGACGACAGAGCACAATTTGTCAGCAAGGTCACAGATCTCCTTTCTTAAATAGAACAAAAGAGAAACAAATTGTATATGTTTGTTATATGTATATGTATATGTTTGTTAATGTAATAGTCAGGTCAAATATTCAGGCTGAAGAAAAGGAGTTGAACTTACAGTTCATGACTGGGTCCAATAGGCAGAGAGACGATTATCAGCTCTATTATATTAATCGCTATTGCCACAGACACAAGAGCAACAAGAGTGACCTAAACATACACACACACACAGAAGAAGTCACACATACAGACACTCACATTAAAAATAAGATTCAGAAATGTGGATGTAGATATAAATAAATCTTGTACACCACTAATATTACTCACTCTAAGGGGATTATCCACACAAAACAACACCAGGGTCGATATTTCAAGTGCACCACAAAGCTGACTGCATGTTATCTTAAACACCTACAAAAAAAATAAACATTTAATTATCTTAATAAATCTTAATAGTTATTTTTCATTTGTTTTTAAAGGCACCGATACAAAAGCACAGTTCAACAAGAACATAACATTTATAGTCTATGCTGAGTAGCAATGCTTGTCCCCAGATGGGTTTTTAGGTTAAAAAATTTAAACTACATTTTAAACAATAAAGATATAAAATATAAAATATATATGTACAAAATGCACTAACACCATTAAAGTTAAAATATTTATTTTTATTTTTGGTAGGCATTTATTTCTTAAAAAGTCATTCAATTAATTTTAATTCTGTAATTACCTCTCTATATCGAGTATTTTTTATTGTTAGTGGCGGTGTCTGCCATTTCAGATTCAACTCACCTACATATGCACAGGATTTACACTGTGTGGGATGAGGGACTCCATAAACAGTTGCAACTACAGCACAATCAACTCATGCCTTACCTTAATTAGACGACGAGAAAATGGGCTGTCGGTGAGGGTGATTGTGAGTATATTAGACAATTCCTGAAGAGGGAGAGCAAATGAGAAATTCATTTTCTTGTATATATTTTTGCCAACAGTGTCTCACCATGTGACAGTGGTAAGACTACCACGTAACAGCATTTACTGATTGATGTGAGTTTATAAACACCATACCTCTTTCACTACCACCAAAAGAATGATAAAAGCCATCATCACGGTAGCTGTTTGAAGATATTTCTAGAGAAACAATAAAGAGTTGTGTAAATGAAAGCTTTTAAAGTTTATATATTCATCCAAAGATTTATACACAATATCAGAAAGCAATCAAATACACGTTTGTGTCCCTCCTTACCCCTTACCTTATGTGTGTCCTTTTCTGGAGGAGTTGTACTTGGCTTTGTAGTACTTGTTGGAGTACCTGTTTGAGTACTTACTGGAGTACTTGTTGGAGTACTTGTTGGAGTACTTGTCGGAGTACTTGTTTGAGTACTTGTTGGAGTACTTCTTGGAGTACTTGCTGGAGTACTTGTTGGAGTACTTGTTTCAGTACTTGTTTGAGTACTTGTTTGAGTACTTGTTGGAGTACTTGTTGGAGTACTTGCTGGAGTACTTGTTGGAGTACTTGTTGGAGTACTTGTTGGAGTACCTGTTTGAGTACTTGTTGGAGTACTTGTTGGAGTACTTGTTGGAGTACTTGCTGGAGTACTTATTGGAGTACTTGGTGGTAGTGTTGTGGTGTCTGGAGGTAAAACAACATTCACATCCACTGGTTCCCAGAATGTAAGATAACTACGAAGAAATGTGGCTCTGAAACATATAATAGTGTCATTTTAAAGTATTTTGCTCTGCATTGTTATATTAAATAAAACTGAAGCAGGTCAACAGGTTGACTTTTGGACGTTTATGTATGTATACCTGAAAATGATGTCTAACTCTGCTCCCTCCGCTGTCCAGTTAACTTTGATCAAAGTCCTGTCTATATTGTTTGAATGAGAAACAGCAGAGCCCTAAGGAGATGGACAAAAACAAAAACAAATCAATAAATGTGTTAGCTAAAATGAATTCAGAAAGCATCAGTGTTAAGTTAACCAGTTAATCAATTCAGTACACTTACTACCTCTAATAGTAATTAAAATGGGATGGTTACTTACTTCTAAATTACTGCACCGTAGGAGTTTGGTTTTTCCAGGCTCAAGCAGGATAAATTTTCCAACAGGATTGCCTCCGTCCAACATGCCTTTCTCTTGAGCCTTCAACATAAATCCCATGAATGTTTCAGATGACTTGCTCTGGAGAGAAACTGGAAAATGATTTGAAGATCATCAGGGCAAAGAGTCAGAAGATGAAGACAGAGTAGTAATAATCTTGCACTTAGTGAATGACCACTGCAACAAAGATGATAGACAAGCTTCCAGGAAAAGTCAGGTGAGTCTATACCTGTAATAGGCTCGTTCCTTTGGCCCAATTTGTAAGTGACCTTAAAGGGTGGTTCAGTGCTCTGAGGGACAACAGGTACCCCCCTCCTTTTATGCACAGGTAACATTGATTTACATGTATCTTCATCTTCGGGGGCACCAGCTGCATACCCATGCACCTTTGTGATGATGCAAAGGCCAATCAAAATCCACAACCACATCTGTAAAACAAGTGTGCAATACCATTTGTAAATTCCTAAAACAAACATTTCTTTTTAAAAATGCAGTCCCTGAAGCTAAGATTTAGAGGGCTCTGATACATTTTTCGATTGTTACAGCTCTCTCTGCTGGTGGTGTTAAATTACAAGAGTGATTATCAAGGGTGTTGACATCATTATACACCATTTTTGGTGGCAGTAGGACACCAACAGAGCTACAATTCCCACGCTTTTCAGCCAAATATGGATGTTAAGTCAGCCCTTTAACCTCATAGCCATTGTTTCATTGCAAATGCAATTTGCTGGAATACAGAGCCAATACAAGGATTATCACTCTCAGAATCACTTACTCTCAACAACAGGTTTTTTCTCTTACCTTAAGATAAAGTAGTGTTGTATACAACATCCAACACCATGAAACCACAAGTTAAGTTCAAAATTGCTGTTCAAGTCTTAAGGAGAAACCTTAGGAATGTAAGAAAGTAATCCTCCTCCTAGAAGAGTCTGATATGCAGTGTGTGCTGGAGAGCAGGGCAACAGCTCAGTAGAGCGAAGGAGGAAGTTATGACTTCTGATTAAAGGTCAATCTAAGTGCATGGTTGAACCCGCCTATGGGAAGAGCTAAAATGATAAACAACATAATTACTTCTTCTTTACTTAAGTCTTCTCTTTTCATGCAACTCTGTACTTATACTCCACTACAATTTAGAAGGAAATATTTAACTTTTTAATACAATTATTTTACAGCTTTAGTTATCAGTTACCTGATTAATTAAGATTTTTACATTCAAACATACAAAAATGAGCTCTGTGTGTGTTTGAATGCAAACATGTAAGATATTTGCTCATCACTCCCAAATATCTCAATGTAAACATATCTGTGGGGAGTGACGAGGTTAGAGCCTAGACGCCAAACTCTAACAATATTCTGCTGCTGTAATGAAGTTTTCAACATGAGTTGTCTGACTTAGTCACGGAAAATTCCAGCTGCCCTACTGTGTTTGTTAGCACTATTCTCTTCTTCTTCTGTCCTAAAACTATCTGAGTCCCAGAAAACAAATCAGCTTCAGTTCCTGGTGTTTAGATTGGTAAAATCTACAATCCACACTGATATTCATTGTCTTAGCATTGTATGCACAATATTATGTATTTTGCCAAATGTTTGATCCAGAGGACTAGGGTTCAAATCTTCAAATCAAGTGCTTCTATTTATTAAAAAAACAAACATCCAAATGCAATCTGCTTGGACCCTGTCAATGGCACATGTACAGTAACTATATTTATCAATTGGATACTGTTCATTTTTCTTTGAATAATATAGTACAATAATATATTATAATATTTATTTACTTTAGTTTAGTTTTAAAAGCTCCTCCACGCTGGTCCCTCAGCATGGAGACAGGATCACTCTCTCTGCAGACCTCCTCAATCGCCTCCTGTGAGGTTGAAGATATTTGAGCAGGAATGAGAATAACATTTTTACAACTATTACGAATTCTAGAGCTAAACTTGATTTGTTAATTATTAGCATCTTTTTACTACTACTGAGCTTCAGTAGTTAATAACAAACAAATAAATTTGGGCCATAAAAGGAAAATAATTTGTCATTTGACAGCTGTTAAAGCACGTCCAGGCAATGCCACCACCATACACCTTTGTGTAGTGCATGTGCATAAGGGCGGGCATTGCTCAGTGCTCACCCAGTGACAGCATCATCCTGGATAAACATCCTGGTGCCTGTGGAAGAATCACAATGACCATACTTAAGCAAATAAGCACTGGACACTGATGACCACCAGCAAAACTGTTTTTTTACCTGTGAGCAATGCAAGCTGAGACTAAATATATATGCTGCAAAGACATCAAACTCCAAGTAGACCCTCAAGTGAGTGTCAGTTTTTGCTGCCATTTTTTTAATATTACATTTTGTGCAACATAGAACTACTAGATCCGTCTCCCCTCACCATCAATGGTGACTTAGTGGAGAGAGTGCGCACTTTCACCTTCCTGGGCACCACCATCTCTGCTGACCTGCCCTGGTCCGCTAACACCAAGGCTGTCGTCAAGAAGGCTCAACAGCATCTGCACTTCCTGAGAGTGCTCAGGAAGAATAACATAAACCAGAAGCTGCTGTTAACCTTCTACCGCTCCTCTATCGTGAGCATCCTGACCTACTGCACCTTGGTGTGGTTCTCCCTCTGCACTGAGGCAGACCGGAAGAAGCTCCAGAGAGTAGTCAAGACAGCGCAGAAGATCGTGGGCTGCCCCCTCCCCTCCCTCAAAGACATATACACATCTCGCTGCCTCAGCAGAGCACAGACCATTATCAGAGACAGCACCCATCCCGCCCACCACCTGTTTGACCTGCTGCCCTCTGGCAGACGCTACACGTGTATTAGAGCCAAGACAAACAGACTCAGGAACAGTTTCTTTCCGAAAGCCATAACAGTGCAATAACTTTACCTTCACAAACTTCCTGTGCAATAATCTTACCTATGTGTCACATGCAATAACCTAATGTGCAATAATCCCGTCATGTAACATCCTGCTCTTACCATTTGCTATGCAAACACCAGCAGGATGCAGCATTCACATTTTATGAATACCTTAAGTTAAGTTAGAGCCTAGACGCCAAACTCTAACAATATTCTGCTGCTGTAATGAAGATTTCAACATGAGTTGTCTGACTTAGTCACAGAAAATTCCAGCTGTTATTGTAGCCCTACTGTGTTTGTTAGCACTATTCTCTTCTTCTTCTGTCCTAAAACTATCTGAGTCCCAGAAAACAAATCAGCTTCAGTTCCTGGTGTTTAGATTGGTAAAATCTACAATCCACACTGATATTCATTGTCTTAGCATTGTATGCACAATATTATGTATTTTGCCAAATGTTTGATCCAGAGGACTAGGGTTCAAATCTTCAAATCAAGTGCTTCTATTTATTAAAAAAACAAACATCCAAATGCAATCTGCTTGGACCCTGTCAATGGCACATGTACAGTAACTATATTTATCAATTGGATACTGTTCATTTTTCTTTGAATAATATAGTACAATAATATATTATAATATTTATTTACTTTAGTTTAGTTTTAAAAGCTCCTCCACGCTGGTCCCTCAGCATGGAGACAGGATCACTCTCTCTGCAGACCTCCTCAATCGCCTCCTGTGAGGTTGAAGATATTTGAGCAGGAATGAGAATAACATTTTTACAACTATTACGAATTCTAGAGCTAAACTTGATTTGTTAATTATTAGCATCTTAGTCTCTATTTACTCAGGAATAATATGAGATTTTTTTTTTACTACTACTGAGCTTCAGTAGTTAATAACAAACAAATAATTTTGGGCCATAAAAGGAAAAGAATTTGTCTTTCTTTCTGACAGCTGTTAAAGCACGTCCAGGCAATGCCACCACCATACACCTTGACCTTTGTGTAGTGCATGTGCATAAGGGCGGGCATTGCTCAGTACTCACCCAGTGACAGCATCAATCTGGATAAACATCCTGGTTCTCAGCCTGTGGAAGAATCACAATGACCATACTGACGCAAATAAGCACTGGACACTGATGACCACCAGCAAAACTGTTTTTTACCTGTGAGCAATGCAAGCTGAGACTAAATATATATGCTGCAAAGACATCAAACTCCAAGTAGACCCTCAACTGAGTGTCAGTTTTTGCTGCCATTTTTTATATTACATTTTGTGCAACATAGAGCTACTAGCTTTATTTACTAATCAAACTAGATTTCTCCTCAGGGTAGCTGAGGAGGGTTCAACCTCTACCTGTGTGCAGTAATTGGTAGCTTGGGCTAAAATGAAGGAGCTGATAGAATACTTGTTTAGTAATGAACTATATAGGCTCCATCCCCACCATGACACTGATGAGGACAAGCAGTTACAGATAATGGATAGATGGATGAACTATATAACAAAATATAAATAACTGTCAGTAACATCAATAACAAACAGTAGAGGGCAGCAATACGCTTCTAAATCAGAGCCACCCCCAGCGTTTCCCTTTTTTATCATTGAGTAAACTGACAACCCCTGGCATAAGTGACATATTTTATGGATATTTTATATTATATTCAGTGCATGATGTTAATAGTATATGTTGGGACAAGAAACACCTTTACCAAGGAGACAACCCATGGAGACATAAAATGTTATAAGGTTTAATAAGAGTTCAGAAGCAATACAGAGCTACACACTTGCAAGAAGATCAGAGCAATGTTCAAACTGGCTGACAAAGAGAAGTAGAAAACAGAAACATGTATTTATATCTATATGTAAGTAATGTACGTGACTAGACAAAGCAAATCTGAGAGACTGACAGGGAAAGTTCACCCTTGCCTATGAGTGAAAGGTATTTCACCGGTCACAAACAGAGCTGTTTTAGATCAGTTTTGTGGTTACATGTGTGGTTGCAGCTGTGTGTGTGCAACGTGAGAAAGAAAGGGGAATGTTTCAGATGAACTACACACTACAACATGTCTTCTGGTCAGTAGAGGAAAGAAAATTTTGACAAGTTAAGGAATTGATGGTAAGATCGGCACTGCCTGGCTGAATCTCTGGCACCATGATATAAAGGCTTACTGTTGTCAGTTATCAAGCACTTGTAATTGAAACATGAACTGCAAATAAAAAGGACTAAGATGAAACTCATCAAGTTTATTAATTTTTGTTTAACAATACTGTTCAAACATTTCTCCTCTTTCTCTAGAGTAATTGTTTTTATTCAATACGTTTTCTTTTGAACACTGACATACAAAACATGGTGAGTTCCATGAGTAACATTCACCAGATTAGGACAAAAAAGGACCACACAGGTATAAAGGATGAACTCTACTGAGCCTTTGAGTACACCATTCTGTAAACGGATGACTTGGATATGTGTATACATGTAATGTGGAATTAAGAGCGTATGTGCTGTCTCCTTACATGTTACATTGTCTCTCTGTTAAAAGTACTCCAAGTCAGAATTTAGACCAAATAAATTTTAAAATGAGGTGGTTAGCATTCAAAGTTTTATATAGATTTGAAAATGCAGTTTAAAATTAATTTAAATTTCTTTTACTTTTACATTTGGTAGATGCTCATAATTAAAAACAAAAAATAACTTCAAAGTCATCATGTTTTTTATTACACAGAGACAATGAGAATTGCATACAAATATGTTTACATTGCTTTTTACAGAGTGGGTCTTTATTGACGTTTGTCCATTAAATTCTATTCTACACTAACCTGAACCTAAACCTGTACCGTAGTAAGTGAAGACTCAGCCTCACAAACATGAGGATGAGGAAAACTTTTAATTAATGCTAAATCATTTTGCACTGTCAGCATATTTGTTATAATGACTCCTCTGCCACTGCAACTAATTAATAATATTTTTACATGCCCATGAAAAACGTGACCTCCTTTCATTGACTACTTAATTTTATGATTTTTTTTTTTTTTTTTTTTTTTTTTTTTTTTTTAAATTTTTTTTTTTTTTTTTTTTTTTTTTTTTATATCCTTTTTTTTTTTTTTTTTTTTTTTTTGGGGGGGGGGTCTCCCTTTTTTTTTTTTTTTTTTTTTTTTTTTTTTTTTTTTTTTTTTTTTTTTTTTTTTTTTTTTTTTTTTTTTTCCCCCCCCAACGGGGGGTCTAGGGGGGGGGGGTTTCCCCCCTTTAAAATATTGTAACCCCCCGGGGAAAAATTTTTTTTTGTCTTTTGGGCTATACAAATAAAATTTGATTGATTGATTGATTGATTGACTACATTTATGAAACAATCTGAGTCAAATCCCATACAACAAAGGTTTAACACAGACACACACACGGCAATAAACAGAAAAAGATATTAAACTGAATTCACAAATTTACATAATGCACACTGGATTTTTTAAATCAGTAAGTGCAGAAATACATGCATGGAACTTATACGCTTAAACAGCAATTAGTACATTGATCCACGCGAGAAGGTTTGCAATCTAACCTGCTGTTCTTCGACTGGATTTTGACGATTGAACATTTGATGCAGCATTGACTTCAAATGTCTCCTAAACTTCACACCAACAAATGCATAAAAGACAGGGTTCAGGCAGCAGTGGGAGAAAGCAATAAGGCGGGACACATAGTATGCATAGTCAATCTGGATGCTTATTTCACATTTATGAAATGGTGGAACCACATTGTCGGCCAAATTCCTCAGAAAAATGAGCACATTGTACGGCACCCAGCCAAGGAAGAACACAGCCACAATACAAAAGACTAACTTGACTGCTCTGTTTTTTGTGTGAGATCTTGTTTTCCTGATTCTCCTCAGTATTCGAATGTAGCAAAAAGCCATCACTGCAAAAGCAACCAAGAAGAAAATATTCTGTTGAGAGGTACCAATTATTTTCCACAGGGTAGTATTGTAGTCACAGCCCATGGAGTGCTCACCATTGAGGGGGATTGAGACAAGGGAGCTATAGAGCAGGGAGGGCATGGCTGCTCCAATGCTCATCATCCACAGTAGGAAAGAGAAAAAAATCCCGATGCTGATGTTCTGTGTGTTCAGACCAGAGAGTGGATGGACCACAGCCAGATACCTGTAGACAGTCATGATGGTCAAGAAGAGGATGCTGCTGTAAAATCCAGTGAAGAAGACAAAAGACACGATTTTGCAGAGGGTCTCTGAAAACAACCATCCCCAGACGTGGTAAATCGCCCAGAAGGGAAGGCCGGTGGTGAAGACGAGGTCAGAGATGGCCAGGTTTAGAATGAAAATGTTGGTGAGAGATTTGAGGTTTTCGTATAACGCCAGGATAACAAGGACAAGGACGTTTCCGATGATGCTCAGTACAATCACAACCGAGAAGAAAATAGGAATGGCAATGGATGTGAATCTGGCCACCTCATGTTTTTCACAGACTTGATCCTCGTAGTCATAGTCATAGTTATATTGGCTTTCATTTGAAGAGTCATTCATCGCTGTTAAACTGGATCCTGGAAAATAAATAGAGGCTTAGTTGATGCATTACTGTAGGTTTTTCACATCTTTATACTTCAAGTGATTGATTTCAGAAATGTAATTGTTTAATGTAAATAGAGTAGACATAAGAGGGATTATAAGAGTAATAATGATGAAGGTCTTTTTACAATCGCAGTATACTGAAGGAAGATGCACTTCATGACAGGTTACACTGGAATGCCTTTTATGAGCATAATAATGAGCTTAATAGCATGATAAAGCAAAAACTGGACTTACCTCTTGCTTAGTGGGACAGATATGTTGGTGGATGTGATGTCTTCTGTCTACTCAATTGAGAGGAGTTGCTTTAACCTTTTCATAGGTTGTGTTTTCTCTTCCTGCTTCTGATCTAACCTGACTTGTTTTACTAGGCTTTGCCCACAGCACAGGTTGACCTGTGGTTGTGGCTGTTTATTTGGCCCATATCTTTGCTGAAGGAAATGTGCCAACTTTCACATAATAAAACCAAACAAGAAATTCTAAACTCAATGACCAATAGATTTTTTTTAATAGAACTTTAACAGATAAGAGAACCCCCATATATGACCATGTGTTACCACATGAACTGGGACCATTCTCCAAAAGAAATCTTAGAATCAAATGTCTCAAAATCTGGGCAAGTAAAACTAAAACTGCATGGCTGGATACAATTTGTGGGAAGGGGAAAGGATATGTGTGTTTTTACTTAGGGTGAATGACCCATAATGAAACTTTTAGAAATGAGAAATAAAACTTTATGGTCTCCTGCAGCAATGTATGGTTGTACTTTCATAACACACAAGCACAAAAAACTTCCTAGTATAGTATGGTCAAGCTTCAAAAACACTGGATCCTATATTTTCAATTAGAGCCTGCCTGCGTGGATGCTCATGTCTTTGAAACTCCAGGCCACCGACTGTAAAATGTGCTTATAAAATGCGTAGTCTTCAAGTTTGAACTGAGATTTCAGGTGTTTTCACAGTCTTGACAAAGCTCTTCCAGAGCCACAGAAAATATCACATTACTCTGATTCAAAAAAGTTTAGACGCCGTTTAAAATGCACATAAAACAGAATCAAATTCAGAATAAAAAACATTAAAAAACAGTTTCAACATTAGATATCTTGTATTTGTACTGTATACATTTGAGTATGTTTTACAGCATCCCTAAAATCAGCGTGGCTTTTGTTACGTGTCATTATATATTTTGTTTCTATCCCTTTGTATGTGTCTGCCATGTCTCTATGTTTAAGGTGCAGTTCCCTGAGGGATGATTGAGGGCACCTGCATGAAGCTGTGGGTGCGGCCTATATACAGTAAGTGGATCCTCCCTCCGCCCTCTCTCTCTCAACTCCCTGGCACAAGATCCCAGCCTTTGTTTGTGTTGCACTTCTTTTTGTTGTAAATAAATGTTATTCTTTCGCATCGTACTTAGTATGGTGTCCCTTAATGTGTTGTGACTTTGAGCCGGTCGTAACACTTTAAAAAATTAGACCTTGCTACAGCCATTACTACCTTACTTACTACCTTACTACCTTACAGCCTTACTACCTTACTACTACCATTGATATGATAATAATAATGATAATAATAATAAACTTTATTTATATAGTACTTTTCAAAACACAGTTACAAAGTGCTTTACAAGACAATAAAACACAATAAAACAACCCACAAAAACACCAATAGCAAAACGTTAAAAGCAATAAATCAATAAAAATTAAAATAAAATGTGACATAGAGCATAAAAAAGTCAGCTACAGGCCCTTTTTTAAAAGTATGTTTTTAAAAGCAATTTGAAAGTTGACACAGAGTCTGCAGCCCTGATCTCCTCAGGCAGGTCATTCCACAGTTCCAAATTCGAAAAAAGTTGGGACACTGTGTAAAATCAAAATAAAAACAGAATGCAATGATTTGCAAATCTCAGAAACCCATATTTTATTCCCAATAGAACATAAACAACATATCATGTGTTGAAACTGAGACAATTTACCATTTCATGGGAAATATTAACCCATTTTGAAATTGATGGCAGCAACACATCTCAAAAAAGTTGGGACAGGGGCAACAAAAGGCTGGAAAAGTATACGGCACAAATCAAAAACAACTGGAGGAGCATTTAACAGTTAATTAGATTAATTGGCAACAAGTCAGTAACATGACTGGATATAAAAGGAGCATTTCAGAGAGACATCTCAGATGTACTGTAAAGATGGGCAGAGGTTCACCAATCTGCGACAAACTACGTCTAAAAATTGTGTAACAATTTAAAAAAAAATGTTCCTCAGCGTAAAATTGCAAAGACTTTGAAGATCCCACCATCTGTTGTGGAGAAATTGCTGAAAGTCAATGGCACCAGGTCAGGAGGGAAGAAAGCGTTCAGGAGCCTCTGATGTCTTATGCTGTAATATTTATTGACTTTAAACCCATACAGATGACGCCACAAATACTATACGCCCAAAATAGTCAAAGGGAATGCATTTACCCATGTTAGTGTTCACCTTCAACTCATTCTAGTCTGGAGACACTGTTGTCTGTTCATGCAAATGGAACGTCAACAGTTAGCTATCTATTATGTCTAGGAGGCCAGCATTCAGTTTCTTCGACCCTGGTCAGCAGGCAACTTTGAGATAGGCTGGCACCTGCACTCCTTCAGCAATCCAAACAGCGACCTCACACACCAAAGAGAGAGTCTTCTCTGATCTGGCTTAGTGCTGTAGATGTCTATGACCCCAAGGCCCATGCGCGGCCCTGTGTAACCAAAGGATAGAAAATTCCATATAACCATCTACAGTGTAAAATATCATCAAACATTCAGAGAATCAGGAGGAGTCTCTGTGCGCAAAGGACAAGGTCATAGGTCAAAACTGTATGCTTGTGATCTTCGGGCCCTCAGGTGGCACTGGATTAAAAACAGGCATGATTCTTGACTGGAAATCACTGCATGGGCTCAGAAACACTTCCAGAAATCACTGTCTGTGAACACAGTTCAACGTGCAATCCACAAATGCAAGTCAAAGCTGTATCATACAAAGAAGAAGTCATATGTGAACACGAACCAGAAATTCCGCCGTCTTCTCTGGGCCAAAGCTCATTTAAAATGGTCTGAGTAAAAATGGAAAACTGTTCTGAGGTTAGATCAATCAAAATTTTAAATTATTTTTGTAAACCATGGGCGCTGTGTCCTGCGGACTAAAGAGAAGAAGGACCATCCAGCTTGTTATCAGTGGACAGTTCAAAACTCTTCATCTCTGATGGTATGGGGTTGCATTAGTGCCTATGCCGTGGACAGCTTACACATCTGGAAAGGTACCATCAATGCTGAAAAGTACATAGAGGTTTTAGAGCAACATGCTTGCATCCAGACAACATCTCTTTCAGGGAAGGCCTTGCATATTTCAGCAAGACAATGCTAAACCACATACTGGATCCTTCACAACATCATGGCTTTGCAGGAGAAGAGTCCGGGTGCTGAACTGGCCTGCCTGCAGTTCAGACCTTTCACCAACAGAAAATATTTGGCACCTCATAAAACGAAAAATCCAGCAACGAAGGCCCAGGACTGTTGAGCAGCTAGAATCCAGCATTAGACAAGAAATGGACAACATTCTTCTCCCAAAACTCCAGGAAGTGATCTTCTCACTTCGCAGACAGTTGTTGAAAGACGAGGGGATGCTATACAACGGTGGGCCTCGCTCTGTCACAACTTTTTTGAGATGTGTTGCTGCCATCAATTTCAAAATGAGCTAATATTTTCCATGAAATGGTAAAATGTTTCAGTTTCAACATGTGATATGATGATGTTTTTATTTACAATTTACACAGCGTCCCAACTTTTTTGGAATTGGGGTTGTATTTGGACCGTGGGACAACTAGGAATGAAGCACCTGAGTATCTCAGGTGGTGAGAGGGGACACAGGGTACTAAAAGTTGGGTGTTATCATATTAAATATCACAATACACTATGTATGATATATGAGGAACTTGGTATGGTGGACAGGGGTAGAGCTGCATTAAATATATTTGAAAGCTGCGTAGTAGTAAAGTAAATTTATATTATTTTATTTTATCCAAATTATTCTGATGCCGTCAAATCAACAAAGGACCACCGAGAAGTGGGACAAGCCTGTCACTGATCACATGACACCTCTGTTTACTCCAAACGATCCAGTTTTAAGGTCCCGCCTACCAACCTCGTAGTCATTGGTCCGAGGGCTACATGTCGCTTTGTCATTGGATGACACGACGTCAATCACCACACTTTCAACAAGTTTGTTAGCACGCATAAAACGACCTGGGTTGTTATGGACTTGAGCCATATCTGTAAAAGTATGTCAAAAGTCGTTATTCTCTTCTTATTCTTTCACAGACAACTATCTAGAAACATGTTGGACTGTCTAAGTTATCGTTTGTCGCTCATGTCACGGTTGTTTTCAAAAATGTCCGTCAAAGTAGCACTGAGTTAAAGCTAAATATAACGTCTCTGAGACAGCTGCAAAAGCACAAAAGTCGTCTGTAAAAGCTCGAGCTGCCAGCTGTGTGTTATCGTCTGTCGTTATTTGATGTTTAAAAGTATTATTACCGCTGTAAGAGTTGATAGTTGGTGTTTTAAAACTGTTCTTCAAACTGTTGAACTCTCGTTAACCTAGTTAGCTGTGAGCTAACTACAGTCTTAACGTTAGATCATAAACTGGCTTTACTACAGTGTAGATGTAATAAAGTCTTACATTGCCACAGTATACCCGCTTTCATAACGTTATAATGAGATGTCATAACAATATACTTATGCCCAACTCATGACATGATTTGTTTACTTCCTCATAGCTCACTAACAGGAGGTTACAGGAGGTGGAAACTGTGACATTAGCACCTCCACAATATCCAGTAACACCTGCAATAAACACCATGAATGTCATCATTTTCACTATTTTTTGTTGTTTAGTTTATCAGAGAGGTATTTACTCACTCGTTACTTATGGTAATCTCTGCAGACATCATTTGTGGTGTTGTTTTATGGACACTGGAGTTGAAGAAGCACCTCTCTCAACAGTTTCAACAAATATTATAAGCTTCTCACTGGTAATTAGATGTTGTATCGGATTTTATTGGGTCCTCAATTATTTTTTTCCAATTGTTTTTAGACAAGTAATCTAATATGCCATATATTATAATGAATTTAAATGACCATTGACATAATCTCAGCCACTGTGGTTATATGAGAGCATGGGAATTGTACATTTCCCCAGCACATTTCTCCTGCTAGCTTTGCAAGTTTTTCTTTTACAAAGATATTTTTTTGGTCTTTTCAAGCTTTATTTTTGATAGAGACAGCTGAAGAGTGACAGGAATGCGGGCGGATGCTCTACCAACTGAGCTAATCGACACCCCTAAACACAGTATTTCTTGCAAGAAAGTGCTTGATAACCTCCAGCACTTTTCCTTACCTAATGATTTAATTTGTTGCTCCTATAGTGATCACAGTGTTGGAATTCCCCCATCTGGGATCATTACTTTTCAGTAACTCAAAGACTCTATGGATTTACATTCCTGTTCATTATCTCATCCATAAATTATTAATGTATTTTATTGTTGCAACTATTTAAGAACGCGTGTGTCACTGAATGTTACACAAAGAAAGATGCATAGTTTGACGTGTAATGATAAAAGATTACAGTTGAATAGTTGATCATTTTTATACAGTGTATCGGATCAAAGTGCATATGTGACAGGCCATTATTTAGAACTACATTTTCTGCACAGAAATGGGCAATAACCCATTATGAAACGTTCACTAATGTATCGCACATTTGCATGTTCCTATTTGTGTCTCTGAGAGAGTACAGTATGTTGGAGCATTCATGTTAATCTTTTGTTCCTGACTGCTTCTGATTCTCTGATTCAGCAGACTGGATGTGACCCTGTGACCCCTGGTTGCCAGGGAGAGAGCGGTGGGGCCATGGCTGCTGGGGCTACAGTCGGGGAGAGCCAACTCCAGAGGATTATCAGAGATCTGCATGGTACGTCAGCTTTATGTGTGTGTGCCATTTTGTGTGAATGTGTGTGAATAGATTGGCTGCAGGCAGTTGTTAGCTGACATGGTGTGACTGAAGAGAAGAGAAAGAAGAGTTAGAAAGGTTTGCCAGAATGTCATGACCTTACTCTCAGTGTCAAGTCTGAAAACAATCGTTATGTCTGGATCTATCTGACATCTCCTGCTCATCAAATCATTTGGGAAAACGTGCATCCAACCTCACATCCCTGTAGTAAGGGTGTGGTGGAAGCTTCTGTCAGCATGCAGCGAGACAGAAAGTGCATATTGAGGGTGCACCCATCACAGGTGTCCTTCCAGTTTTTGCGATGGATACGAGGCAAGTGGTTGATTTACAGACTAGCTGTGCTTGAAGAGGGTGGAAAAAAGAAATGTGAAAGGATTGGAGATTAAGAAGTGTTTTTGTGTGTGCAAGATATGAAAATATTACAGAAATATAGTTTATTTGCTTCTTTTTTGATTTCTTTTTAGGCCATGTCACTTCTCTTCTTCACTTCATAATAACAAATTTCTGTTTGCTTTTCTGCGTCTTCCCTGCCCTGATATATTTTCTGAACGAAGTCTAGCTCTTCATTTCTTTGCTGCCTAAAACAATTGTTGATATTACTATATGTGTATCTTTAAGATGTATGTGTCCATGTCCACCAAGTAATATTTGATTATGTAGTACATTTTTTTTTATTAATCCCTGGTAACTTTTCATGTTTGAACTATGAATTTCAGAGGCTGTTTCAGAGCTTGCAAAGGAGTACAGGGAAAGTGGGGAGCCAATCACAGATGACAGCACCAACCTGCACAAATTCTCCTACAAATTGGAATACCTGCTACAGGTGTGATTTTGATTATATTGTCACACCTGACCCAGTGAATCCCAATTACTGAAGAAAGATGGGAATAAATAAATAATTAATGGTTCCTAAATAAAATACTGCTATTTAAAATGTGATTTCTGCTCTTACAATAGGAAAATGTTCCTTAATATATGCATGTATGATGATTAATTCATTTGTTGTTTGTGATTATTTGTTCCAAAATCGATAACTGTTTGGAGAATGACTCCTCAAATTGCTTAATTTCCTTCTCATTTTATTGCTAAAAAAATTATCCATGTTCAACCATTGTTGTTCCAACTGTATCTTCTGTGTATATCTATCTATCCTCAGTTTGACCAGAAAGAGAAGACCACATTTCTTGGAACAAAGAAGGATTATTGGGATTACTTCTATGACTGTCTGGCTAAGATCAAAGGTGCCAATGATGGCATCCGCTTTGTCAGATCCATCACTGAGGTATGAAGATTTTTTTTGTTATTGTTAACAATATGTTATTGTTATTGTGCACTGGTCACACACTGATTAATAGTAATAGCAGATAACCCCTTAAACCATTTCTCTTTCTCATTTCTTATACAGACATGTCACAACAGACCAAATAATTTACATGTTTTAATATTGCTGTTCAGAAATCAGTGCTTCTAAAATATGAGACCCAAACACATCTAAGAAATCAGTTTAGGTCTTGGCACTGATGCGTTACATCCCTGTAACATAGCAGCATGTTTTTACATCGTGTTTTTATTTGTTTGTCTTCTTTCTACTTTTTAATTTTATAGAACTTAGTTGACAATGGTAAAAAGCTCTGTGTAAAACCATATCTTCTTTTACTTTCATAGCTGAAGACATCTCTGGGAAAAGGACGAGCATTTATCCGTTACTCCCTTGTACATCAGCGACTAGCTGACACCCTGCAGCAGTGCCTTATGAACCAGAGAGTCACCAGGTAGAGTTGTCAGAACACAGCTGTCTCTTTTGTCGTTTAGATTGTTAACGTTCATTTGTGAAACACTTTTACCACAAATAGGTTTCATAGGTGTGGTGACACAAATGAAACTGACATATATGTCATTTCCTTATCTGTACTTTAAAAACCAAATGTTGATGTTCTGTTGTGATGTCTTACTTCATCATTTTCTCTTTCTGTTAAAAGGTACTAACGTTTTCATTCAGTCAAAATTTGTGTGTGGAGCCCTGCTTGTAATCTAACAGGCATACATTGGCCATGTAATGTAGTTTGTTTTAGAGGAATTTCTGCATTTCCTGATTTAGAAGTTAATTTCTTATCAAGGTCATAATATTAAACTAAACTTCCTTTTTCAGCACTATAATTGTATTGTATTGTATTGTATTATGCTTATTGTTCTGCTATTTTCTAGTGAAATCTTTTCCTCATCTCTCATCCCGTAGTGACTGGTACTATGCAAGAAGCCCCTTCTTGAAGCCCCACCTTAGTGTTGATATAATCAGTCACCTGTACGAACTTAATGAGGTCCAGTTTGATGTGGCTTCCAGAGGTCATGATCTTGATGCTTCCTGGCCCACTTTTGCACGGTAACTGACAACACAAATCATGGAAGCAACATGAAGAGCAGATAAAAACTACAAAAAACATCTTAGATAAGTGTCAAGAAATTATCAGAGAAACAAAACATCTAGTATTTCTTTTTCGATCAACAGGAGAACACTGGGAGGTGCAAATTCACCTGGCCACTTCTGGAAACCACCCAGTCGCAGTTCCAGTATTAACAGTCTAGCTAGCACCTACTCCCAGGTAACTGACATATGTCTCAAATAACATCCCGTCCTTCATCACAATTTTAAAATCATAATACAATGTTCTTCATGCTTCCTCTGTTTCTTTCCTTCTTCTCTTGTTTCTCTTGCAACCATCTAGCAAGCACATGAGTTCCCATCTAGCCCTGACTATGGTCAAGGTCTGATGAATGACCTGAACGAGTCTCTGCCTGCCTGTAGAGAAGATGCCAGCACAGTTGAAGACCTTCGCCTGGAGCTGGACCAGTCAGAGCTGAAGCAGCGAGAGCTCCTAGATAAGATGCAGCAGCTGGGCGGTGAGGCTGCTGAGCTAAGGAGCGTAGTTGTAGAGCTCCAGAGGCAGCTGGATATGTCCCTTTCTGCCCAAGAGAAGCAGCAGGGCTTGCAGGGTGAACTGAAGGCTGTTCAAGGAAGAGAGGAAGCACTGTCCAGAGAGGTGGAAGTGTTCAGAAATAGGGAAAAAGCCAGGGAGGTTCAACAACAACTGCTCCAGGAAAAGCTGGCAGCTGCTGAGGGGAAGAACATAGAGCTCTTGGCCAAGTTGGACGGGGTTCTGAATGAGAAGGGCCAGCAGGCAACCAGTTACTTTGACTCAGCTCAAAAGATACATGAATTGCTGGACAGATTGAAAGAGGCAGAGAAAGGCAAGATGGAAGCTGTAGCTGAATTAGAGGAGAAGAAGAGAGAGGCTGAGAGGCTAGAGGATGAGCTGAGAGTCAAGGAGGCATCTGCAAGGGATGGTGAAACAAAACTGGAAGCATTAGTTGCATCTGCATCTGAGGAGAAGACCAAGTTGGAGGCGAAAGTAGAGGAACAGTGCAGTGCCCTTGATAAGCTGCAAGGGGCCTTGACAGTGAGAGAGAAGGAGGCGAGCAACCTACAAAGGCAGCTGCAGGACCTCCAGAGATCTCTAGATGAGAAGGAAGAAGAGGTGGAGGATGTGAAGAGGAGGGCACACCAAGATAAAGATGAAATGCAGAAGCATGCTGATGGCTTAAAGGAGTCTCTAGAAGCAGAAGTCACTGCCCTGAAGGAACAGCTAAAGGGGAAAGAGACAGATCTTACGTCCAGCTGCGAGACTCTACAGCAGCTAGAATCCAAGAACCAAAGCCTGACCAAAGAGAAGGACAAACTGACCACTAACATTGTTGAGCTGGAGAGTAACGTCAAGGAAAAAGCAACGAAGATAGAAGACTACAAGACGCAGTGCGCCAATCTAATGGAACTAAATGAGAAACTGCTGACTACAGTGAAGAGAAATGAGGAGCTGAAGAAGGAGATGGCAGAAAACAGAATGGTGCTTGAAAATGAATTAGCAGCTTTAAGGGCCTCTGAAAAACAGCTTCGCAGCCAGCTGGATGACACTAAGATGACAGTGGATGAAAAAGAGAAGCACTTGCGTGAGGAGAATCGCAAGCTGGATGAGAGTCTGCACCGAGCCACCATGGCCGCAAAGGTTTCAGAGAGCACGTCCAAGCGTCTAGAGCAGGAGAACCAGAGTCTGAAAGAGGAGCAGGACACTGTGAAAGCAGCTCTTAGCCGCATGCAAGCTGATCTGAAGGGTGTTTATGAGCAGATCGGAGAGCTGGAGAAGAACTTAGGAGCTTCACGCAAGAATGAAGCAACCCTCCAAGAACAGCTCCAAGCCAAAGAGGCCCAGCTAGAGAGTAAAGAGAAGAAGCTTGTTGAGTTGCAGTCCCGATTAAAAGCTTTGGAGGCCAGGGAGAAGGAGCTTGAGATTGCCAAAGCTGATGTAGAAACAACCTGTGCTAAACAGACAGAAGTGATTGAAAGGATTACCTCTGAGAGGCAGGCAATGGAGAAATCTCAGTTGGAGAGGAGTGCAGTCCAAGCAAAGGAGAGCCAGGAAGTAACAGGCAAACTGACTGTGGTTGAGGGCCAGTTGGAGGTAAGCATGAAAGAAGTGTCCAGACTCCAGGCAGAGATCCTGGACCTCAGGGTGCAGGCAAAGAGGTCTGAGGAGGAAAAGTTAAAATCACAAGCACAGCTGGAGGTTACAGAGGCCCAAAGAAATGAGCTCAGAACACTGACTGAGCAGCTTAAATCTCAGACAGAGGCACTGAATCAGAGGCATATCACAGAGCTTATGGAGTATAAAAAGAAAGAAGAGGCACTGATTGAACAGCGTGATAGAGAAGTAGCTTCTCATGCCGAGTTGGCTATCTCTGTGGCTGCCATCCGAGCAGAGCTCTCCAGCCTCAAGGCAGAAAATGACAGACTTGCCTCAGAGAACAGCGAGATACGTGAGGGCCTACACAGGGCAAACACAGAGATGGCGGAGCTGGGGATGACCATTTGTAAGCTTAGTGCAGAAAAGGAGGAGGTCAGAGAGCATTGGGAAGGGGACACTGCCAGGATTGAAGAGCTGGAGAAAGAGGTGGAGCGAATAGAAGAGACCATGACAGAGCTACGGTTGGAAAATACCAAACTAAAAGAGGAGTTAGCCCAGAGAGAGGGACTTCCGGAGTCTATCGTGGAGCTCCAGGAGCAGCTGGAAAAGTCCAGGAACCAAATGCAAAGTGCCAAGGACTCCAGCCGAGAGGAGGCAGAGGCCATCAGGTTCCAGATGAGCTCAGAGAGCATGAGTCATCAGGTCCAGATGAAGGTGAATTAGTCAGAACCATCATGTCATATATTACACTTTGTGGAAATAAAATGTTATGTCCTGTTATCTCAGTTGTGCCCGCATTGTGATCGGAACTCAATAGGCAAATTAGTTAGGCAGGGCTGGCTGACTGGTCAATAGACACGGCCATGAATGGACAGCATTTATTTATTTGAAAGGGAAGTCTTGTTAGCGACTGCTACTACCTGCAGCTTTTTCCCGGCTTGCTTAAGTCACCACTTTGGTCCAGACTGAAATATTTAAACAATAATGGGATGGATTGCCATGAAATTTTGCTCAGACATTCGTGGTCCCCAGAGAATTAAACCTAGTGACTTTGGTGAGTTTTCATCTAGCGCCACTACCAGGTCAAAATTGAATTTCCAATACTTTGGTTTATGACTAAATACCTGCAGAACTAATGAGATTCTCATCACCTTTGACTTTACTTTGTGTGTAGAACTAATTAGCAAATATTAACATGCTAACTCTCTGAATTAAGTGTAGTAAATCGTTAAGGGTAAATCGTCTCTGTAAGTCGCTTTGGATAAAAGCGTCAGCTAAATGATTAAATGTAAATGTGGTGTTTCTGATTAGCATCAGCCATTGCCACTGTACGCATATTAGCATTTAGCTTGAAGTGCTGCTTTGCCTTAGCTCCTAGCATGGCTGTAGACTCGTCTTATTGTTCCTTTCTTCTTCTTTCTTCTTCCTTTCACGTTTCAGAGTGTGAATGAACAGCTGGACAAGGTGAGAGCCCAGCTGGCGGAGGAACTGAAGAATGTGTCCAGTTTGAAAGCCAAAGTGTCTGAACTAGAGGTCTGTGTCTTTAAAGCATCAAGTACAGTGATTTATGATCTATATTAACATAATAAGTAGATACATGGTGGTGGTAGTTTTATAATCTTTGGAGGGTACATGCCCTTAGAGAAAAATAGTGTTATATAAAAATACATGTCATCAGAAGAAATATGTGATATATCTACTTTTTCAAGTCTAAAAGAATCTTTGTATGATGAAGAGAAGACTGTAGATAGAGCTCAGTCAAAAGTGCAACATCATACATGCATAGCCTGGAACAGGCACCAACGCCTTTAGTCATTAGTGGATTTGTAGAACGGGTGGAGAAAAGGAAACTACGTACCACAGGGGACATAATAACAGCATATTATTTGTTTAGTGCTCATTAACGGTAGGTGATTATATGAGAGAATTTTTCTGGGTCTCAGTTTATAATGAGACACCTTGATTGCTTGAATAATTTTCTTTGATTGCAGAATGTAGAATAGATGCAAAATTCACTGCAGTGTACTGATCCTAATCCAATCAAAGAAATTGCTTTGACATCATTTTTCATCACTGGTTTGGTGTGTTTATAGATCGATTTAATAGGATTTGATTTTGAGGGATGTTTTTAAGATTTAATTGAGATTGGGTCACTCCAAAAGCTGATATAGGATTTTACTGAATGACATGTTTCTATATTATTTTATATTGGGTTAGTGTATACTACTTCATCATCGTGTTAAACTTAACTGAGACTAATTTAAGAACAAAAAAACCTTTAAATTATTGATAAAACGTCTTGTACTGATGGGTATTTTTCTGTGTTGTTATAATGTTCAATAAAGGCAGTGAATGAGCAGTACTTGCAGCTAACCGGCGAGAAAGACGCACACATCACAAAGACAGAAGGAACCATTCTTGAGGGTGAGCGCGAGATTCAGCAACTGAGAAATGCCGTAACAAGGTGCGTTTATGTACTAGTGATACCTGTAAATTTCATCTCTTGATGAAAAAAAGCTCATTTTTATTTTCCTTTCACCTACTCTCTTCAGTGCTGAAGAAGCACATTTGGCTATGCAAACGGCCTGCGAGGAATTGAAGCAGAAACTCAACACAACAGAAGCTGACAAACAAAACATGTGCCTGACGATGACTGCAGAGATCGACGACCTCAACAGAACCAAGACCAACCTTGAAGAGCGGCTTATTGAGCTCATAAGGTCCGACCTGTCTCTATTTAGTACAGTTGTCAGAAGCATTGCAGGCTCTTTGAATGTTTATCGCCTTGTTATGTTTGTTTGCTGCCTGCTCTTTGAGAGTCCCACTGGGGAGTGTGTGTTTTGAATTGGTTCTTCCAGGAAGAGCAGTTCTCTTGTTATACTTGACATTGACAGGGGGAATTAGTCTTGAGCTGCAGGATCAGGGGAAAAAGCTTCTTTGAATGCTGAGATAATTTACTGAGAACTTGTCTGACAGGGACCTTGACGGAGAAGGGAGACACTACTGAATAGAACACCTTTTTATGCTTCAGTCGCATTATACACTCAACTCCTTTGGGATAAGCCCACATGATTTAAGTCTTTCTACTTTTGTATTACGCATGCCTTCTCTGTTATCTCAGCTGTCATATCATTTGGGGAAATGAGGCTGCTCCCCGTGGCAAATGTATCCAACATGTTAATTTAACATTACAGTTCAGTCCAAGTACACAATGTAATAAACTTGTTCAGTCTTCGAAGATCATGAAGTAAAAAATATACCATACATTCCATAAATAACATCACAAGGTTAGTCAGGTTTATTTTACAACATAGCCAGCTTCCACATGCCTCCAGAGCAGCTTTGAACTATGCAGCATCAAATGTTTTAACACCCAACAGAGCATGATTCTAAACAATAATTATGTGAAGCTGAACCATGTGAAAAAAAACAATTCCCAGAATTAAAATTTGGTCACAGAATGAGATTTGTTAAGACAGCACAGAATGACACTAAACCTCCATGCATTTGTCTTGTTTGTGCATTACATCAGGGACAAAGATGCTCTGTGGCAAAAGTCAGACGCCCTGGAGTTTGAGCAGAAACTGCGTGCAGAGGAACGCTGGTGGTTAGTGGATAAGGAGGCCACGCACTGCCTCGGTTGTCAGGGCCAGTTCACCTGGTTTCTGCGCAGACATCACTGCAGGTGGGCTTTGCTTTCTCGTACTCATTTTTGATAAGGAAAATATCAAAAATGGGTTTCAGTAACAAAATTATAGGTCTAATTTGGATGACACTGCCTTTATTTTTTCATACATTTATCATGTTTTAGGCTTTGTGGTCGCATCTTCTGCTACTACTGCAGCAACAACTTTGTGATGACCAAGCAGGGTGGGAAAAAGGAGCGCTGCTGCAGGGAGTGCTATACCCAAAACAGTGCGGTGGTGGAGAGGTTCACAGAGGCAGAGCTGAGTCCGTCAGACACTCAGCCTCCTCCACCTGGAGCTGGACCTCAGCCACCTCCTGAACGAGCCCCATATAAACCCATGCCCAGGGTAACAGGTGAGAGGCAATCTGTGAAGAGAAGCACATGCTAACCTGACCACTGCACCATGTAGCCCGAAGGTTTATCAGGTCTTCTTTTACTGTCGGTAAACTGAGAAGCAGAAGTAAAAAAAACTCACTTCATTGTATTGAGGAACAAGGACAGGAACCATTACCACAGAATTATTTTTTAGTAGACAAAAGGGGAAGACTGTGACATTTCACACAGTTTCACTGTTTTGCTTTTAGTGTTAAGAAGTGTGTGATTTAAGGTATATTTTTGTTGTGGCTAAATCACAAACAGAAATTTCAAACATGACTTTTTGTTCTGTACTGTAAATGCAAGTTTTTGTATATGTCACAGTCCAGTTGTCCAATAATAATTAGAAAACCTATTTTTTTACCTCCCAGTTTCAGACCCCAGCAACAGATCTGAAGATGGAGTTTTTGACATCATCACAGAAGAGGAAGTGAATGGCGTCTACGACAGTGACACCAACTCCCAGACCACAGGAGGCTCCCAGGAAGGAGAACAAGACCGACATCCACACATGTGAGTGTCATTGAGTCTATGCAGGGACAGAGCAGAGGGATGGGGTGGAGACCTGGTTCAGACAGTAGTCCTCTGAGTCAGTATGAGACTCTGTGCTTTGGCCAAACGGTCACGACACGAGATCACCACAGCAGCTCAGTGCTGATCTCCTGAGTTTTAAAGACATAACTGCTTGGTGTGTTACACCCATACATCGACATCTGCAAGTGACAACTGCATACAGTGCTTTCATCAGATTGGCTAATCAGAGCATGTCACAAGTCAAGAGTAACATATCACGTACGGTATATAGTGCTGGATGACTTCTAATACAAAAAAGAAGATATGGGATATGGGAAATTTATGTTTTAAACTGTGTTTGTCTTAAAAAAGCCAATAATGGTTTGGCTTTTGTCCCGATTGCCATCTTGTTTCTACGCCAATTCATTGAACTCCAAAGATGGGAAGTTGGAAATTAGGAAGGGGACTAGTGTGTTTTATCGTCATTAAATGATCGTGGGATGGGACAATGTATCAGTTCTGCCTCTATACTGACCTATATCATTTATTTACTAAATACCAACAGATCATTGGAGGCATGACCCATTATCTAGCACATACTTACTGTAAATGTCCCACCGCTGCTCTTTAAAAGGCCAGCAAATGCAGGCTTCTCTCAAATAAAGGACAGGAACCATTACCTGTTCTTTACAACAACAGCTTCACTTTCCTCACCTCCAAAAAGCCACCAGCCTTGAAGGAAGGTGGCCTTGTGGGTAACTTGAACCTAAATTATGACGATATCTGTCTAGTGCGTTTGTTTCTCCAGATGCCAGCACGTTGCTGCAGCTACAGAAATAATGTAATGGCCATGAGTTGTGTTCACTGTCCCAGAAGAGAAAAGTCCCTTTTCATGCCGCACGAGTTCTGTGAAATGCTGTTTAACGTGGATAAATGTTACCAGGGAAACACTGAACCAGCGAGTAACTGCAGCAACAGTGGACAGTGAAAGTCATTCAAAGAACATTACACTGGGATACTTGTATTTTTGTAGTTAGAGCATTATAGCGAAGATGAGCTTTTTGCTCTGAATGAAACAGATGAGTTACATAAAACTGGAAACAAAAGGTCATTGTCTGTGTCTGAATTTTGCAGGGGCACAGGAGACGTGAGCCCCGATGATCCTGAAGAACATGTTCCTACTGTTCAGGATTCAGAAATTAACCTTCTCAAATCAGGAGAAGTCACGTGAGTCTTGACTTTGGCGTACTTGATGTGTGTCACCGATGAGTCCCTTTGTGTTAGTACCACTCTATTAAAACTTCTATTGTTCGTGCTGCAGGATGGCTGTCTCTCTCAGCGTTGATGATATTTCTCAGTTTGGCGATGGTTCCAGGGAACTCTTCATCAAGTCCAGCTGTTACAGTGTGATAACTGTTGAAGTGTGTGACAGCGGGCAAACCATCAGCTGGATTTTTTCCTCAGAGCCAAAGAGCATCTCCTTTAGCGTGGTTTACAGGGAGTCTACTGATGCTCAGGTGGAACAATCAAAGGTAGATGTGTGTATTTGTATGTTTTTGCATTAAGAACATTGTGTTGTGAGATCCAGTTGTTGTACATCTGAAAGTAGAAACGTCCAGGAAGGCACAAGCCAAAGGCAATGTTGTTGCCCTAATTTAAAATGAAAGTACATGATAAAGCTGAAGGGAAGGCTTTTCAATTGTAAAAAACTGTAGCCCTTTCAGAACACATAATGACTCAAGAGTTATTACCAGACACAATGGATGCTTTTACATGAGTCCCCTCCAAAGAAGTGGTCTATTTGCTTGGTCTGTCAAATATAACTGAATGCAGAGAAACACTGCAGCTTGCCAGTGTTGTAAAGTGTCTTAGGGGAGATTTGTTATACGCCCTCTGGCTCACCTATACATTGAGTTTCACTTCAGACCGATGTTTCTGTTCTTCTCTCAGGTCCTGATTCCTCTGACTCGCTGCAATTCCCATAAAGAGACAATTCAGGGACAGCTGAAAGTCCGACACCCCGGCCTCTACACGCTCATCTTTGACAACTCCTTCTCACGGTATGGAACTCCTGGCACGAAGCATTCTGACCCTTCGTCTTACTTGTGTGTGCGTTTGACCTTTAAAGGATCAGTGTGTAGGATTTAGTGACATCTAGCAGTGTTGTTGCTGATTACAACCTCCTCCACTCACCCCCTCCTAACTTACAATAACCTGGTTGCATAAGTGTGCACCCCCTGTTATAACTGGGGAGGTGGCTGTGTTTAGAATTAACCAGTCGCATTCAAACTCATGCTAAATAGTCGTTAGTACACCCCTGCCATCATTTAAAGTGACTAATCCCAAATAAAATTCAGCTGTTCTGGTAGGATTTTCCTGACATTTTCTTAGTTCCATCTTAGAGCAAAAGCCACGGTCCCCAGAGAGCTTCCAAAGCATCAGAGGGTCTCATTGTTGAAAGTTATCAGTCAGGAGAAGGGTACAAAAGAATTTCCAAGACATTAGATATATCATGGAACACATGAAGGAAATATGGCAGAACTCCCTACTGAGTGCTGTAATAAAATCAAAAGGTGCTTCAGGGTGTGCATCGGGTTATTGTAAGGTTTTTATTTTTCCCCCTAAAAGATTTCAGTTTGTTTTTGAATTGAATTGTTCACATTATAGGTCACACATTAAAGGTGGAAAAAGTTCTTTGTCTAATTTATTTTACATCACAAACACCTGCCATTTTAACAGGGGTGTGTAGACTTTTTATATCCACTGTAAATCTTACACAATGGAGCTTTAAGTTGGCATCCTTTCATGCTCATTTCAGTTAATGCGATTGCAGTCCTTTGATCTGAAACCCTCTTCCACCAGGTTTATCTCCAAGAAGGTCTTCTACCAGCTGACCATGGAGAAGCCCATAATCTATGATGGAAGTGACTTTCCCTGAAGATGGATTACGCACACTCCCACAGAGGCGCCAGCATGATGTCACTGTGACAGCTAGAGGGATACTGGAGAGTCTGAAGCTGGCAATTCAGTGACTGTTTTTTTGTCTTTCTTGCTCTTTTGCTCCCAAAAGCTGTTTTTATCCAAGTATTTTATGTTTTCAAAAATGTATGTCTTATTTAACTCTGTGGTTTTAATGTTTTGAGGTGTGCTCATGCCCAAGTGAAGAGCTGTCAACAAGATGGAAGGGCTTTGTGTTTATGCAAGTTTTATCAAGTTCAAAAAAAAGGATACCAAGTAATATTCATAACATTAGTTCAGCTTTAAATGAAAAAAATGTGTAATTTTATTTCTTTCTGTAATGTTTGTTGGTCTTTTTATTAGTTTTGGTTTGACCTCTGTTTTCCTAAATATGCTGTCATGTTTGGGAATGCAGATTGCTGCAACACTAGGAGTATAAAATATGATTTAAAAAAAACAAAACAATACGGTTGTCAGAAGACAAATATTTATCTGCAAAAATTCTCTATGAAGACCCAGGAAGGATTTTAGAAATCTGCAAAATAATGGCCAGTTTCAAGTGACTTTTTAATCAAATGGCCAAAAGAGGCAAAGAAAGTACAGACGAGTGGTTTGCCTGTGGCTTGTTTATTAATTGACTTGCCTGTGTTTGCACTTGGCCAGTACAGGAAGGAAGCAATACAGTAATTAGTAACTGGCCTGGAAACATATAGAGTCTGTTTAATAACAAAGCATATGCACTTTGGGCAAATCTCAGGAGTGGGACATAAAATTGTCCTCCAGTGGTGTCCTAATTTTATGTTTTTGGAAAACTAAAGAAAAACTGTCATCTCACTTTCTGTTTAAGGAGACCTACAAACCAACTTTCTCCATCCAGTTTAGAGTATCTAATCAAGCTGATTGGCTGTACTTACACAGGCTGACCTTATGTGTCATTACAGTGACATTCAGTATATTATTACAATTGTCAGCTGACAAGCTACTGTACTTTCAAAGTGCCTATTAACTCTGATTGCCAGGATTAGTTTGCTTTTGTAACTGTATATTTTACCTTAAAAAATGGAAATTTTCTGTAGTGACATTTACATCAAAATATGCACAATATTATGTATTTCAATTAATTCAGTTGAAATTATTTTTCAGTTTGGATTTCTCTGGACTCTTTTTGTCACATGTATAGATAACCCTCAGCACTGTACACTCTCAGTGATCAAATGGGTTTGAATATCATGTGCTGTTTATTGTTTTTCTGTTGTTGTTTTTTTTTATAGCTAAGCAATAAGAAAAAAGCTTTGTTACTTTGGGACACAACCATTCACTACTTAATGAAGCAAGGACTTATCTCTATGCTGCTTTTGTAGAGATCTGTTTGTGTTTCACACTCAGATCTCTGTTATATTTCTGATCTGTGTAAATTGGTGCAATTTGTATGCAAAGCCTCATATTTTCTCTACCGAGCTGCACTTTGTGATAATTATTTTATAAATTGTTACAAGAAATCTTTAAATCTTTCAAGTTTACATGATCTTTGTCAAAGAATTCACGCAGGGAAAGATTTTTGCTACTTGCTGTTTTTGAAGGATAATTTTGGAGGAGTAAATGCATGAATCATCATTACAAACACTCAGTGTAACTAGTAATAGATCTGTCAAACATCCAGTAAACATGAATAAAACGTGAGAGTGGTGATCCTTCTGACATTCACTAATCTGTGTCTGATTCAGTGCGAACGTCAGAACAAGAAGATCGACACATTATCGCTTTGTGCTGCTTCAATCATTCATTCAGAAATCTGACATGAGCAAAGACGTCACACACACAACACAAAAGTGTGTTTCCTGTATAACAATACCACCAGAGGCAATGAAGAGGGCGTCAATCTAAGTTTTTTATGATCCAGGAAGATTAAAAAAATAGAAGTTAAATACCGACAACAGCTTGTTCTTCTGCCATAAACCATAAATCATTTAAAACAAGGCAAATATCTCCTCTGTTAATTCTATGTTGATACATTTCCTCTGTATTATACCATAGCTAATGTTTAATAGTTCACTATGTGTAACATTTCAGAACACCAGGAGTGGAAAAAGCCTGTCAAGAAAATAATCAGTGACTCTGTTGTTCTTCTTTTCTCATTGTGCTTTTGTCAGAACCTGTTGTGTTAATTATCATGAATGTATTAATGATCTTATCAGAGCTGAAATGAGTGGCTGATTAGATAATCAATTAGTTGACTGACTGATCTGCAACTATTTTGTTTAAGTCAGTTTTTTAGCAAAAAGCAAAATATTTAATGGTTCCAGTTTCTCTCTTTCTCTGTAACTCTGGGCTTTGGACTGTTGAAATCTGAAGACATTACCTTGGGAATTAGGACAGAGAACTTTCAGTATTTACTGAGAGAAAAAATGATTAATCAAGAAAATAGTTGCCACATTTAGTCATTACTTTAAACCTTAGATCTTATAAGAGCATTTTAGATGTTATTTGGTGTTATATTCTTTTAATCTATTTTTTTTCTCCTTTAAAAAAATCAACAAAATTCACAGATTACAGAATGCACAAATAAAAAATAATAACAATCTGGTCGTCAGAAATAAAAAAAAATGTATGTAAATGATCAGCCATAGAAACATAAAGCAAACAGAACATTGTTTTTCCATCAAAGCCTGGCCTCTTCTCATTCATATCACCCCTCTCAGTTTGTGTGCCCGATATCTCCACCTCACATGACCAAATACTCACACAAGACCAAATTTTGTGTGAGTATTTGGCGACACAGTCAGGCGCAGGAAAGCAGAGGGATGAGTTTAGACTGTCACCTAACACCGCCTGCAAAACGGCGAAAACACGCTCAGCCTCAGCTGTAAAGCCTGCTGGCAGAACTAGGAGCCTTCCCCTTCAAAATAAAAGAGAAACGTGTCTCGTCACAATCGTGCAACACATGGTTAATCAGACTTTAATACTTCATTATGCCACTGGAGGGGGGTATTTTGCAAGGGTTAAAAAAAATCTGTGCCATTTCAGAGCCATTTCCTACTGATAGTTTGTAGATAAGGGTTTTGTGCTGAAATTTTACACAGGAAGTGCTACATTTTCATTGTTACAAACTTGACACTGCTGTATTTACACATGGGGAGACAGAGAGGGGCTCAGCATCCCGTCCTGCTGTGTCTCCTCGAGGAGAGTCGGACTGAACGCAGCTCAACAACATGACCTGTCTGCACATCAGAGGGATTCTTCTCACTCTGTGTTTGGCTCCAACTGTAAGTGACTTTAACTTAACTTTGCTAAGGAGAAAAATAAAAAGATAAAAAGATAAATGATTTTTGTCACGTAACTTGAAGCTATTGTTTTCAGAGAATTAACAGAACAGTTTGAGAGTAAAATAAGAGAATATGAAATGTGAAATATGAGGCCAGACAACTGAAACAGATATTCATAGATCATGTTCTCCTACTAGACCTGCATTTTATTGAACATGTTAATAACTTGAAGCGTTCAAAAAGCTTTAATCAAGACACACTGTGCATGCAGCTGCTGCCACTAAGCAGTTGTTTGATTCTTCACACAGCTCCAAAGAAAATTTCTTGACATTAATGTGGATCATAAAAACACTGCAGGAGTGTATCAGCAGGCTGATCTGAAGCCAGAAGTGTTTTATCTCAATTAATGTGTGTGTGTGTGTGTGTGTGTGTGTGTGTGTGTGTGTGTGTGTTAAATGTTCAGCACTGCAGCCCCAAACATCATAATATATTAAGAGTAAAGTGTGTTTTTGTGTGTTTTAAATCATTTTGGTGGACATTTGTGATGGATGTCTGTGTATGGAGTGTATGTATACAGTATATGAATATACAGTATGTGGCCAAAATGCAAACGCTTCACTGGATTCTGGTTCCAAATTTTAGTCCTTACTGGTTTTCTCAGTTTTCCATGAGAGTAAATGGAATGGGGTTGTGTTTTGGACTGGTAATCCAACAAAACAACAGCTTTGAATTGGTTATTATCGGCTCTGGGAAACTGTGATGGATCTTATCAATGAAGCTATTAATCGATTAATCAGGGATATAGACCTCAGAGTAATCTGTAATAAGAAAATCCCTATTTGCAGCCCTAATACACTGTGATACAATACATCTATGATCGGCTATTATTTTATCATTAGGCCTACTTTGTACCCAGTAACTTATATTTTGGAGATGGGTCTGTGTGAGGATGATTGTATGAGATGTAAGTATATGGTTGTGTATTGTGTTTTGTGTGTGTGTGTGTGTGTGTGTGTGTGTGCATTGAACTATAAAGCATGTCATATTGCCAGATGTAGCATATGCGTGGATGTAGAGGGGATATGAGCAAAATAAATTTAATTTTCCCTTTTTTCATTTCACTTAATTTAAATCCATGAAAATTGGAAATTGGATTCTTTTACATTAGACCACATTACCACACACACACACACACACACACACACACACACACACACAAAACACACTCACAGTTTATTACCTACCTGAAATCAGAACTTTTGTTTGCCGATATTGCCACTCTATTTACTGTCTCCATCATTTGTACAATTTGTTTTAGACAATCAACTGTGAAGAAGCAAAGGCAGGCAACAAACTGCACACATGTATGCACATTCACACGCCGACACTCACAACAGCTTCTTTTTTTTTTATCAACAGCTTTATAGGGTTATTATTACATGGCCACCTTGGTAATTTCCATAATGCAATAGAAATATGTGAAGCAGCCAAACAGGTGGTATGATGATCAGCACGGCAGAGAGAGAATGGGAACAGGGCAAACACTCATCGCTGTGTTCCACTTCATTCTTTTCTCTTTCACTGCTCAGGACTGCAGAGAATTATAATGAACTACCTGCGTCCATAAAACACACAGACATTTCAAAAGAAAACACAATCACTGCAAACAAGACCAATAGTACATGGCTGGTCTCTTCTGAATGTTCAGTTTGGTTGAAATGTTCAAACAAAACACAGATGGAAATTATCTGTTCATCTTTTTAAGCTAAACCTGACTCACGACACAAGCAGCCAGTAGATTAATTGTTTTATATATGTCAGTTAAAAATAATTTGACATTTTGAGAAATATGTGCCATAGACAATATAAAATATGGACTTTGTATCCGTGACGTCACCCATAGGTTTCAAAGAGCCGTTGTAAAGCTCAGAGTGAGGTGACTCTGGTCGCCACTGTCTTGGCAGTCGTGCCTCTGCTGCCTCTCGGCTAATCTAAAATTGGCCAGAGACAGGGAGTGTTGGTGGAGCTAAGGGGGGCTGAATGAAGCCTGGTTGCTCAAACAAGCCACCAGTAATGGCACCCACCTGTCAATCAAAGCGTCCATGCTGTTAATTATGCATAACTCTTTAAACCTTTGTATAATTTGAACGGGGGAGTTAAAAAAAAACTTCACCTTCAGTACAGTTGTCATGAATGTGGAAATTAGCTATAGAGACCAAAACCATTTTTTGTACCAGGCTGTAAACATGTTTATTTCTGCTTTAAAGTTGGACATTTTAATATGGGGATTTATGGAGACTGACTTGTTCTGTAGCCAGCAGTTTTTGGGGACTTCCGCATTGCCGCTTGACTGGGAGGCAGATTTCATTTTGCTTTTGTACTGTATGTAACTATTTCCCTGTTTTCATTCTGGTCCCACTTTCATATTTAGCAAACAAATATGAGACTGATGTCAATCTTTTCATCTCACAACCAATTAGAGAAAATCTAACATGACAATTAAACTTAACTTGAACTTTAGCTCTCAGCAAGAAAGCTTCTCAGCGTATTCCAAAATGTCAAACAACTTATTTAATATCTAATTCAGAGAGTGGCTGTATTTGTGCTTTCATTTTAACTGAATGAATATGCTTTTTATTTTTATACTGTGCAGCAGTACTGCAGCAGCAGCGGCGTAAAAGTGCACCTCATTCGCTGTTGAAAATAGAAGGCAACATCTGCAAAGTGAGCCCAATCCAATGGCCCCTTTTTGGGTTGTTAGTAGATAATGGGTTTCACCTCTCTGGGAACATTTTTACACCAGACTGCACGCTAACCTGGCAGTGTGAAGGGGCCTTTGGCTTTGCATTTAGTTTCATGGCTCATATTATCCAGACTTACCTAAGGTAACACCTCCCACCCCCCTCCCATCTCTCTATATCCATATGTTTCTGTCTCTTAAATGCAGCATAGTGTCTCCCTTTATGAAATGCATGAGCACGAACATTATGAACCCTTGGTGTTTGTAAGCATGCAGTCTTGACTCTCCCACTGCCTTTCAAATCTTTGTTCACTCCCTCTCAACTGCACACCATACTTATGTAGAATAAAATGTCTTCACACAGGGAAGACATGTGTCTGACATAGTGTGCTGGTCAACTGATGCTTTTCTTTAGTGCGCTTTATAATTACATGAGTGCATACGTCTTCCTGCTCTGAATATAGATGCTGGCTTCGATGTTCATTCATTACCAACACGACCACACTTTTAGCAGCAAACAATATCTGCACACATCTCCCGTATTGAAGCACACTTAACGCAAAGTCCGTCTGAATTCCCTGCACGAGGCACAGCAAACCTTTTTTGTCATACGTACCTTGCTTTTGGACTGGGAGAGCGGTAATTGCTGCATAAATTGCACAATAATACCTCTCATTAGATTATTAGCATTGCATTAGGAACAAAGAGGACTGGCTGCAATTTTGCTCAGGATGCTTCTAACACGTCCATTCCTCATTGATGGAGGGAGAGATTGTGCTGAGAGCTTGCATATTTATCCTTACTTACTTTAAAAAATTTGGGGGGAAATTTTCTGTCCAGCAACATCGTTTAATAACAAGCAATAACTTCCCGTTTAGTTTTCTGTATTGTGATGATTCTGTAGGTGTTTTTGACATATATATAAAGTGGTTTGTTATTCTGCACAAACACAGGCTCTGGGATCTTTTCTAAGAATCCATTATTTGTGCAGGTGTGTTAAAGGGCGAACAAGTCCACAGTTAAGACACAAAATGAGGAGAAAGGGAAACTATAGCTTGATTGAATAACATTAGATATCTTATATACATGTACGACTGACACTGGGAATATTTATGTGTGTGTCAATGAGATCTGTATATTTTGCCATTTACTTGGCAACAATCCTGAAAGTCAACCCTCAACCTCAGGATTGAGTTCTAGTGTTTTTCATATAACAACATATCCTCACGCAAAACAAAAAACAAAGCTATATCTATGCAAGGCGTACTCTGCCATGTAATTTCATGAAATGGCTCCAGGTGGGTTTGGACGGGTGCAGATGTTGCTGTTTACATCCCCTCAGAGAAACCATCGTCTTTTTAATGGAAATGTTTCTAACACAAACAAGTGCATCCTATTGGATGACGCTCATAAAACTGGCTAGTAGGGGGAACTGGAGTCACCCAGTGGGAGTGTTTGTGGTCCCAGAAGAATTCAGCTTCTGAAGCTTCATTTCATTAAGAGTTTGGTTGCACTTGTTTTCCCTCAGGTCTTTCAAAATGAGATCTAAGCCAAGTCGAATCAAGGACAAAAGTCTGTGCAGTATGCCTATCAATAACAGAGATGACATTACTAAGAGTGTGCCTGCGACCTCAGTGTTTTATTGAATATATTTCTTCTAAAATAAAAGGAGAGACTCAAATAGGAGCCTCAAAATTACTCAGTATCAGAAAAACAAAATGTAATACATTCTCTAGATTCCGAGTAATTTTGGAAATGGATGGGCGTCATGATTACATGGCTGCCTCCTTTATTTCCTTTTTTCTCCCTTTGTCTTGTTTTTGTCTGCATGCGCTTGTCTCTTCTGTTTAACACACAGACTCCTCTCCATACCATTGTGCCTTTCTTTTCCTAGCCACTAAAACTAGACAACAATGTCTTCAAGGACCATGCAGAGAGACTTAAAAAATGAGCCTGTGCTTAAATGGAAAGAAAATCTTGTCTGTCTATATCTGTGATATATTTTTTTGAGATGTCAAAATTCTTATGGCAAATTCCGCACCAGGATGGCAAAGTGAATGAAATCCACATGTGATGTTTCTTTCCAGGTCAATAAAAGCATAATTAATGCAACATTAATTAATTAAATACTGTCAAATCTCATGTGCTTCACTTGCCTGAATAATAAAGATCAGGTAAATTAAAAGGGAGCAGATGGATATTGTACTTCACTAGTGTGGAAGACATTTTATCAGGAAAAACACACTGTTGCTGTCAAACCTAACAAAAAGACCCAGCCTGCTGCTCTGACCTTTACATTCAGGATCAGCAGCAGCAGCATGAAATAAAAATAAACCACACATGAATAGAGTGGTTTAACCCATTCAAATAAGGTACTCCAATAATTACCACCAACCTCTTCAGTAAGTACAAACATGATCTATTTTATATAATGTTTAATATAAAGTTGGGATCCGAGATTTTTAGAATATGTGTGAGAACTTTTGTTGATGTTAATGCATTCTCACCTCAGTTTTGATATTTCCAGCCGACAACTGGCAGCATAATGTTGATTTGTTCTGTGGGCTCCAATACACTACGGAAAATATGATGTTTCAGAAATATGGATTGTTTGCTGACCGGAGAGTCCAACACCTGACTACAGAACAACATTGAGTGTTTTGAACCAAATAGCCCTTCCTCTAAACACAAGCATTATATTTTCATGTCCATATTGTGCTTTAAAACTTAGTAAGAAAGGATTTCTTCAGACAATAGTCGAAAGGCAGCCCTCCTTCTTTTTCTACAACCCTCACTGCCAACAAAACAATCCTGTCCCCTTTTGGTGTACACTTTTTCCATCTACCTTCTTCCCTCTTTACCCTTCAACATCCACCATACATACAAACAAGATGTCCTTATTTGTTTTTGTCTGAGATAAATGAAGAAGAATCTCTGAGCGGCACTAAATGGATGTAGCACAGAGTTGTTGGAGGCCAGGACAATTATTTGTGTCCTTAGGGACAGAATCTTTTAATGAATTTTCCAAGCTTTCCCCATGTGTGCGTTATAGAAGGAACATTGTGCCTAATGCCACTAACAGAAGAGGGTGCCTTTTGCCAAAAGGTTACTGGAAAAGCACTTCCTGCTAGCATGAAGGCTAAATAAGTCACTGCCCTTTAAAAATTGACATGCATTTTTTTTTTACAGACACATGAAATTTTTTCCTTTTTCACGTAATTACAGACTGAGTGGTTGTCTTCTTCTGCTTGAATTTTTTTATTCTATCATGCCACACCTAGGCATTACACAGGGTCCAGCATATGTCTTGAGGTCACTGTAGGGATGGGGTGTTAAATCTTCTTGAGGTAGAGGACAGCTGTATGCTTGTGTTTATGTAAGAAGGTGGCATTCTGATCATTACTAATATAATATAATAAAGGTCAGAGGATAGGGCTGTCTCACTCCATAGACACAAGAGATAGGTACATAACGTAGAAGCCTCTACAAAGTCAGATAACAATGTCGGACCACTCAGGGTAAACATATTTCCTTGTTTGTAGACTTATGACCAACCTTATACTGTTAATACATCATGTATAACCATAGACATAGAGTAGTTGTGGCACTATTCTGAGGACGTATAAAAGAACCGAAGAGGACAGCTTCTTTAGAATTGTGGCAGCATCATATTATGTATTGATAAATACTCCATTGTCCTTGAATGAGCTTCAATAAACCTTTTAGTATGAGACATCTTGGACTCCTGGGTAATTTCTCTCTACTGACTGAATTGACTTTTGATGAATAAAATGTATGTTTATATCTAATACAGCATCCCCTCCTTACTGTTCTTCCTTCCATCCTTCCTTCTTTCCTATCTCTAGGCTTTGTCGAGCCTGCACCCTGAATGTGAGTTCATCTTTCAGCTGGAGAAAGACGAGCGTAACTGCCTTCAGTACATTACAGAGCACGGCAACAGCAGCACAGAAGGTACGCTTTCGAAATCACCCTGCAGCGGTAGAGTGGTTGTACTTGTAATATGAAATATACCCTAACTGTTCACATTAAGTACAAGAGTCTAAGCTGAAATAAATGCTTCACTGAGAGTCATCAGTTGTCAAAGCAGATTCTTGATGGTGTCCCGACTGCAGAATAAAAACATACCGGGTGATCTATCACTGTAAGGCATCTGTAGAGGAGAACATTAAGGATAGTTACACAAGGATTTATGTGTGTAATCTAGCTCAAGATAAAGGTCTTGGTTGGGGATCTAGAGTACTTCCTACTGTCATAATAGAATTTACACAGACGTGCATGTTATAGCTTTGAGGAATGTTGTTTGCGATATGATACACCCCATTTACTTTACTGTACCTCCATGAGAATATATATTTAGACTGTGCATGTCTGTGCCGCTGTATTACATATATATATTATACAGTGTTCAGGGAATCTCTCTTCTGATTAACCACCTTAACAGACACATAATTTTTCCATTTTTCCTCCTAAACCTCCTCTGAAAAGGTTGTCGGCCCTTCTGGGATGCAGTCGTCTGCTGGCCTCATGCACTCATTGGGGAAATGGTCCACAGAGCTTGTCCTGCGGTCTTCTCCCTCTTCAAAAACAACACAGGTGACTAAAAAGATCACATGGTGAAAGAGGGTGTGAGTACGGTGTTCAGCCTGAGATAATGATGAGAGCAGCATTTTCACCACTGACACCAAAGGGTGTTTTTGATCCTGATGATTTCATATGATATTTTTTATATATTTATTTATCCAGTCCTTTATTTACTTCTTTCTTTTTTTTTTTTTTGTGAGTTCTCCTCATGCCAACATTCAGTGCTCAGGCTTGCTAGATTGTCACAGGAGACTGCAATCAAATTAGTCTTTCTTAACAAGTAAATTAGCAGGTTTCATTTTAGTATACGCAGATAGTGGAACCTGTATAACCTGTTTAACAAAATAAGCAAGCAAGAAATACAGACAGGAAAACAAATAGACACTCATGATGATGTCTGAGTCTGGTGACAAAATGTAGTGTGAAAAACTGTCCAGATATACATAGAAAAATATTTTCATTTCCTTCAAAACTTCATCCTTTTTGAGGATAACCTGTGAAATAGGGTTGTTCTGACATTGCAGGGCATGTTTTCATTTGTCTCTTGGAGAACAAGCTATTTGTGAAGGCTGACAAGTGTGAGATTCACTCACACTTGTCAGTGTCCAGTACTGTGAGCTTTGGCTCACAGTACTGGACACTGTACACTGAAAGTGGACAGATCCATGCAGACCTGAAGAATGTCAGAGCTGTGGCAGAGTAGCCTCAACCCACAACTCTGAGGCTGGTCTCCTGGCTCGTGTTTGCACATTAGGTCCACAACCATTCATTATAACACGAACAGTATATCAACAATAAGTCTTTATGTTGGACTGTATAAGAAGGAAAGTTCCAGGGAAACAGTGGTAAGGGGCTCAGCCATGAGTCAGTGATGGAGCTAATCAATGGCACCCACCCTTTTCTGCAACTTTCATCTTCGCATGTGGAACCACAAACATAATTGGATTCACAGGGGCGAACAGCCTGACCAATATCATCTCCTGCTCCATGCAGAGCACATCACAGGCCAGTGAATACCAGTAGGTACAGCACCACTGGTTGGCTAAAGTACAGGCAGTGCTATGCAAAGACACAACTGACGTGCTCCTCCTGTGATGTACCTTTGTGCTTTGTCCCCAAGTTGCTAATATCCTGTAAAAGATATACATATATATTATGTAATTATAAATGATTGGCAGAGTGTTACTTTTTTATTAAAAACTGCTTTCCACCATAGCATTTGTTTTGACTCTTTTATATGCACAAAGTGAATCTGGATAAGGGACAGGATATCTCTAAGAGTCACCTTTAATTAGAAGCCAGTCAAGTGTTCAAGACTAGTAGCCTTGGTATTGTAGGTATGTGATGACAGAGGCGACTGGAGGATGCCTCACCTTCCCCTTCCAAGCATATAGGAGAAACTATGGTGACCACGAGCTACAAGGTCACCCTAATTCTTCCTCCTTTTTGATCCCCCCAGTTTACATTGTACTCATTATCAAATCAGATACAGCAATCACATTAAAAGTATTGAACTGACACAAATAATCCTTGATTTTAAAGAAGTTTATATGGAGGCTTCTTCTGTTGAAGTGAAGTATTGATGAAGCACCTTCCATTTTCGTAATACTAAAAGCCGTTTAACCAGTCCATATAATTTTCAATCTTCTTTTGCACTCTGTATGGTCAAATGTTTTATTATTTGTATATTTGTTATTGTTATTGGTATTTGGTGTTATATCTGGTTTTGGAAAAGTCTGTCTTTTCCAACTGAATTACAACTTGGATACTGACGTGAATGGTATTTACAATTTGGAAACTTGTAATTACCTTTTCACATGACTATGCTAACAATGTTAGTGTGTTAGCATGCTAACTGTTGTTAAAGAGAGAAGCTGAGAATGTAATTAGTTTTGTAGGTTCAGATGAAGACTAGATGAAAAGTTGAGAGACTGCAACTCAGTTTAATTGACCGGCAATCAGTCAAGTCAATTTATCCCGGCAGTTGCAATCCGTTCAGTAGTTTCCAAGACATTTCACCTAAATTGTGGCACTAGATAAAGGCTGCCGCGTACCAAAGTTATTAAGATAAATTGTCTGAGAAACATGTACATGTGTATGTCTGTCCAAAACTTGATGTTGAGATATTTCACAGTGTAAACTTTGACCTGAAAACACATTTTTTTGTGACTATCTCAATCGCTTGACAAGTTAGTGATTCTAATCTGAAGATTATCTCTTCATTGTTGACTTTTTCATCTCTTGACCTTTCACATCAGGTTCAGTGAGTCGTAACTGCACCAGTGGAGGTTGGTCCAGACCTTCATTACCGTACCACATCGCCTGCAGTGTGGATGATGACATTCCTGAGGTGAGAGCTGCTGGGGCAAGGCAGATAAAGAGGTCAGACTGGGGAATTGAATCTCCAGAGGAAGGTAATTAGAAGCACGAGGCAAGAAGCAACAGGAGCAAGGAGACTGCTAATAGGAAAAGGGAAAAGAATGGAAAAAGGAGGAGAAATACAGAAAGAGAACCCGGCAGCTTCAACTTTAGACCAAACATGTCAAATAAGAAATGAAAAGTGTACCATGGTACAAGAGGTTCTTGTCAAAATTGTATTACAGTGTGCGATGTTTGTTTGTTGAGTCTACATTTTCTTTTGGGGTAATTGAGATTCGAATGGAGTAACAGTAAATGTGGCTCAGGTGAAAATACTTTTGCAAAGCAGTAAGTGAATCAAATGTCATCCATCAGATTATAACTGAAATTATTATTTGACAAAGTGAGAATGGTGCTTAATTGTACTTTGATGCTATACATAGCATCTTTTGTCTTGAGTTAAAATAAAAAAGACCTTTTAAATCCTCCACCCAGCAGGGGTGGAAAGTCACTAATTACAAGTTCTGATGTTAGTGCAATTAAGTAGCTCTTTCATGCATGTTTTAGGTCTTTTGAGTAGCCTTAGTCCAGTTTTTCCATTAGACTCAGCCTCTAAATGTAGAAAAAGCTTTCTGGTAGTTACGATGCAGTCCTCTCCTCAATGCACTTGAGTCTCAAGCTTGTCTGCAATTTGGTCTCATTCTGAGTCATTATTTTCATTTTGAAGCCTGACAGCATTTTGAAGAATTTACAAAATATTATTTCTTATTTTGCTTTCAGACAGAGGAATCATACTTTGCCACAGTGAAGCTCATATACACTATTGGCTACAGCATCTCTCTTGTGGTGCTGGCTGCTGCTGTGTTGATCCTTTTGTTCTTCAGGTAGGAACAGATTACAGTAAAATAACTTCCAGTTGTCCAGAGTAAAGACTGACAGACTTTTATTCAATTTTTCAGAAGTAACCAATGACTTTTTGTAAACTGAATTAATTTACAACAGACACATGACATGTTTGTGCTGCATTTAAAAGTAGTCCTAGTGTAGTTTATTAAAGGAATAAGTTGACATTTTGGAAAATGCACTTGCACTTTCGTGTCAAAAGTTGGGAAAAATGATTGATATCTTTCTCATGTAAGCTAAATATAAGAGCCAGCAGGTGATTAGCTTAGCTTAGCATAAAGACTGGCAGCAGGAGGAACCAACTAGTATCAATATGTCCACGTGTTATATATTGTTTTGGTTAATCTGTGCACTAACAGAAAATGTTAAATTATAGTTTTATGGGGATACTAGCTAGCTTGCTGGCTCTAGCTTCATGTTTAGCATACAAACATAATGGAGGTCTCAATCTTCTCGTCTAATTTTTACCAATAATGCAAATAATCCAGTGACCCTGAAATACAAAATAAAAAAACACATAAAACAGTTGTGAAATCAATACAATGACCATGGCATGGCCATCTTTTCTCATCCCATAATCCCTTATGAGAGCTGGGGACACATGGAGTGGACATAACAAGTCGCACAGTCCAATTAGCAACTGATTGACACGATGTCAAGGGGTTCCTTACATCCTCCCAACCAGCTCTTTGGTCCACTGGATGAAGAGAAGTAGGAGCATGTAGAGACACAAAACCTCTTAATTAATGGTGTCCTTTTTTCTGTGACCTGTTGGTCATGAAATGATGATTACTTAGATGACTAAGCTTTGGTTTCTTGCTAACTGGTTTGGTGTCCCTTTTGCATTAGTTTCTTTTATGGTTTTTGGCCCTGAACTGACATCATACTGTCAAAAACCAAGAAGAAACCAAGGCATTATAGCTATTAGTTTAGGTGTGACAATGCGTTGTATAGAAGAATTTTCTTTTTAATGTATTACACAGCACTGCAGTATGTTTTTTTATGTGGATGTTACCCAATTTTTCAACAGGAGGTTACGTTGTGCCAGGAACTTCATTCACATCCAGCTCTTCATCACGTTTATCCTGAAAGCTGTGTCCGTGTTCATTAAGGATGCTACTCTGTTCTCAAGTGACGACACCAACCACTGCACCCTTTCTACAGTAAGATAATGAGTCTAAGCACAAGAGGTTCTTGACTGTGTTAAGAAATTCCTGTGGGCAGATTTCCCTGTTCTCATATTTATCTTTTGCGCTCATCTCATGTTGCCTGTGCACCTAATCTCTCATACTAATCCCTCCTTACGATTCACTCTACGTCCTCCCTTTCTTTCCTGTCCTTTTTCCTGTGCAGTTTGCCTGTAAGGCCTCTGTGGTCTTCTGTCACTACTGTGTAATGGCTAATTTTTTCTGGCTCCTGGTGGAGGCACTTTACCTCAATTCCCTGCTGCTTTCATCCTTCTATCACAGCCGTCGATGCCTCTGGGGCTTCAGCCTGCTGGGTTGGGGTAAGAAACCTTGACATGCAGCTTCTCTGATATTTGTTAGGTTGAGCTGAAGAATTTGGTTTCAATATGAGATATCATACATCAGAGATAGAAATACTGTACCTGATATGATAGCTCTTAAACATTAGTGTAATAGTTTTAAGGATTACAAAATGAAGGGACTTAGAAAGACTGGGTCTTATATATTTAGCAGACACTTGGGTTATTTCTGTATTGAATATATGTTGGCTCAAGGTGAGTTCCCCACTTGTGACATGATAAAATCAGCAAGCAAATTACCTGAAAAGTTTGCCCCAATGTTTATTCTGTTCATGCAGCCAGTACATTCTGAGCAGAATGAGTTTCTGCTTTTTTAATCTTAGAAAATTGATGTGTTTTTTTTTAATCACTATCCTTATAATTTGATAGTTCAGAGACTGTTATTCTTCTTGGAGTGCACAAAATATTTGCACTGTGTGATTTGCAGTTTCCTGTCCATCTAACCTGCATGTGTTAAATCTTTATTTTGGAATCAATTTGTTGTCAACTACTATCAAGTTAAATGTCCAAATTATCTGATTGTAGTTTCTAAAAGGTGAATTTCTTTTGGTTTCTTGAAAACAAGACATTTGAAGCTGTCACTTTGGGCTTTGGAAAAACAGTGACCAACATTTTTCACCATTTTCTGACATTGAATGGATCAAATGACTGATTGATCAGTCAAAATGATTGCAGATTAAACAATATGAAAATAATCATTGGTTGCAGTGTTATTGCAGATATTAATATCTTTCAATAGGCATACCAGATTTCTTGATTTTTCACTGAATTAAATAACAATTTGTGTTAACAAGTAATATGAGGTTCACTATAGCAATCATGCTGTGTCTTGGACCATCGCCCCTCTGTATAATGAAAATCAGATCAGAAGCTTTCAAGAATTTTCAAAAGTTTTTTAAAATTTCTTTTGACATTTTCTTTTCATCTTCACAGGGTCAGTCACTGAAGAATTTGAAATTTCGACCTTTAATTTGTTCAAATATTGTATATTTTTAACTTCCAAACACGGTACCATTCTGGTCACAATATGGTAGTGTTAGGTTTATTTTGTATATTTTTTAAACACTCAAACACACTGAAATATTGTTAATTCTTCAAAATCAGATTTCAAACCTTTTGAGATGAACAGATATTTCTTATAGCTCTGTGCGTCAAAGGAGATTCACAGCCGTATTTAGGGACAACAAGAAGCAGACAAACTGCCATCGGCCAGCATCCCCAATTTAATATTGCAATCCAGTCGGAAAATCTCCTGGCTCAGTGGCATCAGCTGTAATTACAAAACAAACTGGATTTAAGATTGCACCCCCGTGGCAGTCACAACTAATGTATTAGATTATGTGTTAGATTATGTGGGTTGAACGTTTCTTCAAAAAATGCTCAAGTTGATTTCTTAAGAAGTCAAGTATGTTTAAACGAAAGGGGACACAGCCATTTAACTTCCCATGATACAATGAATATAGAGGAATTTGTCCCAGTATTAAGGCAATTGATGCAGATATTGTAGATGTGTATTTCATAAGCCTCCATTTACTTTGAGTTTTTTCATATCATTGCAGAAATGTCAATCTTTCAGCTGTCCAATTAAGATTCAGCCGTGTATTAATGTATTAATGGTGTCTCGCTGACATTAGTTTTGTTTTCCTGCCTTTCCACAGGTGTACCTGTGCTCTTCATCATCCTGTGGATTGGATCCAGGGTATACTTTGAGGACACAGAGTGTGTATAAACTTCTACTACTACTTTTATCTCAGCAAGCACAATTATTTACATTCACATTTACATACAGGAGTATCACTAAATATTACTAAATCAAATCTTCTGTAATAAATTTTAACAAGTTCATCTGAAAAACAGCATTGAAAGAAAACACATAGCAGTATGTAAATCCTGCAATGCAATAGCATTAGCTCTCTCTGCGATGCATTAGCTACGTATTAGGTAGGCTATATACTGTCTAGTCTTTGTCTTGATTTGGTCTCAACTCCTCAATGGTCTTGCTCTTGGTCTTGGATATGCTTTGTCTTGTTTTAGGTGGTCTTGACTACTTATTGTACATCACACCATAAAACACTACATTTTGAAATGTCTTCCTGTGTAGATGTTGGGACATCAATGAAGACTCGCCCTATTGGTGGATCATCAAGGGACCAATTGTTCTGTCTATAGCGGTAAATGCTAAATGACTAATTATGCAGATTACAGATTTTTATGTAGATGATTTGTTTACTTTCTTTTAAGAGATAGTTTCTGAGACATTATTTAGAATTTGTGCACCTCAGAACAGTCTCAGAAGCTGTCCTCACACCAGTCCTTGTTAGTTACACACTTGGCTGCTCATATTGTTGCCATGACATTCAATAATGACATTGTTGCCAGTGACATTTGGTACAGCGCCTTTCAAGGCTTTAGCTCATTAAAGCTGAACATGTTTTTTCTTAAATTTGCATTTTTGCATTTTCTATCAACAGGTCAATTTCATGCTCTTCATAAACATCATCAGAATCCTGATACAGAAGCTCAATCCTCGGCTGATTCAATTCAATAACTCCTCTCAGTACAGGTAATCATTTAGCTGCAGACACAGTTGTACGCACACAGTATGAATGGCTGATTTCAGAGGTGATACAGTGTCTCTGACTTTAGTTGTTACTACATTTTAAATACAGGAAGACCTGAAGAAGAAGTTGATTTTAAGCATTCTTTAGGTCTGAGATTTGTTTTATCAAATTTAACTTTCATTTATTCCTTGTATAGTCTGAGAAGTTGTGTCTGTGTGACTTTTTTCAGTCTGTGAGCAATGTATAATTCATTCAGTCACTACAGAACCTCAAACTACTCAGTCTATCTTCCCTCTGTCCAAGAGGCTTCTCAGAATTTCTAATTGAATTGCTCACTAATTGGCTGAAATTTCAGGGACATTATGCATATCCGGCTCTTATAAAAGATACACCAAGGGTAAGTTAAGTGATGCTTGACTTAACAGCACCAGCTAAATGAATATGTTCCTCTACACATAAAAAACATTACCTCTGCACTCACATTTTAAAACCCTCACTTTAAATCCGGCACCTGCTGCTCCGCTCATAAACTGAAGCTGTGCACAGACTGATACACACACACACACACACACACACACACACACAGGTATTCTTTTGATTGACATCTGATGATTAGCGTGTCTTCATGCATGATGCTATCCAGAGCAGCATTCGGAAAGGACATGCACTAAATGACTTCCAGAGGTAGCTTCACCTTTTGCATGTTGTTTTTTCCCCTTTTGTGCAATAGACGCCTGACTAAGTCCACCCTTCTCCTCATCCCTTTGTTTGGTACTCACTACATGTTCTTCAATTTTCTGCCTGACTACTTCAATGTTAACCTGCGCCTCTGTATCGAACTCTGCATGGGATCCTTCCAGGTACATACTCACATGTATAAACACTCAATATTTCACCCACACCCAGAATTTGATCTCTTTAGAGTCTGTATCTTGTCATGGCCCTTGTCATATTTTTTAGACACAGGCATGAATCCTGTCTATGAAAATAAGCAACTAATTTAGACTGCCCACAGTCCAAAGACATGCACTTAACAGGTTAATTGGTGACTGGAAATTGTAGTGAAGTGTGAATGGTTATTTGTCTCTATGTGTCCTGTGATGAACTGTCGACTTGTCCAGGGTGTACCCCGCCTCTCGCCCAAAGTCAGCTGGGTTATGCTTCAACCCCATCGTGACCCTGATGACGATAAGCGGTTACAGATAATGGATGGATGGATAATTTATTTAACTTATCTTTAATAGATTCACTTTCCACACGAGCAGTCTAGAAGTGAAAGTCATTTTTGCTTTGCTTCCTACACTTTTATGCATATTTAATGTAGTCATTAAAATTGTAATTTATAAGTGCTAATTTACAAATGTGTTGAATAAGCTGTTAATTTCCCCCCCACACACAATTTATGTAAACAAGATAGAGAATTTAGAGGCAGTACTTAGTCAAAGTAGGTATTCGAGCTACATGCTAATGTCAGCATGCTAACATGTTCACAAGTATATGTTTTTTTTAAATCTATATGGATACCATGCATGTTCACCATCGTATTTGCTTATATTAAAGGTCCAGTGTGTATGATTTAGTGGCATTTCAATAGTATCCAGACTGCCAGCAACTGAATACACTTCACACTTCACTTCGCCTCACCCTTCCCTTCCAAGCATGTAAGAGAACCTGCAAAACCTGCGTAAAATATGAAAGGCTCTATCTAGATCCTTATTTTCATGTGATTATGCACTAACATATTTACTTATGAATGTTGCATTCCATTTCTGCCAATAGATCCTCCTAAATCTTACACCATGGGCCTTTAATAAATGCTTTGGTATTAAATAGTAGTTACATGCTTGAAGTGGAAAAGTGCATAGTTGTGCTGTGTTTCTGGGAATGTGAGGGACATTTTGGCAGCAGTGTTTGCATCTGCCAAACACATGCAACCACAGGAAAGTCAAATGGCTTTCATGTCACACATGGCACAAGCTGGTTTGCAAGCCAAGTCCCCAAATTGGATTTTGTTCTTGCCACCCTTCCTTTCAAGAATTAAAATGAATAAGGCACTGAAGTGTAAAATCAGCATGAAATTTACTCCCAAAGTCCCAAAACAGTTGTAACACAAGCTTTGTCTCTGAAAGAGGTGCAACAAGAAATAGCAGTTTTATTCTGCAGGTTTTAGTGTAAATATAAAATGAAGGGCAGCAGAGTTTACAGCCTTCTCCTTTCAATGAAACATCAGCAGTGTATTATTGAGATATAAAAACAAAAACAAACCATTATTCCTCTCTTGTTTGCTGGCTGTGTGAACAGAACGTAATAAATAACCTATTTTAAATTCTCACTCTTCAGCCGATCAGCTCTCACTTTGTGTCTGACATTTCAGCAATCTTTACAGGGGCAACCTTTTAACGATGTACTAAATGTTAATAATTAAAACCGTCTCTCCCACAGGGGCTTCTCGTTGCAATTCTCTATTGCTTCCTCAATCAAGAGGTCAGTACAAGCCACACCACTCTCAAGCATTTATTATAACATATTCAATAAATCACACAGATTATTTACAACTCTGTGTACCCAGATCATGTGTCAGCAAGGGATGAGTGGTTTAGAGTTGTCAGGGCTTAAAATGGAAAATAATTTGCCACTTCTCTTCCCCGCATAGCATAATGGAAGGACCCTGAGCTCTTATTTAACCACCGAGACTAATGTGAGGCCAACCCAACACAGTATGAGGGCAACACCAGTCTGTGTTTAATACTTAGTACATAATAACTCAAAACCCAACTTCTTTTGGGTGTGTCGGGCCACATGGATAGTGCGCTAATGTATCTCTTATCACCTATCATATCATCATATATCAAATCATCTATCTATCCCCACAGGTGTGGATTATCAATCAATATTGTTCGATGCCAAGAAAAATTATCCGTCTCTCTTTCTGTCATCCCTGCATCACTGCACTGTAACATTAACACACAAGTCAAAAACTCTTTTATGACACAATATATCTTGTTTGTTTAATCCATACAAAAATCAGAGTGCAAAAACAACAATTTTTAGGATTATGTGCTAGATGATTTCTTGTCTATGAGCAGTTGCCAGGCAACCACTGTAGACCCCACCAAGCAAGGAAGAAATGCTTAAATAATATTATTTAATTTAATGTCTGAGAGCCACATCAATTTTCTCATTTAACTTTAAGAGAACAAATAAGCATATTATCCCACAATGTCAAACTATTGCAGCATTCCATTAATGAGATTTTTATAAATCAATTACATGCACAATTATGTGACAAGACTTGCAACAGCAAAAACAACCAAATACTGCATCTGTTGAGCGTGTGTGTATGTATATGTGTGTGTGTGTGTGTGTGTCTGACAGGTCCAAAAAGAGGTCCACATGCAGTGGCTGAGGTGGCAGGAGCGGAGCTATGGTGTGGTTTCACCTGCTGCAAAAGGCAGCCAGATGGACACACCCTTCTAGTGGTGTCATGACATGTCTTTACCTACAGTACTAAGACTTCTGCTACAGTAACTGAACACCGTGCACATCATTGTCTGTAACGGGCTGTGCCCTACACACAATAACCTGCTTTTCGGCCATGCGCCATTGAAGCCTAAGTCTGCATGTTTTCATTCCAAACCCTATGATAGACTGTTTTACTAGCTGCACAAAATGGAGGTGAACTTTCCTATGGACTCGTGACGTTTTACACATTACACATATACACATTTCAAGACAGAGCCCATCATGAGATCCTGCCAATTCCATATGCATTTCCCATTAAATACTAACAGAAATATATATTATATCAGCCCTAAGATTTCCTTAAATGCCTCAGTGGTCAAATTAAAGAATGATAATTTTGCTACGCTGAAATAAGATGTAATATATTGAATTTTTTAATGCTATAATGTAGCCCCGAACATATCTCATGAAGCCAAGTGAAGCGCAAATGATTCAACACTTAGCTGACTCACGAGACAATTAAAATGGACTTTATTAATGGATTTCATATTATTCATTGGTATTCTAACATACTACATAATTCATATTATATTATTCATATTATCTCAGTCTGTGGGAAGCACACAAGGAGCGTTTTGGTATAGTTTGAGTTGAGAGCTGATTTATGCTTCTTTTTTTTTTTTTGGTTTATCAGTTTATTTATTAATTCATTCACAGTAAGGATCAAGGTAAAAATGAAATGCACTGTTGATACTGATGTTGTGGTGCAGCTTAGTGAATTAATATCTTAAAGTCTACACATGCTAAGCAGCTGCAGCACTATGCCGCAATACTGTGTGTTATTATTATTATTATTTTGGAATGAAAACATGCACACTCTTCGGTGGCACACTTTTGTGAGGATTGTCGTTTGTATTCATGTGTTATAATCTGCAGTTTCTTTTATGTAAATCAAACATTTGCCTTAAACTGAATGAATGAACAAGTCGTAGTCAGGCTGTTTTATTGTCACTTTTCTCTGTTGTTGCACTTAGATGTTTCTGCTTTTCTTGTGCCTCTTTCTCTGACGCTTTAATGCCTTCTGAAAATAACAGATTTCTGGAAGTTAATGCATAATAATTCTACTCTGCTTCATGTATATGTAAATATAGATCTCTGCAGCCTCTTCCAATAAGTGAAGATATCACCAGTTGGCAGCTACAGAATGTTAAATCAGTAATAAAAGCTTAAATATAATATATACATATACATATAATCTACCATGTGTGATACTGGAATCATTTTTCAGAAAGGATTTTCATAACTTCAATTCCAAGAAAGCGATGTAATTCAAAAAACAGTGTTAAAGTATTTTGTAACAGTTCTTTTTGTTTCATGAGGAAAATCTTAATAAATTTGATCCTTAAAAACAATGACCTAAAATCTGTCAGTTTGTTCTTTTTCTAAACAAACCAACATCTTGTAATAATTGTTACAACAATGAGGTATCTATTTGTTTAAATAAAGATTTTGGACATGTATTGCCATTTAAAGATATTAATAGATGTACAGACTATATGTTATATTTCCAGTTTTATTGCTGGACTGTGGAGCTGTATATGTACAGTCCCCATCCTAATGGTGAGGAGAAACATCAGATGAATTCTAATGGTTTCCAGTGAATATTAATTGTAACCATCACATTATAGTGTGTACTGACATGATTTCTTCCATTGCATCCATTAGTCACCCAAAATTACAGACATTTAAATCACAGCTACAGGCACAAAAATAAATGACTCTTACAGCACATTATAAACACATTATTCTTTACACTTGGGGTTGGTTTGCTGTCACTTTAGTGACCTATAATGAAGATGATTAGGGTTGTCTCTCTGGACGAGCATCCTGCAAATGCCAAAAATCTAATGTACTTTTTGGCAAACATTTATACAAGTTGAGTTCTACTTGTTCTTCTAGTTCTACTCGTTCTTCTTCTTGAATTTCCTTCGGGATCAATAAAGTATCTATCTATCTATCTATCTATCTATCTATCTATCTATCTATCTATCTATCTATCTATCTATCTATCTATCTATCTATCTATCTACTGTATGTCAGACAAGAAACGGGAAATGGGAATGGTAATACTAACACCTTCACTCACCAGCTACTGTTTAGTTACTGTTGAACATAACATAGCAGAGGACTTCCTCCAGTTAACTGACCACAAAAAGGTGAAATTTAGTTTTATTTAACCAGGTTTGTTACATTGAGGTTGTAGACTCAGATAATAATACTAAAAGTAGGAAAATATCAGACAGAGTAGAGTTTACAATAGACATGAATATTTCCAGAGAATTTACAGACTATTCCAACTAGCTGCTAGAGAAGATCACTGTGAAATAAATTGCAATAAATGCAGAGATATGACTATATGATTGCAAAAAATGGCTTCACAGATTAAAAATAGCGATGACACGGTCAAGTGTAAAATAGTCCATTTGGAAGCCCAACTGGGAAAAGATATTATGACTTTACTCTACTTTGGTCTACTCACTCTGCTGTCACTGAAAACTCAGATGTTTCAACCAACAGGCAGGATGTAGACAGGTTTTTCTCAGTCGTCTCAGACACAAATGGAATGACCCTGAAGTATATTTACTCAAGTACTGCATGTAATACAATTTCCAGGTCCTTCCATTTTATGCTACAGCTTTTTACATCACTACCTCATCTGATATCTTTAGTTACTTGTCACTTCATATATTCAGATTGATATGTTCCCTTGAAATTCTACTCAGCAGCACAGTAAAAATAAGCCCAACCTTTACCAGCTGCAACATTAAAGTAAGTACATAAATAACAATACTGAAATGTACTTTAAGTATATTTTAATGTGCATACTTTTGCAGCCCTGCTTTTACTAAGGAAAACTTCGAAATTTTGAACTCATGGCTATAACTTGTAACATTTCTACACTGTGGTATTGCTAGTAAAAGCTGTAACAAGATATTTATATTAGAGGTATTTATTAGAGTTTGTCATAAAATGCAGAAAATGACTATAGAGTGCTACAGTGAATGCATCTTGGTCCAAAATACCAATATTTACTTCACACATCTACTGTTGTCCAGTCACAAAGCTAAGTGGCAGTGAAGTTAGGGTGAGAACGTCATGACTACATTTAACATCGTAAGGTTACTGACCTCAATGAGAGGTCACCTGCTGCCATCATGTGGTCTTTGCTATCTTTAACGAGAAGTTGTGTGGTAGGAATCGCTTGTTTTACACCTCCCAGTTTAAGTTTATTTCTTCTTCTAATAAACTCTCTAGTGAAGTCTCTGTGACCTCCCATGATCCCTGGCCGAGCCCTCCTGACTGGTTTATGACCTTCATGTCAGGGTTCAGAGCTGGGGCATCTTGCAGCAGCCTGCAGGGCCTTTCTGCTGTTCCTCTTCAGCGGTGGTTTGGGATTTGTGGAATGGGAAGTGCAGATTTCTTGGACAGGATGTGGACTCACTGCTGTAGTATACATCCCCCCCCATACTGACACAGAGCTCACTTGCGGCTGCACGAGTCCGCATCTGGAGAAGATAGGACGCCCGTTTTGACATCTGGATAACTCGCTGTGTCCGTCTACCTCCCGGTTTATACGTGTGAGTAGATCTAACCCGGGTAAGTCCGCTGAAACGAGTTTGTTACACTTTAACTCAGCTTGTGTATCGCATCATTACATAAGTTAGTCTCACGGCAGCCTGTGTGGTTTTCAGAGTTTCTTGTCGCAAAAGAAACTTCTTTTCATGGATTAACTTCATAGATTAACTTCACACAAAATTCAAATGACTTTATCTCTAACATGTAGCTGGATTGCAGCTGCTCCAGCTGCTGTAAGTCTCTTTTGTTCTGTGCAGACAGCCCAGGGGGGTTGATGGTAACTTAATAACAGGGTGCTCTTACCCCTGTGTTGTTTAGCTTGCCTAAACATGCACTGTATGGCTGGTGAGACTGCTGCACACAATTCATGCACCCCAAGTCTGATTTCACTATAAACTCATTCACCTTGACAGTAATTCTCATGTTCATTTTAAGCATTATTAAACTTGATTATAGCTGATGGCTCAAACACACCTCCTTCTCTTCACAGAGATTCAGGTGATGACTCACCTCTGGACTCTGCTGTCAGCCCTGCTGCTGGTTTTGTCCGTGGCTGAACCTCTGAACAGCCTCGAGGAAAATGAAAATGAAGTCCTGAAACACGCAGAGGGGGAGCTCACAAAGAGCCAGGCAAGTGAGCAAGGAAATCCTCCATTTTAGATGTATATATATTGGCTTGAATTAAACTCCTGGTTTCTCCTGTTTTAGACTCAGGTGATCGAGAATGCCATCAGAAACCTCAGTGAAACTACACCAAGCCAAACACTGACCCACACACCGACCCAAGCACTGACCTACACACCGACCCAAGCACCGACCCAAGCACTGACCCCCACACCGACCCAAGCACTGACCCAAACACCTACCCAAACACCTACCACACGTGAGTCTTTTTAGCTTTTGCTGCATTTCTCTTTTGGCTTGCCCGTCAGTTTCTATTAAAATTTCCCCGTTATTATTTTTACATTAGCAACTTCTGTGACCACACTTTCCCCGAGCTCCACTGTTGCTCCTCGGTGTCCAGGAAACCAGGTAATGCTGGAGAACGGCACAGGCTGTGGCTGTCCATCTGGCATGGTCAATGTTGGTGACAACTGTACCTGCCCTGTGGGCTTCACTCTAGAGACAGCTGCAGGGTGTAAAGGTGAGAAGGAGCAGAATCAGTGCTTCGTTGGAGGTGCTGTGTATAACATTGGAACATCAATAAATCAGTGCTGCATTTACATTTACTATTTACAGCAGTTAGAGTTTGGCAGGAATTCAGCAACACGACGTAGCATGACTAGTTTAGAAAAAGGCTACTACTTTAATTACAACAATGATGCATTTGATATTTCAAAGCCAGATTAAATATTATCCATCAATACACCACATGTAGCACCTTGACAGCAGAATGCTTGTTTACATACAGTGATGACAGTTATATGGAGCGTATTATCTTCTCTCTACTCGACAGATGTTAATGAATGTGAGCAAGAGGGGTCGGGACCATGTGGTCTCCATGCCAGCTGCACCAATATCCCCGGCTCTTACTCATGTAGCTGTCTCCGTGGTTACCTGATGGGCGCTGGAGGGTGCCAGGGTTCGTCAGCATCTGTGTGTGTGAGAGAGGATGTACAATATGTGTGTGAGAGGATGTTGGAAGAAGAATTTCAAAGATTTTTTTGTTGCATTTAGCCTATATAGTATGGTCATAATGCATGTATGCCTTTTCTTTTTTTTTTACAGATATAGATGAGTGTGCTCTGGCTGCAGTGACGGGCCTACAGGCCTGTCAGGGTGATGCCGAATGCAAGAACACCCCTGGCTCCTTCACTTGCTCGTGCCCTTCAGGATATGTAATGGCTCTTAATGGAAAAAGCTGTATAGGTGAGACTCACATATGGTATGTGGCATGTGGATGTACAGTGAAAATGTATGTACAGCATTTTATTGAGCATGTATACCAGGAACACATCCACAAGGGTAACAATGAGGAGTCCCGAAGGACTCTTTCACAAGATGTGAGGGTGTTGTTAATCTTTCAAACGACATACCCACCTACATATAAACAAATAATAATAAATAAAGTAGCAAAATGTAAAACAGCAATGTGAAAAAACACATTTATGGCAAAACTCTAGTTGTTACAAGGCTGTCAATTCAAAACTTCCTGTTAATAGTCCTCGGTTTCTCTCCTCTGTAGATGTAGACGAGTGCAGCTTCGAAGAGCTGTGTCGCCGTGAGCTGGGAAATGTGTGTGTGAACACTCCCGGCAGCTTTGTGTGCCAGTGTCAGCCAGGCTTCAGAGCACAGGCCCCCGCCTGTGTTGGTGAGTCTGACGTTAAGCTTCGCCACAGCTGGATGAGACAGATTTGATCTGGTGTTGTGAATTTCCTCATATTTCGCTTGGGTTGCCTCAGACTTAATAACCTCTGCTGACAGGAAGTAAGGCTTTGCAGGAATAGAGAGCCTAAATCTGCTGCTTTGCTGCTTTTCTGCTTTGTTACTCTTTGGTTTTTTGTTTCACAGTCCCCTTCTCTCCTCTTTCACCTTTCATTTAATAACTAATATCCTCTCTTGTCCTATGAAATATTCCAAATACTTTATTTGCTTTCTCCCTTCTGTTTTCTCTGTGACTCTTCTGCACTTCTGGTCTCAGGTCCTGTGTGTCCAGACTACAACGTGTGTCAAGGTATGATGTGCTGTCCATGCTTCTGCTTCTTGCTTTGAAGGGTTAATTGCCAGGGTAACAGCCAAATCAAAAGCGAGGTTTGCTGTTTGAAAAAGGTCATCTTCACAAGAGTTTCCCAATTTTGTTCAAAACTGCTTCAGCAAAGTAATAGATGCGAAATTAGACAAAGGGGAAGATCAACAGCTTCCCATGGTGTTGCAGGGACAAAATTTTAGTTGACTTATGTCTAATAAGGACTGGAAACGGAAATTATTAGCAACTCTGCTGTTGGCTGTCAAATTAGTTGGATGCATTGCACAAATAACAGTTGCTGTTTAATCAGAAATAAAACATTTTCCAAATTAATGTCACTCATCTCATGCCACTCATGCAACAAGTTAATAGAAAGTTCTGTTGTTGAATGGATGTAGCATTTTCTTTCTCTGTCCTCGTCTCTGTCCCAGATGTGGATGAATGCGCAGAGAGTCCTGCAGTGTGTGATGGTCAGGGTGTGTGTGAGAACACGCTTGGGAGCTACAAGTGTGTTTGTCGACCAGGTTACCGGGGAAACGGCACACACTGCGAAGGTAAGCAATTAGTGCTGACGCCCCTCCATGGAAAACTCTGTTTCCTGTAGACAGGGTCATCTTCCTTGTGTGCGCGTGTTTTAATGCTTGCTGTTATGCCTTCCATTAAAATTACCCAAGTGGTATAATAATGTTTATTGAATGGAAATGAACTGAGTTTTGAATATGTTTTTTAAGAAATGTCTTATCACTCTTTATCTCTTCCCAGATGAGAACGAGTGTGCGTCAGGTGTTCATGGGTGTGACACCAACGCTCGTTGTGGCAACATCATCGGTTCTTATTTCTGCCAGTGTTACCAGGGCTTCAACGGAGATGGACACTCTTGTTTTGGTGGGTAAGCAGTGTGTGTGTTTTTCTCATGTGCCTGCCACATGTAGTGCTTATTATCACTAAGTGTCCACGAGTGTCAATACTTGCATGTGCCAGGAGCACTTAGGCACGCAACACTCAGCAGACACCAGTCCTTCATGGTTATTCTTGTTCACAGATGTTGATGAGTGTGCTGTCAACAATGGCCACTGTGAACACAACTGCTCCAATGAACTCGGAGCCTACAGTTGCCAGTGTGCCTCAGGCTACCAACTAGGCCAGGATGGACACAACTGTACAGGTAAAACAAGGTTTTGGAGCAAGATTTCCCCACCACACCAACTGCAAACATAAGTTTATCCTGGGTTTTTGCTGAAGGCTGTTTAAACTACTAAATAACTACTATACGTAGCATGCTTAAGTGATGTTAGTTGATGTGAGTTAGTTGAGAAGAGTCACTAATATTCTTGTCTACTAATATGCTTCTATGACGCTAGTACCAGGAGACAGTTAGCTTAGCTTAGTTTAGCTTAACATAGCTTTGGAGAAAGACTGGAATCCACTAGCCTGGCTCTAATGTAATAGCACATCTTAAAGCTAAGCTAAACTAAATTAACATACAGACATAGGAACTGTTTCTTATGATCTGATCTTCTCAAGATTCCCAAAATATGGAACTATTCCTTTAAAGCATCTTTAACAGATGTGAACATGCATGTGAACAAATGGAAGTCTCAAATATCCAAAGGAAAGAATACAACATGCTTGTTAGACTTAAAGATTGCGTTTTTAGGTGAGAAATACTGCATATAAACAAAACTCCACAATGTACCTTAAGCCTACTCTGTGCACTTAACAAGGTAGATGTAGTAAATTAGTGGGTCAGATGTCCGAAACATTCCAAACAGATAAAAACATAGTAACTCACACACCAGTGCAAGACAGTGGCCTGCCCTTAGGGACCAATTTGGGGTTCAGTGTCTTCTCCAAGGACACTTAAACATGTGGACAGGAGAAAGCAGGGAGGGTTTTTGTTAACTTTTAGGTGATGCGTGATTCCACCGACTGAACTATCCTTACCAATTAAAATAACTTTTTCAGCCTGTGATAGAATTTACAAACTTAACATAATCGACTCTGTTTCTGCTCACAAAATAAACTGTAATCTGCAATCTGTACCAAGGTTCCAAGTATCCTGCAGCTACTCAATAGAGGGCATCAAAGTACCTGTATATCCTCCCCAATAATCCACTTTTGTTCCCTTGATCCAAAGAAACAGCCTCTTGTTAACTTGCTCTCTGTTTCAAACCCCACTCACCTAGCCCTCCAAGCTTGTTCAAACAAGTGCTGAAATGAATTTCAAACAGTGTTTGACTAAAATCTAAATGAGCCCTTAAAAGTGTCAACTAAATGTCTCTGATCCCACAGATGTGGATGAGTGTGTGGCACTGAATGGGACCTGTGAGCACATTTGCATCAACACTCGGGGATCTTTCCAGTGCTCCTGCAGGCCTGGCTACCAGCTGCACATTGATGGCCACACCTGTGTGGGTCAGTCACTCCCTGACACTCTTTCACTTCTCACTGCTGTTTACCTGCTCATTTCAGTCATTTAAACAAGATGATTTACCTGCATGCTACAGAGACGAACACTGCGGTGAATATGTTATCTCACTTTCTCATTTTGTGTGCGTGCATCTTTTCTGCCTGGACATATAAGTGGATGTCGAGCACATTTTGCATGGAAGATTGGTGATATGAGAAAGCCAGACTCAGTTAGGAATCTTACACGCAGCAGAGATAGTCCAAAAAATATGTTAAGTTTGTGTGTCTTGTGTTTGTGTGTGCTCAGACATTGATGAATGTAAACTGCAGAATGGTGGCTGCTCTCACACGTGCAGCAACTCTCCAGGAGGACACACTTGCCACTGCTCTCCTCCTCTGCTGCTAGACACAGACAACCTCACCTGCAGCAGTAAGTCTCTTATTAAATTGTTGACATCATATTATTTTAGGTTAATGATGACTTATGGCTTAATTTTTTGCTGTAGTCCAGATACTTCTAGATATTTAAAAAAGTCCCACATATAGCACTCTTTTAACACAGAATAGACATAGATAATAGACAATATTTTATACTTTGGGACTTACTTAGTTACTTTTGAGAGCAATACTTATACAGTGTTGTTTTATATTTACATTTTAAAACTTCTAATCCAATATTCCAGTCCAGTTCAGTATTTCGACACGTATTTTGACACCCAAAATAGGGCTTAGTTAGGACTTAGTTGCCTAATTTCCACACTAATCAACTAAAATTGATTTTAAATGTGTGAACAATCTCCCCACAGCTATACTTTGTCCATATGTCACAAAAACAAATAAGAACAGATTAGCCACTAGGGGTTCAGCAAATTTCATCTTTTTCAGTAAAAGGAATACATTTTTCAAATAGCTTTCCAACAGAAATAAAAACACCAACTGATCTGAAAACATTTAATGATAAGGTGAAACCAAACCAAACCTGTGATCACTGATCTTTGATCACTAGCGAGGCACAAATACGCATTCTTAAACATACATACTCAGAGACTACATGCATGCATGCACACGGAAATACACACAAGTCTATACAGCTACTGTATATAGCCATGAACTAAGGAATATACATACATGCAAACACACACATATGCATATGTAAAATTATTCTAATGTGATCAGTGTCAGTATCTATTATTCACTTCATGTTCTGATGATGTGTTATAACCTTTTTAAGCAGAATATGAGCCTTGGCAAGAAATCCTATATGCAAAACATCTGTATGTCTCATAACATATCATGATATACAATATTAATACAATGCCTGTTACAACTTTGAGGCTGGAATTAGTTTGTGCAAATGCAAATACAAATTAAAATAATAAATTTTTCATTTGAACAGATGTTACATCGTGCAAGCTTAGAAATGGTGGTTGTGATCACCTATGTACTGTGCGGGCTGAGGGCCAGGTCCAGTGTAGATGTCAAGCAGGCTGGGAGTTGGGCGAGGACCTGAGGAGCTGCTTGGGTGAGACTTCATTTTCACTCCTCAAACTGCCTCTGCAAAGATTTGACCTGGAAATTGTGTTTATTTATACCTTTACATTATATTTATATTTTATATATAAAGACATTTTGGGAGCAGCTGTGCTAATATGTAATAACCTAACAGATATTTGTGCAGCAAAGTTTGATTGAAATTCATCTTGATACATATGATTTAAAAGAAATCAATTAAATTCCTTCAAACTTCACCATCTGTGAAAACAACCATACAAAGGTACCACAAGCATCATTTTGTACACATTTGTAGTTTTTTACTGTTTTTCACAAAACAGTAGAGAGTTTGAAAGGTTTAAATGGTTGCTGTCAATTTCTCATTCATGTTCCGCTTGCCAGACTGAAGGTATTCATAGAAAGAAATCACATCAGCTGGAAAATAAGTACAGAAATGTGATAGGCTGTTAACGGCTAATGACTCAGCTGAATGGATCAACTGTGGCCAAAAATTTCTTCAATGATAAGCTGCACGCAGCCAACTTTCTCTGGTCGCTAGCCAAAGAGGAAATGAACAGACTGTCTTATGGATTGTTTTGCTGTTTTGAAATGACCGTCTGTTTAACTGTCCCACTGTCTTTTGTTATAAGATGTGAATGAGTGCAAGGACTTCACAAACGGAGGCTGTGAGCAGCTCTGTGTGAATCATCCCGGAGGGTTCAACTGCACCTGCAGGAAAGGGTATAAAGTACGAACCGATGACCTCACCAAGTGCCAGCGTGAGTCAAATATGAAACGTCTAAAACGTTGATCATGATGAACAGTATTAGCAATATCAACAGCTTTACTCTGGTTTTCAAAAGTGGTTAAAATGTGGAAAATATTTATCTTTGCCTTTCCAGCTGTGTGTGACCCTCCCTGCCACAACTATGGAGTGTGTGTGGCCCCAAACACCTGTGACTGTCCTCCAGGCTATCCTGGACTAGGCTGCTCAGGTACAAACCTGGACTGTACATGGATAACATACTGTATAGGGAACCATTAATCACAGTTATATAGATACAACTGACTCAAGAGAAATTGGATGTAATGAAATGAATGTTGGTTGTGTATTTCAGCCATGTGCTCCCCGCCATGTGCCCACGGAGGTACCTGTATGCGCTGGAACAAGTGTCTGTGTCATCCTGGCTGGACTGGATCAGGCTGCCACACAGGTACATCACCTGTGACATGGACTTCTGCCCCAACTCTGTATAAGGAAGCACTGTAGAGACCGTGTCTATAAACACAGGGGGATCGGTGGCATTTTGAGCAAACAGAGCAGAACACTGCTGCATAAGTAATTACAAGATAGTCGCATTTTTGTGTCTTTTGAAGAGAAATTGCTCATGACCTCAGGATATAAATATGATTTTCTGCACTCTGCAGTCTTACTTTGTGGTCACTAACTGCTCTTATGCTCTTTATTTCTCAACTGTCTCTTTCCCCGTGTCTCTCTCAGCGGTGTGTGAGTTGCCCTGTGCTAACGGTGGCCGCTGTGTGGGGCCTGATACATGTCAGTGTCCGTCTGACTACACTGGCCCCCAGTGCCTCTTGCGTGAGTAACAAAACCACCAGCACATCTGGCATCAGTTACATGCTGTAGGGTAGACTAGACTACCTCCCTGCCTCCATGCTGGATAGCAACACTACCTTGCAAAATATGGATTGTAACATAATGGAAAAAACCCAAAATCTAAAATTCATGATGTTTAGATTACCATATTACCTCCAAGTGTAATTTTCTGGCATACATGTGCCTCTACAGTATCTTGTGTGTGTGTGCCTGTTTTGCAGCCCTGTGCACTCCTGCCTGTCAAAATGGGGGAAGATGTGTGGATGTCAACAAATGCATATGTGTTGGTGGATGGCAAGGAGCTCGATGCCAGATAGGTGAGATTGCACTCCCTGTACAGTACATGTATCTGTCCATTGTTATACAAGTGAAATATTTTAGTCAGCATACATGTTACACAGAGGAATCATGTTTCAATATAGTACTATACTACATTTACTACTTCTGTATACTTTGAAGTGCTGAATTTGTTCCCAGTTCAACAACTGAAACAATCTGAGAGCTGAAAAATTAATTGTGACCAGTTTTGATAATCAGTAAATCATTAATAAATAAATCTATGTGAAGATTTTGCTATTTTCTTCTGTCTTAGAAGTGTAATTTTCTGGCATACACGTGCCTCTATCGCGTGTGTGTGTGCCTGTTTTGCAGCCCTGTGCACTCCTGCCTGTCAAATGAAATATCTTTGAATTTAGTATTGCTGTCTAAATAAAACAAGCATTTTGAAGAAGTCATATTTGGTTCCAAGAACTTGTGACAGACATTTTAAAACAAATGTTTGACATTTTATAGACAAAAAAATTCATCAATACGTTGAGTTTCATTTACTATTTTTGCCTCTCACATCGTTTCAGTTGTTCTGGGAACAAATTCAGCACTTCAAAGTAAAGAAGTAAATTACTATCTTGCAGAAATTTAGCAGAAGTAGGGAACAATTCTAGAAAGTTTTACTTTGGCGATGATTTATTATTGAGAATTATATTGCTGCTGAAGGGTATGCAGTTCTCCAGGCAGCCAGTCAGTGGAGCTGTGTACAGATTCTGGAGCAACACCAGAAAATGTTTGTTGATCTTCCTGAAAGCTGGTGGATTTACTGCCTACTTTGTACTCTTATACAAAGGTTCAAGATCAGAGATCAGCTGTATTGAGTTACATTCCTGATCTCTCTTTTCTGTCTCCCTCAGAGCCTGTTCAGTGTCAGAAACCTTGTAAGAACGGAGGAGTGTGTGTGGGCCTCAACAGGTGCCGCTGTGCAAAAGGATTTACTGGAAATATCTGTGAAACAGGTTGGTCTGTGCGTGCACATGTGTGCATGCACGTGGTTGTAAAAGACCTTTCTTTGCCTTCACTTTGCATTAAGACTCTTGATGTGTCTTGTGTCTGCAGCGGTGACCACCCCCTGTGTGCCACCATGTCAACACGGGGCCACCTGCAGTCCTCACAACACCTGTACCTGTCCAGAGGGGACTGCGGGCCTGCGCTGTGAGAGACTGTAAGTATGAAGATCAACAAGTACAGACTCAGTCTGCTCATTACTGCACATCATAATGCATTAAATAAATAGTGTACATTTAAAGACGTATTTAAATTATTATTTGTGTTTTTGTGTGTCTTAGCACGTGCCCTGTGGTCACCACGGTGGTCAGCATGGCTCGAGCTGTAAGAAAGGGCTTCAGGGAGAGTTATGTGGACCGTTGTGGACCCTTGGGAGTTCAGCTTTGCACTAAATACAGGTTACATGTTTTATTATTGCATCCCCTACATCTGGATTAAAGAACCATGGTGTAAGAATTAATGACATCTAGCTGTATAGTTGCTGCATTGTAACCCCTTCGCTTAAACCTCTCCTTCAGTGAGCATGAAGGAGAAAATACAATGCCTGCAAAACATGTGAAAATGCAAAAGGCCCCATCTAGAGCCAGTATTTAGTTTGTCTGTTCTGGGCTACTGTAGGAACATTTTGGTTCAACATGGCAGACTCTGGGAAAGAGAACCGGGTCTTTTAAGTAGCTTATCTGTTTGGAGTCGTAAATTGGCGGTTTATCACAGCAACTAAATAGTATCAATCTGTACTAACTTACTTTACTAACTTACTTAGATTAAACATGCCATAAAAGTGTAAATAGTTATTCAGTTTCATAACAAAACACTATGGCATAAACAAATTACATGTGTGTTGGAGTAGCATTTGTGGAATGTAATTTTAATAATTAAAATGATTATAATAAGCTGTGTGTGTATGCTTTGTGGTTGTGTTTCCAGAATAAACCAGGCACGTGTGTACCTGCAGGCCTACAGGGTGGGCTACAGAATCCAGTGTCCGGAGAGGAAGGGAAGATGAATGGTGTTTGTCATGAGGAAAAATCACCCAACAGACAGCATTACAAGGAAACGTACAATAACTGAAATGAGATGAGATGTAAGATGTAAAATTATATTGTAACTGAGTTAGTAAGGTGTTGTTGTTTCACCCATTAAAGAAGCCTCTCTGTTGAAATATAAAAGGGGACATGACTGTATCATAAAGGCTGTTTATTTGATCTGTGACATAATGTATGACAATTATCTTTGAATAGAAACACTCCTTAGTATTTGAAAAATACAACTGCTTCATGTTTGTCATGATTATGTATGGCAGCTGAAAGTTATTAAATGTTACATTTTTTTTGTCTTTTTGTCTGTTAACTGTTCTCAATGATTGTCTAATAATATAATAACTGTCAGTGTAAGGTCCTACTGTAAGAGTCCACTTCAAAGAATATTTCCAATAAAGAGACACAAACGTTTGATATCTTGGATTTAAAATTGAAATTACCGCGTTAAAGACAGGACAAAGCTTATATCATCGTCTCACTACACAAAAGTCATTCTTTATCTACTTTTATTAGTTGCAGCTTGTATTGACATAACAGAATTGCAGTGTGTGACTGTATATCATATTCTTACTGTTTTACAGTCCTGACATTGCCCTCTTTTCCTGCACACAGAGGTCCATGACCTTGTTATCTATCAAAGGATGTTTGTATGTCAGCATGATTATGCAAAAATGCAATTATACTGCCTTGGTTTTCATGAAATAGATGTACTCTTGCAAATTCCCTAACACATTTACAATTATTCAGATTTATAACCAGCATGCAGGAAACGGTATAGCATGAGCCCAGATTATTATTTGGGTTGTATTATTTCCCAACAGGACCAAACTGATCCTCAGTGGAGGAAAGTAAATACAGTTACTCAAGTTTGTAAGTTTGAGGTACTTTACTTGAGTATTCCATTTTTATGCAACTTTATATTTCTATTCCACTACCTAATTCATGTATCCATGAAGTCTAAGACTTCTGGACTATACTTAATGTAAACAAATGTTAATAATTGGCAATTAAATACTAATACATTTAATATCAAACATTCCTGTCTAAGATACAGTGACATACTTCAGTAGGCAGTTCTAGAAGAAGTCTAGTCTAAGTCTAAAAGAATCAAAGACAGACCTACTACATTTCATGGAAAAATAAAGCATTACATAAACATATCTGTCGTCATGAAAATGAGGGCCTCAATTTTCTGTTTCAATACTTTGGACACCTTTTTATTAAAATGCCATTGAGTTTATTTGTCACATATACATACAACAACATACAACAACATACAGGTACAATCAACATAGAAATAGTAACATCAGCCCGACCAGTCCCCAAGAAATGGTGGATGAGAACGGTAATCTAAAGCAACAATGATTGATTTACAAAAATATCATTACATAACCATGATTTGGGGCCTGCTTGGAACACAAAATCTATCAAAACAAAAACTGCAAAGAAACTTTTTCAACAGTTTTAAAGCCTGAAAGAGATATCAGCAGTGGGGCCAAGCAAAATATTAGTTTGATTCCCTAACCCCAGAAACAACAGAAAAAAGTGGGGACAACAGGAAAAAGGGTATTAGCGTGAAGTTGCACACAATTCATATGGCTGCGGTGCCAGAGTGATGCCAAAGCGGTAGTCCATCACAGGCTTCACCCCAGGAGGCATTGAGAAGGTGAATTGCTGCATAAAGGACGTGAAGAAGAGGAAGAGCTCCATTTTGGCCAGGCTTTCCCCAAGACAGACCCGCTTACCTGAGACAGAAAAACAAACTGAAACAAACTGAACATTTCTTTAACAAATAATTTTGGCCCAGAGCTCAAACTAATTTAAGACAACAGTAGTAGTCATTCTTATAAGGCCTTTATAGGAAGTAGAACTGCTAATTGTTTTGGTAACCATTAGAAATCTTAAAAATAGACAAAAGGTCTGAGGTTTACTATAATCATTAGTCAGTCCATTCATAAAAGCATCCTCTGGGTCAATGTGCAATCATTATGTAAGGACCTCCCCCCCGCAGTGTATTCTGGGACATGCTTCAGGCCCCTGTATAAACAGGTGAAGACAGTAATCAAACAAGCAGCATTGTGTTGCTCCTCACCAGCAGAGAAAGGGATGAAAGCAGCTGGCTTCACAAAGTTTCCATCCTTGTCAAGAAAGTGTCCTGGGTTGAAGGTGTAGGGTGTCTCCCATTCGTCCTTGTCAAACAGCACCGAGGTCAAATTGGGAATTACTGCAACTCCCTGGTGATTGGAATCATAATTGTAATTTAGTGAGATGTAACATAGTGACATAAAAATTGCATATACGAGAACTGACCTCTGGGATTGTATAGCCTCTCAGCTCGATTTCCTTGTTGGTAATATGAGGCAGGCTAAGAGGAGCTATGTTGCCTATCCTCTGGATTTCGTGGAGGACAGCGTCAGTGTAGGGCAGGATTGCACGATCTTCCATGGACGGCGGTCTGGACTGTCCAATCACTCTGTCTATCTCAGCCTGTACCTTTTCTGTGCAACAGGAGGGGAACAAAAAAATGGGAAGAATATTTCATCAACAGTGCAAGGGTATATCTTAAGGAGAAAAGATGAAGAACAATCTAACACTCCCACATTAGTGAATATATGAGGATATAGAGCATTTTTACAGGATAATTAGTTAGTTACTTAGGTATTGGACGATAATCATCCTTTTCAAGTAAAAGTAGTTACATGGTGTATCTGGGTCAATGGAAATGGGAATTGGTGTTGATTTTTGCACCTACAAAATGAACACACATTGTTGGGTATGAGAATACGAACAAGGAGCTTCATTGGCTTGGTCAGTTATCTTACCCTGGATCTCAGGGTACTTTGCCATATAGAGGAAAGCCCAGCGCAGGGTGGTGGATGTTGTCTCAGAGCCGGCCACAAACAGATCCAAGACACTTATAATCAGGTTTTCCTCATCAAAAGTGCTGATTTCCTGCCCCTTAGTCTGAGAATACATACAAATACATAAGTTAGAATGTGTTGAGTTAAAATGACTCAAATAAGTTAATTTTAATTTTAATTTTAAATATAGGTTTCAATTTAGTAAGGGGTCAGGGTACAAGTATAATTAGTATGCAACTGTTAAATGATAAATATAGGTTTCATTGGACCTTGTACGTTAAAATCATTACAATGAAAATAGGACTATGCTGTTGGAGATGAGGCCTTAAAAGATAGCACTGTAAGGCAGAGGTCATGGCATCGCATGTGAAAAGGGCAAAGACCTTGAAAAAATGTCATGTCATGTTAGTATAGCAGCTAATAGTTCTAAAGGTGCAGAACAAGCAGATATGGTGAAAAAGCAAAAGCAGTACAAAGCTGTATCTAGTACCACTTACATTTTGAATCTCATTCAGGTAGCAGTCGATGTAGTCTCTTGGGTCTGAGGGATCCCAGTTTTGTTTGTGCTGCGTTAGCTCTACTTTAATGAAGTCCTTAACATATGTCCAGATATGCACTACTGTTTGATGTGGTCCTGGCAAACATCTCATCAGCACAGGGAATGAGTTGTACAACTGCAGAGTAGAGCAGGTTGGAACAATGATGTATTATTTAAGGCATTTCAATCAATCAATCAATCAATTAATCAAACATTATTTGTATAGCACTTTTCATACAAAACAAAATGTAACACAAAGTGCTTCACATAAAAAACAACAACATAAAACATAAAAACAAGCAAACACCCTCCGCCCATCCCCAACCCTTGTTCTGACTTTTAGTATTATTAAAAGGCCACTCCCAGAAGACCTGAGGGTCCTCGAGGGTTCATAGGGTAAAAGTAAAGCAGATAAATAGGTTGGACTAAGACCATTAAGAGATTTATAAACCAGTAAAAGAATCTTAAAATGATTTCAGCAAAAGAGTTTCTATTAGTGATGATCAATACCAATTTTATATTGAAATCCCATTTACAAATGAGCTTTTGTGCATGTTACGCATTTGTCATTGGAACTCTATAAATGATTAACTCTTTCATAATGAGTGATGTATTGCACAGCAATGACACAGCAATAAGATTTCAACAGTAGTTTTAAAATACCGTACTTGCACCCAAATGGAGCCTTCAATCTCAAGACCTTTGCCAAACAGCTCCACCAGTCTCTTGAACTTCTCATCACTGTATTCAAAGCGATGACCAAAAACCAGGAAGCAGATGATGTTAGAGATAACGTTGTTCATGATGAGGTGCGGACCGAATGGCTTACCTTCACAATTAAACAGAAAATTAGGTGTCGACTGTGTATCTGTGATTTTTGTATCATTGTAAATGTGTCACTGCGCATTCACTATTTACCTTTAAAGCTCCTGAAGACGTTTGCACAGTGTGTAAATTCCTCCAAGATAACAGGTTCAAGTGACTTCTTTCCAAATCCAAAATATCTGAGGGTTGAAAGTGCAAAACGTCTCTGTTGCTTCCATATGTGCCCATTACTGAAAATTATACCTGATGGAAAAGACATCAAAAGTAGATAGAAATCAGAAAAATGAATAAATAATATTTTACACAGTATTAAACTCTGACAGTCTGTCTGCAAAACGTTTTTTTTTTATTTTATTAAATTTATATTTTGATACAATTTTCATCTTCTCAGAAGAGGAAATGGTGTTGTTATTTTATTATAAATTATCAAAATATTTGTGCTAAGAAACTGCTATATAAAAATAGATTTGTTATTATGTGTGAAGTATACAGGAATGCTAATATTACTTCTTAATTTCCCTAATTGTATAAGTTAATAAGATGTGGATCAAAAGAAGCAAACAAAAAGTGTGCAGATGAGAAACAACTCAGTAGAAAAAACATTATTTATATATTTTTCTATTTTTAAGGGATAGTAGTTCATAAGTACTTCATACAATCTCACTTCAAAAAATAGGTTTTATTATATACTTACAGCAAAAGGTAAAATGTGATAAACTTAACAATACGGCATTGTGTAAAACATCATTCAACAATGCTTTCCTGTAAGAGCATCATAGGAGTCACAGGACTGCGACAACACAGGCTTTGTGTCTGTATGTGTGTTACATCCTCTCACCTAGTCCATAGGTTGTATCCTGCGTTATAGGGAGGTCTGGGCGGTCTGACAGGCTGTCTCCCTGATTTACCAGACCTTCTTTAATAACCTTGAACTTGTTCAACACCACAATCCACTTCTGGCCCATTCGCAGACTGAAGACATCTCCATATCTCCCTGCTAACTGTGAAAGTATTCGACAGAGGAGGAAGAGCGTGATGTTTCATATAAAAAATTACAGAAAAGTAAATACTATAAGTTGACCTAATGCACTTTAATGGGACTTTTTTTTATCTGTTGATCTACCTGTGTGAAATTTTCATGAATCCTGCCGTGTTCCAGATTGAATATGCTGCCCACAATAGGGAATGCCCAGGGTCCTGGAGGGAAGTTGGCTGGCCGACGGTTCTTAATATAATCTGCAGTGAGGATGAAAATGACCAGAAAAAGCAGCAGACTTTTGACATCCCAATCCATAAAGGATCCAAATACAGAAAAGACTGAATCCATTATGAAAGCAGGGGCTTTGTCTAACTGAAGCCTGATTTCCTTGTTTCTCCTTTGAGGCAAAAGCAGAAATAACACCCACCCTCTCTCTGTCTCTGTCTCTGTCTCTCTCTCTCTCTGTGAGGGAGAGGCTTGGTGTTATCAGTTAACAGTTGCATACTGATTGTACTTGAACCCATCTGTGAAAACAACCATACAAAGGTACCACAAGCATCATTTTGTACACATTTGTAGTTTTTTACTGTTTTTCACAAAACAGTAGAGAGTTTGAAAGGTTTAAATGGTTGCTGTCAATTTCTCATTTATGTTCCACTTGCCAGACTGAAGGTATTCATAGAAAGAAATCACATCAGCTGGAAAATAAGTACAGAAATGTGATAGGCTGTTAAAGACTAATGACTCAGCTGAATGGATCAACTGTGGCCAAAAATTTCTTCAACGATAAGCTGCACGCAGCCAACTTTCTCTGGTTGCTAGCCAAAGAGGAAATGAACAGACTGTCTTATGGATTGTTTTGCTGTTTTGAAAAGACTGTCTGTTTAACTGTCCCACTGTCTTTTGTTATAAGATGTGAATGAGTGCAAGGACTTCACAAACGGAGGCTGTGAGCAGCTCTGTGTGAATCATCCTGGAGGGTTCAACTGCACCTGCAGGAAAGGGTATAAAGTACGAACCGATGACCTCACCAAGTGCCAGCGTGAGTCAAATATGAAACGTCTGAAACGTTGATCATGATGAACAGTGTTAGCAATATCAACCGCTTTACTCTGGTTTTCAAAAGTGGTTAAAATATGGAAAATATGCTAATTTATCTTTGCCTTTCCAGCTGTGTGTGACCCTCCCTGCCACAACTATGGAGTGTGTGTGGCCCCAAACACCTGTGACTGTCCTCCAGGCTATCCTGGACTAGGCTGCTCAGGTACAAACCTGGACTGTACATGGATAACATACTGTATAGGGAACCATTAATCACAGTTATATAGATACAACTGAATCAAGAAAAATTGATGTAATGAAATGAATGTTGGTTGTGTATTTCAGCCATGTGCTCCCCGCCATGTGCCCACGGAGGTACCTGTATGCGCTGGAACAAGTGTCTGTGTCCTCCTGGCTGGACTGGATCAGGCTGCCACACAGGTACATCACCTGTGACATGGACTTCTGCCCCAACTCAGTGTCTATAAACACAGGGGGATCGGTGGCATTTTGAGCAAACAGAGCAGAACACACTGTCAACCCGAAAGTTCATTCTATGCAAACAGTTTGAGTAAATACCACTTTTAAAGATTAGTTTCATTGCATTACTTAAACAGTATGAGTATATGAAGAGGGTGTTGGGTGTACTCATTTTTGTAAGTTTAACAAACTTAAACTATCAAGTTTTACCTCAGGCCACAGTGCTGCCCTGTTGTGATTGGCTCAAAACTCAAGACAAGTCTGTGCTTATCCGTTGGCAGCTACAGAGAAAGTTGCGCCATTTTCTAATTTACACAGAGCAATTTAAGGTCTTTGCACTTTGCATGCTCCTTGGACAATACATGCCTGCATTTTTCTGTTTTTAGCAAGTTTGGACGCTTTTAAAGGACATTTGCCTGCCGTAAGGAGGATACCATTTCTGCCTGAATGAGGTGAGTTGTTTTCTCTATTCAAGTAGGTTATTAGAAACTGCTGGAACATTTCTAGATTGCAATTGTGACAATTGCGATTTTTGAGTAGCTCTCGCTACTTGTGTGTTTTCTACATACAGTTTTGCAACAGTAGTGTAAAATTCAAATTATTCGATGTAGTTTTGAAAAAATTTCACTGCCCACTTTTAACATTAGCCTCATTTGCCCTACTATTTTTCTTTAAAGCCATATTAAAATGCCTTGGAAATGCAAGTACTGCCCTGCCATCTGTGAGAAGAGAGCACAGCTTTTTAAACATTATAGGCTAAAACATGGGACTTATGCAAGAACTGAGCCCTTTCCTTGCTTGCATCAGGAATGTATGTGTACATTCAAGTCTCTCAATGCACTCCATAGCCATTTATCCCGCTTTCACACCATAAGTGTGGATCAACTGCAAACTGTAGACTCTCAAAAAAAAGTTTCGCTGTTTGTCATGTGAATTTCTTGAACCCTGCACTGAAACTGAATACTTTGCTCATCTGTGGAATACTCACTTAAAAGTAAATCACAAACTTGATTGTCCTTATAAAGACTGTAAATTTCAGAGCAGCGTATACTCCACTTTCAATGCACACAAAAGTAAAACACAAAGAGAGCATACTTGGAAGAATTTCAAATCTGAAATTATAAAAATCATAATATTTATGAAGACCACACAGCTGATTGTAGACAAATTGCTGTTAACCTGAATATCCTCCTTTTGTCTTGTTTCTCGCACTATAGAATCTTAAAGAGGGAGACTCTGTGGACATTCCTGTGGGAATCCTCTGCTATGAGGACACCAGCGCTGCAAGCCCAGCAAGCCCAGCAAGCCCGGCATCGCCACAACTAAACCCCTCAAGAGTAAGTAGAGTAGTAGTAAGTAGAGGGCAGCCAACCTACCTCAGGCAATGTGCCTCTTGTTTGGCTTTACCTACGCACTCCACCTGCAGTACCCGAAATGCTTAAAAAACACATTTGCCTTCATTCAGCAGGTAATGCTAAATTTGGGTCGAAGTGAGCTACCTCCCAAGGTTCAAAAGCTGAAGAATGATCTTGCTGATTGTTAATACATATTTGTTGCTTTGTTGTGTGTCTAAATAAAATAAATAAAATGTACTGCATTGTGTGGTCATTGACAAAAGAATAATTTAATTGGAATTTTCTTATTCCAAATATAATATTTTAAAATTTAATATATTCATATTTTTAATAAAACTATAATTTTAAGTGTATTTGACTATTGTACTTTTAAGTAGACTCCACTATACTTTTCTATTGTGATTACTTAAATTAAAAAATAAAACATGTTAAATTCTGACTATTGTACATTTAAGTTGACTATACTTAAACAAATTAATTTTCTCTACTGTCAATAACTTAAACCATTTGAGGCAATCACTTGACACAAATGGTTTAAGTACAATCAACTTATCTGGGTTTACAGTGCACTGCTGCATAAGTAATTACAAGATAGTCGCATTTTTGTGTCTTTTGAAGAGAAATTGCTCATGACCTCAGGACATAAATATGATTTTCTGCACTCTGCAGTCTTACTTTGTGGTCACTAACTGCTCTTATGCTCTTTATTTCTCGACTGTCTCTTTCCCCGTGTCTCTCTCAGCGGTGTGTGAGTTGCCCTGTGCTAACGGTGGCCGCTGTGTGGGGCCTGATACATGTCAGTGTCCGTCTGACTACACCGGCCCCCAGTGCCTCTTGCGTGAGTAACAAAACCACCAGCACATCTGGCATCAGTTACATGCTGTAGGGTAGACTAGACTACCTCCCTGCCTCCATGCTGGATAGCACTCAAAGTGTAATTTTCTAGCATACACGTGCCTCTATCGTGTGTGTGTGTGTGTGTGTGTGTGTGTGTGTGTGTGTGTGCCTGTTTTGCAGCCCTGTGCACTCCTGCCTGTCAAAATGGGGGAAGATGTGTGGATGTCAATTTAGTATTGCTGTCTAAATAAAACAAGCATTTTGAAGAAGTCATATTTGGTTCCAAGAACTTGTGACAGACATTATAAAACAATTGTTTGACATTTTATAGACAAAACAATTCATCAATAAGTTGAGTTTCATTTACTATTTTTGCCTCTCACATCGTTTCAGTTGTTCTGGGAACAAATTCAGCACTTCAAAGTAAACAAATAAGTTACTATCTTGTAGAAATTAGCAGAAGTAGGGAACAATTCTAGAAACTTTTACTTTGGCGATGATTTATTATTGAGAATTATATTGCTGCTGAAGGGTATGCAGTTCTCCAGGCAGCCAGTCAGTGGAGCTGTGTACAGATTCTGGAGCAGCACCAGAAAATGTTTGTTGATCTTCCTTAAAGCTGGTGGATTTACTGCCTACTTTGTACTCTTATACAAAGGTTCAAGATCAGAGATCAGCTGTACATTCCTGTTTACATTACAATTACATTCCTGATCTCTCTTTTCTGTCAGAGCCTGTTCAGTGTCAGAAACCTTGTAAGAACGGAGTGTGCGTGGGTGTAAAATACCTTTCTTTGTCTTCACTTTGAATTAAGACTCTTGATGTGTCTTGTGTCTGCAGCGGTGACCACCCCCTGTGTGCCACCATGTCAACACAGGGCCACCTGCAGTCCTCACAACACCTGTACCTGTCCAGAGGGGACTGCGGGCCTGCGCTGTGAGAGACTGCAAGTATGAAAATCAACAAGTAAAGACTCAGTCTGCTCATTACTGCACATTATAATGCATTAAATAAATAGTGTACATTTAAAGACGTATTTAAATTATTATTTGTGTTTGTGTTTTTGTGTGTCTTAGCACGTGCCCTGTGGTCACCACGGTGGTCAGCATGGCTCGAGCTGTAAGAAAGGGCTTCAGGGAGAGTTATGTGGACCGTTGTGGACCCTTGGGAGTTCAGCTTTGCACTAAATACAGGTTACATGTTTTCTTATTGCATCCTCTACATCTGGATTAAAGAACCATGGTGTAAGAATTAATGACATCTAGCTGTATAGTTGCTGCATTGTAACCCCTTCGCTTAAACCTCTCCTTCAGTGAGCATGAAGGAGAAAATACAATGCCTGCAAAACATGTGAAAATGCAAAAGGCCCCATCTAGAGCCAGTGTTTAGTTTGTCTGTTCTGGGCTACTGTAGGAACATTTTGGTTCAACATGGCAGACTCTGGGAAAGAGAACCGGGTCTTTTAAGTAGCTTATCTGTTTGGAGTCGTAAATTGGCGGTTTATCACAGCAACTAAATAGTATCAATCTGTACTAACTTACTTTACTAACTTACTTAGATTAAACATGCCATAAAAGTGTAAATAGTTATTCAGTTTCATAACAAAACACTATGGCATAAACAAATTACATGTGTGTTGGAGTAGCATTTGTGGAATGTAATTTTAATAATTAAAATGATTATAATAAGCTGTGTGTGTATGCTTTGTGGTTGTGTTTCCAGAATAAACCAGGCACGTGTGTACCTGCAGGCCTACAGGGTGGGCTACAAAATCCAGTGTCCGGAGAGGAAGGGAAGATGAATGGTGTTTGTCATGAGGAAAAATCACCCAACAGACAGCATTACAAGGAAACGTACAATAACTGAAATGAGATGAGATGTAAGATGTAAAATTATATTGTAACTGAGTTAGTAAGGTGTTGTTGTTTCACCCATTAAAGAAGCCTCTCTGTTGAAATATAAAAGGGGACATGACTGTATCATAAAGGCTGTTTATTTGATCTGTGACATAATGTATGACAATTATCTTTGAATAGAAACACTGATTATGTATGGCAGCTGAAAGTTATTAAATGTTACATTTTTTTGTCTTTTTGTCTGTTAACTGTTCTCAATGATTGTCTAATAATATAATAACTGTCAGTGTAAGGTCCTACTGTAAGTCCACTTCAAAGAATATTTCCAATAAAGAGACACAAACGTTTGATATCTTGGATTTAAAATTGAAATTACCGCGTTAAAGACAGGACAAAGCTTATATCATCGTCTCACTACACAAAAGTCATTCTTTATCTACTTTTATTAGTTGCAGCTTGTATTAACATAACAGAATTGCAGTGTGTGACTGTATATCATATTACTGTTTTACAGTCCTGACATTGCCCTCTTTTCCTGCACACAGAGGTCCATGACCTTGTTATCTATCAAAGGATGTTTGTATGTCAGCATGATTATGCAAAAATGCAATTATACTGCCTTGGTTTTCATGAAATAGATCATGTACTGTTGCAAATTCCCACACATTTACAATTATTCAGATTTATAACCAGCATGCAGGAAACGGTATAGCATGATCCCAGATTATTATTTGGGTTGTATTATTTTCCAACAGGACCAAACTGATCCTCAGTGGTGGAAAGTAAATACAGTTACTCAAGTTTGTAAGTTTGAGGTACTTTACTTGAGTATTCCCTTTTTATGCAACTTTGTATTTCTATTCCACTACCTAATTCATGTATCCATGAAGTCTAAGACTTTTGGACTATACTTAATGTACACAAATGTTAATAATTGGCAATTAAATACTAATATATTTAATATCGATAGGATACAGTGACATACTTCAGTAGGCAGTTCTAGAAGAAGTGTAGTCTAAGTCTAAAAGAATCAAAGACAGACCTACTACATTTCATGGAAAAATAAAGCGTTACATAAACATGTCTGTCGTCATGAAAATGAGGGCCTCAATTTTCTGTTTCAATACTTTGGACACCTTTTTATTAAAATGCCATTGAGTTTATTTGTCACATATACATACAACAACATACAACAAGATACAGGTACAATCAACGTAGAAATAGTAACATCAGCCCGACCAGTCCCCAAGAAATGGTGGATGAGAACGGTGATCCAAAGCAACAATGTGTTGGACTAGTGAGTAACATAATCTGGCTGTTATGTCTTGAGTCTTGTTTTTGATCACAAGACTTGTTTTTGATCACAAGTAATCATACAAAAGCCCATGTATAACTGTTCATATTTACGACACTGGTATTGCACTCAGAAGCTAAATTGCAAAAATATAAATTTCTACACAATGTTGCTTTAAGGTAAGCAGGAGGCAAAGATTGATTTACAAAAATATCATGACATAACCATGATTTGGGGTCTGCTTGGAACACAAAACCAATCAAAACAAAAAACATTTTCAACAGTTTTAAAGCCTGAAAGAGATATCAGCAGTGGGGCCAAGCTAAATATTAGTTTGATTCCCTAACCCCAGAAACAACAGAAAAAGTGGGGACAACAGGAAAAAGGGTATTAGCGTGAAGTTGCACACAATTCATATGGCTGTGGTGCCAGAGTGATGCCAAAGCGGTAGTCCATCACAGGCTTCACCCCAGGAGGCATTGAGAAGGTGAATTGCTGCATAAAGGACGTGAAGAAGAGGAAGAGCTCCATTTTGGCCAGGCTTTCCCCAAGACAGACCCGCTTACCTGAGACAGAAAAACAAACTGAAACAAACTGAACATTTCTTTAACAAATAATTTTGGCCCAGAGCTCAAACTAATTTAAGACAACAGTAGTAGTCATTCTTATAAGGCCTTTATAGGAAGTAGAACTGCTAATTGTTTTGGTAACCATTAGAAATCTTAGAAATAGACAAAAGGTCTGAGGTCCACTATAATCATTAGTCAGACCATTCATAAAAGTATCCTCTGGGTCAATGTGCAATCATTATGTAAGGACCACCCCCTCCCAGTGTATTCTGGGACATACTCCAGGCCCCTGTATAAACAGGTGAAGACAGTAATCAAACAAGCAGCATTGTGTTGCTCCTCACCAGCAGAGAAAGGGATGAAAGCAGCTGGCTTCACAAAGTTTCCATCCTTGTCAAGAAAGTGTCCTGGGTTGAAGGTGTAGGGTGTCTCCCATTCGTCCTTGTCAAACAGCACCGAGGTCAAATTGGGAATTACTGCAATTCCCTGGTGATTGGAATCATAATTGTAATTTAGTGAGATGTAACATAGTGACATAAAAATTGCATATACGAGAACTGACCTTTGGGATTGTATAGCCTCTCAGCTCGATTTCCTTGTTGGTAATATGAGGCAGGCTAAGAGGAACTATGTTGCCTATCCTCTGGATTTCGTGGAGGACAGCGTCAGTGTAGGGCAGGATTGCACGATCTTCCATGGACGGCTGTCTGGACTGTCCAATCACTCTGTCTATCTCAGCCTGTACCTTTTCTGTGCAACAGGAGGGGAACAAAAAAATGGGAAGAATATTTCATCAACAGTGCAAGGTCTAGTAAAAAGCTCCCTGTGTATATCTTAAGGAGAAAAGATGAAGAACAATCTTACACTGCCACATTAGTGAATAGATAGATCTGTTGACTTGCAATCCAGATGAGGATATAGAGCATTTTTACAGGAAGATAGTTAGTTAGTTACTTAGGTATTGGACGATAATCATCCTTTTCAAGTAAAAGTAGTTACATGGTGTATCTGGGTCAATGGAAATGGGAACTGGTGTTGATTTTTGCACCTACAAAATGAACACACATTGTTGGGTATGAGAATACGAACAAGGAGCTTCATTGGCTTGGTCAGTTATCTTACCCTGGATCTCAGGGTACTTTGCCATATAGAGGAAAGCCCAGCGCAGGGTGGTGGATGTTGTCTCAGAGCCGGCCACAAACAGATCCAAGACACTCATAATCAGGTTTTCCTCATCAAAAGTGCTGATTTCCTGCCCCTTAGTCTGAGAATACATACAAATACATAAGTTAGAATGTGTTGAGTTAAAATGACTCAAATAAGTACATGTCAGTATAATTACTGCCAAAATTATAATTGTAATAATTGTAATTGTGTTAATTTTAAATATAGGTTTCATTGGACCTTGTACGTTAAAATCATTACAATGAAAATAGGACTATGCTGTTGGAGATGAGGCCTTAAAAGATAGCACTGTAAGGCAGAGGTCATGGCATCGCATGTGAAAAGGGCAAAGACCTTGAAAAAATGTCATGTCATGTTAGTATAGCAGCTAATAGTTCTAAAGGTGCAGAACAAGCAGATATGGTGAAAAAGCAAAAGCAGTACAAAGCTGTATCTAGTACCACTCACATTCTGAATCTCATTCAGGTAGCAGTCGATGTAGTCTCTTGGGTCTGAGGGATCCCAGTTTTGTTTGTGCTGCTTTAGCTCTACTTTAATGAAGTCCTTAACATATGTCCAGATATGCACTACTGTTTGATGTGGTCCTGGCAAACATCTCATCAGCACAGGGAATGAGTTGTACAACTGCAGAGTAGAGCAGGTTGGAACAATAATGTATTATTTAAGGCATTTCAGCAAAAGAGTTTCTATTAGTGATGATCAATACCAATTTTATATTGAAATCCCATTTACAGATGAGCTTTTGTGCATGTTACGCATTTGTCATTGAGAACACCTCTATAAATGATTAACTCTTTCATAATGAGTGATGTATTGCACAGCAATGACACAGCAATAAGATTTCAACAGTAGTTTTAAAATACCGTACTTGCACCCAAATGGAGCCTTCAATCTCAAGACTTTTGCCAAACAACTCCACCAGTCTCTTGAACTTCTCATCACTGTATTCAAAGCGATGACCAAAAACCAGGAAGCAGATGATGTTAGAGATAACGTTGTTCATGATGAGGTGCGGACCGAATGGCTTACCTTCACAATTAAACAAAAAATTTGGTGTCGACTGTGTATCTGTGATTTTTGTATCATTGTAAATGTGTCACTGCACATTCACTATTTACCTTTAAAGCTCCTGAAGACGTTTGCACAGTGTGTAAATTCCTCCAAGATAACAGGTTCAAGTGACTTCTTTCCAAATCCAAAATATCTGAGGGTTGAAAGTGCAAAACGTCTCTGTTGCTTCCATATGTGCCCATTACTGAAAATTATACCTGATGGAAAAGACATCAAAAGTAGATAAAAATGAAGTAGATAGAAATCAGAAATATGAATGAATAATATTTTACACATGTACAAGTATTAAACTCTGACAGTCTGTCTGCAAAACGTTTTTTTTTTTTTTACAATACAATTTTCATCTTCTCAGAAGAGGAAATGGTGTTGTTATTTTATTATAAATCATCAAAATATTTGTAATTGCTAAGAAACTGCTATATAAAAATAGATTTGTTATTATGTGTGAAGTATACAGGATTGCTAATATTACTTCTTAATTTCCCTAATTGTATAAGTTAATAAGATGTGGATCAAAAGAAGCAAACAAAAAGTGTGCAGATGAGAAACAACTCAGTAGAAAAAACATTATTTATATATTTTTCTATTTTTAAGGGATAGTAATTCATAAGTACTTCATACAATCTCACTTCAAAAAATAGGTTTTATTATATATTTATAGCAAAAGGGAAAATGTGATAAACTTAACAATATGGCATTGTGTAAATTCTTCACAGGCAAAGTGGCAGCAATCAGCAGCCAATTCTCTGACCAGCTCACTCCCAGCCCAACTCCTAACACTGTGACATGTAGCAGTCCTACTACATGTCTCTCTGTATCTCAGCTGGGCGGCACCGAACCAGCTGCTGCACTTTCGCAACCTTGCACAGTTGCTTGCACTTCTTTTTCTGGCTTTACACCCCTCTCTGAGAGTGAGGTATCCAAACTGTTGACATGTAGCCGTCCTACTACATGCTCGTTGGACCCTATACCAACAAACCTTCTTCAATCCATTAGCCCAACCATCACGCCAGTTATCACACATGTGATAAATGAGTCACTGACCTCCGGCACTTTTCCCACTGCATTCAAAGCAGAACGGGCGGTCGCTAAGCAACTCTCAGAATTCCTCCTACAGAACAATCTTCTTGATCCGAATCAATCTGGTTTCAAGAGCGGTCACTCGACTGAAACAGCTCTGTTGTCTGTGACAGAAGCCTTAAAAGAAGCAAGAGCAGCAGCACAGTCCTCTGTCCTCATTCTACTTGACTTATCAGCTGCCTTCGACACAGTTAACCATCGCATCCTCCTCTCTATTCTCTCAAACATGGGCATCCCTGGCTTGGCTCTTTCCTGGTTTGAATCCTACCTGACAGGACGCTCATTCAGTGTATCCTGGCTTGGACAGTTGTCCACTTCGCATCACCTCACCACAGGGGTACCCCAGGGCTCAGTGCTGGGCCCCCTTCTATTTGCTATCTACACCACCTCCTTGGGTCCAATTATCCGCTCACATGGCTTTTCCTATCACTACCATGCAGATGACACTCAGCTGTATCTATCATTTCCTCCTGAGGACCCCTCGATCTCTGCACGGGTCTCCGATTGCCTCTCAGACATCGCCACGTGGATGAAGGCACATCACCTCCAGCTGAACCTCTCAAAAACTGAACTGCTGGTCCTCCCAGCCAAACCTACAATACACCACGACATCAACATCAACAATGACTCCCTGTGTCTTGCCCCCACCAGGGTGGTGAGAAACTTAGGGGTTATGATTGATGACCAACTAACCTTTTCCAATCATGTCGCCTCAGTTGCCCGGTCTTGCTGCTTTGCACTTTACAACATCAGAAAAATCAGACCTTACTTAACGCAACACGCCACTCAGCTCCTGACACAAGCTGTGGTCATTTCAAGACTAGACTACTGTAATGCCCTCCTGACGGGCCTCCCAGCCTGCACAGTGAAACCTCTTCAGATGATCCAGAACGAGGCGGTGCACCTGGTCTACAACCAACCCAAAAGGTCACATGTCACCCCGCTGCTTATCGAGCTCCTCTGGCTACCTGTTGCAGCCCGCATTAAATTCAAAGCACCAATGCTCGCCTACAAAGTTGTCTCCGATACTGCACCTACCTACCTGAACGCCCTGGTACAGGCACGTTACCTCACGACCGCTGCGCTCCTCCAATGAGCGACGCCTGGCTCTGCCACCCTTTTCGCTCAAGGCAATCCAAACTTTTTTCGTTTGTTGTTCCCCGTTGGTGGAACGCACTACCAGTTCCTACCAGATCAGGGGCGTCCCTCTCTACTTTTAAAAATCTCCTGAAGACCCAGCTCTTCAGAGAGTACCTTCTCTCCTAGCACTACCTACAACTGGACATGAGAAAGCTACCCCTTTAAGAATTGTCATAGCACTTATTGTTGCACTAACACTTTCTTATTGCACTGTACCTTGATTGTTTCCCTTCTCTGTAAGTCGCTTTGGATAAAAGCGTCTGCTAAATGACTAAATGTAAATGTAAATGTAAAACATCATTCAACAATGCTTTCCTGTAAGAGCATCATAGGAGTCACAGGACTGTGACAACACAGGCTTTGTGTCTGTATGTGTGTTACATCCTCTCACCTAGTCCATAGGTTGTATCCTGCGTTATAGGGAGGTCTGGGCGGTCTGACAGGCTGTCTCCCTGATTTACCAGACCTTCTTTAATAACCTTGAACTTGTTCAACACCACAATCCGCTTCTGGCCCAATCGCAGACTGAAGACATCTCCATATCTCCCTGCTAACTGTGAAAGTATTCGACAGAGGAGGAAGAGCGTGATGTTTCATATAAAAAATTACAGAAAAGTAAATACTATAAGTTGACCTAATGCACTTTAATGGGACTTTTTTTTATCTGTTGATCTACCTGTGTGAAATTTTCATGAATCCTGCCGTGTTCCAGAGTGAATATGCTGCCCACAATAGGGAATGCCCAGGGTCCTGGAGGGAAGTTGGCCGGCCGACGGTTCTTAATATAATCTGCAGTGAGGATGAAAATGACCAGAAAAAGCAGCAGACTTTTGACATCCCAATCCATAAAGGATCCAAATACAGAAAAGACTGAATCCATTATGAAAGCAGGGGCTTTGTCTAACTGAAGCCTGATTTCCTTGTTTCTCCTTTGAGGCAAAAGCAGAAATAACACCCACCCTCTCTCTGTCTCTGTCTGTCTCTCTCTCTCTGTGAGGGAGAGGCTTGGTGTTATCAGTTAACAGTTGCATACTGATTATACTTGAACCCTGACCCCTTACTAAATTCAATCCAGCAAACATTTACTCGGACCAGCGTGAGATCAACATGTCCAATAGACGCTGAATCACAGTGTGACTTTATTTCATTTGTCGACATGAAAACATAATCTTAATGGTGACTGGAGGGAAAATGTATTTGACTGTGATGTGTAACCGAATAAACAAACAGAATAATTATATTACTTTGTAACATGAGCGAGTGTGAACAATAGTGTTTGAATTGTGTTTTTGAAATGCATTATAAATGTAAACACAATAGGCTCTCATGTATGTGGCCAAGATTTGAGCTAAAAATAGGTGTTTTGTTTCAGAATCTGTTAGAAAACACAAAACAGCGTTCAAAAACAATAATAATAATAATAAAATCTTGTTGTGACTCTAAAATGTCTACTTGTAAATATATGCTTGTTATTGGTTTTGTGGCGGTGTGTCAATGTCAACTGTATATAGGCTGCAGTAGAGGCAGAAGGCATACTTAAAAAACACAAAGGTTTTTAAATATTTGCTGGAAAATTACAGAAAATAGTTACAGCAAGGTAAAATTCACCATTTGTATTAATCTCTTAATAACTTTAGACAATAAAAATGGAGAGATTTTAGCATAGTACATGACAATACATCCCACAAACACCAGCATATCAAGACACAACACTAAGAACTAAGAAACTAAGCTGATAGACGTGATACCAATACGTGTTACTTAAAGTTTAAAAAAAATAAACACATATAGTGACAAAAGATAAACAAGCAATATTCATAAAAGGCATTAGACCTGAATAATAAAGATAAAATAGTGCACCTCCTCTTATACAGGCAGTCCATATGGAACATATTGTGATAACATGTGTTTACCCAAACATTTCAATGCCAGCTGTGTGCGACATGATGGCAGTACAGAGTTTCTTAATGTGGGCCGACGGGAAATAGACCAACCACTTCAAAAGAACTTCAAAATAAAACTAATTTCTCTTTAAAAAAGCAACTTTTAGTGTGAAAACGCTTAGTTGGTGAGTAGAGGGTGCGTGTTAGGGTATTTCAGGGTCAAAAATAAATCTGACAAAAGTGAATTTTCATTAAAATGCTGTTATTGTTTTCACGTTTGACCCGACAATATTCACGTTGGCGAACGTGAGATTTATTGTGAAAGTCTGACGGACCGGAAACTGGTGTTGGTCGTTCTCGCTGACTTGTTAGCTGAGCGCTGTGACCTGCTTGTGTCCTCCAACGGTCGAGATCTGCCAGGCGGGCATCTAAGGACAACCAGGAGCACCAGAAACATAACACAAACATGGTTTTCGAGGAGAAGATGATCACGAACGGAGAGCCCGAGGATGTTAGTAGCTCTTACAGATTTAACACAGCTCTGCTGTGACGGTGACGTTTGGTTGTTTTAGCTGTAGCGAGCTAACACAACACGGCTAACTAAGCTAAATCATCACCTAGCTTGCGTTAGCATTAGCTAACGTTCACATACAGAGGCTAAGTCATGAAGCTGAGCAGCCGCCGGTTAAGTTAGCCTGCTAATTGTTGATTATTATTTTATAATTGTTATTGTCTGTTACAGGAGGAGGAAGAAGAGGAGGAAGAGGAAGACATGGTGGTATGTTCATTGAAGATTCATGGCAGCATCCAAATATGTTAACGCTCCCTCTGTTACAGTGAGATTACATTTGATTACAAGTCTAACCGCCCTATTAACTGATATGACTTCTTATTGAATTATCAGTTGTTCTTGAACTGACAAATATGAGAAACATAAAGAGTGTGTTAAGGGAAAAGGTGTGGACAAGCTGTGGGCCAATATTTAGACCTGTCTGCGTTACCAATAACAAGTAGACATGAGGTCATTTCAGGCTTTCTCCATTGCCGACCCCTCCCTGTGGAGCTTTGTCTATAAATACATGTGATGTCTCTCCACTTAAAAGACACATTAAAGGTTGCCATTGTATTTAGAGACTGATATATCACAGACATTTCTGTATCAGTATTAAGGCTGCATGGCTAAGGTTAAAATGATAATCATGTTAATTTTCACCAATATTGAGATCACAACTATTTATCACCTCCACATTGTGCTACGTTCCTAGTCATGTACAAATCGTTGCATCACAGCAGCTACCTATTTGGGGCTACTGCCATCGCTGCAGAGGAGATGCTGAAGACATGCTACTGCAGCTACTGCTGGGAGTTTAAAGTTGATGAATGTTGTATTAGTTTCAGCAAAAGTAGCATTAATTTGCATAATTTCCTTGATTAATTTCTCAATATTTTTGAAAGTGAACTATTCTGTTCTCCATCAGTGTTTATTAAGCAATGATTTTCTGTGGCATTGCGCCACAGTTGTCAATTAACAGCTTCACCCAGAGAATATCAGTAAAGCCACTGACAATCTTCATTGAGAATCTTCAGTGTTTCTCCTTCTTTTGCTGCTTCCGATCGTTCACTGGCAAAACAGAAACTGTCTCCAAACCATAGTGAGTACCTGCTCCAAAATCACTGGAGGGTCAGTCTCCAGCCTCATTCTGTGAGCAGCAGGTTAATAAAAAGGGCCATAACAGCATGGGGGATAGTACTCATGATGTTCTGTCTCGGGCGCCTCCACAGGTGCTCTAGCAACCGGTGTAGAGTATCGTTCATTCTGGAAGCAAACCGCCTGATTAAAAAAAAGAACTCAAGGATGAGTTTATGCTCCTTCTGGAGTCTGGCACATATAATAATAAATGCTTATCTGCCATGTTGGCTATTTCCTTAATTATTTTTAACTTTATTTTTTCATGACTTTTTTTTTTTTATGTAACAAGCTCAACTCTTTGCTTGTAATTGACGTGCATGTGTCAGTTTACAGTCTGTTTTTACTTATGTCCAAGATCAAATTGTCTTAGTGGATTTGATTTGTATTATACTGTATTGAATAACATTTATGATGAAACAGAGCTGTTATTGTACGTGTTACAGGACAACAAAGACAGACTGTGTTCCCAATTAACTGCAAGTAAGGGAATTGGCTGTCATCCGTGACTGAAATCTAACCTGTAATTGCTTATAAACAATTTTCAGTTTTATTTGCAATCATGAGGTATACTTGGACTCAAGTGGTTTCCTTTTTACAGGATTTGCCTTATTGGCATTTTCCAATGGGTCTCAGTTAAAGCAAATTCTAACATTTTGAAGACCAATGTAAAAAAAAAGTAAGAAATTTAAAAAATATACAATTGTTACTCCTCTTGTTGCTGAGATATGTTGCCATTAATTTTTGACAGTTTGACTCAAACAAATAATTCTGTCCTTGACTAATTACTTTTATGTTAATCAAGCTCCCTTCCTCAGTCCTTATTAACTCTGACCAAACATCTAAAAATCTTAAGGGTATTACAGTGTTGGAAGAGGAACCAGGTCACTGTGGTTTAGAGACAGTTTCTGTTTTTGACAGTGAGACATGGGAACCAGCAAGTGAAGAAGAAACACTGAATTCTCTCAATAAAGACACTGTAAATACTCAGTCCTGCCAGTCCTGGATGTATTTTTATCTCTTTCTGAGTAAAGCATGAATCGTCCTACACACTGGTACACTTGGTTACCAGTTTGTTAGATACAAGTTATGGTCACTTTGGAGGCTGCAGTATTTAGTTTATCCTGGTTGATACTAGTGGGACTGGTTGTAACACTGATCATTTGCTGAATGTGTGTCTTGTTTAAGGACACTCATCATTTCTGCATTATCTGTTAAAGGATCCTCTTGATACGATGCGATCAATGTGTGAAGAGGCGGAGCACTGCGTTCACACTCGGGAGCGTCTGGAGGAGTGTGAGACCAGAGTTGGCTCTCGGTCTTCGACGATGGAGGATTGTACTGAGGAGCTGTTTGACTTCCTGCATGCTCGTGACCACTGTGTAAGTGTGACATCTGCCAACTGTACCAAGCAGAGAGTTCAGAAATATACCCCAAAGGAGCCTGGGTGCATGAGTAGTTGACACTGAAAAGCTTTGGAGAGCTGTGTGTCCGCCACCTAAACATGTCATTACCTCGAGGTGTCAGTTTAAAATAGAATTTGATTCCTATTCCAGGAATGTGTAAAAGTGGCTAATGGGGTTTTGTATCCTGTATTGAGGGAGTGTGCTGCAGCCTTGAAACAGGCTACATGGTAGTCAACCATCAAAATATGTCCATTGAAAGTGCTCAGATTATTTTAAGTGCTGGACAACATTATGAAAAGAATGCCACAGAAAAATTAAATGTTTTCTGGTGCTGATAATGCCAAGGTCGCGGGTTGGATCCCTGTACAGGCCAAACAGCCTTTTACAACCAGATTGTGCAATACCTTGTTAAAACACAAGTTACTTTACCCTGTCTCCAGTCACTTTACTCTTGTTTACACTTTGTTTAAATCTACACTGTGCAATATCCAGCATCTGTGCATATATAGTATGTCATGTTTATTTATACAGCTCACTCCAATACCTGTGTACACGTAATAGAACATTTGCACATATTTTTGTATTTCTATAATGTTCTTTTTTACCTAAAATGTTATAGTATTGTATTTTGTTCTTAGCTTATTTTTATTCTTGTATGTAGTACTGTGAAATCTCCTCCGTAGGCAGAGAGAGTATGTGAAAGTGTGGGCAGGAATACCCGTCTTGGCAGTCTTGCTGCAGCTGATTCCTCCTCCTCCTCTGTCTGTTGCCCGTCTCTCTCACTCCTCTTTAATCTGTAGACTTATCTGTTTACTTCGGCTTAGATAAAGACAGCCATTTAAATCAAAGTCCTCATCCACATTGTTGAAATCAGCTAAATATTCAGTCATGACATTGAAAATCTTGTACATAACACTAAGCTTTCTGTACTTCTACATACAGTTTCAATGAAAAACTTGTCCCCGTTTGTCACAAAAACATGGTAAAATAAGGTCCAAGTGGAAAAGTGCAGAAGTTACCCTTTAAGTGGTATTAATATTAATACTTACCAATATTTGAGGCTCTTTAGTTTGCCTTTACTTTACACTGTTTGTATGAATAAATGAACAAATTTCCTCTTTTGTTCTTTCTAGGTGGCGCACAAACTGTTCCATTCAGTCAAATGAAGTCCTCCCTGATGGTTGCACTACCGGCTGACGGCATTCTTCAAATATTGTACTATGAAGATAACATTGTTTTAAATACATCCATATGTGGATCTGCTGTATGTTGTAACTTAAAATAAATGTATGCTTTACTGTATTTGCTCATGTGGGGGAAAAGAAAAGTATTAAACAAGGTAGTCTGAGTCAACAGTTCATTAAAGTTGGTGGCTTGAAAACCTTAACTTGTGTCACAAGTTAATTTCACGAGTATAACTTTAAATAAAAGTTTGTGAATGATTCATGTGAAATTAAACCTGTGATCCCCATAGATGTAAAGTTAAATTGTAACTACATTTTGCCACTGTGTGTGACATTTGCAAACTGTATCACACAGACAGATTACAAATTCAACCCTGAAGGAGCCAAGGTTCATACTAACCTTGCCAAGTGTAAACATTTACAGAAGCACAGTTTCATGTAAAAGCTTTGGGAAGCTCTGTGTCAGCCAAATGTGCATGTTATTTAAATTAATATTCCTCTTGATGTGATACACAGTTCACTTGTGATAGTAAAGAATTATACATAAAATGTGCAACTGAAGCTTTGATGCTCATATCTGGTTTTAAAGGCAGCATCTCTACACTTTAAATGTCCAGTGTGTAAGATATATGTCAGATATGGAATATAATATGGATATATATATAGCTACAGATGTTTCTACAGTAGCCCAAAATGGACAAACTACACACTACTCTGGCTCCTTTCGCGTTTTTCACATTTTACAGCCACAGTCAAGGTTGCACACCCTTAGATGCCACTAAATCCTAAACACTGCAGAAAAGAGGCACATATGAAGTTTTATATTTCGTAACCTGACCTGAAATGAACTCCGGCAGCATCTACTTTTTGTAACAGCACTTTAGTTACACAGTTGTTTAATAATAGATTTGTGAAAATGAGACACATCCTGCATACACGTGGCTGTCAGGTGAGGATTGTGGAGTGTTTTTGTCATATTATATTTCTTATTCATCATTAAAGATAAGATGACTCGGTTGAGGCATCACTGACGCCATCTACCTTGCAGTCCCAGGAGGGGATTCTCTGCTATCCCGTGTTATGTCCCAACTGGCTCCCATGCGTGTGCAAAAGTTATATTTTCTTAAATATCTTAGTGTAGTGCGCACGTATACAGTCCTATTCCCCGCAGCAGATATGAGATGCGAATTTAAAAACGTATTATTTATATACTTTTTGAATGTGTGACGAATCTGGTGACCCTGTTCGGACACAGCAGGTTGCATGCGTACAGGAACCAGTTTCTGTGCAAACCGGATGGGACATCTCCTGATAGTTTGACTAAATGTGGGGTGGAGTCGTTGAGGTCGATTATGAATATCTCATAGACGCCTTAACTCCACCTACCTGTTGACTCAGGAACCTAACACAAGTCTAACAATAGCCTGTTTGGTCTTAGCCTGAGTTAGCAGTCGTTCATCCCCGTGCTCGGAGCAAAAGAGGAGCCATGGAGCACGTTAAGGAGTTCCTCCTCCAGGGAATGGAGCTCGACAACCGGACTGCCGCACTGTGGACGGGTGCTGCCTGCGGTGTGGGAGCTCTGGTGATGCTGGTGCGGAAGGTCAACATCCATCAAAAGACGAAGGAAAAGATTCAGAGAGCCAGAAACCGGAGGACTGAGAGCCTGCAGCGGGCTGAGCAGGCTGTGCTGCAGTACAAGGAAACGGTAACAGCTGACACACACACACACACACACACACCACACACACACACACACACACACACACACACACACTCTCTCTCTCTTACCTGATTTTAACTCCGACCTATACACCAGTAATTGTTTGTTGGTTTGGAAGAAGTTAATATGCACTACCATTCTGTCATTCTGCAGTCACATTTTGACCTGCCACACCCGAATTTTCAACAAATGCTGTTTTTGTACATGCATTGCATTGTTCCTTTTTTTTTTTTATCGAGTAAGCAAAATCAATTCTGCACAACCCAGATTAGATTAAACTGACTTTATTGACTCTCACAAAGTACAGCAAAGGTACAATGCATATAACCCAGCACCCCATTTAAACACACAGAATGTATAATATAGTGCAAATGTGCAGGTAGCTGCAAATAATGTATATAAATAATACAAGAGACAAGGTCATTTATGCACCATTAGTAACAATGTATTTGACAAGTGACAGACTTCAGACTTCTTAAATCTGCAGAAGCACAGGTCTGGTCAAAGTTAGTAAGTATTTTTCAAAGTAAGGGGGGTGAGAAACATTTAATATTTAAGAGATCTTTAAATCGATGTAAAGCATAGATTGTAAGATATATGCACATTCATTAAGGATTGATTTATAGATCATTTGAAAAAGGCTGGAATGTTTACTGGATGAATTCTGACAGCGTGACAGTAAGAAACAGGCAAGCGTTGATGTAAATAATTAATTATAATGTAAACAAATCCAATGATGGATGAATTTCTTTTAGCTGCTTCAGTTTCAGGGTCCTAGTACTGTAGATGCTGGCTTACTGTCACACTGTCACAGCTTACTGGGAACTTCAATAGAACAGAGCCACTGTTAACGTGATTAGTAGACCTGCTTTTCCTACAATGCCAAGTCAAAGCATCTGCTGTGAGAAAAGCCGAGCGATTAGTTGACTGATTTGACAGAAAAGTAATCTGCAACTATTTTGATCATCTTATGTGTTTGTGTGTGTGTGTGTGTCTTCTAGCATCCAATGACCAACTCTGCTCTCATCTTGACGCTGTCCCTGTCCGAGTTGACGAAGCAACTGCAAGAAGGCTTGCTGAGCCCTGAGGATGTCTTTTACTCTTACATGGAAAAGGTTAAATACCCAACATGACACAGCTCATATATCACATCCCAACACAGAATAACAACTAAGAGATAACTAATTTGAACCTTCGCTGATTTATCTCTTTTGTCTGGGTGCAAAACTTTGCATGTTACCCTTGTGTTGTGTTAAACACAGCCAGTTGTTCAAGGCATTTGGCTTTCTTGCAGTGTTACCAAATAAATATTTATCCACTTGCAAAGACATTTATTATTATTTTTTTTTTCTTTTCTTTTCCCACAGACTCTGGATGTAAACAAAAAGCTCAACTGCTGCACTGGGATCTTATTAGAGAGTTTTGACCAGCTAAAAACTGTTGCTTCCAACAAGAAAGGTCTCCTGTATGGTGTTCCAGTTAGCATCAAAGAAAACATCGCATACAAGGTATTTTGTAGTTATGCATTACCTGCATCCTAACAGGATGGCAATTACACTGACAGATTTCCAGGTATATACAGTATACACTTAACATAAAACTATTATGGCATGGTTACTCTATGCCTTAGGTGTGTTCTTGCCTAACACTTTCCTCTTTGTCTGTTTTCATTTTTCAACACAAGAATCATGACTCTTCTTGCGGTGTGATTGTGTATTTGGACCAGCCTGCCCAGACAGATAGTGTGATTGTTGAAGTTCTGAAGAGACAAGGAGCTATTCCCTTCGTGAAAACTAACTTGCCCCAAGGCCTGTTAAAGTAAATGAGTTCAACTGCCACACACAACATGTACAATACCAGTGAATTTATGCAATTACATTTACGAGTGCAAAGGCTGTGATTCTTGTTACCTATCTATTTTTCTTTTATTGCCTCATCTCCAGTTATGACTGTGGTAACCATATTTATGGGCAGACCGTGAACCCCCACAACCTGCAGAAGACCCCCGGAGGTTCGTCTGGTGGGGAGGGGGCTCTCATTGGGGGAGGAGGCTCCCTGCTCGGTATAGGCAGTGATATAGGGGGAAGTATCCGTATTCCTGCGTCATTCTGTGGTATCTTTGGCTTTAAGCCAACAGCAGGTCGGCTAAGGTGAGTGTCCCTGCTTGTCAGTTTTATGGATGATCATTGTACGGTCATGACACTTTGAACTACATCTTTGCTTTGTTTACATCTTTTGATTTCTTTGTGCTGTGTTCAGTTCACAGGGTGTGAGTCCTATTTATCGAGGGCAAAAATCAGGCAGGTTTTATCATTATTGCCAACATATAGAACTACATGTGTCATCAGAAAAATTTGCTTACTTTTTTTTTATGTTTCTGTAAATCAGTGTTGTCAACTCCTGGACCCATGGCGAAGGATGTGGACAGTCTGGTGCTTTGCATGCAGGCTCTGCTCTGTGACCACATGTTCTCCTTGGACCCCACAGTTCCACCCATACCTTTCAATACACAGGTGTGTCCATTACAAAAGCTTACTGTTGCCTAGCAGCAGGTTTTCTGGCCAAGAAATAGCCCAGAAGGCCCGTGAATTGTCATATTTACGTTTTCTGACTGTGTGTTAATTAGAGAGCTTTAGGGCCGCTGGTAGGTGTGTTTCTTTAACTATGTATAGAACAACCCTGACTGCTTTGAGTCTTTGTCCAAGCTGAACCACCTGGCTGCTGGCTTCAGCTATATATTTTCCATGTGTACACACTTGAGAGTGTCAAACGTTGTAGGGTAATGTCACAGCAGACATCAATATATTATACAATATATCTGAAAAATCTAAAAAGTCTTGTCAAATATTCTAAACTGCATTTTCCTTTATAGCTGCAGGAAATATTTTTGTAATTGTGTTTCAAAATATTGTCTCCTGTTGTAAATAGTGAGGAAAGGGAATATGAATGATGAAAACTCCCTTTTGGATTTGCTGCCTGTTGTTTACGCCATAAAAGTTCACTCTGGGGAAATGTCCTCTGCTGTGACAATAATGAGTTGAGTTCAGCTATATAATGTGCAGGGAAAACAAAGGCACATTAATATGCATGTTTGTATTGATTGATCATCTGATTTGACAGTGAGCAGAGAACTGAATATGTGGACACAAATGATATTCAAAAAAGCCCCAATCTCACATCCACAAATATTTATTAGCTGATAACCAAAAATGAATCTTTTTATGTGCATCTCACTGCTAATCTAACAGATTGAAAATGTCTTGTACTCAGATATACCAGAGCTCCAAACCGCTGAGGATTGGTTACCTAGAAAATGATGGCTACACATGTCCATCTCCAAGCATGGTCCGAGGCATCAGAGAGGTCAAAGCTCTCTTAGAGCAAGCAGGGCACACTGTAAGACCACGCCACTCACAGACACACACACAATATGATCTATGGTTACATGAAATATGTCATATGAGCTATATGAAGTTACTTTTTTCTCTCTCTGTGATTTGCGTCTGTAGCTGGTGCCCTACACTCCTCTGAAGCTGAATCACGTTCTCACCGAACTGATAGTAAAGGCTATCTTAGCAGACGGCGCTACTACCCTGCTTAAAAAACTGTGAGTTGAAGTTCCCGTTTACGATGTCAGTTATTTAATCAGTGTAATCATCACTGACAGGTGCTTTATTTTTACAAACCACCTCAAGTTTGGTCAGCGAAACAGGCAGACTATTTTCATGTTTTGATACAGGAAGCTGTTGCAACTCGACGGTACATTGTCAAATCTGCCCAAAGTGTCATATTGGATTAGAGTCCAGGCCTGAGAATATCTGTCTTGAAAATGTATATCCATGTGAGGTGACCTGCAGTATTGCTACATAAAAGTAGACCTATTTTGCTCCATGTTCATACTTTTTAGGCCACTACTATAATAGGTTTACATGATTTAATGTTCACATTATTTTTCTATATTGGCCATAGCTACAGCACCTCTTTTCTGTCTGAAGCGCTCCATTTTAGATTGAATAAATTATTGCCAAGCAGTTTGACCATTTCCTTTTCCACACGTAGCTATATTGTTACCATCAGGGCTGTCTATCAAGTTAAGCAGCAACACACACACCGGCATGAAGCAAAACAGGTTTCTATGTTAAAACAAAGTTAGCATACATGGTAAATAAATGAATACATGTTAGTATGGTTTACCTCAGTTAGCTCAGGGCTATAAGTTCTGGTCTTTTCTTGAAGACTGTGTTCTACAGCGTATGTAGCAATGATACAATAAACCATACTGCAATCCCTTTGAACAGATTGTTCTGTTGTCCAATGAATGATCCCTCGTCGCTTTTGTCGTAGGGAGGGCGGGCCCTTGCACCCATGTCTCAGAGTACAGGTTTTACCTTACTATTTTCCCAAGTGGTTGAAGAAAACCATCTCATTCATCCTCAAGCCTCTGGTGAGTTCTCTCCTTCTGTGACAGCAATGCTTAAAAACAGACTAATAAAATGTAATTCTCCATAAAGGGTGATTTTATACTCAAAGTGTGTTTGATGTGTTTTATGTTGCGCTTGTCTTTTGCAGTCTCCACGTATTTCTGCCATCTTCGGTGCTATCTGTGGAGTTGGGTGAGAAAGTCATTTTGAAGTTGACAGTTTGTGCTTGATGTAATGGTCATACTGATTATTTTCCTGCCTTGCTTTTAGATCTGTTGCAGATCTGTGGAAGCAGCATGCTGATGTTGAGGTACTGTTAGCTGTCATATAATGATGATTGTGCATGTATGATGTATGATTGAATAGAGGTGGAATTAAATTCGCTTGTGTTCTCTTTAGGACTACATCCAGGAAACGATAGCAGAATGGAGAAGATGCAACATTGACGTGCTGCTGTGCCCTGTTATCGGACCAGCCTTCAACTTCTTATACTGCGGCAAGCTCACCTGTACGTTAATCTGAACAGCTGTGTGTGTGATACCTGAAAGGGCTTTGTGAATGGTTAGAGAGAGGTACAAGATATAAAAGTCTTTCTTTGTCACAGCACTGTACATGATCCTGCTCATGATTACTGTGTAGAACAGCAACAGAAACAACCTGTCTCTATTTTTTGTCTTTTCAGCTGCCGTGTCTTACACAATGCTTTACAATCTCCTCAATTTTCCTGCTGGGGTTGTTCCTGTTTCCACGGTAACGGCAGAAGATGAGGAGGAACTCAAGCACTTTAAGGGCATTTATCAGGACCAATGGGAGAAGTTCTTCAAACAGGTAAGAAAAGTGCCAGTGAGAGGTGAGTGATGCCAAATGATATAATACAGTTACTTTGTGAGGGTATTTATCCACAGGTGGTCTTTTTAAGGTTTCTTCCTCACTCCCCTCCAACAGAATGAATCATTCGTGTTACTGCCTTTGTCACTTACGTCAAAGGAATAAAAATGACACCATCAGTCATCCACACAAATAGATGCATTGAGTGATTGTTGACCACAAGGGGGCAGCAACGAACATTAATGCTGTGTACCAACCCAAACATGAGTAACTTCAGTGTAAGGCCATTTTATTGATTCTTAAAACAGTAGTTCCACAGTTGGTCAGTAGGTGGAGGCAGGAGACTGTGTTGGTTCTTGTTACTGACTATTGTTATTGACTCAAACTCATGTTTGTGTTCAGGCTGTGTCTGGAGGCGAGGGTCTGCCTGTGGCAGTGCAGTGTGTCGCCCTGCCATGGCAGGATGAGCTGTGCCTGCGCTTCATGAAGGAGGTGGAACAACTGGTCAAACAGAGCAGAAAGTAAGAGCTTGAGGCCACAGGTGTGGCTGCTAACTTCAGAGGCTTCAGATTAAAATGATTTTGTGGTCTGATATCGTTAATGATGCTGTTCTTTTAGGTAGTAATAATTGCACAGAACACAACCACTAAATGAAATATAAGTAGTTAACAGAATTAGTAAAGGTAGTTGAATATCTTTAATATTTTTGACAAACCTCAAGATTTTAACATTTTGTTTTATCACTTTTTAAACTGTTTTGTTCTAACTCCTTTAAAACTTTTTTGCCTTCATTTTAAGAGTCTAACTGACATTGACAGGCATGTTATATGACCTTTAGTTTTGTTTTTGTTTTTTATTACTTTTCATAATTTAGCACACTGTGGGAGATGTGCGTCTTTGCTCTGTTTTGTAAATATTACAATAATTAATAGCATGGTAAGGAATCACATGTTTGAGAAGAAACTGAATTAACATCACCATCACCAATAAAGAAAATGTTTAAAATTAGAATTTATCATGAGTACGGAAAATAACGATTCATGTTTGTCTGTTAACAAGAACAGCTTTCTGTGATATGATTTAAGAATGAAATAAAAATAACTGATTTCTCATATGAGGGAACCGCTGCTGTTATTTGTTTCCACAATAGAAATGTTGAAATTACTTTTAACAGGTCTCGAACAGGTCAAGACGTGATCCTCTCTCACTTCTCCTCGCATTCTTACTGCGATACATTTTGTGTTGTGCCATTTTTGATTTGATATTTACAGCTTTTAAAATCTGTTATTGTTGAATATTGAATAAACTGAGTTTATAAAGTGTGGTACACACCCTCAAGCAATCCAGCAGAGGGTTAGGGCACAAACCTTTTTCTTTTACCTCCACCTCTTCCCCTCCGTCACTGTGCCACAGATGAACGCAGATCATTTTCATTCTTATTGTGAGTGATTGTTGCGCTGATGCCATAACAGGAAACAGAAAAGAGATAAAGGAGACTAATGACACATGGCGCCTCCATCTACAAGGCCAGCGCACCATGTCGTCATATTGTGATTACCCCGTGCTATTGTAAATATGTGTTTCTGTTGGGTTTACATAAATTTACATATGTTTTAAAACTCTCCTGGGAAGGAAAACCATTAGGGACAATGTTAACATTTTCCATTACAATCACCCACGTTCACACTGCTGTCTCATTGAATGGAAATGGCCGTGTGCGTGCGGTAGAGGAAGGAGGGCACATTAGGCGAGGAGGAGAGCTGGAATTGAGAGGTTGTTCTTAGCATTATCTGTGGCACATAGAGAGAGAGTGTGTGGCTCTCACTGTGCCACTCAGTCAGGGAGCATTAAGCTTTAAGAGGCAGTGAAGAGACGCAGGTCTTCAGAGGGAACTTGACATTGTTCATAAATCCCTCAGGATCTGAGACAAGCAATGACAAATGCACACACACACACACACACACACACACACATATGCACAAAGTCAACCTCAAATTGGCCGTGGTTGTGTGTATTATATTATACATATTAAAATCAATTTAAACATTCATATACTACTTTAAAAAAAACATCACAGATGATACAAACAAGTGGTGTAGTCCAAAAGAAATAATTAAATAAATATTTAAAAATAAAACTGGTGATTATCTAAAACTCCATTTAATCCTAATCTATTTTCATTCAGACAATACACAATACAAGCATAAAACAATGCAGGTGATGTTTGTAAACATGTAATAAAGATGTAAGGTGTCAGACTGTAATGAAAATGTTACTTGGCCAACTTTATGCAGCAGCATGAAATTAGTGAGTTTTAGCTAATACAAAGCATTTACATTAAAAAAAACTATTAATATAAATCCATCCGCATAAATTATAAGTAATGGCAGCAAACCAAGTCATAATGTGAAATCTAAGATAACACGACATCTTTTCTCACTACCAACGGGAAGAAGACAAGACGGCAGTCAGCCATAAATTGCACACATTTGTATTGTACATTTAGTGTGTAAATGGTGCATGTGTGTATAAAAAAAAAATCCAAATTCTGGAACTTACACACAAGGTATTAATGTTTGTAATGTAGTGTAAACCCTTTGAAATGACTGCTGCTAAGGCAGGTATTGAGACATTAAGCAAGTTGTGACACTGGAATTGCAGACGAAAGCTCAAGTCAGATCAAACTTGTCATAATTCATGACAGTGCGAAAGAGAACTTAAGTATGAAAAGTATCGCAAGCGTCTTCAACATCAAATCAGTTGGCTCCTTGAAATGTGATAGCATGGCTAGTACTATAATCAACATTCTGTTGTGAAGTCTTTTGCTTTTATCTACAGGTTGAAACTGCTTTACTACAATGGTTAAGGCTACATAATTAAGTTAATTTTCTTCTACCATTGATGTTATGTGGTATGAAATGTTAAGAATAGAATCAGTTTCTGTAATAAAGCTTTATAAATGTCATGATGTAGTCAGGATGCTATGAATAATATTGATCCTGGATTTATCAGAAACTGCAATAAAAGTGAGACGGTATCATGAAAGAGTTTGAGAAGTTAGATGTAAAGGGCATGTGGCCAAAGCTCAGCCTGTTGAAATCATACAGCGGAAACATCCAACAGCTCTGGCACGCCAAGGTGCTCTTCTCATGTAACGTCTCATTGATAAGAGCAGCAAACACCTCATTTACAGGAACCTTACACTATAAGATCAGGTACTTTAAAAGCCATCCAAACACATTCAGACCATGCCTGTGTTCCAGCAAGTAAAACACCTTGATATCGCCCCAACTAAACTAGGATGATTCTGTCTTAATGTCCCATTTCAGGGACCAAGGAGCCCATAGTCTTTATGGCTCCACAGAATTGCAGGTAGTAATGTTTGACACAGCAGGGCTCCTGCCTTTCAGATGATCAAAGTGACAAGTTCAGCCTGCAACCAGAGCCACTTACAGGAGACATCAAGAAGCAGCAAGATTGGCAGCTTTTAGGTCTTTGGTCCATTTCATCAGCCATTACTACCAGCAGAGGCGACATGCTGTGGAGGACTAGTGGGAGGAGGGGAAGGCAGATTAACAGACAGCTGATACAGGTGTATAGGCGGTATCAAACAGCAGCTCTGTCAATGCAGCAGGCTCCAAATTTCTTCAGAAGGGGCTGGGATCCCCAAAGTATGCCCACCGATTTCACTATGACAGGATTAACTGGGAGCTCCGTATGATTTTCTCAGATTCTGTGACTCAACAATTCAGTGATCCACGTTCTATCGGCTTTAAAGGCCCCTATCCCAAGTTTCAAAAGCTTACCCTTCGGACAAGGGACACTCTTTCTCCCATATGGTTCCGCTTTCCCTTTTTTGCTGCATTCAGTTGTTCATCAACCCCCGCGTCCTCAGCAGCTCTCCCATCCTTCCCTCTCTGCACATTTGCTAGGTTTGAGTTTTCCTTTCTTCCCTGCAGCGCCTTGCTTGGCCCAAGGCCCTTATAGCCAAATTGGTTTACATTGGAGAGATAAATGCTCTGCAAATGCGCTTAAACACGTACAGTAAAAAATGCAGACAGTGCGTGTCAGGATTATCACCCAAGTCAGGGGGAGAAAGGAGAGCGTCTCTGTAGCACAAAGCTGGGGAGCCAGAGTGAAGCCTGCAGATATAGTCTGTCTCATCCACTTCTCAGGAGAAAGGGAGGAGGATTTAGCATTTGCATGCTAGTCTGTAATTCCTGGCATTATATAACTTGTCGCCAACAATCAAACTCCTGTGGTATTGTGAAAGTATTGTTTCACATGGGTGAGCAAAGTGTGGAGTTACACTCATGGGGGAAGGGGTTTTGGTGGCAACATGGAGACAGCTGGTCCAAGATGCATGGCAGAGACCACCCCATAAGCCTAGTCAAGAACTATTCTGCAACACAGCCTCAGGACCAGACCTACAGAAGGTGCACCTCAAAATATGCAGCTTAGAACATAAATGATGTACGTGAACACAGTGAGTGACACGTTGCAAGAGGCTGATCAGAAGTGCTATAACTTATGAAATAAAAAAAAATGTAGTCCCAAAAATCGGGTCTGCTTACCATACACATGGTGATTAAAGATGCTTCTTAACTGCACTATTTATGCATGTATTTCATATTTCAACATGTGAGGTAATGTGAAGTATATTTCGTATATAGAATGTCTGAAAGCATGTGTGCTTGCTTCTGTTTCACATGGCGAATATTCTACCTGAAATGTGTTTCATGTGTGAAAGTGTGGTTTTCATTTCACATATCTTAAAACCACATGCACATACATTATGCTGCATAGATTGATAAAAAAATGCTAAAAGATACCTTTTTCATGTCAGAAATTCACGTGTGCTTTTTTTTTGTTAAGGTGGTGCCCTGCAGATGGGAAGTAGCTTGCTGTTCAGCATGGTGCACAGCATCTTTTTATGCTTGAGATTTTTCTACATGATCCTGAACAAACACATTTAATGTATAGGGATGGCAATATTCTATATATTTTTTTACCATCAATAAATCCAAGAAAAAAGAAAAAAGGCAAAAAACTTGTCACTCAGGTAATTTGCTTTTACAGAAGACATACATCTTTAAAGATAGGAAAAAAACATATATATATGAATATATATAAAGTAGAAAATATTTATTTAATATATATATTCTTAAAGTCTAAGTAATCTTCTATGGATTGAATGGGCATTGTGTTTTTGAGAAAATGTCCCTCAAACAGGAGGAAATGGTGCATTAGCTGGATCTATTTTCAGCTGTGGATGAATACATATTTGGTGCCTTAGTCAGAATTTACAGCAGACGGACAGCATATGTGACTCAAAACAAATGACAGTGCGCATGTTCATCACATGTCACCAGATGCAACAGTGTAGTTTATTTATGAGATTTATAGTTCTTTATTATCATAGACAGTGTAGGTCTGTGACACGGGGACAATAAAAAATAGAATATTACAAGAATATTTATATATACTGTATATATATTTTTTTTATTTCAGTAAAATAAGATACATTGATCACAACAGAGATCTGCTGTTAGATCCTCAAATGAGCTGAGAAGCTTATGTAACTCCTACTTATCAAAGTAGCATCATTAGGTGAAAGGTCTCACATCGTGAAGACTTGTAGGGCTTATACAGCCAAACTACAGTAGATCCAGCATTCTCCCTTCCCATCTGCTGCTGCCTCTGCTGCTGTCGTTCCCTGAGGGACACCAAGCTGCTGTCCCTGTCCGCCAGCATCAGTGTAAAACCCCTCCACATGCTCTGCCATGGGGATTTGGGTGTTAAAACTTTCAAGAAAGACCACAGAAAAAAAAAAAAACTTTTTCTCATCCCCACAACCTACCCCTCCCTCCAAATCAACGCCGTCCCCCTCAGACCTCCCAACACAAAGCCCTCAGAGCAAACCCCAGCACAGAAATCATAGCACACCATTCAATCATTGTTTTTTCCCCTCTCTCACCCCTTTTATGGTCCCACTAAAGGTTTTAGCCGGGCAGAGAAGGAGGGCTGTCACTGAGGAAACCTTAGCCCATTGATGAAGTGACAGGAGCTGCCAGAATATGATCCTAATCCTGTTTCTAGCATTCTTTTAGCCCGCTGGCATCGCAATTCCTCCACACATTCTCTGAGCTGTCAACTAGGAAAATCCCTCTAATAGCGCATTGCCCAGATACACATCAAAGAGCTCCTGGAAACCTTCAGCGGCTTAGCTGCCATAGACACACTCACACACACACTCACACACACAAACACAGCATTCCCATTAACTTAGATCCATATGATTGTTACGAACACACAAAACCCAGACGTTAATGACAAATTGACCACATATTTATAGAGCATGCCTTAAAAAAAAACCCAAAGGCGTTTGTACGAATTGTCTTGCAGCCCCAAAATTATTTTTATGCACTGTAACCTGCCTCCTCTTAAGCCACCCAGCCCTCTCACCTCCCTTTCTCCAGTTAGACAGTGATATAATCTTTATGGTCATGGAGCGAGAAAAGCGGGAAAAGACCAGGAAAAAACAGGTGTCTGAACTTTGCTGACTCCAGGAACCCTTTCAGTCCTATTTTATCTCATTCTATTCTTACTTAATCCATCGATATCCCAACCAAAGGTAATCTTCTTATGGCAAAGCATTCTGTTTCGGTGCAGCCAAACCTCAGCTGACAGGGTGGGGGAAGAGGGGAGCAAAGAGAGAGAGAGAGAGAGAGAGTGAAGGGTGGGTGGGTGGTTGGTGGATTGGAGACTCTTTAGAGCTTGACACTGTGCTTCAGTCATTTCATTTAGGATTAGTTATTCTGCACTGGGTGAACAAGTGGCAGGTTCTCCCGTATGTGGTATGTAAACCTCACCATTGAGGATGGTAGACCTCCTGTGTCTAAATTATTTACGGTTCATCAAGGTGTCTTCAGTGGATGTTAACCAAACTTAAATTTTTACTATAAAGGGTTGAATGTAATGTGCGTGGAAATCAAAACTGTTTATTAAGATTCAGTTTTCTGTCAGTCCCTTTCAGTGCTGTCAGCTATCCAGAGAGGAGTTAGATCCGGGACACTCTAAACTAATCCCTCTCTTATTGCCAACTTCCTCTCACTTGACGAACTTTGTTTTTGGGTGTATTTTAAGGCCTACTTGTGAGTGGATGTTTGCATGTTGGCTGCATGTCCTGCTACGTGATTATTCCTGGTTCAAACTTTAGACAGCTTGTCTGGTCTCCTCCTCCTGACTCACCTTTTAACTTACAAACGTCCAAAAGATTCAGAAATCTACAAAATGTCTGACAATAGAAAACTGCCATTAAGAAAAAATATATAAATAAACAAATATAAATGTAGGACTTTTGTACAAGAAAGATTGCTTCATGTTTGTCATGGTGATTTCTTGAGTCTTTGCTTCGGAGAATCACAAAATGAGGTGACACTGAGAACATGAGTCATTCTTAGGTTTGATTTATTCCCTTGCAATAAACAGATAAATTACTCACATTTTAAACAATTAAGAAATACGTGTCTTGAATCTACAGTGATATAATACATTGAGAATGGGCCAGTGTGTCTCAGAAAAAATGGTGACTCTGTTGAGTTCAGTCTGGCACCCGAGTGAATAAAAATGTCAGCTGGGTTCATATTTATTTGTCCTCCTCCGCAGATACTCCACTTATTTCTATTCTGCCGTAGGTCCTTTGCTTAAAGCCACAATTGAAGAATAAATTGAACATTTCCTCTCAAATCCTTCACACAAAAGGAGACATGGAGTTACTCTTTAGCCAGGCAGATGGAGGCCAACACTGAGGGATATTTACAACGCTCAATGGATACTTGCCGGCAGAGCGGAGTGCTGTAACTTTAAACAAAGAGAATCATGTCATCTACAAAAAAAAAATACAGTTGAATGGGGGATTATATTGAGCGATCTGAGCTTTAATTCTGATATCTGATGTGACTTCATTCTGTATCTTGCGGCTGTAAGCCATGCTTCAGAGGGGTGCATGCATGCATAGTTCACATTCAGGGGTTGAATTACAGAATATTTTAATATCTTATATCTGTACTGGAATGAGACTGACAGCTCTGCAGTTCAAGACCTCCTGTCCTGACTTCACAGAGGAGGCTGGAATCATAGTGAGCAGCTAGTTTTTAGTAGACTTGGCTTAGGGTGTTGACCAGGAGGAGTCGGATACAAGCAAAGATCCACAGGCAAAAAGCACACTTTGGTCACAATTGCAGTCCAGGTGGAATTTTTTTTCATGAAGTCCACTGAGTTCTTGTTATAATCTTATTTTCTGTTTAGTCTATCCAACAGAGATGTTCTTCATGTTCTGGAGTGCTCTCAGGGGTGAGCTGCATGCCCATATGATGACGATGAGGTGAAGGGGTTGTGGTGACAACCCAGGACCCCAAACTAAAGTGCCTGCTCTAAAAGTCATTTTGTGGTCTTTTTGTGTGGCTGAAAAATATGTAATTTCTACCGTTTGTCACACTGCTCTGCTTTTGAAATTGGATTTAGAAAAATACTGCAAACAAAACATTTTCAGCCTTTCAGTTAGATGAGATGAAACAAGCAGAATTTGAACTGTTGACACATTTTGAACAGAGGACTTCAGCAATTATGACAGCCGATTGGGAAGCGACCAAAAAAAGCTTACGTTTAAATCTGGGATGCTTCTAATGAGTTTTCACATAGGTGCTGACAATGTGAGAGGTCAAGAGGAAGGTGAAGGGGGTGAAGAGGTGTCTTGACGGGGCCCATAATTTATAGGTACGGCCCTGACTAGAGGGCGAACACATAGACTGAGCAGCTTGAGCTTCAGTTTGGGAGCGTGTCCAATCCCAGCGATGCTGCGTGCTGCTTGGCCCTCAGACGGAGGTTCTCGATGCTTGTTGTCTTGCTGTTGAGGCTTCCAGGGAGGCCGCCTGGTGCTGCCTGCAGCAGGGGGCTGTTCCATACCTGCTGGGCCTGTGACAGGGTCTGGTAGTAGGACTGGCAGGGCAGCGAGCTTAGCGGGGACGGCATATTGACGTTCATGCCCAGGTAAGGCAGAGAGGACGGCGTGCTCATGTCAAAGGACGGGTAGTGCACCAGGTTGTTGGTGGCGGCCATGTGCTGCCGAAACTGCTCCTGTAGCCGGAAGAGGCTGAGAGGCGACGAAGCGTAGGAGTTGCTTTGCACCAAACCGCTGGTCGTACTGCTGGAGGACGGCAAGGTGGGGGAGCTCAGGGGTGAGTCTGAGAGACAGGAAGAGCAAAGGGGGACTTTAGTATGTTTAGGTTAAGTAATCAATAAAAAATATCTTGAACATGAACGTGATTAGATTATTTAATCGGACATATATGACAGGAAATGGTGATAAACTCATTAGATGGCATTATTTTTACCTGATGTGGGACTCAGCCGTTTGCAGGATGGGGAGCTGCTCCTTGGCTGCACTCCCCCCTCCCCCTGTGTCTCCTCCCTGATCTTAACCCTCATCTCCCCTCTCATTTCGTCCTCCTCTCTGTCAGCATTATCCTCTGCTGCTGACTCGCTGTCCGATGGCTCAGGGGAGGTGACGTTGACTTCCACGCTCATCTCTCCAGGCTGAGGCCTCGCGGCTGCCAGCCTCTCTGTCTCTGAGTGACACGATGAGGAGGAGGAAGGAGGGGGAGGAGTGTGGGCCTCGGGAACCAGGGTTGTGGTGTTGGAGTTGGTGACGTCAGTCTTGGAGTCCTCAGTAGAGCCCTCTGCAGCTCCGGATGCCTCCTTCTGTTTCTGAAGCTGCTCCTTCTGCAGACTGCGCTGCTTCTTGCGAAACTTGGCCCGGCGGTTCTTGAACCAGACCTGGTGGACGGGTGGATAGACAGATCAGATTAAGCCATAGCATGTGACTGCCACTATTAGAAGTTCACCTTTTAACCTTTAAACCAAGTATCTTGGAGTGCAACATGCAAACAGCACAAGATAGATTCACAGTGAGGGTTTTTTTTACCTGAACGCGTGCCTCAGGCAGGTTGGTGCACATGGCCAAACGTTCACGCATCACCACATCAGGGTAGTGAGTCTTCTGGAAAGTTTTCTCCAGGGCCTCCAGCTGCTGGGCGGTGAAGGCCGTCCGACTGCGCCGCTGCTTTCGGTGCTGGGAGCCATACCGGGCCTCAAGAATAATGTCTTGAAATGTGCAGCCGTTGAGAAACAAGAAACACGACCAGTTTAATTAAAGGACGGGTCAAAGGGCATTTAGGCACCCAGAGATTCAACACTGCACTGAATTTGTGTTAACAAAATAAGCTACTGATTTCTTACCAGCCAGTCTCTCTGCAAGAGTGAGGGCATGAACTGAGGGCCTGTAGTCAGGTGCGTGCTGGGCCTGTTGCGCCGCCTGCTGGTGAAGGTTGTACATGGCGCTCAGTGAGTTCATGGCGTGGAGAGAGTAGCCGTTCACCCCGTAGTGCTGCATGACCGCTGAGTTGTCTGCAGAGAGAAGGACGAGCTGCTGTGAGTGTCATGCCTCTTTAATAAACGTCTGTTTAATAGATGTAGCGCTGTTAGACACTTCAGCACTTTTTTATTATTGTTTTTTTTTTTTTTTTGGAGACAGACTAATTGTAATAGCAACAGGTTAAAGAGTGCGCTGCAAAAGAAAAAATAATTTCTTCATTTTATCAAAGAATAACTGAGCAAAGAGTGACTTAATGATTTCAAAGAGATTAATAATTTAGCTGACATGTTATTAGATTAGATTACATGTAGGAGCATTTTAGGACACGGAGTGTTTGCACACATCTGCAGCATTTAAACCGCTGAAAAACAATTGAGTATCTCGGTTTTAAAGCTTCAATTTAAAGTAACATTTATTATAACTATTTGCTCAAAACTTTCAGGAAAATGATGAATAATGACTAAATAATTTTAGACAAATTTAGTTTTACTACAGCACGGCGGTGAGCAGAGGTGTGCAGAAAAATCCAGCTGATTCATTTGTCAATGAAAAATACAATGTGTGTTTAGCACTTTATTCACTTAAATAAAATGTAGCCTGGGCCTGATACAGCAGTTATGACGTTCAATAATTTTGTTGTAATATGCTCGTCTACTTTTTGCATTATGACTCTATTTTTTGTACCTTTTATTTTGTTATTTTATTATTTTAACATGCTCATATTAAGACACATTTAATCTGTGCTGATAGTCTAATTGTTCATAGTGGACAACAACAGTGATAATTAAAAAAAATCCCTAGCCTGCCTGTATCATATAATAACATCAGTAATACTACTACTACTACTACTACTACTACTACTACTACTACAATAATAATAATAATAATAATAATAATAATAATAATATGTACATGATAATAATAACTGATAAAATATTTATATGGCAGGTATAAAAGGCACCTTTTTTAAATGAATGAAATTATTTCTGATGAACCATTAAAATCAAATAAATTCTCGTGTTTTTTCCTCTGTGCGCTCTGCAGGCTGCACTGACAGCAGGTGCGTCCAAATATTTACTTTGCTCCCTGAGAGTCTGACTCGAGTGGGGGGCCGTTTATTTCAATCTGTGGCGGGTCCCAGGTCAGTTTCAGACGCCTGGAGGCTGACGGAGATGTGTGACAGGTCTTCAGGCTCCTGTCTAATGTGGGTGCAAATAGGTCCCAACTATACAAGGCTATTAATTTATCATCAGGCCTGACACGTGAAAGATGGGCCAGCCTGTGCACGCGTGTGTGTGTGTGTGTGTGTGTGTGTGTGTGTGTGTGATCAAAACGTGTGACTAATGCAATTTCTTTTTTCTTTTTCTTTTTATGTGAGTATTTCATTGCATTATTTCACCAAATCAGCCTCTGGCTGAATTCATGTAATCTGTTCGATTTTTTTTTTTTAAATCTGCAGCTTAAAAAAAAAAAAAAAAAAAAAAAATCAACATATTCATTCAGGACAATGTCACATCGCCTCGAGCTCTGATTTAAGCCTAGGATAATTATGCTAATTGCCGCGGATTTATGAGTTATACAGCATTTACTAAAGATTGCCTTGGGGTCGAAGCTCTGCGTGCATGGCGTCAATTCAACAGCACTGAGAAACTTTAAGTTTAACATGAGAAAGGGAAACATATATTCAATTAACAACATGTGCTGTTAAACAAACATAACCTGAAAGAACTTCCTTAAAACCTTTAAACAACGTTTAAATGTGCCTAAATAAGAACATGGAGCCCTTATACTGACGACTTTTAATCGATTAAGTTGATCAGAACACACTTGTATTGTGAAGCTGTTTTAGCAGTGTCCGGATAGCTGACGGGCTGATTCTGTCCAAGACTTCACTGAGTTTAGAAGACAACAGAAGTCTGGTATCAAACGCAGACATGCAGGTAAAAAGACGTAAAGCAAATTTTAAAGTTTTAAAATAAGACAATTTGTTCGGCCAACAAACTTCTTACCTTTCTTCTCTCTCTGGGTGTATCTGAAGTGAAATATCTCCACCAGCAGCCGAATATTTTCCGTTCAAATCTCTAAAATCCGCAGTCAGATCCTCATTCTTTCATGTCATTTATCTTTTTTTGTTTGTTTGTTTGTTTTCATTCACTTTGATATCCTCAAAATATCCCGCTTGCTCCGCTCCGCGCTCCGTCCTCCGGCTCGCCTCTCTGTGGATGTGGGAGGATGCTGAGCTGCCATCTATCGGCCTTTAAAGCGCTCCGGGTGGGGGGTCACCGGGGCGCACAGACGCTCCTTCTCTGTGCCAATCACGTCGCTTTCTTCCACCACAGCGCCTCCGCCCTCCTCCGTCACAGCTCTCCTCACTTCAGAGGTGATTTGTGTGCATCCGAAGTGCCGACTCTTCAGCCGATGATGTTGTTTTGACAAATTAAATAAAAAAAATTTAGATTAAAAAAATATTTTGTATGTGAGGATTTTTATGCCACAATATTATTTCTATTTATTGTTATTAAGTTGTCGTTATTATTGAAGATGATGATTATGATAAGGTTTATGTTTTTACTGGAGATGCAGACAGATATCTTAATACTTTAAAACTGATTTTAAACAAATGCCAGCATGACAAGATGCATTTTAATGTGTTCTTAAATATTATTTCTTTTAATATTTAATATCTCAGGGTTTAACTGAAAATGTGTTGCTCAATAGGAGCTAAAATTAAGGTCAAATGTCGGACTGCACAAGTTTTTGCTTCTGTTTTTCTTAAATATCTTATATATCAGAAATATTTCAGATAAATAACATAACCACTGTTTTAGCCACAGGAGTTTAAAATTAAATGACTACTAAATACTCTTTGGATTGATTTTAATCTGAAACATTACAAACTAAAATATGATAAAAGTAGAGTCATATTCAAATATGATCTGCTAATAATTATGATCTTTTTAAAAACTCATTTAATGCTTAAACTCAGCCCAAAAAGGTAACACAGGTCTTAATTAAATGCAAATGGTAAGTAATGGCCTGTGCTACTCTTGTGCAGTGACTTTCAGGTTAATTCCGTGCTTTAATTTTATTTTCCTCCTGCCTCGGTGTGACTGCATGTTTGGTGGGAACGCAGCTGAGATGGAGGGATGCAGGCTGGGCTTCACTGCTGCCTTCCAGCAGCTCCCCGGCCCCGAGGGATTTAGGTTAGGATTGGGTAGACAAGACGCCATTTCACCCTCCAAAAAATGTCTTAAAATGACTGCTGGTAAGAGGATTAAAACAATAATGCCCCTCTCTTCTTCAAGGTTTTTTTAGAAAAGATTTCTTCTCCCGAAGAAAAACCGTTTAGGCTGGAATTAAGGGCAGCGAAAAGTAGCCTTTTAATGTAAAGCTTGCATATTTTGTTGAATTTTCTCCGAGAGTGAGAGAGAAAGAGGAAGGTGGTGGCGGTGGGTGGTGGTGTGTGTGTGGGGGGTTAAAATCCTAAACTCAATTTGATCTTTGGCCACATTCACTCGCAGAACTTTAGACTCCTGACGGGCAGGCTGCGTGAGAAGAAAATGTGACAGGTTGCTCTTAGAGCTCAAAGTTGACTTTCTAATGTAAAACAGGCTCCAGATTTTTTCCTGTTTTAATTAGACATCTTATACAATTGTGACAATCAAAAATATGAAAGGAACGACATCAAATGAACGAGTTTAGTGGAGGTTTTCAAGCAACAAGTGGCCATCTGTGCGTAAAATATATTTTTTGTAAGATAGCAACGATCAATAATAGTAATGATAAATTTCTAATGTTTGTTTTTAAAATTCCGATCTTATGTTTTCTTCCTTTTATAGTCAGTATAACTGCATTTGAGCATTTGGGCCTAGAAGAGAAAAAAAATCGGATTAACTTGTGAACCGATGGAAATAAGAACTTAAACTGGAGGTAAATCTGTCCAGTGTCTCTTTGTGGGAACCGTTTCTAAAGCAATTAAAGCGAGAAGGAATTCCTCTCAGCTGCTCTTCCTCAAATCAGCTTTTTTACGGCACTTAATGCGGGCTAATGTCCAGCATGGCAGAGGGCTTTAGTGTGAAGAGGGCCTGCTATTAGAGTGATATTAGGCCAGTGGAGCAGCAGCCCCTCCTCATGTGGACAGCAAAGTCACACTGACTGAGTTTACACAGCTTTTTCATTTTCAGACACTTTTTGCCCATAAATATACATATGCATGCATATACGCACAGTTTCAAATTCTCAATGAAGTCTGAATTTAATTTGAGGACTTAAAGAATAATAATCAAAAAGCAACATTTAAGTATTCTGGGATTGTTTGCTTGGGAGTTGTGATGACTATAATTTATCATCTCACAGTCCGCAGACTTGTGTTGTGTTATCCACACAAACTCCAGAGGCATTTGTTTTATTATTTATTTATATTATTAAGTTTTAGGGGGGAAAAAATAAGCACATTTTAAAAGTTTAACTAAGTTTTGTGCATTCAGTCATAAAGAAAAGGAAATGTGATGTTTTACATTTATCTGGACAAAAGTGGACTGGATTATGTTGGATGATTTTAATAAAAATTGTCACTATGGCTTCAACTAACCATTATTTTTAGAATAAATTTATCTGCCTATTTTCTCAATGAATAGTTTGGTCTATAAAATGCCAGAAAATATTTTTAAAAAATAGCCAACATTTCCTAGAGCTCATAGTGATGCCAACAAATATCTTGTTTTATCAGACCAATAATTCAAAACTAAAAGATAATGATATAAAACAGAGAAAAGCAGCAAATCCTCACACTTGATAAGCTGCAACCAGAAAACTTTTGATATTTTTGTTTGAAAAGTGCCTTAAACCGTTAATCAATGATCAGAATTACATATTAATTTTCTGTCAGTCTATGAATGGACCAATCGTTGCAGTTCTCTTGACTTTTAAAGATAAAAAAAGTAGTTCCGGCTGTTTTATTTAGCAGAAGAGTATCAGTCATAATCATGAGGAATGCAGTTTGTAGTTTATGCATCTCTCTCTCTCTCTTTTTAACATTTTCACACTTTCTCTCCTCCTGATCACCTTCAGGATCTCAGCAGCGCTTGCTCCAGGCTAACTTTCTAAACCCCAAATTCATCTCAGATTTCCGTGGATTTCATTGCTGCACTCATTGTTCTCTGCACTCTGGCTGCATTCAAGCCTTATCATGTTAAAGCCTCTTCTCAGATCTGAGTTATCGTCTTTACTCTCAATCATCCTCCCGCCTGCTTTTCTGAATATCAAAACTTTCATCCCTGCATCAGGACTTTGGCTGCCTGAATCAAAGCTCAGCCGAGGAAGCTGCAGCGATTTATAAATCATGTTCAGTTTTTAATCAGGTTTATAACGCATGAATGTTTGTAATTTTACCCCTCAAATGATTCCCTATATTTCCAAGTGGCATTTTACATCAGATCGAAGAGAAAGTTGATGCCTTCAGCCTTCAGAGCCCATTAACTTTTATCATTAGGTTTTCTTTAACTTCATGAATATATTAGGTTTCAATCCAGCTCCTCTGGCCTGCACATGCTCTTAGTCAAGGTTAGCTTGTGCTCATTTGGGTGAAATTAATCATTTTGATGTATGGTTTAGAATTGACTGCTTCCTTGGGACTTGTGTGACTGGAGTAACAAAGCAACTTGCCATTAGCACTCCTCCGGCTGTGTATTAGCAGGGCATTCACCTTTAAGACATTCCTCATATGTGTTGAATATCTGATGTAAATGGACATGTCTCTGGCTGCACAGCCTCTTTTTTTCTGTACTCAGATATCACTTATTATTGTGTCAAAAGATCACGCACTCTTACACACATCAAATTGTACACTCCTCTCAATCGCATGTTCATGTGGTTAACTTCTTTTTTCATCAATTAAAGTATTGCAGGACAATACTCTCTATAACCAAAGGAAAACGATGAAGTCTATTTACTTTGGCAACAACACATACATTCCTTGCACTTACATGTCCTGTAAGTAAGGAAACCAGTGTCAAGTTTAAGTTACACATTTAGAGAAAACACAGTTAATAAAACAACATGAGTAATGAATATTACTGCAGTTAAAGAGGTATTGATTGATTTTTACTGTCCACTTGGAAAGCAGTGTAAACTCTAAACACAAAATGACCATTATCACCGTTATAAAATTGGTATGTTGAACAAATTAGCAAACAATAGTCAATTTATGCATTGAGCAGACATGGAGCGACACTCATTTGGAGTTCTGTTTCTGGCCACCTGACAAATATGAGTCAGATATTTGCTCTTCTTTTTGCTCTGGTTTGGTCTCAACCAACTCCTCAGGAGTTTGCCAACTGTGTCGGTCTGCAAATCAGCTGCCTGCTGCTGCTGACAACAACACCAATGAGAGTGAACGAAAACAGTCAAGTTGCAGGCAGGAAAAAAACAAAACAATAAGCTGAAAGATGCTAAAATTCTCTGTTCGTTTGTCATTACGAGTGACCCCTTACACATAACATATAGTCATTTAATTCATTAGTAATACAAATATACTGGTTGGTCCTATGATATTGCAGGACTCACAATGGACTACCTACCCACAATGCAACTCAACAGGTGACAGTTCGTTCAGAACTGTGCAGGTGTGTCATGCTAGCAGTGGCTGATTTATCTTCGAGACGCCTGCAGCAGCCAGCGTAGAGATGAGGAACTGGCTACAGACTTGTAAATTCACTCCTTTCTTACTCCACACTGTCAAATGTTGTTTTTTAATTTTTAAACAACCCATGCTGACTCAAGTGACATCACTTGAGGAGATTTATCAGACTCTGTGGAGCTCCCTCTGGAGCCACCAAAAGCTTTATACTTCTTTTCTCACATAAGCAGACTTTGGTGTGTGAAATTGGTGGAGTGGCCCTTTAAAATTTTATTTTAAATGTAAATTTAAATGTTTCTCATTAAGCATTTTGCTGGAAATTGATGTTCAAAGAATATAACAAGTGGAACAGAGACACTGCAACTCTCTATACGTGAGGCTGACCACAAGTTGTTCACTTTCACTATTGTTTATCCTTGTATGATCCTGTAGACGCAGAACACCATACAGCAGCCAGGGCTGCTCCTCTGAACGGTTTCTCTGGCAGACTTGACATATCGAGGTTGGCAGGTTTGTTTCCTCCCTCTTTCTCAGAGCTGGTCTTTGGTTGTGCCCCTCAGGCTGCGGCCCAGCACAAGGGTTCCTATTGTCAGGGCCTAATCCAGGGGCTACACAGCTTTAGCAACATGGTGGGATAAAAGCCCATCAAACCACTACTTTATGGGGGCAAATCTTTCCTAATCCCTCGCTTTATCTAAACAAAAGGAGAGAAACAAGAGGATAGAAAGAAATTGTGCAGACACAGGGCAAGACCGGGAGCTAAGATGCAAAGAAGTAGTTTCACTGGAGAAGCTAACCATTTTTGACAGGCTTTCACTAAAGGATTGACAAAAAACGGACACCAGGATTTCAAAAAGGGCCGTACAGGGTCTTTTTTTCTTTTCTAAAGTTAAGCTTTAAGATCCTTAGAGGGATATGTCGAAATTAGTGAGATTAAATTCAAAAACCTTAACTATTAAGAGGACTTGGCAGGGGGCACCTGTCAGTATTGGACGCTATAAAAAAAATTGCTCTTGGTTTACTTGGTTGATGTAAACAAGCGACAACTGTGTGATCTTGAACCTATTCTTTGGTCTTTTCTCAGACTGGGGAAAGGGAGTATGGGAATTTCTCTTTCTCACCTCACACACCGCTTAGACAATCTGCTCCATTACACCGACTGGGTGACCCCGACCTGTGTTCAAACCACATTTACTTTCAAGAAGACTCAGCAAGAATCTGTTTTATTTTATGTGTGGGAATTCTTCAAAAGACACTGAATGACAGCTACAAATGAGGCTGTTTCTAAGACGGTAAGATACAGTTCATCTGTGACACTATTGTTTGAACAGACCCCCCTTGTAAATTTGAGGACCCTGTAACTCACTCAGTGTGTGTGTGTATATATATATACATATATATGTGTGGGTGTGTGTGTGTTTCAGGGACAAATCCCCTGACCCCATTTCATGTCTGCTGCCAATTCCAATTTCTATCTTTGCTCTGTGGCAACTCGCTTCGATTCCCTAGTGTCGCATCTGCAAATGACTCTGTGAGTTAGAGGCTCCATTTTCTGCCACAGCCCAAATGCTCCACAAGAGGACCATTTGGAGCCGGGTGGTCAGAGAGCCGAGCAGAGATTGAGAACAAGCCAGTTCGTTCTGGCTCTATGTACATAAACCACCACAGCCGGGGGGCTTTCAGTGTCTCGCTCGCCCTCTCAGGTATACGAACAGAAACGTGGTGACATACATAATTCACCGCCTGACAGTAAATACACTCTCCTCATCCACACACAACAAAGTCCAGGCTTTTGAAATTTAATATACATGATGGAGCACAACATTATTTTATAAGCATTATATTTATTGCTTTTGTTTGACAGCACGCCCCCTGCTGGCCTGTGTTGATGCCCTCTGAATGGGGTAATTAAGAGATAATAGGCTGGGGATACTTGTCAGGGACCAAGTGATTAGTGATTCATTACATGAGCTTAGAATGAGGAAGAAGAAGAGAGGAGGGAAGTGGTTGGGTTTCAGTGGGGGGCATACTGGAAGAGCCTGACAAATTGCCAATGGATTTATCCAGGGTAATTAACTATCACCCTGGGAAAGGGCTGAGACTGGGACAGTAACCTACAGTAGAGTCATACAGTCATCACACAGACTCTTTTTTCTTTTCTCAGTTAATGGCAGTGAGTATCTTTAATGTTAATGTTGCTATGTGTGTTCAGGTAAAACAACTCTAAGACTGGTAACAGCTGGAAACAACTGCTAGCCTGGCACTGTCAGTCAGAAGGTATATATTGTAGCTGCAGTCCATTCAGAAGTACCTGAACCCAATACTTGCCACTGATATTTTACATAGTTGAAATCTTATTTGCTATCAGCAGACACTGTACAGGGAATATGTTATCATGTTGTCAGTGTTTCTCATGTTGCAAACCTTTCCCCTACAAATTTAATTGATAGAGTTATTACTAGCTTGCAACAGGAAATGTGTTTTGAGAGAGAAACACAAAGCTTTTATCAACGCAAAGAAGCAACATTTTGAACAAATGTATTTGCCAAATTGAAAATGATCTGTACAACATTTACTAAGGCCCACTGACAAACAGGCAACAGCAAAAAAACTTTTCCTTCTTTAGTTTTAGGCTCCCCAAACACAAAATGTTTCATTGCTAATGAATGGGAACTTGCCTTTACAACACTTGACTTTCAAAGTTCAAAATAACATTGTATGAGTTACAATTTGAACTTTGAAAGCCAAATAAGCTTTATAGCCTTATAGTCCTAGCATGGATGTCACTTTTGAATTAGAAATGTACACCTCTGCAGTCATCATTTTGTCGTTTGCAACTGATTGTGATCTTCTACCGAAGAGTAGCACACAAGAACCAGCTGCCAGAAACCACTAAAACACACTAAATTAAGAAGAGTCAAAGAAATATAGTATCAAGAAGTATTAAACCGCAAAATTCAGCAGTATTCCCCTTTAAGAATCTTTGCAAGGCACACACGAATGGCTTCCATCCACGATTTGATTGTCATGATCCTGTAAAGTAGAAAGTCTATATTCCCATCTCCATAGTCCTTCCAAAGCCAGCCTCCCATCCACGAATAATCCTCTCTGGTCCATATCAGCCTCACAAAGCAGTGCACACTTACATGAAGAAGTTGGTTTTCTCTGTCTGTTATATCTGATTTGGAAGCACTTAGAAACAGCTCTAAGTCTTTTCGCGATTAAATGGACGAGAAAAAACTCAGCTAGTGTGATAACCGCTCCCTCCTACACTACCTACCTCTCAACATCCAACATCTGGCTATTGTTGTTAAATCTGCTTTAAAGCATCTGTAGGTCATCTGGATTCAAACATTTAGAGAATTGAGGCTCATCTCTGGAGCTTAAGTCACTGTTGAGTTGCACTCCTCTCTTCTTTTGTCTCTCATCAGAATAAAGACTGCTGAACTGAAGCTCTGTTTCTGCTGAATATCTGATAAATGAGCAGCAATAAAGTCAATACAGCATAAATGTGCACAAAAACACCACTGATTATTGGTTACTGAGTTAAACTTCCATTCATCCATTATCATCTCTTCCGTTCATAAGTTGAGAGCCTGAATCTTAGAGAGTACACAGCTCACAGGACCTGTTAAGTCAAGCTCTTCCCCCTTAAGCTCTATTATACAGTGTTTTATGAAATGAACATAAGGGGTTGATTTATTGTTGTTTCATAATCTGGGTTTATGCCTTGTTCTGCAAAAAGCCTTTTTAAGAAGGCTTTGGCTCGCCGTCATGGCAGAGCCACATCCAGCTTTAACCCACTGACTGACCACTGGGACATCACTCCAATATGACCATATAAACACAAACATTTTGGTTAAGAAGAGCCAACAGTCCTAATTTTGAGGGCTTGATGGGAAATAATTGAACTGATCATTTACAAAAGTTAAGGTGAGGAAGAGGAAAAAACACATCTTTGGTCTGAAGGAATAGTTAAACCATCTGAGAAGTATATACTTTTAGATCAAGACAATCTGATCAAGACAAAGTACTGCACACAAGCCCCCCATAAATCCACAACTTGTCATTATTCTTCAGTTATATAAAGTGTTAATTTGTGAACATTGGAGGACCTGTAAGGAATTTTTTTCCTTAACCCTAAACCCTAACTGGTGCGAGTCGTCGGGCAGCTCGGAGAGAGTCACTGTGAAAGCTTCCTAACCCTAACCCATTCCCCCTGCTTTAGGTCTCTATGCTAAGCTAAGCTAATGACCAACTAGCTGTAGCTTTTCATATTCCGAATGGTATCAATCTCCTCATCCAACTCTCTGCAAGAAAGTTCCCAAAATATCAAAGTATTTCTTGAACATTTGATTTTAAGATAGCCTTTCACATTTCATTAAACCAACTTGGAATGGACGAAGCGTGAATGTGCTTCAATATTAACTACCTTTGTGCAGGAAGATGAATGTGTAACATTTTGTGTCACCGAAATTTCACCTCAGACAAATTACACTTCCCTTAATTATTGTGTGATAACAATAGAGCAGCAAAGTTGATTTATTTTATTGGGTTATACCCGCAGATCAGCAGGTCTGTTCAAAGCCATTTGGCTCTAATTACAGTGTGGTAAAAAGCCTCTGCAGAGAATGCCAACCAGTGTGGAAATAAGTGCTTAAGAAATAACTATGTGAGATGGCCTGAAGGCATCGAGCTCTCTGCAGGGACGCAGCGGTTGGCCACTTAACCTGGATACCTGCTCACACAGATCCCACCAATCAGGGACAAATGAAGAACACGTATTGCAATATTGGGGATAAAAAGAAATAGTTCAGGTGAGCAGTTTGGCTAAAGAAAGTCTGTACACCCACAAATGAGCGTCTCCTTTATCACGGCAGGGAAGGAGAAAGAGAAGAATAAAAAGGAGTCTTGCTGGGCCCAACTGGCCATGTAAAGAGTCGGGCCGTCCTGCCTGTCAGATGATGGTTGGCTGGAGGAACTCTGGAGTAAGAGCTGCTGTCTTCTCATTAGATAATCCCTCCAGCACACAGCAGCGGGGGGGGCTGCTAAAGAGAGCCAGTGCCAATGGATACGTGTATGTATTTATCTGATCCTAATGAGTGCTGATTAGCTGCCTGCCGAGCTGGAACGTGGGTGTGAGAAAACTGAACGCTGCAGGGAAATACGTGAGCCTGATTCTGTAGGATATGATTGTTTTCCTCTCGTCAGGCAAATATGTATTTTGCATAAATAAAAGGGCTTTTTTTTTAAATATTGCACGTTCACTCTAAGAAACAAGTACATTGTGCTTCATGCTGAGATTGACTGTGGTGGTTTATGTGTGTGTGTTTTTAGTGTGTTTTCCTTGCCCGGGGGTCCTACCACCACACACACCCATCTTGCAGAGGAGCCCTTTGGCAGAGATCTGATTCTACATGAATATGAATGAGGAGGTAACACACTGGGGAGAGCCGGGGAATCTGATGACAGTGCAGGAATAGACCACAGCATCTACGGGGATGTATGACTTCTCAGCCCTGCCACTGATATGATAAAGTGGCTGAATTTGAATATATGTGTGTGTGGGTGGGTGTGAGGGTGTGTGTGTGTGCCTCGCCTCAGAGTGTGTCCCGTCAGATGGATATGAATAATGTATTGATAGCCAGCCCCCTGTGGTAGTCCATACAATTTCGCCTGTGTGTGTTGTGTTTAGCCTGCCCAGCTGGCCGGGTCACAGGGGATGCACAACACATTATGTCACAGTCCCATGAGAGGTGTGGGTGCATGTTCTCTTTTCATCATCAATCAACAGAGCAAACTGTTTAACAACAACAATGAGGCAGTTAAGAGGCCCCTCAGTTCATGCCAGAAGTGGTGATAATTACCTAAACATGAAGTTGTCACCCTTCTCCCTCCTCAGCTTTTCCCTACATCTGCCCCTTTTGATTGTGTGCCCAGTCAAGCGTGACTCACTCACAAGTGAGACAGACAGTAATTGGTGAGATTGATTTTTAAAAGCTTATTCATTTGACCTGCACCCTGTCCATATGGAGCATTTTCATTAAGCCTGATAAATGCCTCAGTAAGTTTCCCATTGCTATCATAATTGTTTCATTTGCTTTCCCAAAACCTTTTTACACTTTGTAAAAATGAATCTTAAATTGGCTGTTTTCTGTGCGTTCACTCCTTTCTGCTAAAAAGGGACGATCAGACACGCCTCCTGTCAAATTGTCAGCAGGTCTGTCTGAAGGAGCCAAGTGCCTCACGCAGCCTGTGCTGCTGCCTAAATGCTTTGCACACATCATGTGAACAAATAGAAATGAAACCTAATGTCTCGTCATTTACATGTGCACTGCTGGTCGTTGTAAATGAGGTAACAGAGAAATGTTAAAATGAAAACATTTATTATGTAATCTATGAGACAAAGGCAGTGGCTACAACTACAAAATATGTTTTAAAATCCAGTTCTGAAGCAGCTCGTGATATAAAAGAAAAACACTCTTCTTCCATCATATAATTTTTTGCGCACCAGTTGTCAAACATTATGCAAGCATTGTAGCTCTTTCTGTAAAAGAGAAAATAAAACATCAGACATCTGCTGTATGTCTGAACGACAAAAAGTCATTACATTAAAGTTGAAGTTGATTTTTTGCTGCTTGGGGGCAGCAGCATAAACACATCATTGACATATATCACAGCCAAATGTTTTAGGAAACGTACACGTCCTGCAGACACATTACCATTTGTTGGAGTCATGTTTCTGGACACTTCGCAAATATAAGTATAATATTTAGTCTCTGGTTATCTCTGTTCTGGTGTCCTCAAAGTCCTGAGGGAATATCTCTTTAGGTGTTAAATGTAAATGTAAAGTACGTTCACCAGCTTGTTCCTAACTTTGTCTGCTGTTTGGTCAGATATAGTGCACAGTGGGTTTTTAGAGTTATTGTTTTTTTTTTTATACTGACAGGAGCAGCGAGATTGAATCAAAACATAAAAAATTGCAGGTTGTAAAACCAAAACAATGAGCTAAAAGACACTAAAAACACACTGTATGCCGGTAGCTGAGGGGAAATTCAGAGTTGGATGATAATTATTTGTCTCTATCTTTTGTCTCCACTCACATTCCTTTCACATTACACATACTCATTTAGTTCTTCATCAATATAAAATCTTGATCTGTGGAGAAGGAGTTAGCGTTGTTCTATATTACACATATTTAAATAATTGTGAACATAAATGAATTCTCTCCACAACAATTCAACAAAACGCTTCATGAACAACACAGAGTCTGTAGCCTCAGGCCAAATCCAGACTAAATCAGACGCTGCGGCGAAAACGCAGGTTTTCCCATTCGTTTGAACGGGGGAAGTGCATGACTATGATAGTCTCCGAGTTGTAATCTGTCTGGGTTTATTTAAACGTACCCAGCTTCCATGTGTGTATCTGGCTCTCAGTTAATGCTGCAAAATAGTGACACAGAGAAGTTTCCTTTGGTTTGTGTATGAAAGAGAGGGAGTACTGATGACGAGAAAGTTGAATCAGAGAAATATAAAGTTATTTTCTGTTTCGTAGCAGTTCGATTCATCACAAATAAACATACACACCAGCGCACAACCCTGCTAAGATTCTCCATAACATCTGATCGGGTCTGAATACGGACTAATGAGATGTGAGGCCCGCTGGCACCTTGTTTCTATGACCTGTATGACCTCTGCCCTCCAGAACAGTTAGCCCTTCATTGATTTCTGTTTTCTCTTCAGCTTAAGTGCCAGCTACAATAAACAGAATTTCCCTGGTTTGATAGTGTAAGTGATCCACTGGGAAGGTTGAGAAAGAGACAAGAGCAAGAGTTATGACAGCATGACAAACTTTAATGTTTCTATTATAGCGGCATTGCATAGATGAGAATTGTGATGTTACACTAAATTACAGCTCAGTGAAAAAGAGCTGAAAAATTAAAATGTGGCAGAGTTCTTTATCAGCGCTGAGCAGGCTTGCAAAAGCAGACTTGCACTCAAAGACTCACATAGCCTTGAAACACAGAAACTAATCCATGATATTGATCAGTGTGTTTCATATTGGCCCCTGTAATCCATCAAGCTAACAGTGTGGGATAGGCCTAATTTATATCATCTGAAAGGTGTAATCAAAGATGAATGAACCCTAGCGTGATAGAAATGTGCGCTGGGTCATAATTTCTACCAGTGTGAGTAATGGCAGGAGGGGATAAACACAACAGCCGCTGCAGAAAATAGGTAGAACTAAACACGAGGTTTGTTTGTACAACCCAGCAGAGCGTGCTTGTGTGACACAAACATAATCTGAATATAAACTATTATTATTATTACTGAGACGCAATTAAAGCATGAAGAATGAATAAATCTAAATATAATATTTGATTAAAAGCATACAATTTGATATGCAAACTCTACTTTTGTATTTCTGTTTAATGTTTTAGATATATACAGTACTAAAACAGTCAATTTGACTTCACATTAAACACCAATAGCAGTTTCATTCACCATTCAGCCAACTTATTAAATTACAAGGCATAATAACACCATTAGGCAAAAATGTATGTAATGACTGTATATCTACAGCCATCCTTAGCTTTGATGAATTAGTTATGAGTGTTGCTACAAGCTAAAACTTTAACAACAGCTTTATCCATTGTACAATAGGGGAGCTCACGTGTGACAACACGCAGGCTGACCCAGAGGGTAAAAGATGGTGGTGAGGAGCTTCAAGAGTAGCTGTGAAGAGGGAGAGAGAGTAGCTGTAAATATATGTGTAAATATATATAAATGTTTCCTTTTAAAAAGCCACTTAAGAACTCCAACCCTTTAAATAAGGCCAGGAATAATCTGTTTCCTTCGTTGCGGTAGATCCAGCAGGGATTTGCAGAAACATTCGGCAGTGACACAGATCTACATAATCATTTTAAGTTTCTACCCGCTCCTTCCAATGATTCTCCTGCTGTCACTTTAGATACCGCTAAAACTGATTTGGGCTCCCTAATCTCCCAGTATTTCTTAGACTTTAAAAATCTCTAATATTATAAGGAGATTATTTCATTTATAATTGATTGAGTGCATTTGCCGGAGTGCCACTTCAAAGTTGCTGAATTAAAGATGCATTTAAGAAGCCTGGTGCCGGGCGCTGTGAGTCGTAGGGTGGGGTGGGAGGTTGCGTTGGGGGAGAGGATGGTGGAGGGGGTTTGGGAATGGTGGTGGTGGGGGGGGAGGCTTGTGTCTTCTCGGTGGAGCGAGTGCGGCTGATCCATGGAGATTTCTTAAAATGGGCTCATGCAAAGTGCCTCGCTTGGAGAAGGCATCGGAGGACACTAGCCAATGAAGCCACCTCTGCAGTAAAGAGGTGGCTCTTGTTACATTTACTTCCTCAGAGATACTGCGACAAGTCCTGTCCATCCTCAGAGTTCCCCTAAGAACACATCTAGAGGATGATTCCCAGGTGAAGTCCGCTCTAACTGTAAGAGACTTTACCCAAATATCTTCCTTTCCACTCAAGTGAAACCACTGTGGACGACCAAAAAGTGTTTCAAAAGCCTTTTTTTTTAAAGCTCTATCTTTGGATTTCCGGCACACAGGATCCTGAAATCTTCACAGGCCAGGGCTAAGATATGAAGGTCCCTGATTCCTCATCTTTCCCCTTTTCCACACTGAACCCCAAACCCCATTCAGGACTCAGGCTCTCATCTCCTCATTGGCTTAACAATACCTGCAACTCCTCCCTTTGGACCACTTTGAGGGTCTTCATTAAGGCAGAGAGAGAGATAGAGAGTCTTTAAAGAACAGGAAGAAGATATGGCCTATTGGAGAGCTCAGACCTATTGGAGTGCTTAGTTCTGACTAAATGAATCTTGACAGTGAGGAGGATGCTCTCCTCCTGCCCAGTATTGTACCAGGCGACTATATGCCCCCCCTCCTCCAGAATCTTGCTGCCTTAGATGCTCTGACTCCCCCTCCCCCCCGACCACCACCACCACTATGGCCCAACCAGATCATAATCCTCTTAACGCTCTGCCTTATTAACCACTCATCTAAATGACATGAAAGCAACCAGCTGGAGAGAGGGAAGAAAAAAAAGTAAATTATTTCCCCTGGAATAAAGTCCTGGCCCTTTCACCATACAGTACTTTGTATTTCACATTTGATTATGTGACAAGTGTATCTAAGTCTACTCGGGGCTCAAGAGAAATGTATTTCAGAGCCCATCAGGCACAGCAAATTTAAAAGAGGGTCCAATGTGCCCTGTGATTGTACACGCACGCACACACACACAGCTAAATTGAATTCCAATTAAGACGACTCCACAGATGATGAATAAATGGATGATCCATTTGGCTCACTTTTTCAATTGAAGAAACTGTGATCCCTCTTACCCCCAGAGGAATCCACTCATTAGGCTCCATTTTTTGAATTAAGAACTCAGTTTCCATTTACCCATATTTGCCCTCATACCCCTTCATCACCACCCTGCCTGTACAACCTGGTGAACCTTTGTAATACTCAATACCACCACCTGTAAATTAATTCTTGGTTCAACCATTTGACCCAGTTTTTGCTCCAGAGGTAATAGAGGTTTGTCCCACTGTGCATTCACAGACCGAGGCTCACGCAGGACTAACCAAGGGAAAATGACTTGTATTCAGGGAGTGGGTTACGCACACACATGCTCTGCTAGGTCTCTGGCCAAGTGTTAAGCTTGACATGGCTGCAGGAGCTGGAAGTCAGAGATTCATTGCATTACTTCTCCTTAGAGGAATATTACAGTCAATAGTACATCTAAGAATTGTTTGGTCAAATGTTGAGGCAGGCCTAATAAAGAAGCTATTCCAGACATTAAACACATTAAAAACAAGATATTAAAATCCCTTCAATCATTATTTCAGATTACGTCCAGAACCAAACGGCAGACAAGACAAGACAAGTTAGCAACTAGTGCCAGGTTGACTTAGTATATCAGGGTCTGGACAAGTATCAAGTATTTGTGTGGGTATCTAGTGGAAGTAAAGCAAAATGCTGCATTATCCTCTCCAAATATTAAGCTATTAATTATTACTATGATAATTGTGTTGATGTTACATCAGTGTGACTGCAGTGACTAGTAAATAAGCAAAATCTATCAACTTATATATAACAATAATTAACAATAACAGGCAATAACGTTGTCTAATAATTACCCAAAATGCACCAGCGAGCGCAGAGTCGGCGCTCTGAACATTATCAGCAGTGAGTGCATACAGCAACAATAAACCCTGAGGGGAAAACATGTGTCAGTCAGTCAACAACTGTGCTACTTAAAGCGCAAGCTTTGTCACTTGTTGGACTAAGACCGTGAGCATGTGGCTATTTCCTGGTAGCATTACGTACCAGTGCAGACGACGTATGAACTGAACTTGGAAAAGTATCAATTTGTAAATTTTTTTCTAGTATTATTAGCAACTAGCTGGTGAACATGGACAAGTAAATTGCTGCTTAAGAGCTGCAGCTTAAGACATTTGCCTCAGGAGACCAAAACAAAGGTATCAGAGTAAATATTTACTTTAGATTCAACAAGTCCCAGAACATGTTTGACTTATTAACTAGGTAATAATATACCAATGTTGTCTTTATAGCTTGTTGCTCAGCCTCCAAGAGGCCAAAAAGATCTATTATTGCAGGTTTAAACAAGTAATTCACTTCATTTGTCCGACACTTGAATATTGGAGCTGGTGTTGTTCCAACAGCTGTCCAGGTTTTAAATTCCTCATATACTTCTGTCTCTCTTAAGCCAGTGTGTGGACTGTATTATCATGGCTGTGACAGAATCTCACACCACGACCATAAATGACTCTCTGGATCACAGCGCTGTTCTCAAGTCCGTGCTTAGCCTGGATGAGCGTTCCCATCACATCACTAATGATCAGCAAGCGATAGCCTCGACTGTTATAAAGTGCACAGAATTAATATGATGCAGACCACGTGTATTGCAGGGTTTTTTCACAGATGAATTCGAGAGAATAAACACATTTTTAAATAAATATTGTAGCAGACAGAAAACCAGTTTAACAGGCTGTTCTCCTCAGATTTCCTTGGTATCATTTGGACGCTTTTCAGCATGAAATACAGCACTGGTCTGTGTTTGGACCTTCTGCGATAAAATGGAGCTGAAATTTGCCTTTCCTTTTACTCCCCTAAGTAACCACCATACTCCTGTTAAGTTGACTAAAGACACCATGTCCAAGGCTTTGTAAAGTCTGTTTGGTTTCCCCACATCTTGTTTTCTTGTGGTTCCTCAGCACTCTAAGTCCTTTTCAGGGAGTTTATGAGAGCCCGCCTTGTTGAGAGAAAGCCTTGGCTGTGTTTGCTTTGGGAATAGTCTCCTGACAGGGTGCTAAAGGAGCATGTCAGAGCACGGGTCCCAAAGTGTTTGGGTAAAGAGAGCTGCTACCTCTTGCCACTGAGGAATCCGCCCTTCTTCGGTAATCTGTCACACCTCCTTCCAAATAAAATGGCTCAGAGATTTTCACACAAGTCTGTCAGGGTTAATATTTACCCCTGCCCTTTGGTCAGCAGGGGGGAGAGAGGCAGACAGGGGGCAAGAGAAAGTGGGAGAGTTTGGTTTTTGAAGCAGGGAGTCATCTGCGTGTCTTTACAGCTGGATCTGACAAGGTGATAAAATACTGACAGACAACACATTTTATCAGATATTTGTTTGTTATATTGTTTAAGCAATGTATAAAAAATTCACGTTGCTGATTATTTCTTGGGCAGGAGCTGTGACTTAATGGAGTCTCCACTGGTTGCATGACCATTAATGAGCTTCAGAGTTTGTTACCTTTCGCCCTGAGCTAGGATTGTGTTTGTTTTGTTTTGTTTTCAGTCTTATGCTAAGCTAAGCTAATTGTCTCCTGGCTCTAGATTCATATTTAATGTAAAAAGATATACAAGTCAATCTTCTTATCAGACTCTCTGCAAGAGAGTAACTCAAGAACATGTATCAAAATGTCAAACTACTCCTTTAAATATTCCAATAAATAAATTATTTTCAAGTGAATATAAGTATCTTTTTCATAAAGATGAGCACAAAATTCCCTTATATCAGTTTCTTTTTTTGTGTCTGTCTGTCACAGCCCGTCAAACACGTGTGGTGGTGGGTGAACTGGGGGAGTCACTGCAGGAGAATAGAGGAAGGAGCAAGTGGGGCGGAGGGGAGGAGGCGGAGGATTTAGCATGGCCTGTCGGAGGGCTAATTCCTGCGCTGGCGTTGGAGCTCCTCAGCTCCACCGTGGCTCAGATATTCAGATTTGGGCTGGGCTGCAATGTGGGCTCGGAGATACTCTGCAGCCGGCTCCTCCCCCCGCTCTATTCAGGGCCTGCGAGGAGCCTTGGGATGGCGTTAAAAAAGGAGATTAAGTTTCCTCCAGAGAGCAAAGCTCCTTAAGGGGGTATCTGTGTGCCTCTCAGCCGCCTGGTCAGTGAGGGATGCATGAGGGGGGCCTCGCCATGAACTCCACTGAGACAGTGGAGGATGGGGGGTGGGGTGACACATAAGAGGCGGGGGCGAGGAACGCAGGGAGGCTGACCTGACTCCCACCCCATGACTGACTCCACCCTAACCCTACCAGCTTAAATGTCAATATCAAATCAGATCCACAGCTTTGGGTGCCAGCAGAAAGAATCTCCCGATAAATGATAAACGAAGTATCACCTTAAAGGATTTTGCTTTTGTTTGTGTGTATTCTACTATCATATAATGTCATTTTAAAGTATGTCTCAGGGGTTTTGTGAGCATGACCATGCATATGTGCTTTTGAGTGTGTGAGCGAGATACAGCGTGTTTGTACACAAGGACAGGTCTCATTCTCGGGGCTTAAAATTGGGGTCCAAACTTAGTGGATGGCTGTTTAACACATGCAAGTGGAAAGAAGTGATGCTGAAACACACAGCATATCTCTCTGTGATCTTCTCTGTCCCTTATGGGAGTAATACTGTCAATCAGTCGTTTGGATTTGGTCAAACGTACCTATTGCACTTCTGGTACTCGATCATTAGGTGGCCATTCAAAAGGCAGACTTATGAATATTATGAATTGGGACCTAATAAGTGAATTGAGTTTAAATCTACCCTTCAAAAGGCTTTGATTCTTTCCTTTGAATCAAAAAGAGCACAGAAGCAGAGAGGGGGGGAAAAAACCCTTACACATTCCTTTATTTGATTAGCAATACTGATGACGGGGGTTGAATGAGAGTAAAAAAAAAAAAAAATCTAATGACTTCTTTAGCTTTGTAGCGCAGCTGAAAAAGCCTTATCTGCTCTATTCAGCAGTGGTCTCTCCTGGGAAGCGAGGATCACTGTGCTGAGGGACTGTCAGGTCCTGCCAATAGCCGTAATGGGCCCTAATTCCACATTAATGCAGTCTAAATGAAGTGTCACAGGAAGATTGATCTGTTGAGGGCGTTGCCTCGATGAAGGTTGTTCTAGTGAGTGGGCGCCTCAGTGGACACCTGGTTACCCTCTGCAACGCCCCAGGGGCCTCATCTGAAGCCTGCAGAGAGCAACCTGTCAGACTCTACATACATATGTCTGAATGCACATTCAAAATGTCTTTAACTTTACAAACTGTAACTGAGTCAAAGTGAAAGTGTAATTTTTTATGATTGCTATGAATAAATGCCAGCAGGTAGCCGCCCTGTCTTTAATGTTTTCAGGATCGTCTAATGTGTGCAAGGCTACTTTTAATGAAGGTACATTTTTCTCCATGTTCTGTTGTCTGACAGGTGCATAGGCCGGATAATTCTGCCAGTGGGAGACTTTGCAGGGAGCTTAAATACTACCAGTCCTCCTTCTGTACATATCTAAAACCCCATTTTACTCCTTTCCATTAGTAATTCTTGTCCACAGAAATGGATTTTACTCACTGTCAAGTTTAAACTGCTACTTTTCCTGTATGTAGAGTATTAGGTTAATTATGCAGTAATTCTAGTTTCTGTGTGCTTATCAAAAATATATGTAGCTGGGCAGCCATTTTTGACATTTTTTTTGCATCTGTACATTGGAGAACCCAGTCAGACAATATACACTACAGTATATAATGAGTACGGAGTAACAATACATAAAGTTTATGATGAAATATTAATAACATTTGGAAGGTATTTGGAAGGACTTCCTGGAAAAGTTTGTTTTATTTTATTAAACAGAGTAATCGTAACTTTTTCTCCATTCCTCAAGAATCTCTTGCAATCCATCTAATTCCATAGACATCCTTATCAGGATCATGGGAGGCTGGAGCCGATCCCAGCTGACACTGGGCGAGAGGCGGGGTTCACCCTGCACAAGTCGCCAGTTCATCACAGGAGACACATAGAGACTAGCAAGCATTCACGCTCACATTCACACGTATGGGCAATTTAGAGTAACCAATTAACCTATTAACCTGCCTGTCTTTGGACGGTGGGAGTACCCGGAGAGAACCCACGCTGACACGGGGAGAACACGCAAAGGCCAGCTGGCTGGGGGGCTCGAACCAGAAACCTTCACGCTGAGAGGTGACAGTGAGCCCCTCTAAATAGTCATTTGTTCAAAAATATTATGTCGTCACTTATTTTATTATATTAAGTCATATTGCATAATAAGTATATACTATTAAAGTGTATTAAAGTGTTGACGTTTTAAGGTGTCCCAATTTATGACTTCTGAAATTACTTTTTGAGGGCATTTGCATACAAAATGGACAAAATTAGCCACGCTCTAGAAGTGCCAGAGTGCAAACGACATTTAGCATTATTTATTTATTTATTGTCATATGTGTGGCAGATTCAAATTTCCACTTGACTGTAAATAAGGCCTATAATATATAACATAAGGCCCTTCGAGGTTCCATTTGATGTTTAAATCACATTCATGCAGTCGTAACATTTAGCCATGAGGCTTACAGCACCGGACACACTTCCTTCACATCAAACGGTCCTCCACAGTTAATTGGAACTCCATAAATGATATTTCATGAAGTTATGGTTGCAGAGGAGCGTTGCAATGAGTGTGTCAGTTGATGTGTTATATATGTGATTGCACATGTGCAAACATATGCATACTTGATGTGTGCACCTTCAACATTGGAAGCAGCAGGCCTCTGGATGAGCTTCCCAGGTGACCCAGAGGACTGCAGCAAGTGTGTCAGTGTCAGTTTGATTAACTCTAATACTGGGGCTTTTGGCACATGTGGTCAGGTTAATGAAACTCAGTGAGAAGGCACTTTTTCCTGGTTCCCTCCCCACCAGGAAGCTGCGGGTGATGGGATGAGGTTCAGCAATTCGCTCCCTATCTCCCTCAGCGGCTCCCCCTCTCCACCAACGGGACAGTCTGATACCCTCTTTAGGCACCGAAGCTGTTGAGATGTATTATTGCTCTTCTGCCTCCACATCCCTCCATCTCTGTCACATCCTGCTGATTTTCACTCAGTCAATTTATATTCTTCTGATGAGATAATCAGTTTGGTTTTGTTAACTAATGGAAAATTATAAATGTAAAGTTTAGAAGATGCTCTTTAACAGGGTCCACTTTTTTTTTTTACGACTTTGGTGATTTATTAAGATATAATGATATCTCCTGAAACAATGGCATTAATATATATAATATAATAATATAACATACATGACATGGATGTACTTCTGAATGGGTTGAATACTGGAAACTTGTGGGAACAGAAATCCAACCAATAGGAATCTTTCTTTAAACACACAACATTTCGTTAAGGTTTTTTCAAGGATTGCCAAGGTTATCATGACACCAGCTCTTCAAACCCTCAAAGTGTTTCTCCTTGCTCTCTCTTTCTTAGCTGACACAGAAGTAGGGCACATTGGAGAATGAGAAACACAATTGGGAGGCATCCTGTCGCTTTAAGAGGGGGACCCATCTAATCTCTCCCTATCCACTCAGGCCCTGGATTTATAAATTTCCTGCAATCTCGATTCTCAAAGCCGTCTTGATTTTGAGAGTGTGTGCGTCTGCCTGTGTGGAAGGAAGTGTAGGACTGGCAAGAGGTACTATTGGGGGGTTGTGGTTTGTTTGTGCTGTCCTTTAGAAAAAGAGCTTACGGGTTCAGCAGAAGAAACGCGGGGAGCTAATGTGAAGATTTAGGACTTTCTCCGAGGCTTGGCCTCGTCTAAGCTCTGTTTGCTTGAGCCGTTTGTGGGGTCCTGCTCACACTAAACCCAGATTAATATTCCCCCCATATCCAACCAGCCCAGACACCGTCTCCCGGCCTCGCTGTCCTCCACCCCTCCTCTTTTCCCTGCCTTTTCTGGCCGTGATCGTCTCCCTTCCCTAATCCAAGTCCGCTGCCTCTCATCTTGCTCTTTATCTCGTCTAAGTAAGCACCTTTCTCATGGCTTCTTTCCATGAGGGGGAAGCAGCAGGAGGAGCGTAAATATGTTTTCCTCAAGCCCTCCTCATTGCTCACTGACCTCTGTGAGGTGTTATTATCAGAGTGACTGCTAAGCCCTGAGATTGCTTTTAGCCAGGTTCACCAGGGGAGAGTAAGGCTGGCTTTAATGGCTCTGTATTGGTTTACATGCTACCCAATTAACACATAAAGGATGGGTACTTATTGTATTAAGCAAATATTTCAACCATTATCAAAAAAAAGTACCCAAATAAACAGAGATTAACTTTTTGTTTATCTCTTGAATAGACTTAAAATCTAAGATCTAAAAACTAAAGACTTGTTATTAGTTTAACGTTTGTTTAACTCGGCGGCCCTGTTGGTTAATATCTTCTTCAACATTTATGCAAATTTCTCCCATATTTCCAGTGATTTCTAAAGATTATCAAATTTCCTCTGCTGAAATTGCCACAGGCACAATTACTTTATACAATATAACAGGAACACCTGACAATTTTATGTGATCCATTAGAGCAACACCTAATATCAGCTTCAAAAATGACCAGAATATTCAATCAACAACTTTTCCTCACTCACCACAAAACACAAACATTGTAAACTTTCTACATGTTTTATTTATTGCAGGGCTATTATATTGGATTGCATTACACTGTTGGGTATTCTTATTATTTTGTCCACAAACTGTATATCACCAGTCCACCTATGTAATAAACAAACATATACTTTACAATTAATCAAACACTTTATCATTTCATATTGATTAACTGTGAGAGCAACAGATTTAAAGCCACAACACAGACACACATTGCAAGCAGCAGGCCATGCCACTGCTGCTTCCTGCTGTACTTCCCTACTGCTGGTTTCCCAGACTCTGCAAACTCTCTCACAAGATTGTCACTAAAAGCCTCTTCTTCCTCTTCTCCTTCTCACTCTTTTTTGTGTGTTTTTTCCTCCCTTTCTTGTCCCTTTTCTCCCATCTGGATCAAGACTGAGAGAAGAATAACAAATGCATTTTGAGCCGAGAGAAAAGGGGATGAATTTGGCGTGCTAAACAGGCAGGCTAAACCCATTACCTAAGTGTTCTTTATCTTCCCATATGCTTTTGTTGTTTAATCAGCTTTGTATCTCTCCAAATCCTGGATTGAGATAACAAACAAATGGATGAGCTCAACGTGCCGAGCAAGAAAGCCTTTTTGCTGGCAACTTAAATGCCAAAGACTATCCTGGTGCTGAACAGTGGTCAGAGCAGAAAACACAAGTGGGTTCGATTCTCAGATTTCTGGACTAGGTCAACTTCCAGTTTTCCCTAAAATGACCTCATATTCCCTCTCCTCGTTGTAAAGGAATGGACCCAGAGAGAGAAAGAGAGAGAGGAAGAGAGAGAGGAAGGGGGAGTAAAGCTGAGGCTCACAGATTTGCAATCTTCAGCCACATTTTCTCTCTGCTTCTTCTACATAAGAAAAGGAGGATTCTAGATTATCTCTGGCACTCAAAGACAGGGAGAGTTGAAGACTCACTGAATACAGAAAGGACTTCACAGCCAATGAGGCTGTACAATAGTCCCAATCATTATCAGATTTACTTTTGGGTGTCTAAAAATATGGTTAGTGTGGTTGTGTTCCTGATATATACTGTAGGTCTGACCACAAATACAGAAGTTGACAGAAAGTTGACAGAAAATGAAAAGGTGAAAGGTTTAAATTCTGCACATATAACTGTACGTCTCCCTGCAATTCATCTAAATTTATCTTAACGTAGTGTGTTACTTTCTGGTGGTTTTTAGTTAACTTACTGTTGACATCATTATATTTACAGTTCATTTTGTGCTTTCAAGATGAGGCTCAGTGTGTGTGCCACTTTTATGACACAGATCATCATATTTCCATCTGTCATAATTGTCACTCTAACTCTTGAAGGAAATATTCTGTTTTTTTAACTGCTAAATGCTCCACTATGTTCTTGTCTGTCTGACGTTTGGTGCTTGGCAGATGGTGTACAGTGGGTTTTTAGAGCTGTTTTGCTGAAAACAGGCCCGAAAACAACACTGTGAGAGCCGCAAGAATGAATCAAAACAGTAAAGTTGAGGCCAGAAAGACAAAACGATAATCTGAAAAACACTAAAAATCTCAATAGGCGAGAGTAACTCGTGTAATATACAGTACTTATATAATTCATGTTATACAGTCTTTTGATCAATTGTTAATCTAAAAATATTGATTATAGTTACTCGAAATGGACTGTGTGCTCCAGTGTTGTACATTCACTTGAGATGGATCTTTATCAATCCTCTATATTTAGCTTTTTTTTGCTGGAATAATACTTTATCTATGAGGCATTACATTAAAAAAAAGACTACAGAACAACAAAAGACTGTTGTTAATTTCCGAATTTGTATCACTATTTTTTCTAATATTAACCTTTTTAATCCTTTTGCATTTTATGAAATTTAAACAAACAAAAATCAGGGCATAGCAAGTGCACACACTCAGTTTGACTGCATGGTAAGTATACAGTCATCTTCAGGATTCAACATGCTGTTGAAATCAATTCAACGACACCTTTCAAAGGCAGCATGACAAATATTGCATCACCTGTCAACGTTTTGAGGGCTCAGAAGTTCCTCGAGTGACACCTAAACTCATCTTTGACAGAAAAAAAAAAAAGCAAACACGCACAGAAACAATTCTGTTCAGACCAGAGAAAGTGATGATAAGAGTGGGTGCAGGCGACCTCAATGTGCATCTCACAGTTGAATTCCCCCAGGGTAGAGGGGCTCATCGCCCCCTCTTGTTCCCCCCATCAGCTATACATACACACACCCCTGCAATACACACTCCGACACACACACGTACACACAGTCTGGGAATGCTGGGGAAAATAGCCCTCATTTATTATTGCCACACTCCCTCGTCTCGTCCCCTCGGTTCAACGGGTGCGCCGCCAAAGCACGTCTTCCACCGCCAATGTCACACAATTACCTCTTAACTGCTCAAACAAATAGAGCGACCCAGAGAGTGACATCAAATCAAAACTGTCACAGGTGATTGAGTCTAGTCATCAAGGCAGCCCGCCCGCTACCTGTCAGGAGAGTGAGGGAATGAAAGGAAGAGGGAGAGAAGAGGGAGAATGTGATAGCAGCTTTATAATAGACCCCTAATAATGTATAAACACCCCCTCTCTCTTTTTTGCTCCACTCATATTAAAGTTGGGCACAGAGTGCACGATGCCCTCCTTTTCAGCCGCTTCGCTCCCTCTCGGGACTCAGGATGGAGAGAAATGGCTGTGAATGGAGTAATGATAGGGAAAATGATAGAGGGGAGATTGAAATTTCCATCCTCTCTGAACCATGCCGGCTCTGTTCCTGAAAAGACATTGGCTGCTAATGGGGTTAGATCACACGCATGAGAGTTTGAGGCCTGAGTAATGTTAGCTGTTGATACTCCAGACACAGATTGAAAGAAACAAAAAAAAAAAACAACACTTGAAGATGAAAACTCCCTTAAGGTTTGGGCATAGAGTGAGAGTCCCCAGTCCCCCGTTTCTAGAAAACAGTTTGGGCTTCACTCTGCACAGGAAATCACAGGTGGATCCAGACAAACAACTGCCGGCGCTTGTGTAGCTGTGATACAGAGGACGCAGATAGGCGAATGGTGCATCAGAGAGAAAAAAACACAACAGAGAAATAAAGAGCGTGAGCAAAGGGTTGAGCAAGAGCAAGCCAAGGGGACATTAGGGACATGATGATGTTGTCAGTGTCTGATGTAAATTGGAGAATGACACAGTCAACAGACATGGCTGGCTGCTCGCCGCGGCAACACGCCGGGGCCGTGACACTGACAAATGGAATATTTCAAAGGACTTAATCAGAGGAAATGGGGTTTGGTCTGCAGGTGACACAAGTCCCGCTCCAGTGCTCACAAAAAGAAAACTGATTGCCTGCCTTGAAACCCCCACCATCTCTCTATTTCTCTGTGTGTCTGTCTGTCTCTGCTGCCTATCGGACTCTTACTGCTTCGCTGTCCTCACTTGCCTCTGTCACCCCAATACAAGTGGGGGCTTTACCGTGAGCATGTAGTACAATTAGATTCAATCAGAGATAGCCTGTGAAAGCTGTGCCAATGCAGATCTATGATATACATTAGATTGTATAGTTCTGCAGAGCTATAGGTCTCTATAGTTTGCTCTGTAGTCTGTATGAGTGGCTACATTTAAGATAAAGTAAAAGAAGAATAAAAAAGCATCTCTGTAAGCAGTACTGTTTACCATGTTTGATAATTAGCACTAAAATACAGCTGAGACGGGAATGTGATCAGTTTTGCAGGTATTTGGTCATAAACTTAATTATTGGAGATATGGAAATATTGACCTAATGATCGTGAGTAAGTCACCAAAGTGATTACAAGATAGTGTCTGTTAGTGTTACAGACACATGTGATTGCCATCACGTGTCTGTAACACATGTGATGGCAATCCATCAAACAGTTGTGGAGAAATTTCACTCAGAGTCTCAAATGTGAACCGCGTGGTGACGCTGGAAGAAAAGTCAAGTGATCAACAAATTCATCATCTAGGAAAATCCATGCCAAATATTGGGTCGGGTCATCAAGTAGATGTTTTATTTCATTGAAGAGAATGACTGAGGTGAATAATCATAACAAATAGTGAGGCTAAATATTGATAAATCAAGAGATTTCCAAAGTCACTGCGATTGATCCTCTGGAGACCAAGAATATCTGCACCAGATTTCATGATAATCCGTCCAATAATTGTTGATACATTTCAATAACAATCAATAATGTCACTTAGTAGCACTCGAACAGAGGGCATCAACAAATTCACTAGGCCTCATCCTCTGGGAACCCTGAATGTCTGTATAAAATTCCATGGTGATTCATCTAAAACTTGATAAATGTGTCTGGAGCAAAGACACCCATCCCTGATAGAGTGATCGATATTAAATAGGCGACTGGATGCGTGCTGTTCTGGACAGGTTGGGACGGCGCCCCGAAGTAAAGTCATGCTGCAAGCATGGCTACAAACCGGCTGTGCAGAAGTATTAAAAAGTCAGCACAAAGCCACATATATCGTGGTATGCTGACACGTACTTTGTGAGTACAATGCATACACAATAACATTGTGTCCCTACGCAATTTGCTTTGTACGTCTCACTGCGCCGCAGGTTACCACAGAGACGTAGATCAACAGTGATAGATCTCCATGCTTATAACCTGAGGAGAGGTGGGGGCATCCTGGCTGACGCAAGGAAAGGACAACAAGAGGAGGGAAAACAACATTAACAACGACAGATAAGGAGATGGAGACACCTCTGAGAAGAAAGTTACGTTTGTGTAACTTTCTGCAGGATACTTCATTGTCTTAGAGTTCTGGTACAACATGCCAAGCAATACTCTCCTGCTAGTAATTAGCCTTGTTCAAACCTACCACCCAGAAAGTAGCAGCAAAAATACCCCAAAAACTGAAATCCATCTCCTGACTCCTTTGTTTCCAGGACCATGCATGGCAGTGCCACCAGAAGTTTCATGCGCGTATGAAATTGGTGATTTGGTGCCTCAAGTCCAGTAGCCCCACGCTGGGTATGAATCACGGCAAGGGGCCGCTGCCCTGTCACAGTGGCTACAGATCAATGATAATTACCACCTTGACATGAGTACGCTTATTACTGAACAGGATCAGGGACAGGGGCCCGAGTTGTGGTGGCCGTAGGGCCCGATCGATACTCCAGGAATAATGGCTCTCTGGGGCCCTAGATTGGACTTTTCCACTAAACAAGCCATTACAGCCGCACGCATGACAGCTTAGGTCTAGATATGCGTCCTAACTCTCCTTCTCCTGGAGGCTTCTCTCTTAGAGCCCGCCTCACTATGGCTCCCACAGGCCTCAGTACTCAATCTTGTCAGGGACTGTTATGGGCAGGCGAGACACATGCCTCTGGCTTTGAGACGTGTTAACCAGAAGTGAGTGATTAGGGGAAGCATGCTGCTACAACACAATATGGTCCTGTGCAACACGCCGGTGAAAGGGGCCTTGCAATGTGACCTGATGATTGCCACCGAGTACAGAGATCAAACACAGCTGCACCGGTGTGTGTACACATGAACATACGCGTACACACAAACAAAACGCACACAAAAGCAAGCACATCAATGCGTATAAGTGATGCTGATCCGTCTATGGCAGCCCTCATCTTCTTTTCTCTTTGATTTTTACCATTTCCCTCCTCCAGATCCCTTGTTTTTTTCCCTCTCCTTTTTTAATCCGGTCATACCTGTAATCGGGCTCTGCGACAGGAAACTTCAGAGAATCAATTAGTCCTCGCCTCATCCGGGAGCCAAGACGATTCCTCTCGACTTGAGCCGCAAACTCCTTCTATCAGGAGTCATTCTGCCTGCCTAACACCCAGACTCCTCTCTCCTGAGCCCGGATAGGTTTGACTCTAAGCCTCTAAAACGTTGACAACCCAAAGCGCCTTTCTCTCGGCAAGCCCTAACCGCCTGCCTCACCCCGGCCCCTTCTCCTCTTTCTAACCGTCGTTGCTGCTAAATAAAGAACAAGTTGTTTTTCCTCCATAGCAGAACCATGATAACGATGCCACGTTATGGTGGTTCATCCACTATTAAATAAACTGTCGTTTTCAAAAGAATTCAAACTCCATCTTTACACCGAAGCTTGATAAGAGTGGATATGATATGAGAAGCTGGTGACTCCAGGCCTTCCTTTGTCCCGAGGAAAGTTAACCACTGAAGAGGCAGCATTGTGGACGGTGCTGTTTTTAAATGCCACCACATGGCACAAAGGGAAACGCAAACCCGGGACTCTTCTGCTGGCTACAGCAGGCCCTCGAGTGGAGTCTGGAACAAACAGAACATTGAGGGGTCAGATTTAATCCCCCCGCCCCTGCCTTTTGTATTCAGATTAAAGACTAAGGAGGATTTGCAGGAGCCTGGAGTCTCTTGTTAAAAGACTGTGTTCTCCACTTAACCTGCAATTTACCTGTCACTTAAGCCCGCTGCAGCGATCATCCACACCTCTGGTAGTGAAAGGGGCTGTTATTTTTCAGTTTTTTTCACAACTCAGAAGAAAGGCTTTATGTTCACTTGAGCATAATGAATTCCCTGACAGATGCTGATTAAAGCAGCAGCAGTTTGTGGAAGATACTTAACACTTTAGAAATAAACAGGAGTGAGATCGCCTCTAATACACACACACACACACACACACACACACAAACACACACACACACACACACACATATACACAACTACTTCTAATAAACCAGAAATCACTTCCTGACCAGTCGGACTGTTCTGATGAGGTTGAATTTGGTGTGTATTCTCTAGAGTGCCGTGAAAGAGATGCCTGCAGGACACGGAGGCGAAACACATTGTGAAGCTTCTTGACTTGATTTGTATTGCCAACCCTCCTCATCTGCTCTACTGAAAAATCCTGCCATGGAAACCTGACCTTCCTTTTCCCTCCATAACCCTCTCACAGAGGCCAAGCGTGATTCATCTCCCCCAAACTAAGTCGGGGGGAATAAATGAAACTACTACTACCATCATTCTACCGCACCTCATCCATTTCATCCTCTCCTGTGAGTTGTCTTGCTCTCCGCTGGACGGCCATAACGCCCCTCTAAATCTTCCTCCAGAACAGAACTCTCTAGGTCCACAGCAGCAGTAAAGTGGACCATTCGTTTTCACAGCACAGCCAAAAGGAGTAATGGGAGTAATGTTGAGACATTATCAGTCACTCACTGGCTGCCAAAGCTCTATGAGCTGCTCCTGCCCACCCCTCCTTTTTTTAAAAGCATGTGCAGATGCCCACCAAACAACCGTACAGCTCTTGATGGAGCTTTACACAAGTCCTTGATACGTCCCTTAATCTCCACTAAACTATCCCACTGGTTTTAACACCCTTACGCATTAGCCTATGTCTTATAACTTAAGAGTTTATCGTTATGCGCTAAATTTAGACACCCTTTCTTAAGACTCAAGGCAGCCTGGAAGCTGTGTGCATTCAGCGTGCAAAATTATAAACCTTCCAAAACGTAACAAAGGATGCGAAAATATTCATTGTTTTAGGAATCTGCGCCTTCTGCAACAGATTAAAACAGTTTGGAGGAACAATGATCTGGATGGAAGAGATATTTTTTCGCTTGGCTTGTGTGGACGTTCAACTCTTTCAGTAAGCAAAGTGAAGGGCAGGACCAAAAACAAAAGTCACCCATCTGCTGAAACCTTCTTGATTTCTTTGTTAAAGAGGATCACTGTCTCGTGTGCTTTATTTTTAGAACATTTCCCATCCTTTCACCCTGCCCCCTCCCCATGTCTCAACCAAGCCTGTTCTTTCTGGTGCCCGTGAGAGTTGCCGTCTTTATTCTGGAGGAACCCACCTGTCCGTCTGCACATCGAACCCATCCCCGGTGGGCTTCTGTGTTAAATTCCAAACTTAAAACCCATTACTGAGCTATCAGCCCACTCATAATGCTGTCTAACGACCTCATTTCCCTAAGTGTCAGCCCTGTCAGTCACCAGAGGCCCTGTCAGCTCGACCGCCCATGTCCGAGGGTCCCGGGTGCTCTGAGGCATCAGCGCCACCGCCGCCGCTGCAGCTGCCGCGCACCTCGTCTCTGCCTGTCCTCATCAAAAACAGGATAGAACCCTCAATCTCTGAAAATATGTCAAGGCAAAGTGACTGGGGACACAGGGGGTAAGAGACTTTGGAATGAAAGTGCTGGGTATTTCATTTACCATATCCACTCTATTAGTCAGAGCGGCACAGTCAATCAGGGCCCCATTTTGATTCGAAGGGAGTCAGGGGAGAGAATTGGGACACGGCAAAATGGCTGACGGTCACGGCGTGGCTATTCCAGCTCAGCCGAAATCAGTTTCAGGAGTTGGCGTGTACAGAATGGATTATTACCATACAGATCCAAAACGTCACCGCCTGTCCTTGTTAAGTGAGGAGGCAGCACTGAGCATGTGCAGGAAAGTGACGAGGAGAGGGGGCAAGGTTGAGCTGGAGAGGGTCGAAGCCGATTGTGTGTGTTCGTGCATGTGTGTGTGTGTGTGTGTGTGTGTGTGTGTGTGTGTGTGTGTGTGTGTGTGTGTGTGCGCTCACTGTCTCCTCCCCAGGTCTCCCAGCGTACCTTTCTGTGAAATGATTTGGTAAATATGGAAAGGGGCCCCTAGGCCACACAGGGCCGGCCCCTCTTTAGGAGTGGATAATTGACTCCTTTTCCTCCTTGATAATTCATTGCTTGCATATGCCAGCTAATACATCAGCTGAATACTGCCCTGGCCTTCATCTCCCTAGACACACACACACATACACACACCATCACCCAGAGGAATGAGTGACTGCGGAGAGGCTGAGCATAAAAAATGGGGATGACAAATGGGAGCACTTCTAGATCTATGAATGAATTATGTCTTCTAAATACCTTGAGCAGAGGCAACTGTCAGCCGCCGTCTATACTAATCTGGGACAAAATATGACCAGCTCCGCATTAAAAAGGAGAGAGCAGGGCTGCTAGAGAATGAGGCGAGAAATGAACGAGCAATCAGGCCATTAAAATGTGGTGTCTGATTCAGCTTTGGTGGACATTTGCACATTTATCATGAGATGGAAATATCCTCCCCCTTTTGTCATTTTAATACGGTCCCGTCCATTGAAATAGATTAGGATTATTCCAACAGGACAGAGATATCATTTGTTTTACAATAGCCGAGTCAGCACTCACAACAGTCATTAGGCATTAGATCAAGCTGGCTACTGTTTAGAAACACTCGTGACTGAATAGAAGGATCAAATTAATGGCACTTCATTTCTGGAGGTGGGATATTAAACGGCTGTTCTACCCAACGACAGAGGTAGGACGGAAAGACAAATGGCTTATACAAGATGCCGGGCCTGTGTATATTAAGTTCAGCGCGCATGAAACACATCGGGTCACTCACCTGGTGATGATTATGCTCACAGAGGGGGTCAAAGACACTATAACCTTGCTATTGTTCTATCTTCTGGTTATCTGGGAATGTAGTGTATTACCTGTGGGAAATGTATTTTTCAGGCAGCGGTTCAGAGACGACCTGGCTGTGGTTCAGGGCCGCAGGAGGATCACTGTATCCCTCTGAAACGCAGTGAGCTGCAGGCAGGAGGAAGCCCAAGGACGGCGCAGTGCGGCCGGGCACTTTGAACAAGCGCAGTTAGAGGCCGTGATGCATTCAAGGTCCACACACTTTGGATGTGAAGAAAGTTTGGATTAAGACAAACCAACAAATCATAAACAAGGAAGTGTGCATAATTTACACTTCTTTAAAATGTTCATCATGTCACTGACAGTAACACACATCAACCAACAGTTAACTCTTTTTATCAACAGAAGATTCATGAGATTGTGTTAAATTTTGTATGATGAGAATTCAGTACATTTTTATTTTCATCTGTTTCACTTGAATTGCCATTCATTTTCCAAACATGTTTTAAGATAAAAATTGTTTTTAACAGTGGTAAAAAAGTATTCAAACCCTTTACTTCAGTCATTTACTACAAGTAAAAGTCCTGCATTCATAACCTCATTTAAGTATTATCAGTAAAACTTACTCAAAGTATTAAAAGTAAAAAACAACAACAACTATTTATTATGCAGAAAAATAATCCCTGTCAGTGTTTTACTATTATTTAGGTTGTTTTTATTAGCGTTACTGCTGATGCTATGTTACATTTTACTGCTGGAGACTGCTGTTAACTTAGACTGCTGAGCTAATTTGGGTAGTATAATCCATATCAATGCATCATGGTCTATAAAATCATTATTTGTAGAGTCAGTGTCCTGTGACAGCAAACATCCCTGTTTCAGCTTTGTGACGATGTATTGCCTTGATAATTCATTTTAAATATTTTTTTAGCTTAAGAACTAGGAAAAACATTTTAGCCCACTGAGGAACACTTCATTAATAAGAAAAAGATTCAGATTCAAAATCACCAAATTTCACTGGACAACAAGGGTATGAAGTTGCAAAAAATAACTTAAGGACAATACTTGAGTAAATGGACTTATGTAAATTCTACCACTGTTTTTATAATAATAATAATAATAATAATAATAATAATAAATGCCTGATAAGTTTTTCCACAAATAAGGTTATTCACTTATTATCATTCTTATTCTATTCTTGTTATTCTAAAAAAAATCTTAAAATTACATTGGCTCCCTCACTGAAAACAATATGCAGATATGTAAAATGACTGAGTGTCTAGTACACTGAAAAGTCCATTCTCAGTGTAGCTATATGCACTGGAGGTTTCAGGTTTTCACATCACACTCCTGTAAGCTGCACACTGGACCAGGACTGACTTCCAAACTAGTTGTGATGTCACAAACTCCTCTGGTACATACACACGTTAAACTCAGATTTAAGGTGAACACAAAGACACTTTCTCCTTCCAGCAGATGAAAGTGAAAAACAGACTTCTAGTCTCAAGTCTAAATAAAGCACATTTCTGAGTGGAAGGGGGGCTTTAATCTGCACTTCATATGAGGGATTCTCACAAACTGTACACACGGTTGTCTAATACAACAGACCTGCAATGATTCTGAGAACTGTTTCTTATTCTGACAGTTTGCCCATCGCATTTGCATCAGTGAGGGTAGACTAAATGTTAGAAACATCTCTCAGTACACGCAGCACAAAACTGCAGCCTCTAAAATGACCAAGAAAACTGAAAAATAAAATCTTCATGAACGAAGGATTTATTTCAGGACTGCATTAGTTTGAGCCAGGTGTAACTAATAAACTGCAACTGAGAGAGTAGACCTATTTTCTTCTTGACAGATTAAAAAGTTAAACCTTTGGAGAGCGACGTGATTGAATATAATAAAAAAAATCCAAAGTTTAAATAAAAACAAACCTAGTAAATGTTCTTACCTCGAAACGGACACAACCATCTTCACCTGGCTCGAAAACGCCTTGTGAATGGCGAGACTGCCCTCTGGTGACCGGAAACAATATTGTGGGACAGTAAAATTCATGAACATTTATCAAGAACAACATAATCTGTTAAATTCAGTTCATAAGTCTATTTTTATTCATGGAACACATGGAGAATAACATGAATTAGTAAAGTAAAATCTAATTAAGGCATTATTAATAGTGAAAATTAGAGGAAATAACTTTCTTAGCTGATGTCCTATTGACTTGACTAAATTCCTTATTTTACAGCACCAGTCTACAGGATGAATTATTCATTTTTTAAAATGACTTTATAGGATTTCTTTAATTACTAATCATGAACACTAACACATCCTGCTGTCTTCTCTCCACAAGGTGGAGTCATCAGACTGGATGTAGATGATCTCGGTCAATGCAGCTGAATTCTTGTGGGGTAATTTTGTGTTTGAATCAAATGATGAAGCTCCACGAATAGCCATTTACTGAACTGTGGTATCTGATTCATACACGCTCAGTGAACACGTTCCCCTTTTAAATGGGAGCTATTTGCATAAAAGTAATAGCCTCAGCCGCAGCCTTTTGTGAATCATTCAGCTCTCACTGACACTCATGTGATTATGAGCCTTCAGCCTCACTGTCATTATTAAATTTACAAATCATTACTCTAATGAGCGGGGTGGAATGAAATAAAGATTGCCTCGAAATTACAACTATATTATGTATTTGTCAATTATCAAAGACAAGTTTCGCTGACAGTAATGAAATGATCATGTGATAATCAATATGAAGCACAACACAGAGAAAGATGGTGTGGCTCCAGGATGGTGAAATAGACTATGACATCTTTACTGGAAACGTGTATCTAACAATTAGTACTCTTTTTTTTGCTCTGCCACCACTTAGAGCAACGTGACTTCATTCTTGTAAAATGAATTATCAACACGTGGCCTTCAGACACACCTGATTCAATAAAGAGCTGCCATCACCTTGTCTGTGTGTATGAACAGCTATACACCTTGAATCCGGTGAAATCACCCACATTAATGTCAACAACAGCTTATCTTTTCTGTTAGCCATCTTGTGCTGGTCTTCAGAGGTGAGCTTGGACCAGAAACCTACAATGTGGCTTTTGTCACAGCAGAAAGAGAAAAGATTGCCATACAGGGTCTAAAGTAGGGAGGAACCAGGGACATGCGTCAGGACTTTGTTCCAGTTTCCAGCAAAGTATTTTTTCTATGGAAGTTTTCTTCTTGGCTGGAAAACCTTTTGAAACTTTCTAAAATGATTCATTCATTCATGAAATATTCAGGTTATCGTTGTTCATGCAGATGTGAAGGATGCAGCACTGGTGCTTGCTTACTTGTGACATATGTATATATATTTTTATGTACAATGTAGAATTGCACAGCCCACCTACACATTCAGCCAATATAGCATTGTCTGTTCATATATTGTTTTTAATATTTGGATTTTTATCCTCAGTATTCTTATTTTTATTATCTTTCTTCTTATTATTGCATATTCAGTCTTTTAGCACAGCCTCAAACTGTCACTCTGAATTTCACTGAACATATTGTTTCAGTACGTGACAAGTAAAATGTTGAATTCAGTCTTGAATCGTGCATGCCCAAACTTTAATTCATTGATCCATTCCATGACTCCTTAAGTATATCTTTATCATGAAATCATGACAAATATCACTAGAATATTGCATTTATATGTCTGTTACATTTACCAACTGTTGAAATGGCAAAGGTATGAGGTATGTTAGATATTAATGGATCAAATTACTTATTTGTAGGTCAAAAGACTGAAAAGTCAAAGTATTTTAGACAGTTATGTTTCATATAATCTCTGTTTTAGATCTGTTCAGGTGACTGTATTTCAATATGAAGCAGATGCTAACTACATATAGCTCATACATGGTTATTGAAAAGCCCCAAAACATTTGAGTATGAAACTTTCAGTTACATCAGAGCTGCATTGCAGTGACCTTTAAGCCTGCAGGAGGTAAATGTTTGATATTCAAACACTCTCTCCCACACCATAAAAAAAGATAATTACACAAATGAACTCCACTTTCAAAAAATTTGCAGCTGCTTTACATATGCAGCAAACAAAAGGGGTGGTTGCCATCTCATTCTCTCAGAGAGGCCATCTGTAATCTTTACATCAGGTTTCCCAATGGACAGAGCCAGAGCCAGTCCAGGGCTCAGAGAAGGTCCAGTCACACAGAAAGAAAACCAGCACACCAAACTAGGATGATTGGACATTTTTGAATCCTGATACCCTCCTATATGACAAGAAAATAAGATGGAGGATATAACTCCATTTAACACAGCTTCTTGCAGCAGCAGCAAGTCCGGTGACTCTTCCTCTCCTTATTGCTACACAGACAAGGTGCTGTGCCGATGAACTTTATCAATGACAATAAATAATTGATTTAATACAGAATGTTTTAATTAAAATAATGTAAAGACAGAAATCCAGAATTAATCAAATGAAAAGATGTTGTGTTTTTACATAAATGCTATACAAGAACACATAAAGATATTCCTCATAAAGTTCCTGTTCCTGAATTACAATCATAGTGTTAATACTATGACTCATTCATGTATGTCCTCAGAGATCCAGTGTGTACGTTACAGTACATGGTGGCAATGGAATATAATATGCATCACTATCTTTTCATCAGTGCATAATCACCTGAAAAAAAGAATCTTCATGTTGTAGCCCAGAACTGACAAACTAAACACTCATGACTCACCGCCACCATAGTTGTTCTTTTCTTGTATGAAGGTGAGAGTGAGCCAATGTGGTTGCAATCACCAACTGGTCCTTTAAATGAGATTACCACTCAAAGTGTGTGTAAATGATCCAAAATGCAAGTAGGAGAACTGTGGAGACTTTTGTAATTGTAAAAATACAATAACCTGCAGCTCTGCACTGAATTCATTTCACTGTGCCATCCCTCAGAGCAACATGACCTCATCATTAGTTTAGTAAGGTTGCCAAGACATGTCATCCTCTTTACAGAAACACTACCGGTCATATTTCTCACTCAGTGGATAACTACAGACATCAACATTGCCTGCCTGTTGCCATTCATAAAGCTCGGTCCACACACACACATACACATACACATACACAGATACACAATAGACCACATTAACAGCAGGCAGTGTTCTGTTATCTTTTCCAGTGGTTGAGTTGTGTGTGCAGGGATCATACTGTGTGTCTTGCTGTGTTTGTGAGCAGCAGATGTATAATGGTGAGTAAACAGGGCTGCCGCCCTTTGCCAGCAGCTGTTGGGTCAGATGCCAAGTGATGGGCAACATGTTAGGAAGGAGCTGTTTGCTCTGAGGCCGCTGGCTTTTCTCAGATAACGAATGAGTTATCTTCACAACCTGTGTGCATTTCTTATGTAGCCTGACATGTATGTGCGATTGTGCTTTTTTATGGTTTCGTTTCTGTGCGTGCTACACAAAGAGTCTGATCGAATAACAATCACAGTTTCAGCTTTATTTATAAAACAGTACAGTACAAATGCCCCAAACATTATGACAATAACAATGGCACTACAACATGACATACACGTTCAATAATTTGTTCCTGAACTTGACACAGCTCTGTGGCTCACTCACTGCAGCTGATTCAAGCGTTTACAAAAGAAATATATTATAACAGTGTGTGAAAAACTGTGGCTGAGAATGACCAGGCAGGAACAGCTTTCATGACTCACAGAGGCTTGGTGCATACAAACAGGCACTTGATCCTGAACTTTTTCTGTTCCTGCACAGTGATAAACATCCTGGGACTGAGCAATAAACATTCAACAACATAACACAAAGAATAAGCTACAATCAGAGGTTTTCCACACACATTTTCACTTTGTAAACAGCAAAACAAGTAAACACTTAAACACGTTGCAGAAGAAAGTCCATGCTATGTAGAGGAAATGTTCTGAGCAGAGGTCACAGTAGGGTTATCTTCAGGGACACCCGTGTCAGACATCTCTGATATGTGCAGCTCACCGACTCCATCCTGACATCCTGTTGGTGGAGCGGTGTCGTTCCCCTGGCTGGAGCTGGACATGTGAGAGGAGGTGGGGGAGTTGGTTGGGCTGAGCTGAACGGCTGTAGTGTCCTGCAGCGTGTGCTCGCTCATCTCCATCTCAAACGCTGCTGTCCCCATCTGGATCAGCCCCCACTTCTCACCTCCTGTAGACTTGCGGGCTATGTGGGCCGGGGGCCTTCTGCTGACCACGCAGCAGGCTGTGAAGAAGGCCAGAGCTATCAATAACAGAATAGGTCCGATGATGATGGGGGGGTTGCCAGTGGGGATGAAGTTGCCAAAGGCGAAGGCTCCCACCAGGGTGATGTTGATGCCAGCCAGCATGATGCACAGGCCGCAGGCGCAGCACAGAGCCGGGGAGGGGAGGCTCTGATGCCGCAGGGCGCGCTGCTTGGGGACCTTCTTGGGAGCAGACGGTCTGGAGGTTTTTTCAGGTAGCACCATGTCTCATAGAGAGCTCTGTCAGAGCTGACGATCAGATGACTGACTGACTGATCACTGAACTCATCACTTCACAGGGAGATGGAGGTGAAGAGGATGAAGAGGATGAACAAATGTGAGAAGTCTATGCACTTTAAATGTTTATCTGACATTTAATTAAACAAAAAACCTCTTTAATTCAAAAGTAACAATTAATTTCCTCCATAAATGAAGACAAATGACACCAAACATGAATTAAAATCATCATTAAAATAAATTTAAAGTTATTAGTGATATCTCTGTCATACTAACAAAACATAAACGACTCTAAAATTAATACATTTAATCATTTCTTTTGCTGTCTGACCTGCACAGATAAGAAAACAGAACAGAAACAGAGGAGAAAAAACAGCTATATTATGTTGTATTTTCAGTGTCACTTACCTCAGATCAGACCCAGAATCCAGTTTGGTGTCCGTCTGTCCATCATGTGTCGCGGGAGCCGCGGAGCTGGAGGTGATCTCTCTTTCTCCTCCAGCAGGTGAACGAGTACAGTGAAGTGCTGCTCACACACCGCTGGTTATAATGTAGATGGACCGATGGGGGCGCCAGAGGGCTCTGAAACAAACGGTCCAATCAAATCGAGCAAAGTGAAGCGATGGTTGAAGTTTTCTCACGTGTGCGCTGAACAAAGTAACATCTGATACAGTGAGGCATCTCTGAGGAATGAGCGGAAACACAGAGAGACACAGGATGGATAGGTTGAATGTTGTTTATTTTAATTAATCATTACATTATGATGAAAGTTTGTTAGGTTTTGGGATCTATATTCATATTATCAGTAGCTAGATATTGGACATCTCTACTACTGAGTTTTAAAATAAGTCCTAACAAGGACACAGCTTCTGTCAGAGGTTTTCTATCTCATCCTTCACCCGGTACAAACCCCTCGCTGACTGAATCGCTTGTTCATATAGAAGATGACACCCTCCACTAATAACTCCTAAATGAGATCTAAAGGGTACATTTTTTAAATGATGACACAGATTAGATGGAGACAATGTAAAGGATCTTTTTTTATTGAGAACACAGCATACCAATGAAAATAAGCTCTACAGTGAGAGCATTATGCATAGGATCCCATACACATTTCAATGGGACTCCATAATTGCACAACAATTACTGTATCTCATTTGATGCAATTACAAGTTGATGAAGGGGGGAAACAAACAAGTCCTTTTATTATTCATAATGCGGTGAGAGGGCTATAACATAGCAAGTGGATGTTTCCTAATGTGTCTCTGTCAATTCCTGCCAGCCCATGAAGGCCCTTAGTTGCTATAGGGATGGGGTATCCATGGCAACAGTGTGAAATCAGGGGAGTCTTTTAGCGGGCAACACATGAAGTTAACATGCTTAGATGAAATAGAAGTGATAGACAGGGTCCTCGATAAATGAAACAAATAAAAAAGTAGAAATAGTTCTTTTAAAGTAAATATCAGCAACTCGAAACAACCAAGAAAGTTTAAGACAGAAGTCTTAGCGTGGTTAATCCAGTATTCTTTCTTTCCATTGGCACATTCAAAACCAAAAACACAAAACTGAACATACAAATACTTGTATAAAAATAAATCCTTTCAACCCCAGTATGGAACCCTCCATCTTCCTACGCAGTGTAGCTATCAACTATTCAAATAACTGCTTTAAGTTTCATTAACTACATACAACCACAACAAATGCAATTCTCACGTTTCACGTCATTCAGACTGAAAACACTCGCAGATCAAATCAATAAGACAATAAGAAACTAAGCTAAGCTTTTTGGGATGGTGTTTGTACAGTACAAAACGTTCAAAGACGTGGTGCAAAAAAGAAAGAGCCTGCGGTAATGCTGGACTCCAATGAGGATAAAAAGTTGTTAAAAACTCCTTTAAAGACAAATATTATTGTAGGTGTCGAATTCACATTGTTGGACCAAACTGATCGTTCTCCCTTTCAGATAAACTGAAAACAAGTGACCTATTTTAAAGTACATCAGTGCTACAGGTAGCTTGTGTTAAATGCATGAAGTGATCATATAAAACTATTTGATCCAAGGGTCTTCTCTAACATCTAATCATCCGACATCCATTCACATTCCTGCACTTTCTGTAAGTTTCTACGGATCCTCCACAAGAATGACTAAAGTAAGTAAAATGGAGAAAAGCCCACTTCCAGAGATGGGCAGTCTCCTCTAAGTGTAGTCCATTCTCAGCATTTAAACCACATACATCCACACACTCCTAAACACATACACTAACATGCTTAAAAGAGCAAAAAAAAATAAAAAAAATAAATGAGAACTCCCTTTTCTCCAGCGACCGAGAAGAAGTAAGTAGCATTTAAACATTAATTAATTCACAGTTGGACGACAATAAAATTTTAAAAATATCAAAAATACCGCATTAGGACAGACGCAGCTGCAAAACTGTACTGCACCTATGAAATGCTGTGCTGATAATGATATGTACTGATTTAATATCTAATATAAACTGCTGGCATTAAAAGTTGTTTCAGCTGCATTGGGGTCTTTGTAAATTCTATCAACATGGAATAGAAAAAAAAAAAAACTGTACTGTGTGAAGTGTAAAAATAAACCCAAAGCTGTTCTCAAATGAAACGCTCTTGTTTAAAACTCAGGCAGCTTAAAACAACTCCTGGACAAATCTCAGGAGTTTCAACTATGTTTACAAATAGGCGGTGGCAGCCGAGGATTAACTGTCCCCTTGGTGCTGAAGCTCTGTCTAGGTGATAAGATTACTGGCCATGGGAAAGAGCTTTAACACCACTACCAGAACAGTCACTTCTGGTACTAAGAGCAGGCAGAGGCTAAAAATCAGTAAAGAAAAAAACAACAATGACATTTGGGACGTGTACTGGTCCTTCACGCTGCGAGGTCGTCCGATGCTGGCGCGAAATCTCTGGTGCGCAGGGCGTTAGATTGCGCCCGCCTGCGGGCCAGCCTAGAGTTGGAAGGAGGAGAGAGCCTCATGGAGCAAACAATGACCCCAACATCCTCCTGCTGCTCGTCGTGCTGGGATAGCTGCCGGTTAAAGGCGATGGCTTCTGCTGCAAACTGGGTCAGGTCTTTGGCACTGCTGTTCCTGGAAGAAGAGAGGAGGCAGAAGAGAATGAATACTTTTACCCATCCTACTTACTGTCCTCTTGCTTTATTGTGACTTGACGTCTCCTACAGATCATTTCAAAACAAAACAAAAAAAGTTTAAAGCACCTAATAAATCTCACAAACACATTAGCCTTGACTTTCTAAGCTGTGTCATACCTCTGCAGAACATGAGGAGTTGGAAGACCTCTCTCTGGAGCATTCTGTAAAAGATGAAAATGAATAATTGACTTAATAATCACAGCATTAAAATAGCACTGGATGAGTGATGAGTGCAAAACAGCTATTCTGGTGCACAGATGTAATAATACCCACCCCCTGCACCCAAGGGTGCTTGAGGACCTGAGCAGCACTGAGGCGCAGAGTTGCATCCCGAACCAACAGCTTGGATATGAGATCTCTGGCCCCCTCTGTGATATGAGCCCAGTCCCTCTCTGGAAATTCATACTTGCCCTGCTGGATGCTCTCAAACAGATGACTCTGTGGAGAGAACATCACACAATATCCTGTAAACCTGAAGCACAATGACAACATTCTCCACGCTAAAGTCTAGTACAGTATTAGAGTGTCTGCATGAGAGTGTCTTCTAACATCAGGCACACACCAGTCACTAATTATGGAAGCAATCTTGTGATGTCTACATGCTGCTCCTCCAGTGTCTCCCGAGCCAAGCGATTAAATATAAAAACCAGACTCTGATGATAATCAGGTGACAACAGAGGAAAATAATTCATGTACACCACTACAGATGCAGTCACAGCCAAATCAGACACACACATACTTTTTTTTGTTCCCACTGGCTTGAAGAATACACTTATATTAGATATGACCGAGCTAAAAGACACATATAGAATGATTGTTGCTGAGCAGCACAGCGTGACTTATTTATAGCCAATATGCCATCTTGTTAAGTTTACCATATGCAAACTATGTAACTGCATTGTTCGTGGTTTGACTGCCGCTTGCGTAACAACTTCCCTTTTCTCTTTCCAATGAATCTACAGTGTGCCGTCATTTCAACGGTTATATTTCCAGCATGGTTGGTCGGATCACGTATAAAGACTTTTGATTTTCGATGTGGTCAGACAACATGTCATTCAGACACCAGAGCACTAGAAAACATTCATGTTATCACCATTTTGCTTAGAAAATTACTTAAATAGCCATTTAACTTCCTGTTGATAAACTTTCTTTGTCTATACGTAATATGCTGCAGCGTCATTTTTTGACATTGAGGTAACAATTATACCATTGGCAGTTTCTCTATATTTCTATAACCCTTCATGTTTTTCTGACACCGATATGAACCATCTGCTGTGGTCAATTAGCTTGATCTTATGCTAGTTATAGGGGAGCAACAATAATGATTGAAGAACGAAAGAAGAGCGTGTTTTTACAGCTGTAGCAGTTGTAAAACATGAAAATATTCATGTAATAACTTCCCCTGCACAAGCCCCTTTTCATGACTGAGATAGCGAAATAACAGGGGAAGCATTCTTTGTGCTGATAACACTGTAGGAAGTGAACACTTACAGGAGTGTCAGGTGAGATGGACACTGAGCGAGCACAGAGGCTGGCCGGTCGGGCTTACCTGGCAGGTTCTGCAGGTTTCTCCCCGGTCCCAGCCGCAGTCTGTGCCACAGTGTCCTGTGAAGGGGGGACTGCCGCTCAGCAGGATGTAGAGGATGACCCCCAGACTCCAAAGGTCACAACGCTTGTCGTAGAAGGAAGCCTCATCAGTAAACACCTCCACTACTTCTGGAGCCATGTACTCTGCTGATCCGCACTGAGAGGGCAAAAATACAAAACACACAGTGAAGACTCGGGTAACTGTCATCCATTAGATTGATTTGAATGTTTGTGTGCATGTGCTATGGATTCAAAACAAGACTTTTACCGGTGTGGTGAGCTCTGGGGTCGTTATAGGTGTACAGGCACTGCTGAGCTTCACTCCACTTCCCAAGTCAAAATCACAGATTTTAACTGGGGACACCTGGGTAGAAAGATAGAGGAAAAACATTATTACACTCTGTACCTCCAGGGACAACTAATGTCCTTCTGAAAGCTTCCTGTCCTTTAAAAGTCACTTACCCGATCAGTGTATTCACAAAGGATGTTCTCCAGCTTAAGGTCCCTGTGGGCAATGCCTGCAGAAAAGCACATCGTCACCATGGCGAAATAAAAAGCTATTCTCTGTGGGGTTTGGTAGCTGTTTGGATGCTGTCCTACCTTTTGTGTGTAGGAAGTCAAGAGCTTGAGCAATGTCCCTGACCACCTTACTGGCCTCCAGCTCATCAAAGTGCTTTCGGTTCTGGATGTGTGTAAGAATGGAGCCTGGAAGAAGAGAAGACAATTGCTCGTAACAATCAGTGTGTGTTTACGATGAGTCATCTGGAAAAACCAAGTGTATGCAGATGTAATTGTTGAGTTATTCTTACCTCCACGCAGCTTTTCAAAGACCAAATAAAAGCAGGAGCTGTCTTCAAAGAACTGGATCAATTCCAAAATGTTCCTGCATTAAATGATTTCCCAGTGATTAAAATCTGAGTCATTCTACGTTGGTATTAATTCAGTTAAAACATTTCTCATACTAAATGCACTCACTTGTTTCCTTGACACTGGTATAGAGTCTCCACTTCTCGAAACACTCTGCTGCGGCTGTGTCCTGCACTCTTTTCTATGATCTTTGTAAAACAAAAACAGAGAGTTTAGTCGCCTTAATAAAAATTTCATGTCTTAAAACATGCAAACTGGCTTTGGACTGAGTATTATTCTGTTCTGTTTGTCTTCGTAGTAAGACGGAGGATTCTTTTTGTCTGTCTGTTTGTGTTAAATAAGTTTTATCGTCTAGTTTATTTAAACACTGTGCTGCTGAAGAGCAATGTGTGTTTATGTAAAGACCCTTTAACTGAGTTTAATAACCCTTGCATGACTCACTTCAAGTATTTGTGCAAATAAAAGTATCTAAAACTATTTCCACAACTTTCCGTGCCAAGGTTCTCCATCAGGCACAAGCCAGGTTTTCCTAAAGGTGTTATTATTCTGCCAAACTAATACACATTTAAATCTTACAATTCATAAAAACTCACCTTCACAGCATACTCCTGTCCATTCTGAAGACTTATACATCCTTGAACTTTAGCATAAGCGCCCTGACCAAGCACCTCATCAGTCAGTTTGTAAAGATCTGAAGAAAACATGACACATGAGTGAGTGTTTTCTTTTATCTCCTGAATCAAATTGACATTTATATTGTATATGTCTCACTAATATCCAGTTTATTACCATCAAAGGTGCCTGTGGAGCTGTCAGTCGCTCTCGTCCTTTTCTTCTTCTTTCTTTTAGCTGCATCTGGGATATTCACTGGCTGGCTTTTCTCTGTTTCTGTAGCAAACACATGAGAATTCATATGCAAGCAAATTAGTTAAAACAGCACAGACTTTGCCAGTGTGTTTCTGTATGCTCCATGCCATTCAGTCGCCCCATGATTGTTGTACCTGCTGGGCCTTGGGAAAGGTGCTGTCTCTCCTCTGAAGTGACCCCATTCTCCTGAATTCCCCTGCAGCTTTGCCCCACTTGGCCGACAGCCAGGGAGTTACCCTGTAACGGAGAGAAGGAGGCCACATTGGAGGTGGTGGAGAGAGGGAGGGAAAGAGCGAGAGCAGCCAGAGAGATCAGATGGTGTACAGTTGAGAAAGCACGAGAAGTGATATGTGATTCTATAACTTTATTCTCAGTGTAAAATAGTTAAAATAAACTCCTCTTATTTTCTCTCCAGTAGACTAACACAAATTGTAAATAAAACCTAATTTTGCAACAAGGGACCCATTGTAATTACACGGTCATATAAAAGCTACAAACTTGCTTATCTTCCCCTGTGGCATCCTGCCATAACACTGGCCTGATGAGAGTACAGGAAAACAACATGACAGGCCTTACCTCGTCCGGGATATTACCAGAACCGTTTAGACAGCCAGTCATAGTGCATGACTCATGGAAAGTGATGAAACTTCTACATTTCTGTGCAGATAACCTGTGAACTTCACTTTCTGGCAGCTTTATCACATCTAACATGTTTCAGGAAGTCGGAGGTTTTGAAATCACCAGTGTTGTCAACAGTTTATATCCTACCTGGAGAGAGTGCTGGAAGGTTTGCAACTCTGCCATCATGCCGTACCTCACCATATCTGCCAACTGAGAGTACATGACACATATTCAGCATCAGCACAGGCATAAATAGACACATTAACAAGTCAAAAGTTCAAAGTGGTGGTAAGTCAAAGACTCTAAGCAAAGAAAGGAAATCAAAAAAGAGAAGTCCATTCAGCGGTAATGTGATGTGTCAGTAGTTTCTACGAGAGTTTCCTCGTTTTTCACTCGCTAATGTCAAATTTAGTCGGTTTGTTTGCGGTTGACAGAAAAGTCCCAGAAGGTTCAAGTCCAGCCTGTTGTTGTAACTTAGGTTAGCCTTTTGCTGAGTAAAAGTTATGCCTCGATAAGTAAACGTGTTAAAGACGTTAGCATCATCATAATAAGAGTTACATTAAGCTTCTAGTAGATATTTAGCTTAGCTTTAGGTTTTAGCCAGTACTGCAGCTAACAATAGCCACGTCGTTACTTAACAATAGCACTGATGCTATACTAATCTGAGCACCCGTACCAAGAGGTAACAGTGTATAAAATATTACTCAGACCATCCAGCAAAGCTAGAGTCAGCGTTAACTGCTCACCGACGTTATGTTATTGTTGTTAGCACCCGGCTAGCTAGCAAGAACCGCTAGCTATCGTTTGTCCACACGATTAACGTTAAGTCTGAGATTAAAGACCGTTCGGGTTTCGTCAAAACAAAAAATATAAATGCAAGAAAGGATTCTAACCTGGACCCTGTGTCCAAACCAGCCAAATCCCCCGCTGTCAAAGGCTCTGACAGCTGATGTAACCATCCATTGCTAGCTGAGATCCATCAGTCAGACGGCGAGTGACGCACAGGGCGGGAAAACACATAAACAGGCGTTCGCCCCGCCCCCTTATGCATACTTCCTTCTCCCATTGGTCGAGAATACGGCTGCCGTTGCTACGTCACTTGGCTTGACTCCCCGCCACACCCCGGTCCACGTAGTGGGGATTTTTTGTGCATGATGATGACCTGTATTTACACTTGCATTTAGCTGGTTTGGCAGGCTCACGCCACATACCAACAATATTTCATCACTGTTACTTCTTAAGCTTATGGTTCTGTCTTTGTCTGCGCTGGTTTTGTCATTAAAGTACTTTAAATCCAGCTTTTGTAGCAGATTAATCTTGTTAATATGCTGTATTTTCACTTCTGGGACACTGTGTTAGCTTTAATGATGAAAATCATGACGCAATGTTTCAAATATTTTTCTGGTGCAGAGCAACACATAAAAAAACCCACATTTTTCAAAAACACTCATCATTTTTAGGCTGCATTTTTTTATGTTCAAACTATAAAAACACGGACATCAAATAAAATAAAAAACGTTCATTCGACAAAACAAGACTCAACACTGCATATAAAAAGATCAAACATAAAACATACATGCACAGGAGGAAAGAAAAAGCAAGAGTACAGGAGATGAAGTATTATAAACCAACACAAAGTCCTATAATGATGGCATTAAGCACCATATTGTAAGTAAAAACCTCTGTGAAGGTGCAGTGCCACTGTCTGAAGAAGTGTGTTTAGTTAGCGGACCTTCCCAGTTATGCTTAGAAAACCACTCATACAACTATATGTAAAAATTGTTCTTTGTTTTGAGTGTTTTGAAGCCGATGATTTCTCACGGGGCTCAGATAACGTCAGAATGTAAACTCCTTTGTCCATGTGGTTTTGTTTAATTGCATATCTTCTCTGTCATCTCTTTCTGCAGGAAAAGAAAACAAAGGACACATCAAATTCATATCATATGAGGAGTGCAATCTTCCAATATGAAGAACATTAACTGTTCCTATAGGACCAACAACAAGATGAATTGCCTTGTGCACTAAAGGTGGGACAATAAAACACGGTCTGTGTTGCTGTGTGTTGACATAAATGTCTCGTTCCTGTTTCACTTTGCGAGGGGAATTACACAGCCCGGGATTCATAATGATGATAACCAAAGCCTCTTATTGACGCTCGGAGCACCATTCTCCATCTGCTCATGTGTGATGGAGGTCCCTTTGTTGTAAAAAAGCAACAGCTATACAAACTTTGCCTCATTACATGAAGTCAGCAACTTCTCTTATGAGGGTTGTTGCTTCAAACCAAACCATTTTCTATGAAGCAGTTGATGAGTTTCTTTCATAATGGAAAATTTGAGAGGTGGAGGGGAGTTTAAAGCTGACTCCATTCCTAGTGTCAAATGGAAAATTATGATTATCTTTCAGAGAACACAGTTCATGCGTCGTATGACCACAGTGCCACAGTAAAGCTGATCATGTAGCCTGTGCAGCTTCAGGAGACACAAAATTGTTATTATTGTTATTTTCTTTGCATGTGGATGGGAAAACACACTGACATGAAGATTTAACTCATCCCCACTGAACATGCTGCACAATAAGGTTATAGATGACAGGGGGGCTGATATGTTCTGCTAGACTGGCAGTTATAAGAGCGATACTGTCTGATCCTGACCCTCACACATCTGTGATCATGCTATTGTCTCACCAGGGGTTCAAGTTCAGAGTGATCAATGAGGTTGAACTCTGAGATGAAGTAGTAGTAGTGTTTGTAGCAAGTATTGATGTGGGCCTCTGCGCCCATGCTGCAGATGCTGTCAAAGTGATGGATGTAAACGTGCACAAACACCCTGAAGAGACGGCTCAGGATCTTCTTGCACACCTGATGGAAGTTCTTGGGGAAAGGTACACCTAGTGTGAAGAAAGGAGAAAAGTGTTACAGAAATTAAGAGACCTACACTTGAGAAATTGTTTGATTAGACCTGAGACAAAAATTGTCTATAACTCAATATGAAAACAACAGCACCTGTCTTTGAGTACTAGTCAGTGTATTAACAAAATCTGATTTGCATGATCATGCAGTAACAAGTGGTCATTCTGGGCACAAACTCTTTTCAGGTACTGGGTTTATAAAAATGGATAAAAGAGAAAAGGTAGGACCTGTAACATAATAATCCATTGCACCTTTATTCAAATGTATAACAGCCCAATTTTCTGTTGCTCAAGGCCTCAGTCAGTCCAAAATTTCCTCTAGGCTTTGTGTGAACTGACAAAAAGCTCTTGTACCTGAAATACTCTCTTTTATATATTTTCATGTAAAGGCACATGAGAGCTGTGTATCCAATTTCTGTAGTTTTTGTGGATTACCAGCCTATTTGAGAAATTATGATTTGAAAAGAAAAAAAGATCATCCACATATTTGTGTTCAGGAGTAAAAATGAGGACACAAATAAGATTACAAATTGGTGTGAGCTTGCTCTTTTGTATATGTACCACTACAATAACCAATAACACAAAATGTTGTCCAAAAGCTATCAGAAAAGTCCAACTGAATAGCTCTAAGTAACAGATGGCTAAATCATGTTCAAGTGATAGTCATGCATGCTTAAAACTGACAAAATCGACTAATAAAAGACAAAGAAATCAGGCCTAAGCATCGCCAGATGCATGATCACAATGTCTGGACTGATGTATCAGGAAGTATTTCCTTGAAGCTAGCTCATCTACTGTAAGGGGCAAATTAATGAGGGCTGTATTTAGTCCTGTTCAGGGCCCTCAGGGATTGTGGACGCATTGGGCAAAAGAAAGGGAAACACCCTGGACAAATTACCAATCTATCACAGGCAGATTCACACCAAGAGTTTTAATTTCACCTGACCTGCACGTCTATTGACTGTAGGTGGGGACCAGAGCTCCTTGAGGAAAATCTCAACACAGAGAAGTCCCTGATTGGTTCAAACACAGGACCATTTTGGTTTCAGTGCTAGCCGCTGAGCCCACCCCTACATTATGCATAGAGTTCTCCCCCCATAATAAATGTCGATTGTCAAATCTGGTGCTGAGATAAAATAACACCGCATTCACCCGTTCAATCTCCTCTAAATGTCAGCCTTATTGTTTAATTAACCTCTGCTTGAACTTTGTCATCCTGTTTGAAATGTTAATGAAGGGGAACAGCACTGTACTCCTGACACTTCAGCACTGATGAAGTATAACATCAGTGCAGGCAGCAATCAATCATGTATTAGGCTACACACTCAATAATAGTCTGACTGACTTCATTTGAAGACTCCTCACACACCTACTCTGGTGGGGAAGATGTCTTCATTATTGATGAGCGACTCTATCCAGTCCATCAGCAGGTTCATGTACTTGAGAGCTGGCAGCTTGGTGGGCTTCTTGTAGTCGTCACCGTCCTGCCACCTGTACTCGTACCTCAGCCCCCCAGACATGATGGGACACGTGCGCTCGGTGCAGAACTCGCTCATCGTGCCATAGATCAGGTTGATCCTGTTAAAGAAATCCACCACATGAACAGCAATCCAGTCGCTGATGTTCTCTCCCTCCGGAAGCTGAACCACTTTCCTCAGGTCCAAGCCGGACTTGAGGGAGGCCTGCGCCTTCTTGTAGAGTTCAAAGCGCTGGGTGCCCGGTTCAAACCGCTTCCTCGGTCTGAATGTTTTGTCTTTGCTGAACACTTGTCCAAGGCACAACGCCATCGACTCAGTCGTTTCCCCTGAGATAAGGGGAGAATAAGCTCTCCAGAATAATAATTAGTTTTGGGTTGAATAAAGTGTGACCTTCCTGAGGGATAGAACCAGGCTGGTTTCAGCTTGGAAATCAGGTCACAGGAGGTCAGTGTCTGTTGTGTAAAGATTGCAGGGAGCGCTTGTTTTCAGATGGCAGGACGTCTCTGTGAAGCAGAACAACAGACGTCAGATGGTTATTCCTTTCCTGTCAATCCACTGCTTCAGGTCAGAGTGACCAAAAACTGCCACTGACATCAAAATCAAAGGTGTAACTATGAAACCATACATATCATTGTCACGTTGTTTACAAAGGTGTTTTGAAAAAAAACAAACCTGCCGTAAAGAATGCAGTCAAAGTAGCCAAGTCAAACATTTTCAAGAAGTAGATCATTAGAACAGGCGAAAGTACATAGTGCACAGAAGACTGCATGTTTCTCCCAACTATGGCCAAACCAGTGAGCTCATCCCTAATGTGCCATTACTGCCTCCACTGCCCTGTGTGACCAGTATGACCTTATCACAAGACTTTCAGCAGCACCCATTGATAAAAATAGCAATGGTTTCGGTCGGTTGTGGTAAGATTCAGGCCAGTAGAGTCAAGCACAATTGAGAAAATGAATGACATGCTGCGACTCACTAAAGACTTAACAATTCTGCTATTGGAGGGTATCTTGAGAAAAGTCCACAACACCATGCCCGCATTACTTTTATACAGGGTTGGGTATAAAAGTTAATGCTATGACAACTAAGTTGGGTGGGGAAACACTGAACATGGCAACTGATGAAAAACACAGACTGTTAGCTAGTTCCTCTTTCGGGAAATGAGTCTTGGGATGTGAAACACAATTACTGACAGATGATTTTTCTTTCTCCGTTGGCTATTAACCATCTGGCAGATAATACACACTGATCAGGAGCATGACTTCACCGAACGGTTATGATCATAAAACAGAAATGTTAGCAGTAGGTAATTATAGGAAAATAAGGTGGGCAGTTCATTAGAAATAAGCCTGGGTGCGTCAGATAACTGAAAGGGTTACTTTTTATTGTGTTACACTCCACTGTGTTGTGTGTTTCAGTACTGTCACGTGCAGTTTGACACTATAGTCACATTCAAGTGACCATGGTTGCAACATGATACTATATCCGCATTTGTGTCCCATTTTGAACTGCCGGTCTCAACATTTCCTGTGGCTGTTGACTCAAATTAGCAGAAGTTTCTCTCTTTGCATTATCATCTGTGCTCACAGTATAGACCAAACACTGATACGGCTGTTTGTTATGAAGTTTGCTGAGTGAATATTTCATTCCCGCAGACTCCTCTGTGTCTGTTAAGCTTATAGTTTAGCTGGCTTCTGGTCACTCTTATGAATTTGAGGGAAAAAGTGATGATTTAATAGCATTTGATATATGAGAAGGGTACTTTTTCTTTCCACTAGCTTTCACAGTCTGCCTGATCTCAGTTCAAAACTCACCACTGGGGGACCATGAATACGTGGTCATAAGATAGCTCTAAATGTGTCCAAAACAAAAGGGCTTCTGAGGAAGGCTCATAGTTATAGTGTTTCATTCAGGGAGACACAGTTTCAGCCAATCATTAAACTTGGACACTCTTAGTTACTGAACACAGTAATGGTTTGTACAAAAAGTGACAGTATGTGGGACAGAGTGACTTTAATTTTGATCACTTTGCGTTTCCCTGCATGCCTCAACAGCCTCAGACTGAAGCATGTCTGATCACGCACTATTGGCATGCTTTCATGGTTGTTATGGAATTTGCCTCTGACACTGCAGATCTACACAAGTCCTCTTCATACCCAACATATAAATGAGGAAGGAAAAAAAAGAAAGCACTGCAAGTCACAGTAACCAGAAACAAAGGAAGAGTCCGGGGGAAATCAAAAACAAGAGATTACAGAATGGAAAAAAAGATTGTCTGGACTGTACCTTGCTGAAATCCTGCAGCGGAGGGTCTGGAATGTGGTGGAAAGTCGTGGGAAGTTCAGGGAGGATTCAGGCACCGGACCCCTTGACTTTAAACTCCCTGTGGAGGACAGACCCAGCTGCTCTGTCCCCCCCTTAGCTCTTCTGGATCCACTCTTTCTCTGCCGGCCACTAACAGACCAAGAGGCTCCAACTTCACTCAGCAGCACAGACAACAGTAAAGAGAGAAAAAGTTGTTTGGCTTCTCTTCCTGTGGATGATGTCACATCCTGACTTTGTCTAGTGGGCTCTGTGTGTGTGTGTGTGCCTGTATGTGGGTGTGTGTATGGAGGACCTATAAATTGAAAGAGTAGAAGGGCTGGAAAAGGCCTTTCCAAACCCCTTTCTCCCCCTCCCTCTTTTCCATTTTTTTTTCTTTCTTCTTATCCTGCAGGCAGAGCAGCCAGCCCACTTGTCCCACCAAAGCCCAGCCCTCTGGTAAAGGTCCTGAGAAAACAACCCCTTCTCTTAAGCCACATACAGGACAGAGGGAGCAGAATGATCCCACAAACATTTCTGGATGTTTGGCAGTCCATGCTGCTCTTTTTTTTTTTGTGAAGTCTCAATAACATATCATTTAAATTCTTGGCCTTTTTAAGATATTGTCGTTGAACTCAGAGCTTACCCTTAAATAGAGAAAGTGCTACTCTCCAAAAAAAAAAAAAAAAAAAAAAAAAAAGCTCTTCAAAACATTGACAAAGAATCTGCCTTTAAATTATGAACAAACAAGTCATGTTTGACTGAAACTGTCTATATTCTGATGCCCTTGGGGGCTGAGTGTTATGATAGCAATGATAGCTGCCCTGACTATCCCCTTTGTGTTGAAGGTGAATGGGTGCAGCTAAAATGATGAGGGTGTCAATTTCTCTGCTGTGTAACGGCATCCGACCTGCAAAAAGAAGCTGTCTCTTTGTGATATACACCGCCTGGCCACTTCATTAGGTATACTTGTACGAATCCAATGTGGATTCAGTACAATAACTCTAAACTCTAAATTCCACTTTAACAAAGCTTATGATTTTTCAGTTTTAGCTGACACTGTCAGAGAGGTATTAATTTAACTATGTTATGTTTTGAGGTTGTAGTTTGTATTGGTAGTGGTATTTAAAGGTGTTTCTACTATCATGGTCCTCTCATGTATGTAAATGGGAGGCCAAAACATTAGAAACACCTCTATAATGCATCTCATTTGCAAATCAAAGGCAAGTTTTAGGTTCTAATGTTTATGTTTGTTGCAATAGGATGACACAGATTTAGCTTAATGATATTAAATAAGATATAACATTCAGATGTGTGGGGTTGGTAAATAAGTGATAACTGCAGTGCAGTCAAAGTAGATTCCTGATGACAGTTTTTCCCTTCCTTCCCAGGATTAAAACATCAGAAGAGGTTTCAGTCTACTGTATATCTTTATATCTGAATATTCCCAAAGTGTCTCATTGAACTGCAGCAGTCAAGTCAGCATTTGCACTGATGTGGTGAGATTCACATTTTTGGAGTCTTCCCTGAGGCAGCAGGTATCCCGAGAGACACATGAGATTTTATTGCCTCTCTGGAACGGGAGGGACAGGTGTTTAATTGAATTACATTTGGCTCCCTGTGCTGGAACATGTAGAGAGATTATTGCTCTATATGTTTGACTATATGAGGAGCCAAAAATGTGCCAGGAAGAATCCTAAATGCATGATGATAATATTTTTTTTATCTTTCTATTTGAGATTTTCACAATATGCAAAATACAAACATACAAACTAATCCCCCACCCTCCCACCCACCAGACCTGTACTGCTGAGTCATTTTGTGTACTTGTTGATAAGGTGAGTCACGTGAACAAATATAGCAGAGACAGAAAGAACACATGTGACAATACAAGTAAGAGGTTCAAATGTATTACAGGGTTACATTTTCTGCTTCCATTTGATCCACAAATGCCAAGAAAGGCTGCCAGGTTGCATAGAACTTTCTGCCACCCTGCATCTGGGATCTGTTCATTTAAATCCTCCTCCCATTTGTGTTTGAGATAATCTAAAGTTGATGAAGTTAAATAGATTGAGAAGGCCATATATCTTACCTATAATCTGCTTTAAGTTTTTCCCCAGCTTGAAAATGGAGTCTAACAGAGATACAGGGGGATATGAGGGGATGATGATGATGTATATTATTTATATTTTCTTGTATTTATTATAATAATTTGTTTACATTTTTTTTTTATCTCTGATAAGCCATCGTGCAGCATTATCTGTTTTATTATTGTTTTTTTCTTTATTGTTGGGTAATTTATTCTAATATTTTGTACAGTATTATTGTAACTGTCTGTTTTGATTTGCCTCAGTCCGAAAATGTTTTAGTCCTGGCTCAACCAAGTATTTTGTGACTTTGAAAATTGCTTTATACTATTCAGTGCTTACCAGAAGCTTCAGTAAAAAGGAAGTAATCTTCAGTTGCAGTACTCCATGTATCCACTTGGGGTCACCATGACTGTTACTATGAATGCTGTGTTTAGTGACACTTTCTATATTCAGGGTTTCAAGTGCACGGACAAGTGAAGTACTCACTGGAGTATCCTTTTTTCAGAGCAGAATTTTTTAAAAATATTTTGAAATAAACATTTTAAAGTGTCACAGTATTTACAAATCTAACATATAATGTCTTTACTGTCATGGTGGTGGTTTTTATTTAAATTCTGATTTAATGATTGTTTAGTGCTTATCAATTTGGCATAAAATGTTGGTACACTGCACAGATTATACAGAAAGAAATAAAAATGTAGTAAGAGTAACTTGAAGAATACATTACTGAGTATTAGCAGGAGTCTACTTGGATTAGTTTGACAAATTCAGTTTAAAAAGGTAGAAACTTTCTGTCTTACAGAGAGAAATAAGCACATGTAGACTAACCGAAGACCAAAAATAGGTTTAAATTAGATACTGCATATACAGTACTACTCAAAAACCCCCAGATGACATACACACACAGGAAACAATGGGTGAAGCACATCATGACAGATTAGCCTTACTCCTGCCCTATGCTCTAGTTTTGCTCTGAGTGCTCATGTCATAACCCAGAAATGTGACAAAGGAGGAAGTGGAACCAGTCAGGCATCTCACCTTTGATCTTCACTCAGCATAGTACTCTGTCATTAGTCACCTAAAGCACGCTGCCTGTCGCTTTGAGACACCACACAGAGTCCAAACAAACACTAAATTTAATGAAACAGTTGTAACCGATGGTCTAAAAGAAGTGGTATGCTTGTTTATTTAAGTGTACATACATTTTGTCAGTATCTGTAAAAGAGTAAAAGTTAAAGTAGAAAAACATATATTCAAGGCATTTTTAAATTTTATATTTATAATATTGTAGCATTTCTAATGAATATTTGTAATATTAGGTACTGATATAGTCAAGTGAAGTCAACTTTATTGTCAATGCTGCTATATGTACAGGACATACACAGAATTGAAATAGCATTCCCTGGTGCAAACAGCAATAAACATGAAATATAAAAAATATATACAAGTTAAAAAGATATCTCAGAAAAATATTATAATAATATTTGACTAATATAATAGGATCGGAGACTTTCCAAGCATTTTACTGTCAGTTCAACTTTTGTCTTGGTTACCCTAAAGATACATTTCAGTGTATTTCTGTGTTGAAATCTTTGCTGCGCTTGCAATTAGTCACAGGTCACTGAGGCTGCAGGAGGACTTGCCTTTCCTGGAGGCCTGAGGTTCTGTAGAGTGTGCACTTGTGTGGAGAAGCAGGTGGATAGTTTACTACTTTACAGGTCAAATAGATGACTTATGACCTCACACGCAAGAGCATGTGTCTGTCACATTGTGCTACAGCTTTGCAGACTCTAAACACATCTTTATTTCTCTCTGTAATCTTTCTGTAACTTATTATGGGTGAATGTCACCATCAGGACAGTCGCGCACAAGATTCAAGGATCCATCCACCTCACTTTAACAGACCATCTCACCACCCACCTTGCATCACATCCTTTTTAAAAAAAAACAACAAAAAAAAACATTTAGAACATGACACATAAAATGACACACCTGAGCAGAGGTATGGTTTATATAGGGGCCTAGTGTATGTAAAACATCTTGCTGCTGCTGCTTTGACAGACTCTTATCTTTACTGGGAATCAGATTCTGTCATTCATTGATTTGAAGCCCGAATAAACCAGAATGATAACAGTGTTGTACAAATGATGTCACTTTTTTTTTTTTATTTAGCTCTAATAGTGTGGCCAGCTGAAAGGTAAAAAACGGTTAAAAAAGATGGAGGTATAATTCTTCAATTATTGGGATTTGACCTTGACTTTTTACAGTTATGTTTCCTCCTTTTTATGAAATACAAAGTTTATTATTGTCGTATCTCTTATCACAACTTATCAGTGTTCATTTGACCTTCAGAGTGTAAGAAACTACTGTATACCGTTCAGCTCAGACAGCTCCACTCCCTTCAAAGACGAGCATCAGTTGCCATTTATCAGCTACAAATTAATGATTTTTTTTTTTAAATTGCTCTTGAAAGGCATTTGATACATTCCGTTGATTACGTCCATATTAGGCGACCAACTCACAGCAGTGTGGAGATGACTCCACCTTTTTTCCAGTTGAAGGGTTGGGTCAGAAGGAAAGATTTAAGCGGAAAGAAAGAGGAAGCAGAGCTAACTTCAGACACGAGTTGGGCGAGATTATCATCCTTCTTTTCACTGCAGGTTTGTTTCAGCTCTAATGCGTACTTTCTTTGCAGGTTCTTTTTAAATGCAGTTTAACAAGGCAGCCAAATGATGATTAAATGACGTCGTTATTAATTTCAGGTGTGTTTATTTTTTGAGAGGAGGGAGGCCGGGTGGGTGATGTTGGGGATGTTCGGGCTCGTGCCTATTTTCGCGGCGTCATATTAAAGTTTTATTCATCCAGGTGGTTTAATTTGTTGTTTGTGTTTATAACTACACTATCATCATGCTTATATTATAAACGCAGCTTTATGGCTGTAAATTTAGACTAGTTTTATTCTTTAGCGATTCACATCCTGTCGCGTGTCACCCCTGACCTCCTGGTGATATGAATAAATGTGTTTTCCCTGTAAACGTGTTTACAATTTGCATATAAATGATCTTAGTTATGGGCTGTTAATGGTATCGTCCTGTATCTGGCCGCCTCTCATCATTTGCACCTGTGCTGCCGACAAAGAGCTCATTGATAGCCGGACTTGGGCCTACAGTGGGTATTGTTGCTGTGCACTTTGAAGACGAATGGTAACGTTGACTATCATCTTTTTTTTTTTTTTTTTTTTTTGGTCTGTTTTAGCTGTCAGAGAGCACTCTGGTGTGCGTATACATGTTTAACAGCTAGGCTATATGGTTTATAGCAGATATAGTTTTAAACCCCCAGTAAAATGGCTCAAAAGTGAAAGTTAACCTGCTGGCCAAATGTTATAACTGTCTAACGGTTCACTTTCAGCCAGAATGGACACACCTTGTTTTGAGATATTTGTGACGTGGTCAGTTAAAATGTCCTAATTTTTTTGTATGTGTCTTTACTGTGTTTGGTACAGGTAGCTGCAATGAATGTGGTTAGCCTGTGAGAGAAGTGATGTAACTCTGCTCTCTGATATATGTAGAAGTCATACAGGAAACGGTTGTACCTCACTTTGGACACAAGTTACAGACGAAGAGAGAGAAGCGTTTATCAGAAATGCTACAAAGCCTTGGAGGTGTTAGGGTTGTTGATGATTCAACATATCATGCCTCAGAGAGAGAGAAGTCTTCCACAGCATATAGGTTACTATGTGTGCATACATATCTTAACAGGGTAGGATTTTTGTTCCAGTAAAACACAAGAGTTTATCTTGTGTGATTACAAATGCACGAGTAAATATTTAGCGGTGTGGCACATCATTTAAAGATGTTGATAATTACTTTGATAATTTAAGTCACCCGCCTCGATTTCTGAATGGCAACAGTATTGGTCCTGTGAATTTCTTCATTGTGCAAGAAAGACAAAACCGCTACCAGCCACGCCTCATTTATGCAATTTACAATGGCGAAATATTATGGTTACACTAAAATCCCAGATTTGTTCCAAGTGTCATTTAACATCTAAATATGATCCTGATACAATAGTGCTGCACGTAGAAGAATACACTTTCAGAAAAAAGTTTAAAAATAAAAAGATAAATATGCTGCAGCTCCTCTACATGAATATAATCTTTTATGTACTAACTGGTATTCATGGGTGCTTTTCTTCTCAGATGATGGTCTCCTAAGGTACATCGTGGATCACTAACTGTGTAGACATGTAAACATTAGCCGTAACTAACGCATGTGGGAGTGAAACAAAGAGCCTCAAGGTTAAGCGCCCAGGTGTATTTGTGATAGCAATGTAAACACTACAGCAGCATTGTGACTGTTAACGCTCCAGCGTTGCGTGTTATCACTTCCATCAGCCTCCAGTGTAAACACCTTCTCTGAAGGACTCATGTTTTAAGGCGAGCGCAGAGCTGATAAACGTAGAAGCTTCAGACGGTGGACATGACATGGACTGTTTGTTTGTTTTTTAACCAGGTTTTTCCTTTGCAGGCTGAGCTGGTTGTGTTATGTAACAGTTATACCCCAAACAGTTGACAACAGTCTTCTCTGTTGGTCACTGAGCAGCAAAGTGGTTTGCTACCTAGAGCAAAATGTTTATCCATGCACTGTCAATAGCATCATTGACAACTTTGACAGTTTTACTGCCCCCAAACTTTCAAAGTCTTGAGCAATGATCCCGCTGGGTGTTTAAACATTGGTTTAAAGTGAAGGTGGGTTCATGGTGACTGCCTCTGGCAAACTGTCAAACTGCCAAACTGTCACATTGTTAGTTGACTTGGGGCAAACTTTGTATTGTAAATTTATTTAAATTTGCCTGTGAGGAAAAACCTCCTAAATCTGATCTGTCAAACACACAGAGCCTCTCTGATCTCAGTATTCATGTAGGTTAATGTAAATGAGTAAATGCTGCTTAACACCTACAAGTCTGCAGGCTCCGAATAGCAGTGAGGTTACTGTTTAAACACATCTGAATGTTTGACTTCAGCTCTTTTTTAACAGAGTACTCCTAAAGCTAAAGTTTTAGGAGGTAGTCTGTAATTGTTGCTTTTAAGTTTGTGTTTCTTCCTGTGAAAGAATAGGGCTGTAACTAATGATTATTTTCGTTATTGCTTAATCTGTCGACCATTTTCTGGATTAGTTGTCATAAAATATCAGAAAAGGGTGAGAGATTTTGCACGTTGATCAATGTTTCTGAAAGCCCAAGGTGGTGTTCTCAAATGTCTTGTGTTGTCCTCAACTCAAAGATATTTTGTTCCTGGGGACACCAAAAAAAGAAAACATTCAAAAAATTCAAGATATTTGAAAAGAGAAGGTGAAATCGGAATTTGGACTTTTCTTAAATGACTCAAAAGGATCAATCATAATAGCTGACAACTAACTGTTGTAGCTCTAGGGTTGAGGCTATGATACCTGACATTCAACATCTCATTTTAAACATTGTAAATTACAATTTTCATGAACTATATAATAGTTTAGTGCAACAAAACCCAACCAACCCCTCACACACCAGCTTTTTAGTTGACAGAAAGGTATAGAGGAAGAAGTATGAGTGCACAGTTCCTCAGGTTAAAAACAGAAGCTGGGATGACATTGATGGGGTGTGGCCAGAACCCACACAAACCAGTGTCGCAGTAATTCTTCACCCTGCCGCACGTGTCTCCGTGTGATTTAACCCTTTTTGAAAGCTGCTTTTTTGTAGCTGTGACAGCTGGATATAGTTCAAGGTTATGATTTATACCTTAAACGGCTTTCCCAGGAACAATGACAAACCTAAGCATACAGTATATCAAAACTATCAAGTTAGTAACTAACTTGCTCTTGACAGTGCAAGAATAAGCAGTAAAGTGAGTTTGTGTAGCCAGTGTAAGCACTGGCCTTATGTCCTTTTTAAAATGTCATGATGGCCTCGCAGATGACTGGTTGTATTTTGACCAGCATGCCAGGGGGGAAAGTGGCTACAAGTTTAGGTGTGTTCTAGTTTTACCAGTGACTGTGACTGCTTTGAGGTTTTTGTTTTTAAGTTTGCCCTTCATTTCTTACTTTTGACGGTTGGGTAATATGTTTTTTAATTTGAAGAAATTTCACAAAGTAAGATCTATTACCAGACTGTTTTTTTTTTGTTTGTTTTTTTACTGCGGAGTCATCCATTTTTGAAAAATTAGGGCAAAGGTCAGACTGTAACACATTTATTAAAAATGTTTAAACTAGCACAGTTGGCTTTTGTTTTCCCTCACTGTTTATCAGTCATAACATTTTTCATGACTGACAAACAGTTAACACATTTGATACTCTTAAGTGGAAGTTCTTGTCAGAGTAGCATGTTAGGTATCCTTGACAGACATGTAGTGTGTCATTCCAGCCATGGTTAAGTTCTTGCATAATCCCAACCTGTCAGGTCGTACCAGGTCCTTTTTTGCACTTGCCCCATTGATGAAGTCTGAAGTTGTTTTGTTGACAAGTTTTAGTATGCTCTACCCTGAGACAAGAGTACACGTGTCAATTGGGGAGATCAAATTTAACGTATACACAATGAGGGAATCTCTTTCAGTAGCCACTGGGTGCTCGTAAGCAAGTGATGATAGTGGACAGGCTATTGTAGCAGTAACATGCTGGCATGTATTACCTCCAGATTTGCACCATTCCAGCAAATAGCATAGTTGGTTTCTTGATTCACAAGCACATTTAATTCAGTTGCAGTCTTCTTTTTTTTTTTGATCAGGATAATCTTGTGTCAAATAGTACAATCTTCTTGTATAAACAAACCTGCTAACTTTATTTAGTTTAGTCACCGTTGTAGCAGAAGTTTTACAAGCGTTAGCATTTGGTCTGAGCGTGCAGATATGGGTTGTTTCAGCAGTGAAGGGGTTAAAGTGTTTCAAGTGATGGCTTGTTTTCGGGTTCGGTTGGAAATTTGCCTCTAATTACCAAACTGGCAGAATGCTTTACACAGGGCTCCAGTCAGAACTTGTACATTTTTCACAGTCTTTGCCCCCTCCGAGTATCATTGTTTTTTTTTTTTTTGTAGGTTTGGCTATGAGTAATTCAAACATTATACTATCCCAGTTCATTTCTGCAAAGTCAGAACACTGCTAGATCTAAAAAGAAGTCATCTGGCTGCTATATTCAGTTTGTACATGTTTGTTTAAAAAAACAAAAAGCCCCAGGCTGAAAGATGAAAACAAAGATGAACAGTTAAATGACTACCTAATTTGTCCAGGAGAGTTTACACAATGGCTTTCTGGTTCAACTTTGACCTACATTACTTTCCAAAGTTGTTTGTAATTACTGTGCAAGCAGTAGATCATTCGATAATCTGGCTGTTTGGTTTATTACTTATCTGAACAATAGGGTTCCCAGCAATGACTTTGAGATTTTATCATAACTGATAAGAAATGATGTCCAAACCTACAGTATAAAAAAATAAATAAAACCAAAGTTAAGATGGTGTGAAATTGTGCGAAGTAATGTCGCCTTTTATGTGTGGTCTAAATTAACTTTATTTCTAAGCTATTACAGTTAATCTTTTGCAACATGATACCTAATCAGTTGCAGCAACTGGTGATTTTCTTATAATTCATGTTATCTATCATAATTTATACCTAAGTGCACGGACACAGACTGAAGACCATGCAAAATCACTTTCCCCTGTGCTTCCTGCACCTGCAATTGTTTCTCTGCAATCTGCATCAGTTTGAGCTCAAGGACGCGACCAACTATTGTTGTCTGTGGAAAGTTCCAGAAATCTGAGTCGCTGGTGGGTGAGATCTGTGGAGGGGGGACAGAGAGAGTGAGAGGGGGGGTGGGGTGGGTGGGTCACGAAGAGAATGAGATCAGTGTTGAACAGTCGACCTTGCCTGAATACTTGCAGGTAGGGGTGATACTGCTCCCCCGCCACCACCTACACTTACACACCCACCCTCAACCAAACACAATGAACCGAAGATGGTAGTATGTCAGCCTCGAGGCAAGTCCAGCAACATTCCTGTGCCGTGGGGGGAGAGAGTAACTGTTACTACAACTTGAGCATTGGGTGGCAAGTTTGTTTTCATAGATGTTTTAAAATGGATCCATTGTGTTCATTGTGTTTATCATTAAGTCAGCGGTATCCATTTTTATCATACCACAAATCTGCCATTCTCAGCTGGAAACCAATGAGCACATTCAAATCGATGCAGGTTATGTGCAGTGACTATAAAGATCTAGCTTCGTTCATATGAGCAGAGGACATTTGTATGAATAAACTTTAGATTTATGCAACTGATGTCACTGTTTTTATATTCAAATGCAGCAAATGATAATGTTGCAGAACAGAGATGCAGAGAGGCGTACCAACCAGGAGAGTTTGCTCTAGGTTGAAGTCATATAAGAGCCCAATAGAAGTGAAGGGAGTTACTTTAGGGTATTTTAATTTTTAAATTAAACTTAATTATAACAATTTCGTAATTAAACATAATTAAATATGTGCATGTAATAGAATTTATGTTAACAGTTTCTAACTGGTTACAACTTGGCTTCAGTCAGTTCTGACCTTTTTAATATTTGCTTGGCCTGTTTAGTTACACAGAAGCAAAAGCTACTCATGTTTCCAATGAGGCAGACGCTGCCGGGTTCACACCCTTTCTCTGCCTCGCCCTGTTGAAGACCCTGCACAGTTCAGACCAGTTTGTGTGTTAAATCCAAGATTGGCACCAATCTGAACTGAAGTATAATGTAACTGAAGTAATCCTTGAACATACATTTAACACATTGTAGGGTATACCTACACGTGCACTGTGCATGTTTTGTATGAGTTTGATAATCTGGTTGGTTGTTTGTTTTGTTTTTTGTGTGTGACAAAACTGCAGAACCGGTCTGAAATAAGATTAGCTTGTATTTGAATACAAATCGGGTGTTATCTTGAGACACCGTTATATCACCTGTATCTAGACTGAGAAGACCTGGCCCCCAGGTGCCTGTCTCTAAGGCCCTGGCAGAGCCCTCTGACTAATGTCTTTGTTTGCTCTTGAGAGTTTTTCATCTCGCTGGCTTGATTGGAATGTGTTATTGTTTTTTTTCCATGTGAGACATTCATTTAACTGAAGTAACCTGTTTCAACTTGGCAGTCAGTCAATTGAGGTTGCTGCCATTCCAGACTTTCTGCTGACTTGCTTTAAAAGCTCAGGACACAGGATATTGTAGAAATATTTTCTATACTTGGTTAACAAAACCTGCCAAAAAAAAATAAAAAAATCTACTTTATTGTTGCTAGTTCTGAGCAACAAATAACTTAAAATACACAAATCTGCCTGAATCTCTCACTGGCATCTTGGGAGTAGCCTCCGAAGGCAGTTCTTTGACAATACTATCAGATTTTCCAGAGCAGAATAATTTGATACTCATCCTTGTACACATTCTTCACATCGCATAGCTTGACCTGAGATTCATACTGTGACAAGGCCTTTGCAGCAACGTCAGACTCCTCACAACAATGTGTGATATGCTGCTATGACGCTTGTGCTCACTGCTGAAATGCATCTGCCACGCACAGCTCCCTGCATGTACTCTTCATCTGTTGCATATTGTTACCAAGATCATTAGTGCAGTATTGATCATCTATACAGTTGGACATTGAAGACTCTTTAAAAGAATCCAGTAGAGTTCAGTTAATTTGACGTAGCTTTTATGCATCAACCTGTGAAAACTTCACACCAACGCTAAAGCACAAGCAAAATCTGTTACTGTAGTTTGTGCTTTCAGTATTTCTGACCACTTTGACTTTGCAGTATATCGTCCACAAAGCCAAATTGTGTTTTGTTTTGTTGGTTTTTTTTTTATAAATAAGTTGAAGCACCCATCTTCTTGTTTTTGATGGTTTCAGGTGTAACGGACAATTTTGTGTTAAAGTCTGAGGAAATTTGAATGTAAATCAAATATCATTTAGCAAATGTATCCATCACTCCTAAAAAGAACTCTAAAAAGAAGCTTCTGTCCTTCATTCATCCTCCATTTAAATGAATGGCTTTGGCTTTCTGTCAGTATGATGTAATGTCTTCATTTTTACACTTGGAATTTTGTACTTGAAGGACAACAAATTCATTAATTTTATGTGTATATTTTTATTTGCATTTAAATACACTTAACATACTCAAGCCTTTTACTTAAGTAGAGTTACCATGGGTGACGTTAAATTTGACTTTTTATTCATGAGTGCTTGTGGCTTGTTTTGGTGTAATGGACTCTTGTTTACTCACACCGACGCTGTCTGAATGAGGAAACATTTAATAAGTTATTTCAGCTGCTGGGGAGGCAAATAACTACTTTTGTAAACATTCATGGTTGGCATTTCCATCTCCTTCCGTCTTCACTGTGTCACCCTGCTTATTTTGTGAGGTGGAGAGGCGTGTTAGTTTCACAGGACAAGATTACTATCATATTTGAAATGGCTCTGTCAGCAACTACGGAAGAAAACGATGAGCTATTTTGTCGTCAGGTGTGTTTCGGTATTTGGAGGAGGGGCTAAAATGGAGTGCTGCCACCACTTCTACCCACCCCTCAACCCACAAGGACAGAGTGACAGGTTAAACCAGCCCCGTTAATGACATACAGTGCATTGATGCAAAGGGCATATACAGTGACAAGATTATTTTAAGATGTCTGTGATTACAACAGCCAAGGTCAACCAAAACAACTGCTTTTGATAGCGATTATTTTAATTAATTGCTGTGTGCATTTAAGATAAAGTTTGAGCATAATTTGTCTGTGCAAGGCTGTTTTACTTTGGTGTTAGTGTGCATGAGTGAATGCTGTTTTATGGATTGATAAACATTTGGAGGTCCAGAGATTAAATTACATTAGTTAAGCCATTGTGTGCAGACGACAGTAACAGCACAAGTGTGAAGAATTTATGAATGAAACTACAAAAGGTTTTTCTTGTAATTCTGTTGTGGCTATTTAACTGCTTCTAAAATTTGAAAATGATCTGTAAGACGAAGACGTAATGATTACTATTACCACAATGTTTTGGCCCTTTTGAATGCCTGGGCGTGGCAGTGAGATCAGAGGAAGTGGTTTCCAACCGAGGAGAGTGAAATCCTTCTTATACAACACACTTGGAAAAAATCTTAAGCATTATTGTCAGAGTCATGTCTCTTCTTTATTAGACAGCAATCCCTTGTCTCTGTCATTAGCCATACCATCCAACCCTGAGTAAACATCAAGGTTTTATGCTTCCTAGCTCGACTGTATTTGCCTTTTTATCTGGTAGGTTATCCTGTTGTACTCCCTGTAGTTGCCAGCCAACTGGACATGTATACTTAAATTTGGGAGTATATGAAGCAAGCATGTTGTGCACCTGTGGTTTAAAAATTACGCAGAATTGTAAGTGGGAATAGTGTACTAACTTACTTGGTCAGTAAAAACAAAATTATTATAGAAAAAGAATTGAAATGTGTCTCCTAAAGGAGTCCACCACACAAGTGTTAAAAATGGTGTTTTATCCATGATATTGATTCTCTCTCAACAGCGAGAGAGAAATGTACGCTAATTTTGCTTAATGGGTGTTGGTCGGGTAGAGAGCCAATAAAGGCATAACAATACCCCCCTTCATGATAACAGAGTCTCCACTGATTTCTCGCCTGCTGCCTGTGAATAATATTATCAGCCCACCCCTGAGAGAAAACTTACAGGGCGACTCCAGAGTCGTGTGTTTCAGTGGGTGGAGGGTGTGACCAAGAGAGTAAAACGAGGAGGAGGAGGGGGGATTCAGACTTGTTGAAGTCAGGGCGGCGGCCACAAAGTTGCAAGTCTCAGTTTATTTCATCAGTTTTGTAGCGTGGGTTTAAATAGGGGCCATCTCACTCTTACCCCAGTTGTACTCGCTGCTTGCTTACACACAGTGCTGGCTCTCTCTCTCTATCTCTCTCTCTCTCTCTCTCTCTCTCTCTCTGGCTCTGCCTCTTTCCCTCCCTCTCCTTCTGTGAGCTAGTTATTCATCCACTGTGTGAGTCAGGGAGGGTGGGGATTTCTGTACCAGACACATTTTGTCAGTTACTTTCTCATTCCTTACCCCATCTCTCTCTCTCTCTCCCTCTCTCTCTCTCTCTCTCTGTTCCTCTCCCTGCTCTGCTGTTTTTCTCTTTTTGCTGCTGCCCCAGCCTGCCCGCCCGCCCGCCTGCCTGCCTGCCTGCCTGCCTGCCCTTGTAGATTACAGAGAGGCTTTGCCGTGCTGTAAAAGAGGAATCCACCTTTGGCTATTGATGATATAAGGGGAAAATTCTAGTCTCAACAAGGTAAGTTGTTCAATGTGATTTAGAAGGGGAACTAACTTGTGTGTGTGGAGTGTGCCCACCAACTTGTTGAGCCGCTCTTTGGTTGGGTTTTGTTTTTGTTTTTTGTTTTTTTTCACAGAACAGGCTTCTGTTCTTTTGGTGTTTTTGAGGATTTCAGACTGTTCTGTTAAAATGTTTATAATCGATAATTTACTTTGTGTGTGTTCCTCATGGCTTCCTGGCTGCACATCCTTTTTTTTTTTTCCCTCACAGTTTGTTCATCATTAACTCCTATACCTCATGAGCGTGAGCTCCCTTTTTCCATCCCTATGATTCATTGACATGGCTCTCATAGGAAATGTTCCCCCTCCCTTTCCACTGTACTACATCTCTTTGGAAGATGTAAACCAGCCAACTCCTTGTCAAACTTTCCTAATGCTGAATGAGTTTTTGTGTTGGGTAGAACTATTACATTTTTTTTAGCTTGGTCACAAGAATGGACTGATGTCACTAAAGGCTGTAAATCATGAACATTTCTCTCGTGAAGGGAAAGAAGTCATTGTTTAACTGCTGCCTAAGAGGTCATGTGACTATAGCTAAATTGCTTCACGCTGTCATGGCAGGAATATAACATTTGGACCCTTCACACAGTTATGCAGAAGTTCCTATCAGTTTGAGGAATTACAAGTATTCCTCATATAGCTGAACAGCAATGACCATTAAACAATTTAGTTGATTTATAATTTATATTACTGGGCCAAATTCCAAGGTAACACACACACACACCTTTTTTTTTTTTATTGGTGGGGATTAAGAACAGTGTAGGTAGTGTTTGATCTTATTGATATAGAGCTGCAACAATTAGCTGATCCACAGAAAAAGAATCAGCAACTACGTAGGTAGTGGTAACTAGATACAAACAATGGTGCAGTAAAGCAGTGAGGTACAGAAATTACTGTAAGTAGTTGGTCTCTGCCAGTTGATGGCATGTTCTGTGGTTTTACTGAGCTGGATTGGAAGGGGCCTCATTTTCATTTTTCTATGAACTTCTGTCTTTATCTGGGACGTAAGGATACAGAAATATTACTTCCTTTTTTTCTTCCTAGTGTTGTCATGATCATAAGACTGTCCCCGTGACTCAAACAATCCGTTTTATTATTGGTCAGTATTAAAAAGAATCACTCCAAGGCAGTCACATGCTGCAAAAATTCCAAAAGCAAATCCTACAAATTATGGGGTAGGTTTTCTGAATCGTCACCTTGTGTATACAACATAATTTGATTGAACTCGGAAAAGTGGCTCCTGGTCCCATCAAATCTGCTTTCTTGTGTATTCAAGCCTAAACTATTGAAATTGAATGCAATACCAACATAACTGAGAATTCTGGCTTTTAAGTCGAACTTAAAATTTCTACTGAAAACAAATTATGAACTCAAATTTAAGCCATGTGACGTGGTCAAACTGCCACTACACAATTCAAGGTCTCTGTGTTACAATAACCTAAAGATTATCGCTAACCTGATCAGATGATCTGATCAATTTAACTCTTCAGAATTTTTCCTCAGAACAAGACAGACCCTACACCACAGACATGATGGTACTCTTGTTGAAATGTGAGGTGCCTGACCAAATGCCTCATCGTGGGTTCAAAAACAACCACAGCTTTTTGTGTAAGAGTTTTCTGAAATGTCATGTATCTGATCTGTTATGCAACACCACCATTTGCACTGTTGGTGATAACACTGAGGCCTGCAAGAAGACAAAAAATCCATTTTAACGTTTTCACCATGTCGGAGGAAGGAAGTTAGTCAGTACTGCCAAGTGCAGCTGTCACAAATTGGTCTGCAGTGCTGAACTGTCGGTCACCTGGAAGCTTAACAGGCAGATCGACCAGAAAGATACTGTGTTGACATTGCCTTGTGGGTAACAATTGAAAAACCCTGAGGTGAACAAACTACAGGGCTATCTACACAAACGAAGAATGTTAATCTTTCTCTGTTAGCGATACTATCTGTTTTTACTCTAGACTCGTGCTTAGTTAACTATGACGCAATGAATGCACCATCATAGATTAAGAGCTCAAAGCCACAAATCATGTTTTGAACAAGTTGATTTGGATTGTGCAAAAAGGACTAACACTCTGTGTATGTAGTTTTGTAATTTGGAGCTAGTTTCTAATGACTTTCTCTCTTTTTTTTAAAACAAATTTAGCAAGTCTGCTGCAGACATGTGTCCCATATCTGGTTTCCTAATTTTTGTTTTTGCAAGTTTCATTTCCTCTTTTGATATCGTATCCTAAGAGACAGCGGTTTTAAAAGCCAATACTGAAAGCAAGCTGACATCCTTAAACTTAAATCAAGATCATTGTTAGTAAAATGAATAGCTGTAGTTTACACTTGAAATGTCTTGTTTTTTTTTTTTCCTGTATCCCTTCTTGCAGTTTTCCTGAGCAGCACCTGCATGATCTCCACTCCCTGCCCTTCATTCCACAGCATGGAATTATTAGCATTTAATTATATTGGCTTAAGGAGGGCTGTTCTTTAGTCCTTAGGCAGTGAAAACTCACAGTATTGTAGATTGTACATCAAACAATAGCTCTCTCTGGGTCGCCTGTGGTGAGAGGCGACCGCACCCTGCATGTCCTCTACTTTGTGAACACACTTTACAATTTACACTTGATATGCTAAGCCCTTTGTCAACAGAGAAATACGCAGATCTGATGGCAACATCTCAGGCTGCTTTTCCACTGGCAAAATGCTTTTCACCATATTTGTAGTTCAGCTGATAGATACAGTTTGCAGTGGCAGTTTGCCAGTAAATGTGGCTGCCACATGAGAAGGAACACTTGTTGGTTTAAGAAACTTGTATATCTTGATACAATTTTTGTTTCTTTGAATGCCCTCTTTTTTATCTTATTTGGAGCAGTTTGTGTGCAGGAGTCATGCCAGAAGTTAAGTCACAATACCCAAACAGGGAGTACAGTGCCGCCTTACTGTGGGATGAGGGATGCCCTCCCAGTTCTCAGTGGCACCTCCTCTCTAATATCAGACCATGTCTGATGAGTGGTTGGAGCTGAGGCAAAGCATCATGGGATTTTTGTTGGGAGTGTTTGTTTGGTGAAGGATAAGCTGCGCTGTTCCAGTAATTGCATTTCACTCCTGCTGAATAAGTAAATCTCCTCAAAGGTATTTATTGGTCACGGGTGATCAGCAGGAAGACTCAAGTAATGAATAAGACATGTGATTTTTATTTTTGCCACATGTTTATGTTCTCCATTCCTGAAGGAGATTACTGTTGAATTTTGTTTTTGAGGTCTCTGGAAATGTTCACGGTCTCTGACAGGTTGGTTAAAAACAATTCATTTGGGGGAATGGTATGTTTCAACTACTTTTACACACCCACAAACACTACATCTGGGTTTTCTGGACATATAAAACTGGCGAAAATATTGTTGAATTGAGATTGTCTCACTCTGACCATGGGAGTGGTGGAAGGATGCTGCTGTGTTTGGCTTTGAGTTTAAACTAATCATGGACTTGTTGGGTTTTTTGCAGATAATTGGGTAACAACAACACAAAACTACAAATATGTTTCAAGGGATTCGGGAGCTTGGCTCACATGCCATGGATATCTACGACTACCTCGTGGCAGGAATTGGTAAGTGATTTTTACCTGACTAAATACAAAAAGATCACACTATATTTTGTTTTTGTTTTAAAGATTTGTATTTTTTTTTTTTAATCCCTCTAGATCCACGGCTGAAGGATTATCCACTTATGCAGAGTCCTATTCCCATGTCCATTATATTGCTGTGCTATCTGCTCTTTGTACTGTACATTGGACCTCGAATAATGGCCAATCGCAAGCCTTTCCAGCTAAAAGAAGCCATGATAGTCTACAATTTCACGCTAGTGGCACTGTCGGTATTCATCGTCTACGAAGTAAGACATTATCATTTAAATCTCCAACATTTACACACTTGCCACATTTTGAACATGTTCAGACAGTGAAGCTCTCAGAATGGAAATATGTGTAGTTTATCTGTAAGGATCCCTTTTTTGTAATTAGCTATGGTTACACATTTGCACACAGAGTCCCCAGTAAATGACATTATTCTGTTTTTTAGTTCTTGATGTCTGGGTGGGCCACAACGTATACCTGGCGATGCGATGCAATTGATACGTCTGAGAGTCCTCAAGCATTACGAGTAAGTCCCCTCTAACTACTCTGTCATATTTAATGTGAGGTAAAATAAGTGATGGCTGTGTATTGTTGTTAGCTTAAGGTAAAATTTCCAGTCAACTCAGTCTTTATTCTCCTCACCAGATGGTCCAAGTGGCCTGGCTGTTCTGGTTCTCCAAGATTATTGAACTCATGGATACAGTAAGTTCAGTCCATTTTACCCCTGACAACCTTGACGATCAATTTTGTTCACTATATAGCTTGGCTTTAACTAATCATTATCCTTATTTGGTCAGATCTTCTTCGTGCTGAGGAAAAAGCATGGACAGATCACCTTCCTACACATCTTCCACCACTCCTTCATGCCCTGGACCTGGTGGTGGGGAGTTTCCTATGCCCCTGGTGAGTACACATTAACCAGATAAATCAAAGGTATTGAAAATGATTAAGCAGGAACAATAGCAGGTGGGGGTTATAGTGTTGCTTCTTTATCCTGCAAACCAACCTTGTACCTACTGACCTGTACAATCAGCAACAATGTCCTCCGTTTGGTTTCTGCTTTTGGCTTGTTCAAGAAACCTTATGCAGGCTGCGTGTGAAGTAATGAATTCTGTTTAGTCATTAGAAAATGATTAACCAAGAGTCTTTGCATAAAACCTCTATGGCCTCTACCTTAATTTTTCTTGCTAGGTCAGAGGTTCTTTGGTTACACAGTAGGCCTAATGTTATTTCTGATTATTCCTCCAGGTGGAATGGGATCTTTCCATGCCATGGTGAACTCTACCGTCCACGTGATCATGTATTTCTACTATGGCCTTGCTGCTGCTGGACCACGTTTCCAGAAGTTCTTGTGGTGGAAGAAATACATGACTGCCATTCAGCTGGTACATACTACCTATACCTTTTTCTGTTTTTAACATTAATGACACAGTATGACGTAGCTTTAATGTGTCTATTTTGAGCCTTGCGCCTGTCAGCAGGTACCAAGTTGATGCCTGCGTCAAAGGCACCAAGACAAATTCCTCTACATTCATTTTTGCTAGGCTAACTCCTGATTTCTTCCCAACAGATCCAGTTTGTCCTTGTATCTGTCCACGCTACCCAGTATTACTTCATGGACAGTTGCGACTACCAGTTCCCCATGATCCTCCACCTCATCTGGATGTACGGAACCTTCTTCTTCGTGCTCTTCTCCAACTTCTGGGTCCAGGCTTACGTTAAGGGTAAGCGGTTGCCAAAACATGACATTAAGCAGCAAAATGGCACTGCTGTCTACACCAATGGCAAACACCAAGAGAATGGCAACAGTATCAACCACGGAGCCACCAACGGCTCTACTCGCCACGAGAACGGCAGCTCTCACATGGGCAAGATGAAGAAGGCCTAGGATATCTGGAAGGAAACGGCCAAAAAGTATGGCCCAGTGAACCTGTTGAAACTACTACGGATTCCAAAGATAATTTTGGCTGTGTTTCTTTTCCGGTTTTTAGTTTTATATGCAAAACATTGGGAAATAACTTGGTCAATGATTTCCACAGTTGGGGTTCAACATTTGGTTGGTTGGCTTGTTCGTTTCTTTTGACTTGACACAATGTATGAAGAGATAATGTTTTTGACCTAAATGTTATCTTCACTGATGTTGCAACAACCTCCTATTTCAGTTTCACATCACCCCACCTTGCTTTCACCCTGTTTGCCTTCACCTCACTTATCTGACCCCCTGTGGACAGATGACTGTACAGTTTCTATCAAACTTGAAAATACTTTTTGTAAATAGTTTTACAACACCAAAAAAAAACAAAAAACTAATTGTATTGGTAAGCTTTAGAGTTTCTAAATTTTGTTACACTGTGTATTTAAAATTTAAAATCCAATAAATTCCATTTAAATTATCTTACTTACATTTTGTGTGTCTGTATTTTGTAAGTACTCGCTGAACTTGCTGAAAAGGTTTTCAGTTATAGTTGTCAAGCCTTTGGGGGAAGACTGACATTGTGCAGTGTTGCAACAAAGAGGGAAAGTATTTGCATTGCTTGCTTGTGCCTCTTGTCTTGGCCATCCCAAGTATGTGGAGCAAGTAGGAGGTAAACAAGAGCCCCATTCTGCTTTGTTTAAAAATATTCAAGCAGAGAGAAGTATCCTGTAGACCGGATCTACACCCACACACCTCAACCATCAGCTGGTTCATCAGGGTCAAAAAGATGCAGCTTTTCCAGCATGTTTGCTGCAACATGTCATATCACAACTATAAATGAATCCTCTTAAAGTTGCTTTATGAAACTGATCATGTTTGTAAATGGAGTGGGCAAAACATTAGAAATGCCTTCTAATATAATAATCCAGTTCAACATGACTGCAAACTACAACCTCATAGTTAAATGAATGCATTTCTGTTAAGTTAGAATATGACACTTTGTTTTAGATTTTACAGGTGTGCCTCTTAAAGTGGCCATTGAGTGCATATTGTTTGCAAAGTCTAGCTCAGTACAAGGTTAAAATGGCAGCACTCAAAGTACTCAGATTTGAACTTGAGTAAATGCCCTGAGTGTTGAGCAGTCCTGGATAAAAGACGGTGAACTGGTTTATTGGTGCAAGTTTAATTCGAGGCTGACGTTACATTTCATGAGCAATCGATTAAAATACATCCAGTATGAAAACATTCTTTAGGCATTCGTTCAGTGTGCATCAAATTGCTACAGATCTACTACATACAGTACTTCAAGTCATTCTCTTTTTGTCTTTGCTTTAAGGTCGTGGGGCTGAATCCAGCTCCCACTTTAAAGGTATTCTTCATATGGAAGTTATGGAACATTATGACATGAATGAATATCAAGCTATGAAGTTGCTACTACTGTAGAGTGCAGTACCCTGATCTGATCGTCCATCCTAGGTTTCATGCGTACCCAGATTGTCTGCTGCATGGCAGGGTGAGATCAGAAAACCACTAAGAGTCAGACCACTTCTCTCTACTTGTGAGTGGGTGAGATGAATGCAGACCTTGGATGTGGTCTGGTTCGCCCTTTGAATGCTTTTATTGCGCTGAAACCGATGGCGGCACTGATGAGAAGTGCCAGAGACAGAGTTGTGGTCAGGGTTAAAAAGATGAAATAGTCGAGTGTGTGTTGGTTCTAAGTGATGTTCTCCAGGATGTAAAAGATGAGCTCCATCACAATAGGCTCATCTCCCCTCTTGCGCCCCCTGCTATGTATGACGGGGATCAGCACGCTATCCAGGGCGTTGAGGTACTGAGCTGGGAGAGGCTGCCCATTGCTCCCGGCCACAAATCCCACCTGAAATTACAAAACAAACCACTAATTACTGTAGTTTTAATGCAGTCACACCCAAGAGCATGTGTGTCATACAGTTAACAACTATTAGTTTGTGTTATGTTATGGTTAAACAGAAGAAAAGCTGAAACTTTTAGGACTCAATTGGCACCAAAACCCTCAACTGAATCACATGTAGGTGAAGTTCTCAAAATCTTAAGAAGTATAAATGGTAACTTTAGTAACTAAACTGCACATTAGATGGAAAAGGTTGTAATGCAGACACTACACTCCGCCTTTAGTCTTTAAAGTATGTGCAAACAAAAATGTTCTCTTTTAGGTATCTTGCTATTTCAATATAAATTTAATTTGGATTATTTATAGTTCGTAACTCATTTGGATTGAACTGCACCTCTCTTGTACAGGTCTTGCCTGTCTGATCATCTACTAATAACAAATTATTTTTACCATTTAATACATCTGAATGTGTTATTTAAAGGCAAATCAGAGCCAGAGTGCAGCTACTGAAGCTTGGTCTTGCACTTTTTGTAGTTACTGGATGTATATATCGAAATAATTTTCATGTGACAGTTTATAGGTCAGTATTTCTAGTGCAACCTTCTTGGTAGCATGTAAATATCGCTTTATAAACCATGACATCTGATGCTTAAGGCTTATTTCAACTTGATATATTACTCAAAAATATATTGTTGAGTTCACTGATACCAAACATCCTTTCTGACCTCTTGAGATTCAAAAGCGACACGTAGCCCCAGTTTGGCCATCCCGTCCTCTTTTAACAGTTTGAGGTGTGGACACAGTGCCAAACAAAAGGCCCGGGCAATCCGCTCTGTTAACCGGTTATGTTCAGCCGAGTCGGTCGCTCCTCCTTTGGGATGATCTCCCCTCTGCAGGAAGAACACCTGCACAAAACACAGACGTAAATGTAAAAGGAGGGGACAGTTCCAGATGTTGTTATTTGAAGTAAATAATCTGATGTACTTCTGTCCAGCGGATGATCTTTCCATTTTCTTTGTATTCTGACTTCTGGAACATCTTCGTACTGATGATGGACTCCATGGATTTCCCATCAATGGGACTTATAACTCTGGACACAAACACATAGCAATAATTGACAACATAGACCAGAAATTTAAATTGACACACCACTAGAGAGAGTTATGAGAGAGAGTCAGTGTCCCTGCCCAAATGTCTATGTACTGATGATATCTCAATGAAAATTTTCAAACGCTTATTCCTTCATGTGCCTGTTTTATTGTTCTCTTTGAGCACAAAAGCTCTATTCTGAGGCTGCCACATGAACTTCAAACATGTAGACACACTCACCCCTTATTCACAGTGCATTTCTCCTCCACCCATTGTACACAAACAAGCTCCTGGCTGTCTGATTGGTCAAGGCGTCCACAGGTGACGGTGTAGTCTTTCATCTCCCGTAGCGACCGGCGCAGCTCCGCCATGGTTTCCACGGTGATCTGCACCATTAGCCCATCTGGGGAGAGGGGACAGCAATACAGGAGAAACACACAAACAAACACACACACACACACACACGCACACTCACACGCATCAACATGTACACACGCCTAGACAAACAGTCTGTTAGAATGTACACAGACACACACATACAAAGATCAACACATTCTGAATAAACCAGTCTTGAAGTAGGGGTGTTAACATGCACTACTTAAAACAAGGGTAAACAATTAATTTCCTGCAGGCTAAGGTGAACCTGACTCCCCTCTGAGTGAATATCCTACCTTCTACAATACTGGACTTGGCAAGGTACCCTGCAGACGCTTTCAGTGCACTGCTGAATATAAAAAAGCAGGATCCGGTAACTGCAATAAAGAAAGAGAGAGAAAAAGAAGCCAACTTTAGAGACAAACTGTGGCTTCCATCCTGTTCAAATCTTTCTCTCCTGTCTGTAGTGACAAGAAAAAACAATCATGGAGTGCCATCTAGTGTTCAATAAGGGAAAGTGAACCTGAATTTGGTTGAGAGGGCCGCCTTTGCAAGTCTTAATTTTCCTCAAATGTAAACTTATCAGCAACATTTATCCATAATTTCTTGTGCTACATAATAAAACATTTAATTTTAGAGTAATTTCATGAGTTTGCACCATGTTTGGCTGCACATTTACTTGTAATGGACGTTGCTAATGAAAAATCACACCATATACAATGTGCAGATCTGTGTGTGTTGAACTCTTTCTTTCTAATTCAAACATGTATCAAGTTCCCCTAAACAACAGGTCAATTAACTTATGAGTAAATCAGGACTTGCCCCTTGTTGCAATGCAAATTTCTTTTACAACAAATGTTCTCCACTACTACTTGAGTTACCTAACTTAGTATGTAACATTAAAGGTCCAGCGTGTAAGATTTAGTCCTACACACTGGACCTTTAAGTCTAGACTCTGATACCTTGATGTCCCTTCACAGTATGATGTTATGGCCCACCTTTGCGTGGCTGATTGTGGATGCTGATGGCTTGGGTCTGATACTGGCCATCGTCTCCTTGCACACAGATGAGGTGGGAGTCTGCAGTCTCATTAAAGCACGCTCCAATAGCCAGCACATGCTCATTGGACTTATTCAAAGCCTTCATTAGCTAACATGAGACAAGGAGGCAGAGAGGGAAGGGTGACGACTGATGAAAATACATAAACATTAGCTGTGAGGCATTAAAAGGCTCAGTCTTACCTCATTATACCCGTTGGTCGGTATCTTTATGCAGGTCCTCTGAGCCTCTAGATCCACAGTGAGCCCCGGCACCATTGGTAGGCTGTAACGGTAATTCCTAAAGTCCTGGAACACAATTGGAGGAACAGGTCATCATCACTTTAGGAAAGTGATACACCAATCTTCCTGTTAATGATGGGAATGTGTTTTTTAACAACACTAAACAAATTGTCATACTTACCACTAACAGTCTCATTATGGTGTGGCCTATTTCCCCAAACAGGGGCTTCCTCAGGCGTACGCTGTACAGAGGACACGGATAAACTGGAACGAGAAACAAAGTCAGTAACTGAAGACGAAACCTGGAAACATTGGTATAGGTGCAGCATTTCATATCACAGCCTCACTTACATCTATACTCTGCCCCCAGTCGCAGCATGAGACGCAAGGGAAAGGCTTTGGCCCAGGCCACCTCTGCTCTGTGGACCAGCAGGCCAAAGAGGTAGGGCTGGTTTGGCAGAGGTAGACCTTGAAGGGACTGGAGAGTTGGTCGAATGTACAGGAAGCCAGCATGCTCCTCACTGCCCAGGAAACTACTGCCAAACAAGGACAGCGACAGATGTTTCACAACCTTTCCTGCAGACATAAAGAGGAAAAGGACATGTAATTATAGCAGAATAAACACTTTGAGGTGGGTGACAAACAGTGCACGGTAGGCAGTTTTTCAAAATGGGTCCCAAAGTGGGCAAAATTCAATATAACACATCACTACAATGATATAATTACTGCATGTAAGCATCTTACTGTGTGTGTGGCTCTGACCTGTGAGGGTGTCCCTGTACAGCTGGATGAAGTGGCTGAAAATGTCTTTAGGGAAGCTTTTCTCTTCAGGCAAGCACTGCAGCAGCACCACCACCTCCACCTGGCCCACAGCGTGCATCCCCTTTGTCGTCACGCACCAGCACTTCCTGTTAACATCTGGCACACAATCAAGGCACAACCTCAGGGGACTACAAGGACAGTTTCTTCTTCTTCTTCTACTTTTTTTTGGGAATCAACTGAAATCACAGTTAGTCATCCTTTTGTGGTCCAAAATAATGACAATGTGTTTTTAAATGTGTCATTAATAGCTTTTTATTAATAAAAAGAAAACAAAAGGGGCCTTTAGGGAAATATCAGGAGTCCTTCTTTTCATCTAAGCTGACTGGAGGGATGTCTCTGTGTTTTGTTTGACTGACAGCAGTTGGCAGAGTGATGGTATTACACCGTAGGGAACGAGAGACAAGTAAACAAATAGCAGCCAGTGTAGCCTACCAAAGGAGAATGCAGAACAGGTGATTTACAGAGCAAGCATGCATGCAGTAGCAGACCAAAACTTTCAATTTTATTTTAGCTGATCTTATGAATAGAATATGAATTTCAAAATAGATAAGTACAGTGTAGGAATGTGGATGTATGATCTATAAAAAGGTATAAAAGTGAAGCTGTTTATTTGAATTTTTAAATTAGCTAATTTTCTTAATATCCAAAGCTGCATGAATGTATTTGCAGGATCACAGCAGCCCTGTACTTAATTGGAACTGCACAATATGAAGCCAATGTGTGGTTTTCTATGCATTTTATCAAGCAGGATGGAAATTTAAAAATAAATAAACATACAGTTGACCAGCTTGACCATAGCAAGTAGGTTGGCATTGAGGACAAACACCAGCGGCTTGGGCCTCCCACTCTCCAACTCCTGAATAAGCAACATCTCAGAGGGCTGCTCCTCCACAGTGTAATCTGAGGGGGAAAAAAACATAGAAAGCTATTAAACTGTGGACCAGCCCAGCTAAACCATTATATTGGTATCCTCTACAACTGCTGCATATTTTCTGTCATTGTACTTTTATCTATTGTAGCCAAATGAATGAGCTAGCTTTATTTAAGATTTGTATTTAAAAATAAAGTATTAATTGCCATTTTCTAAGCCTAGTCCTAAATAAGATGCAAGGACAGATAGCTTTAATTAATGCTGTTATTTTTGAAACGCCCCTGTTTAATCAGGCAAGACGGGGGGGGGGGCAGATTATCATTTACAGTAACAGCATGAGGGACTAGTCATGACTTTTAAGTAGGGAGAATCAAAACTTAAATACGCTATATGCATGCCTGGCATTACCACAGACTTGTGATGATGTGCTTTAACAGACCTGTGATGTGCGGGGTTAAGTGCTATGCTTAATAACACTTTAATGGTGGTCTATCTGAATTGATTATCTTCCTGTCACAGGTTTTATTTTGTAGGTCGTACCCAAGTGCACCTGCTAATTCCACTTACACTGAGCTATTAGTACAACAGTAGGATGATGTTGAATATGATGGATTTTATTACCCAGGAGAAATTATAACCGACCAATGTCACATGGACAGCAGCATATAAATCTATGGGATTATTTTTGCACCAGCCTGATGTTGGTGGTGTGTGATTTTATCAGGTACCATCAAAAAAAACAATGTGCTCTTTAAATTACAGGCTGCAAATGCAATAAAAACACCCAGCAGGAACTGCTAATTAAACTTTTATTCAGCGCATGCAAGCTTGAGAGTATTCATTTAGGCTGCTCAGCATTATTCTGTAATTGCTGCTGTCACTTTAGCTTGTTCTTCCTTTTGTCATTATCAAATTGACACCTCATGTTCCCTTTTGTTTGTGCCTCTCCTCCTATCCTATACCAGCATGAACAAAGAATCCACAAAATACATCTGCTAAATCTTTGACGTTCACCCCCAAATTGGGTGAAACCTGTCTTACCTCCTTTGACTCCTGTGGAGGTGAGGATCGGTGGCAGACCCTCCAGGGGGATGAGGTTGGCAGAGCTGCTCACTAAAGCTGTAGTGCCCCAGCCGTAAGGACCACAGGCCTCCTAGAGGAAGAGGGAGGCAGAGGAGTGGGTCTACTTTTTTGTCAAATCTATCTCTTACAAACTATCTGACATAAAGAAACCCCTAAAGACAACGCTGAGATTCTGGATTCATTCTCACAAATATGTTCTGTCTTATGTTTTGGGTGATCCTACATTAATATTAGTTCCATGTGGCCGCGAGGCTCTCCTGATCTGTGGTGAACCCACAGGACTTTTAACCGGCCCGCCCAGCGCTCGTCTCATCAGCGGTGAGAACGCAGGCCCTCTGACTGGTGTGGTTGGAGCAGACTCTGACTGCTTATTGAGGATTTCATCTGCGAACCACACCCTCCTTTTCCCCCTTGGAGGTGTCCCTGAGGAGAAGATGTAAGAATTACTTGTTCACATAAAAAAATTTTTTTAAAAAACAACTCTTTCTTTCTCTTTCTCTCTCTCAACTTTAACAAAAAACTCACTTTTGATGAGGGTTGAATGGCAGGAAATGCAGACTCGTCCCTCTTTGCCATCCAGATGTGTGAGTCTAAACTTCAGATTGGAGCAAAGTGCACAAAAAACCTGATGATACAAACAAGCACACACCACATAAGGAGAGACAGATGTTATCAAGTCACCTGAGAAGATTTATTTTAAATGCTGCACAACATATAAACTTTAAATGCCCCCACCTTCCCACAAGCACGACAGTGGTGCCTCCTCTTAGTAAATGTAAACTTGACCCCACACTTCATGCAGACCTGTGCCTGGGCATCAGGAACCCACACTGGAGCGACCTCCCCGAGGACAGCGCCTCGATCCTTGGACAAGATGCCAACAGGACTCAAATCGGACTCATTGTCAGGATCCACAGGGGATGCTGCACAGTCCCCAATCGCTCCCTCCTCACTGGCTGCCTGGGCCTTGCTGCTGTCTGTCTCATCTCCTCCATTAGATCTGATCATGTTAAACTGGCTCTGGAGCTCCCTGCCATTTGCCTCCTCATGTGAGACAGAAGAGGATGCTGCAGTCGCCTCCGAGCTGCAGGGCTGCTCCTCCAGCTCCTTCTCCTCGATCACAGAGTCCTCCTTTGATGGGAGGACTTGGGGTTTCTTCTCCTCTGCCATCACCTCCACCTCCTCCTCCTCCTCCTCCTCATCCTCCTCCTCCTCGGGCCATGCAGCCTCTGCGGGACTCAGCACCAGGGGGCTGGGAGACTCCCTGAAACAACTTTCACCCCATGTGGAGATGGCGGTCACAGTGCAGCTGCCCTCCTCCAGCTGGGAGGGTGAAGCAGTTTTGGCAGGATGTTCAGATGGTTTCTGCTCACATGGCCCAAAGCTGCTTCTGACGGATGCATCCGAAGAGGTCTTAGATGGAGATTCTGGTCGAATTTGGCCACAGCCCAGTCCTGGTTTTGACACGTCCCCATCTTTGAGCACCAGCAGGCAGGGTCTGTTCAGCCAGTGGTGCTTGGTGTCCTGGAGAGACGGATTGTCTCCTTCATCTGTTGATGATATGATGATATCATAAACACACATACTCACTCTCTTTCTGTCATGCACACACTTGCACACACAATGCATGCATGCTCATTAATAATGACTCCTTAGGTGTAAAAGTGTTCACATGTGCTAAGTGGTCATTCAGCAGCATGAGATAATTCATTTGATGACCCTGAACGAACCTCACAGCTTTCAATCATCACTAAAGGCAGCTTTGACACTCAGGTGCCCTTGAGAGGAGCTGATCACAGAAGAAGAAGAAGAGGAGGAGGTTTGTTGTGCACTAAATATTGATGTATAACCAGTTGGTTGCTGGTTCTCTTGAGAACAAAAAGTTCAATAGAGGTCTTGTGTTTAATTGGCTCTGCTGATCTACAGATGTTTTGCTCACACTAAAACCTCTGTGTATTGGCTCTTTTGTTGTGTGACTTTGGTGAGGGACCAAAGACAAACGAACAAATGCGCACGGTCATAAAAAAATGATTTGCACATTCGAGTTTCTGATCCAAGTTTTCCAGTGAACACCTGAACGTGCACATCATGTTCAAACGAGCACACTGACTGCGCGTTTCAATGTAAATATGGCCAATATGAGCTTGAGATTCTCACATAAAAGGTAATCATGTTCTCTGCTTACAGCCAATTACTGTATCAGCATCCTTCCCTCGCATGTCGGTCACGTAATAACCATTAGTGTAACGGTAACGCGCAATGTAACGCGAGTTAATGTGTCCGTGGCTGCTGTTTCATTGAGCTGTAACACCCAGTGATTCATGAACAGTTATGACTCAGGACCGGATGAGTAAGAGGATTTAAGCACTGGAAATCATACAGTGGGCGCTGCAACCTCACAGGCTGTGACTGTTTTGCTGCACTGTGTGATTTGTGGTTTGGCACCAAAATGCAAAAACAAAATTTGATGGAAATGATCTAATCTAGTTAATTAATTTCTCGGGTTAAACTGCATTGCAGCTCCTTTACAGAAGCCATAAAAAAAAAAGAAAAAGAAAAGAAAGGCGGGCGGTGCTGCTCCCGCTGCTCCCGCTGCGGGCTGCAGAGTGAAGATTCCCCCGAAACGGGGCTCCACCGATCCGGCTGGATGGAGCGATCGCTTCCCGGGACAGTGACGCATTCAACACACGTGCAAATGTTTAAATCCGCTCGCAGGCACCGAGGCCGGCGGCAATGCGACACTCACCCCGCATCCCGGTGACATCAGATCCAACAGGACATTTCACCGAGGTGATATTTATTGAGGAGTTTGCGGACAGCGCGTGTATGTACGCAGGCAGTCCTCACACGGGAATGTGACACACACACACACGCACACACACATGCGTTTCAGATGATGCGGACTATGCGCGCAGCCAAATGCTGTATCAGCGGTTTTCAGTGACAAACACAGACGCGCAGTATTCACCATCTGTAACGCAATGAATGGAGAGTAAAGCATCCACACCCCATTGAAATCAATGCGTTTCTTACCCTCAGTTATTGCTCCCAGAAGGCTTTCATTCTCGTCATCCCGCGGAGAGAAGAACTTCAGCATTTTATCCTGTTACATTTGAGTGCCGAGGTTTGGAAAACGGGATTCAAGCACCAGTGCCTTGCTCACAAGCGGAGGATGGGATGATTTCGCCTCTCTACCCCCCTTTCTCTGTGATCTCCCTCCTCCCCTGTGTCTCTCTGCAGCTCTTTGAAGAAACTCAAGAGGTGTGCAGAAATGTCCCTCCCCAGTTTGCCTGTCTACACAGCCCGCAGGACAGAGTACAGGCCAACACAAGAGCTAGGATGCCAGATATGAAAAGCCTGCCTGCATGCACACCCTGTCATTTCACAGAAAATATCAGCATCCCTGAATTAGGAGATCATTTGCATGCAAAATTATATAGAAAAATGTTCAGTATTTATAAAATCTTGCCAATGACCACAGCACCATCTAAAAAATGTTAATCACCTTTATTTTGTTTCATAAACAAAAAGTCTTAAGACTTGATTTAATGACCACTGTAATCCTGACCATGACTGACAATGTGGTGAAGGGATTTAACCGTTTACCAGAGGGGAGTATCATTATTATTATTTTTTTAATAAGTGCACAAGCCAGTCTGACTCGGACATCCAGGGGCCATCGTAAAGTAGAAAAGTCTCTGGTTTGTAGGGATAGTGTCTGATATGTCTGGATGACTAGACTTAAAAACACTGGAGAGGGTTTCTCGTTTCATTGCAGTCCAGTCCGTGCGCACATGAACTTCATGTGTGTCAGTTTGCCTCGTTCTTTGACGCTTCGTCGAAGTTCTCAACCAGATCTGCAGAGCAAAACATTGTGGATTATTACATGGGAAGAAAACAGTTTTGCATGAGACAGTATTTACTTTATTACTCTCCAAAAATATCAAATGCAGCGGAATTAATTGGAAAATTTGCTCTTTTTTTTCTTTTTTCTTTTTAAAGAAGATAAAATCCTGCATGAGAATTTGTTGAAGAGCATGAAGACATTTAACTGTCTGACTTTTATACATGTAATGGTCCATACCTGGAACATCATCATCCTCTTCCTCAATGTCCTCTGCCTTTGGAGCCTTGCTGTCGAGAGCTGAGATGAAATGCACAAATTAAAAAACATATTATAGCAATAATCAGAACAAATCCCATGAAAAGAGCAAACTTAAAATGAATCCTACTAACAAAGTTCGATATATCTTATTCCTCTGTGAGCTCCATTGTTTTCCAGAAAGCATTAAAAACAGTGAACCACACGTGCACTGGGTGACATGTTGCTTTAGCACAAACATGGGCAGTGTAGTTTATTTTAAGTCAATCCACACGCACTGTGCTGCTTCTGTATGTTCTTATTAGAGCACCGAATGTACTGACTGATAACACACTCTGTGTTGGTAAGAAAGAACTCCTCGCCCTCCTCTTTTACAGTGGCTGTGAAATGTCACAGGTCTAAGAGGTCCAGGCACACCCACCTTGCCGGGGGAACTGTTCTGCCAGTTTGCGCAGGCTGCTGAGGCTGTCCGCTCCCAGCTGACTGAGGATGCCGGGAAGCATCTCTGTCAGCTGCTTGGTCTCAGCGTGGCCCGTGATGGCAAAGGTGTTGGCGGACAGCGATGCCTGAACTTTGGGGTTGTTGAAGTGGATCACAGTCCCGTCATCCTTTATCATGTTCACCTGAGAGAAGACCACTCGGTTTTTAGTTACAGCTAAATGTGCCATAATCATCTGCACAAACAGATGAATGTGGAAAAAGCTGACAGAGTTACCATACCAATTTACCTCCTCAATTCCAGCAATGTTGTTCACAGCCAACTTCTTTAATGAACTCTGAAGCTTTTTGTCATCAGCTGTTGCAGTTCTGTGTACCACCTTCTTCTTCCTGCGAGCAGATCCCTAAAACCAAAGACGACATGATGTCCTAAATGACAGCAACTCAAAACCAACTATGACTTAAGAGCGACAGCATTAGGAGAAAAAGCAAAAGGCTTTCAAATTAATATGAATTAAACATGTGATTGTGACAGTCAGGAAGATTTTTTAGGCTGATATGGATAAAGATATTTGAGAGTTCTGTGATCTCCTCCATAGTCGACGGACAATTAAGATGCGCTGTATAAGCAGTAGTCTTTATCATCTCGTCTTGTTTTTCTTGCACTTCCTGTCTTTGTTGTTAAACATCTGAGATGAGCCATGATATCCATTCCTAAGGAATCTGTATTACTGTGCATGCTTCACAAGAAAAGGAACACTGACACATCTGCTGATTACAAATAAATGTATATTTTAAAAGAAACAGTGTCCAATATGTGTATTGTAAAACTGTAAAAAATAAAAAGGTGCCAATGGTGTCTCATGGACAAACAACATTTTTGGCATTCTGCATCACAGTTTCTTGTCCTGTCTTATCAGGTGATATACTGTATATACCTAGAGCAGTAACAAACTTATTTAAGCTGATCGGCCCAGCAGAATTATTGGTCAAACTCTTTTGTCACTAAATATTTCTTGTTAAATCCTACAGCTGTTTTTAATTTGTATTACAATGTTGAGCGATGACTCTGTGGGCGTCAGGCTCTGCAACTTCTTCGCAACAATGTTTTTGAACTTTTGCACAATTCCTCATGACTACTTTTACATTCCCGCACAAAACTGTACAGCTCTTTCCATTGAAATAACATATTATACATATGTTTTATTGTCAATATTCTATTTATGACTTTAGTACTTCTATCTTCTTTATATTTTTCTACTTACTCTGTTTGTTATGCACCAAAACCAAAGGCAAATTCCTTTAATGTGAAAATTTACTTGCCATTAAACCTGATTCTGATTCAAACAGTCAAATATTATATTTGACTAAACATGAAAGTTAGATATAATCAACTAAAGGGGGAATATAAAGCACATACTGAGACACACTGTATTTATTTTGCTGCATTAAAAATGTATCATCATGCGACCATAACATACTGTATCAGTTTATTTTCATGCATAACTTTTTAGTGTCAGAAAACAGTACAAACACGACGTAACAACAATTTCCCAGAGCACAACATGACATCTTCAAAACCAAAAACTGGAACTAGAAAATATTTTTGCTTGAAAAATGACATATTAACTTATCAACTATTTGTTTCTGCTCTATATAATTTGATTGCAATCTCAAATATTCAGTGTCTAAATATTATTATCATTTTAATATGTTTGGATTTCAGCTCTAATCATCTGAAAGTGACACACACTGTAACCCTTGAAAAACACAAACACCAGACATCTATGACAACATGTATTGTAAGTTTTGCTTTTGCACAAATAACATTAAATGTACTAAATCATATACAGGTACAGTGAACCACCTCACCTTCCCAATCAAAACAATAGACCACTTCCTGGCTGACAGCTTACCTTTCCTCCTATCCGGACCTGGGCTTGAAGTTTTGCAAGTTTTTCTTGATTCATGTTCTCGCCTACAATGTGAGAAAAATGCATAAAAACACATGAATATTTTGTGTAGTTTAGCTGAAGAGCTAGCACGCTGTGAGCTGCACAGCATGAGCCATGTAAGAGACACAACGAGTCCATTTATCAAAGACTTAGCTGACAACAAATACAGTGACAGAAAAATGTGTTTTATCGACAAGGCAAAGCGACAAACGGAGATTAAACAGACAGAGAAATGAGATCACGCTGATGCAATAATAACTGAAGCTAGCTTCAAGTTGTCAGCTGTCTGGTTCGCAGCTGCAGACATGAAAACACAACACAGGGCCTCCAGACTCAACACACACACACAGCGTGACACCGACAACCACACACTCCGCAAACACCGCACACTCCCTCACGCAAATCAACACGTATCATCCCAAACCTGCTCAAATATCCACAGAGACATGCGGTACTGAAAGATGGAGGTTATGAGGAAGAGATTACGTCACATACCATACGGATTTTTTTTTCTTCTTCTTCGTTTCCGATCAGCTGGAGGTGATTTGTGCGCCGTGCTGCCACCCACAGGACACTTTAGGAATGACACCAACAAACGCTGCTGCAGTGTTACAGTTTTTCCTCATTTCTCATTCTTGGATAGATTTTTCCACCCAAACAACGTTTGAAATTAATTAATTAATGAATTAATAATACATGATTCATGTTTTGGCACAAGTGTGCATAGGAGTTGCAATAGAGAGATGAAGGACTCCTCGATACAATGTATAAAATTTGGCCTAATAACATGTCACACAGGTTAATAATAACTTTATTTATATAGCACATAATAAATAGCATATAAGAAATGATAGAAGGACAATTAATATACATAGAAAATGAATAGATGAAAAGATAAAAAAATTTAAAATAAAGTGAAGAAATAAAAAATAAAATAAAAATAAATAAAAATAGATAAAAATAAAAATAGACGACATCACAAAAAGGCAAGTCTGTAAAAATGAGTTTTAGGAAGTGATTTAAAAGAATTCACTGATTCAGCGAGCCTTATCTAGAAAATATAAAGTAAACACCTGTCACTTTACTATGTCTGCAAAAATGCTATCTAAGACTAAGACTACTAATATAGTACCAGGACTGATACTCTGTGTAATACGCCTGCAACAAAACAAAAAGAAGAGCGAAGTATGTGTTGGAGGGTTAGGGTTAGGGTTAGGGTCTTATTTCTGTAGATAATGTCCCTTCTTCCTATGCTCTCTGTCTTTATGCTGTATTAACGTGCTAACCTGCATATGACAAGATTGATGCATGTTCATGTGAATGTATCAATACACTTGTCATGACATGACGGTGCCTCAATTCTGAAGAAGCTGTCCTCTCTGGCTCGTCTACAGTATATGCCCTCAGAATAGTGCCACAACTACTTTACGTCAGTGAATTATCATACTCAATGCATCTACAGTATAAGGTTTTTGCCAATAGGTCATTAGTCTACAAACAAGGTAATATGTCTACGCTTAATAATCTAACATTGTTTTGTTTTAATCTGTTGTGTCTATGAAGTGAGACAGCCCCATCCTCTGACCTCTGTTACCGTCGCAATCAGAATGGCGCCTGCTTTCCTAAACACAAACATACAGCTGCATTGTATCCCAAAGAGAAGATGTCAGTGTCCCCATAACAAACTAAGATTAAAACAAACAAACAAAAAAAAATCTCAAATCAAGACATATGCTTGACCCTGTGTAACCTCCATATGTAGCATGCTAGAATAGAAAAGTCCCTCACAATAAGTGAGGTACAATTTGTTTCTTATTGAACTACTGCAGGTTTTTTTCATTGCTTCTGGGTTTTGCTTTATTTCTGGCATGGATGTCATTTTCCGTTCACTGTATATGACTTTATATGAAGGATCGAAGGTGACTCTTCAGTTTATAGTACATGTAACACATTGTTACACAAATAAAGGTACTATACTTACATACCTTCGAATCTAAAAAGTAGAGAAAAACAGAGATTTGTATATTAAAAAACATTTCCAGGATTGACTGCCATGGTGAAAAAACACTGAAACATTTTGACCAGTCACATGAAGACAAAACAACTTTTCATTTTGGTGGCACTGGCCAATTTATTGACTCAATAACTGGGTTATGAAGCATGAACTCAATGTTTTGGGCGAGTTATTATCTTTGCAGATATACAATAGAGCTGTAACATTCACTGAAACAGTTGTGACAACTGCACTTACAAACTGAATGAGGAAAACTATAACTGATAATGCATCTAAAAGCTTCCCTTTGAGCATGAAATACTTACCTACGGTAGACTTAAAAGGCGTCTGTAAAACATAAATATTTTTCCCATAACACAAAGATTAAACGAAACTTTCATGCTAAAAGATTTTATGGAGAAAAAGGCATGAAAAATTCCAAAGAAATGTTTCAAACCACTCCTGCAGCATTTTATTCCAATCATATATGGAGCCATTTAAGTGTATAATTATTATCAATAAACTGATACATTTTTAAAAAACTGTACATTGATTAATCAATTATGCATTTTAAAACTAAAGAAAATAATGTAGACTAGATCACAAGTGAGTTATTCTCTTTCTTCACTCTGCCTTTAATAAAACGCAGATTTTAACGTGGAATTAAAAACTAAAATTAGTGTTTTTATTAAGTTTACTTTTTATTCATTTATGTGCCTGCTAATACCTCACAGTTTATTGGCTCTCCACTTGACAGTTGTCATTTTGTGATCACTTTACTGTGAGTGAATGACGGCTTTTAAAGATGTGTAAGCAGTTAAAGTAATTAAACCCTCTGAGCAGCAGCAGGAGCTGTGATTAGCAAGAGTTCTGCCAACACATAACAGCTGGTCTGTTCTACTTTGTTTCATGATGTGCAGTTCAACTTCAAATTTATTAATCAACTCATATTACCTTTATAAAATGTATCGTGATTGATTAATTGTAATTAATATAATTGATTGGAATGGGGTAATTATAAATGATTATAACTGAACAATGAAAAAGTCTAATTATCCCTGTGGCACGCTCTAGACTCCATACAGACAAAGACATACAAACCTTCTCCTTAAAAGAAGGACTCACTCATTAGTATTCTAGCAGCTCTATGATACTTTTGATTTGTTTTTTCACCTTTGTTACACAGTTCAGCCTAAAGAAAAGTTAAACGAGAGAGACCACATGTAACAAAAGCATTTGTGCAGAACATTACATTTACAGTAATTACCTCGATAGACATGTAAGGTCAAAAGTATATGTTCTATAGTGTGTTTCTGACCGGGGCTACGTAACAATAACAAAATAAGACAAAGGCAATCAAACACGTTCAGTAAAAATGCTTAGATGATGTTATAAGGGCACAAGCTTATAGAAAAAGTGCAATAAAAGAATGACAACTTTGATTACAATATTTTCTGAGCGCTGTGAACATTTTAGACAGATTTTGAGGCATAAAACAGAGCTGAAAGAAGTTAATCTCACATTATACAATAGACCACAATGCTGCCAGTTTATGGTGATTATTTTACAACTCCAAAAAGAACATGAAGACGAACATTTTAGCTTAATTCAGAGTCCAAATGAGTGTCTTGTGATGGGTCCAGTAACTTCTCTATTCCAGCAAAGTTCTTCACAGCTTCTTCCTCTTTTTCTCACAGGTGATAAAAACACTGTGACCAGGGTTCAGGTGATGGATTTGATCGCAGTGTCAGACAGAGGTAATCTACCGAGGCAGCGGCAGTCAGATGGGCCAACACCCGAGTTGCTGGTCTCCACTGAGCTGCGGAGCATACTGCGCTGCCAGCGGTTTAGGTGAGGAGACTTTGGGCTCCAGCAGCTGTGGAACAACAGGAACATTTTCCTCAGAACAGCCTTCCTCAGCAGGATGTAAACCCAGGGGTCCAGGATCTGGTTCCACGTGGCCATACGTACCACCATCAGAAGACTGAAAGACGCAGGCTCGTTCTTGACTCTGGTGCTCAGCAAGATGACATGGATCTGGTGGAGTGAAATAACTATTTCAATTCAAATTTGGTTTGAAGGGGGGTATGTGATCAATAAATATCTTAATACCAGGACTGCTTTGATTTCACAAGAACAGACCACCACTGTGACTCTTGTTGACAGATGTTAACTATTGTTCAGAACCTGAGGCGCTCACTTAGCCACCTGGGGACTGGGCCAGGAATAGTTTGTTCATCGAGAACACACAAGCAAATGACCTGTTGTATGGATGCAATAGAAGCAGGAGCACTGTTTTGATTGTGTTTTGGATTTTAGGCCAGGCAGGGTCATTTAAGTTGTTTCATTTAGTTAGCGATATATTTTTGTCTGGTTACGTCCATACTCATTTATTTGATCTGAGCAGTACGGACAGGCTCTCTTCCTTTGTAGTTTTCCTCTGATAGTTTTATGAAATTTCTGAGTAATAAATACCTTTATGTTACCAAATCCACGTTGCTTCCCTTTCTGCTAGAGAGCTGGGTCATAACATAAATTGGATCTGTACCTGAGGCCTCTCTCACCAAAACAAGAACCAAAACAAGAACCACAGAGATTATCTGGGTTCAATAAAATATGCAAATGATTTACCAGAATTATACTTTCCATTCATTCAGCACAAAAGAGTCTGTAAAGCAGTAATTATGTTTTCCAACCGAAGGCTGATGGTCTTTGCTAAGCGTTTTCTCATGAGTGGCACATTCATTATCCTTTGTATCATGCACAGTGATTCAACACACCTGTATTTGCATTATATTTGTAAACTCATAAATAAATAGTTACTGTCTAACTGAAAAAATACTATTTGCTGTGATCCAGTCGCAGTAAGAAAAAATAAATCATAATAATCAGCACTGTTTTCAATAACTCAGTAACAGTGTTTTTGCTTTTTTTTAAAAAAATACCCCTGCAATCACACGCAGTGGTGTTCCCTCAACAAACGTGCCAAGCTTTTGTTTTTATTGGACCTTCATTATGGTCAAACTCACTGCAAACTTTTCCTCACAGAAACTGTTTTTCCTTCTATGGCACCATGTTTGGTACAAAGTGGCCATCAAACAAAAACAGCAGCAGGAAAAAAGTTTCAGCATAATTCTTTCATCATATTGCCAAGAATTGCAGACAACCGTAAAACTATTTGAGATGATATGATCAGTGTTTCGGCCCTATAGCTGCAGTTGCGTGAACTGAGGTGATGGTGTAGTAGATCACAGTGTGTAGGTTCTTCGTGTCATCAATGCATGGTTGTGTACTTCAGCAGAAAAAGGATGAGTAGGATGGACAGGGTGAAAATGAAAAAGCAGCAGTGTGAAAAACTTAAAAAGAGTTATCTTTTTCTGAGTCATCTTTTCATCACACATAAACGGATAATAGAGCCTGTCAGGTTTCTGCCTCATTTCAAACCCCATTATACTGTCTCTTGACACTCACTTTGTACTTATCAGTGTTTAAAATCCATGAAAGACAGATTCGCAAATAGGAGATGTGGTTGGAAGATCATAAAATCAATTCTTTAAATCATATAGCTGAGTTTAAGGTCTACTGCGGAGAATTTCTTACCAGTAATGGGCCCCAGCACACGCAGGACACCAACATGATAACCAGCAGTTGGCAGATCATCTCTATGTGGTAGGATGTTCCTCTGCAGTGATGCTTGCGGCGCAGTCTGGCCTGCAGCAGTGCGCAGCTTGTCAGTGTATTGCACACTATGGAGAGCAGTAGGGCCAGCAGCCCCAGCATAGAGAAAAGCAGAGGCAGGAGCACATCCAGCCAGTCTTTGGGTTCCTCCATATGGAAGAAGCACCAGCTCCTGGAGCTCTGAACCTTGTAGGGCCTCCACAGCAGCAGTGGGAACACTGCCACCAGGGCAGCAAGCAGCCAGGTGAGTCCCAGCAGCCTTTTCATGTGATGGGAAGCAATTGCCGTGGAGTGGAAAATAGGCCTGGTGACGCCAATGCAGCGCTCAACCGCCATGGCACTCCCCAGGAACAAGGGGCTCAGGCCAAAGAACACCATGCACGCACCGAAGATGCTGCACACGATACGGTGAGGGTCAAACATCTCCCATTTCATGTGTGAGCTGTAGACAAAAAGCACAAGGGAGCCGTTGATGAGGTGACCCAGCAGGTCTGTGACCACCAAGCTGCTGGCAAACAGCAGGAAGGACGCCTTGGACTTGATCCGGATGCGGTTGTAGGATTTGACGAGGATGAAGAGGGCGAGGCTGTTGGAAAAGATGCCTACGGTCATGGAGATAATGGAGGCGGTGACAGACAGTTCTTTCTGGGTGCAGGTGTTGTTGCTTGGTCTGACCTCTGACCTGCAACCTGTCTCAGAGCTCCCATTGTATGACATGGTTGAAGTGAAATCTGAAGAAGAGGATAAACAGTGGATGGGATGTATGATTCATTTGCTCCAACATAGTTGGAATAAAAACCTCAGGCTAGAAAGTTGCTTTTATAAATTTAGTCTGAGGAGAGATTTAATTAAAAACGTTCAACCAGCACCCTTAAAAATAAAGTATTTAAAGTATTTTACTATACAGCTCACATGGAGTTTTGTTTGTGACTTTGGGTACGCTTCCTTTGTAGCAGGATGACTATACTGTACCAGCGATGATGATGCATAATTCATATTCACATGTTTGAACATACAACTGAAGTGCAGTGAACGCAACTTTCATCAGAAAATTAATCAATAAAAAATAGAAAATAAAATGAAATACTATCTTGATCAGAAATGTTCGACATTGTCACAGACAGAGAAACAATAACTTTTGTTAATGTTCGCAAAATCTGGCACAGCTCCTTACCTCAGGTTTGGTCTTCTCTCACACAACTCGCCATAAGTCGACAGCCTCTTCACTCTCTTTAAAGTCTTTTATGGTAGTCAATAAAACAAATCGGCAGTAAATGCCATCGAAACTGCTCTCCTCAGTCCTCCTCCTGTTGAGGCAGCGATGTGTGCAGCTTGTTCCGTCTGCGCCCCGCGATGTGTAAAGTCAGTGGAGGCGGACGAGCTTCAGTCTGCGAAGTATCAAACTCAAACCCACCTCAGAGGCTGCACACATATGTGTCATTCTGCAAAAATCTGCATAAGTCTGCTCTTTTGTTTTAGTGTCGACACTAAACAAAAAGGGAGCGCTGACAAACTGTTTCCAAAATACGCATGGCATTGATACTTGTAATTACGCATCACTGCTACTTTAAAGTTTCCATGTCTGTGGATCATTTTCTGTGGGGAGGCACATTTATGTATCTTTGCACTGGTATATATATTATTTTCTGTTAACATACTTATTTTTTGAGGCTCTCCATCAATTCACGTGTCATTGGAAAATATACTATATTAGTTTTACATCACTCTGTTGTTGGAACATCCTGCTGCTTGTGGTTGGCAGCAACTTCCCATCATGTCCTCGAGGCTGTGTTTGCAAAGGCATGAAATCACCTGCTGGTGACTGAAGTAAACATTAGGAGACACACCATAAAAAAATCACATAAAGCATATGAAACAAGAAAAGGGGAAAATATGTAAAATATATATATATATATATATATATAAGTGTTATTGCTTTGCTAAAGTTCCTTCTTTTTTATTTTTATCACCTGAATATTTGATTTTGTAACAATCTTTTAGAAAAACAGTGGACGAAAATATCATCCATCCAACCTAAAGTCACTTCAACATTCATTATGCTAAAGTTTTGATATTAAATTATCACCAGACTAAGTAATTAAAAAAAAAATTCTGAGGATCTAACAATGCAATGCTATAATGTGTTATGAAGAACATATCTGAGCCAGACTTGGCTTGGACTGGACAGAGTGCTGTGATGTGGTTCAAAGCATTATCCTCAGTCAACTTATCAGTCACACCTTTTGTGTTTTCTGATGGATACAGTTGTCCACTAAATCCAATATTGTGCTTAAATAAAATGATGGAGACCACCATGATTCATTTTAATAAAAGTTGCTGGTAGAAAACCAGAAAAATGAAGCATGATGGTCCATTTGTCCATTTGTTGTTGATGGTTTTTTCCGGTGGTTATGTGACATAATTAATCTGACATAATTCCATTTAAATCTATACAGGCTTTTTAACCTGACTGCTCCAGTTAAATCAGAAGTCTCTTTTCCCAGGGAGATCTGAATAATAAATTAGACCTGAACTCAAACATCACTGAACATTTCACAGATGATAAAAAATAAATCAAAGTGTTCCAAAAAAGAGAAACGGCCAGGGACCAAACAAAAGACTCTTTAAACTAGATGATGCTTCTTGAGTGTAGCTCAGCAGTGAGCAAATTATTGACTTTTGTGAGAGCTGGCAATTTAAGACAGATTAGAGAGGAGCACACATAATTGTGAAGCAGATAACGAGTCAGACCACCTGAGCAGAGCAAATACAGCAATTTAGAGATTCCTGTCCATTATTAGTCATTACAAGAGAGGGAATCTTATGTAAGCCTCATTCTTGAGGTTTTGTTCCATCAAAACTTATCTAAGATAATAAACTTATCTAACTCAATGAAAGGAAGGAAAGGGTTGAGCAGATGGTTAATGGAGCCGACTCGGATGTTCTAGTTTGGGGGCTTTGGTCCATTCCAGCATCCACATGTCGTTGCTGTTAAAAGAAACTTGGTCATTTAAAATGTTTTCAATAATTTATTATTCTTACAAGAATACTTCACCAATTTACCAGTACACTCTTATGATATTGTGTCGTGACGGACAGTTAAAAATCAAAATTGATGCAGAATCTTAGATATTATCTTTTTTTATTGCACGCGTTCTTCTTCCTTGTCAAAACCCCGACATTACCTACAATGCAACTTAACCACTGACATCTTGGGCAGAGATTTGGATGTGTTGTACTAGTGGTGGATAATGTAGCCTCAAGCTGCTAGCCTCAAACAGTGATGAGGAGTGGTCTACAAACATCTGGCAAGGTCACTTCTTCCACAATCGACGCAGACTGAAATTACGTCACTTGAGGCAGTATGTCAGAGCCACGAAATGTTTTATGCAACGTATGCAGTATAGTCCCCAACATCTGTAGTCAGACATTTATGTGTAAAATCCCCTTTGAAGCTTAAAACCCATTGGATCGTCTGAAAAAACAAAAACATGGCTGTCTCTCTTAGTAGAACTTGACATTTTGGAGATACACAACAGTGACAATTGTGCAGGTTGCTGATAAGCTGATAACTAACTTGTCTTTGGAAACCTTGATATCCCTTTTTCCTTTAGAAGGCTCAAATATAATATTTATCCAAACAATATTCTGAGCTCCATCTCAACTTTGCACTTCATTCTTCCCTCCGTGTTTCATCTTCCCCCAGCTCGGTGTGAAGCAGATGATCTCCAGTGGGTATGTAATTAGTGTTTTTTATTGGCTGCACACATTGTCCACTCCATAGCTCTCCTGAAATTGTTTTTTGGAAAGTTTCATTTGTGCTACAAACTCACTTTAATTCTGAAGAGTCTTTCTTCCGACAAAACATGATCATCTGTTTGTGATAGTTGTTAACACAAGTACTTGGTTATAGCACTTCCTTGGCTATGGAGAGAACTTGCTATCTAGGCAGGATATGTCTAAATGATATTTTGCCTGAGAATGGAGGAAGTTTGAGCTTTTAGACGATGATTGTGTGATTACTTTGACAAGGAAGCCAAGTCGCCATGCCTAATTGCTCACAAGGAGCAAATGTTGGAGGGGACAAAAAGTTGTTGGCAAGTAGCAGAGAGAATTAACTATTTATTTCTTTAAGTTCCTAAGAGAATTCAGACCCACTAAGCTTACCATGTCAGCATATTGATTGATGTTGTCTCCTGACGTCAGACCAGTGCCTGGAACACTTTAACAGAACAGTTCCTGAGTATCCACCATGGTGCCAGGCAACCGAGGCAGACAACCTTTAGGTCACAGCTAAAAGCAAATATGACTCCATCCAGAACTTCAAATTTCTCATCATCTTTCTAGCAATAATTATCATTAGGAAACTGTTCCTGAAGTAGTTTTACACACAGTCTCTTTTCTTCTTTTCTGTTTCAACTCACTGCTGCTGTGTATTAATGTAATTTTACAGCACTGCGAACAATAATTGACCTGGGGTTAATAACTAACTGGGTGGTATTTCCTTTACATAAAAGTTAAATTGAAGTTAAGCTTGATAAAACATAAGAGTCATTTCTGTCCCAACTACTGCAGCACACCCTGAATGTTAATGCTTTATCATGTCTGAAGTTTTGATGAAATGCTGACTTATTTCCATCCTCCAAAACTCAATTTCCTCTATAATTCCCTGCAGAACAGAAGTTGTTTCCTCTTCACTCTAAATTGCTCTTCAGTCTACAGTCAGACAGCGACTAAAAATATGTGACAAGAAGTGGAAATACCCTAATTCATGTGTATATATTATATATTATATATTATATACATGGATACAAAGGAATAATATAGTGTTCCTTTGGAAATGAAATGTGAGTTTAACATATTATGTTGCTAATCTTTGCTCATAAACTTACCAACCAACTAACCAGACCAGGTTTTCTCTGCCAATCCATCCATCCATCCATCCATCCATTTTCGTTACTCTGTAACTGTTTATCAGGGTTATCAGGAGCCTGTCCCAGCTGACTTAGTTGAGTTGTGAGTTCATCATTGTGAGTACCTGAAGAGAACCCACGCAGATAGAACATGAACAAGAACATGCAAACTTTGCACAGAAAGGCCCCAATTCTAATGTTGGGATTTAACTTTTATATCCTTTTATACTATTTAGTAGATAAATCAAAAACCCACCATTATCCATCCTTGAAAACAGAATTTTATAACTCAAAAAGTACAAGTAGGCACATCAATTTCTAAAACTGCAGTCAAATAAAACTGCCTTTCTTTCTTTAAATGATATCCCATTGTTTTGAGTGATCGCTCCCAGCATTATTTCCATTTTCAACTGAAGGATAAAATAAAGAAACAAGTATATATTATATAATAAAAAATTTCAACAAACAAAATTAATTTCTGTGCAAAAGAATTCAAAGTGCTTTATTTGTCCCTCAAGGGGCAATTTGAGACAAGTGAGTTTGCAACACAAAAACACACAAAACATTTACTCACGCATAAAAACCTAAGATCTAAAAAATACAAGAAATGAGGTAAAAAAAAAACAATGAAGAAAGTAAATTGAAAGACGCAAACGTTAATTACTGTGGGCAGTCACGAGTGTCTAACACCATGAAGGTACATTATTGATTTTTTTAAATTAATACACCAAGCAAACTGGCACTCTCTTTTACTCAGCTGTTCTCAAGTCTTAAGGCTTCTATTCTTATTCTCCTCATATAGGCAATCTAATATGCATCCTTTAGGGCAACAATTTAAAGTTGCCATAAAGGACATGTGAGGTCTTTGATAATCTTATGCTGTATGCCCTTTTGAAGACTTGTTAAGTATTAAGACATACAAGGAATCTCTGTATTTAGCAAATAATGTCAGAGCCAAGGTTAACGACACCTTGCATTTGTTTCTTAAACCAGCAAATAAAAAATACCTGCAGTAAAACAGGTTTTGTAAAAGTCAATACTCACCCACATACTGCAAAGGATTAACTGCACAATAACATCTGAACTGGCACTAAATCGAAGCTATCACACACAAGAATTTGTAGGTCTGGATGACCTCAACACCTCTGCCATGAATACTTGAAAGACCGCTTAAGTGTTTTGGTGATTTCATAACATTTTTAATAAAAAGTCCATCTCCTTATCACCTCCATATTTTTTTTTATTTCATGCCATTGATTTTGACACACTACTGAGTATGAGAAATATACAGCATACATTTTACAGAATGCCCTACCAGGAGATGATCCAACAGTTTAACTAGATGTAAAAATGTATATAATCTTACGTATGTAGACGGCTACTGAAAGGGCCCAAAAGAAAAAAGTGTCTGTTCTCATTGTGAAAACAGAATATCTTGTCCTCTCACTGTGGTAATAAAAACCTTCTTCCAAGCTTCCTAATGTGGCCAAATAGTCGCTAATTATCAGACAAGGTGACACCTGAGGAAATCTTCTTCCAGGTGACATTACACCTTCAAGTGTGGTGTCATAAGCTCTCCACTGTATGTTGTAATGACCGGCAGCGGATCGGTTGGTGACAAGCACAGGCATGGGAGCACAATCACATTCTTTTGTTAGCTGCATCAAATGGGACTGCTGTAATAGACGGACTGCCTCAGTAGGGTTCAGATGGAGCCTGGAGTAGATTGAGCGAGATGGGAAAATAACCCTTAATGCAGGCTTTTTGCCAGCAGCACTGTCGCTTCCTCCTTCGTCTCTCCATCTAATCACAAAAAACTCTCCTGCGCCAAGATTCAAAGGTAACAAAAGTACTCGTCCTCTGCTCTCACTCACCCTGTCCCCCTCATCATTTCCGTCCTCTGTCTGTCGCCCTGACCAAGTGATGTCTCTAAATTTTGTTGATGTCCTGGGAGGGAGTTGCAAAACATGTCAAAGCTGTTTATCAAGCCAAGAAAGAACATTTGATGAAAGTGGTCAATAAGGAGAAAGAGTAAATCTTTCAGCCAAGTTGAACACACTTTAGCTTCACCTCCATCACTAATTGTTACCCACCACACTTGGTAGCAACTGAATTTATCCGAGAATAACAACTGACAATAGGAGAACAGCTGACAGACATCATGGAAAATAAAGAGCAGGGTTCTGTAATTCTCTGTGTAATTATTGTATAGTCGCACAGAGATTGTGAGGCTGAACCTAAGATCTGACCTTTATGATGGCATGAAGCTTAGATGAAAACTGCAGCTGGGCTGCAATAAAGCCGAGATTTGTGGTGACATCAATTATGTTGTGATTGAGGCAGGTAGGGATTTGTGGCACAATCCTCTGTTAAGAGATTCAGTGAAGGGTTCAGTGTACATCTCACAATAGCTGTACTTGTACTGTCTTATATCTTCTAGGTAAAATAAGATATAATCTTCTCGATTCTAGTCTGCTAAAAGCTTTCTGGTGGTACTGGTTTGTTTCCGAACTGCTAAACCAGCAACATCAGGTCAAGGTTACTCCATTAGTACACTTTTTGTTGCATCAGCTGTCCTTTTATTTATTATCCTGTAGTTGATACCAGTCATATTACAGAAGGATCAGACATCTAAGAGTACAGGCATGCTCGCAGCTCTGTGTGGCTGCACAGTGATGCTTTGAGCTCATTGTATCAATGCTAACATGCTGGTGATGTGTAGTATCTACCATGTTTAGTCCTAGTTTAGCATGTTAGCATCCTAACATTAGCTAATTAGCCACTGAGGTTGAATGTCATTAGTTTTGCATATGATTTGATTTTCATTTCATTTCATTGCTGAGAAAACAAAAGTCAGATCAAGTGAACAAATCCAGTAAGGGGCTAGGCAGAGAATCATTAAACCGTGAGTCAGGCAGTAGATCATGTAGGCAGAATAAATGCAGGAAAGCTAAGCAGATGTACACTAAACAATCTAGTCAAGAGTGAGGTGGATTGCTAGTCTAATCAGGGGAAGGGGTTGCAGGTGAGTGAGTGGGCGGAGATGGCGAGGAGTTGGGAATGGTGTGAAGGAGGTAGCGTCTGGACCTGTAATGACAGAGGTAGTATGTCTGGAAAACACAGAGCAGGTAGGTGCATGAATGCGCAAGATATTGCAGGAGTCATGACACATCTCTTGCAAAATTTGTCTCACATAACACAAAACTTGGTCATAAATCGAGTAAAATTTGACAATCCACTTGATAACAGGGGGAGACATTTAGCTGAAAACCACAAATGTCAACCTTATGGTGGCATTCAAGGACAGTCTAAGGATTGCTAAAGATCCATCATCTGGGGAAACTAAATTTCATGGCATCCTATGCAATAGTTGCTAAAATGTCTCAGGCTGAACCAAAGTGGTGGACTGCCAAACCGGCTAAAAAGTTTCCACATAAATAACCCCTCTAACACTGTTTTCTCCTAACCTTCAACATCTGAAAAGCATTATCTTAAAAACTGACAAAAAAACAACAACATTTTACAATATTGCATCAGTCCTATCACTACATACTTACACAAAGATGAAGTCAGCAGGTAAATATAAAATGTATTAATCAGCTAGCCAGACAGCTGCAGTTTCTCTAATTTAACGTGATCAAAGTACAGCCGTTTGTCTGGGAGCATTTGGGAGCTCTCGGTAGCTTTCAGCTTTCAGTATTTCGGCCTGCAAATGTTACTGTACTTGTAATTTTCCTTTGTTTACCTTTAGGGTTTGAGCTGGGCCTGCAAACTTGATGTAACAATTACATTATTAAGTGGAAACAGAGCACTAAGCAGAATTAGTCAGTTTTCTGCGAGGAGCTCGAACATTAAGTCAGAATGACTGTCAGGTTCAGTGATCAGAGAGAAAACATAATGACCCACAGAAAAACAAACATGATGATCCATCATGAGCTGTGTTTAGTGAGGAGCGTCATGGGAACACTTCATACACTGTTTCCCTGTACTAAAGGGAGTGAAGGCACATTTGATCACTTCACTCAACTTATTGATGAGCAGTAAAAACCTTTCCGACATTTCTGCAGATAGAGCAAATCTGAACAGCATGTTGCAAACAAAGCAACTTTGTGACACCAGATTAAATGAAGAAAGTCTTTCTTATTGATTCTCTACATGCTGGATTTAAGGTGAAAAGTTCATCTTACACTCTTGTACAATTCCTTCAGCTTCACAGACACAAAACATGAATAGAATCAAATCTGTGATTTAATAAATGCATCTGACAAAGATATATTTTACCTTGAATATTAAATAGAACAGTGATGTAACGTTACAGTGTACTATACATGCAACATATTTCACATTGAGCAATGCAGCATCAGGCAAGTATATTTAAATGTGGGCTTTGTTATGGTGACAATACCGTTTTGTTTTGTTTTTATTCCTCCAAAGAAGGCACAATTGAAAGGCAGCCAAAAATAGTTTGTTATTTGTCAAATAATGAAGCCAGTATAAAGTTTCCAGCTCGTTTCAGAGTTTTTGATAATGAAAATATCAATGGATATGCAAAAGACTAAATAACAACACATGTGTAGAATGTGATATAAATTAAAAACTGAAACTAATTTAGTTAAAGAATTAAGGCGCTGACATTTATGTAATGGAAACAAGGCAAACAAGTGCCTTACTGCAGTGATCTGCAACAAACCAAATGGGTTGTTCAGCTGAATTCAATTCAGCAAATCTTTATCGTCCCTGGAGGGCAATTCTGGCGCGACATAAAAAATGTATTGTGTACAGCAATGACAGCAAAGACACTACAAATAATAGTGGAATGAATAAAATTGTACAAGTGGTGGAATGTACAACGTGCAACAATAAAAGGGGGGGCGATATTTTATGCTTAATGGCAGCAGTTACCTCAGAGATGAAGGAGCCTTGAGCTCTGGGGCCCCTGAGATGGGTAGGCTAAGATAGAGGTGGCCTTTTTAACCAAGTGTCTGTTGTAGAGAGCAAATAGACTGCGCTGGGACACCCATCAGTAAAGCACTACAACACACTTTCACTGAAAACAAATCAAATGGTAAAAGGTCAAAACACATTTGATTCAATTAAGATTTATTCTGAGATATTACCGGAAACATTTCAAAACAGGACATTTCAACATACTTGGCTGATGTGATTGAAATATAAACATGCACTTTGTACACCAACCTTATTCCATGGACTTGTGGTTTTGGTTACATCTGTTAAAAGTTAAAAATTGTTTGACTCAGTTTTCAGAACAGAATTTAGACATGCAAAACATTAAATGGTGTCTGCCACAGTGTTTTTTTTTTATTATTATTATTATTTGTCTATGTTTTGTGTCTCAATCATTAGTTTCAAGTATTCCACACAGTGTGATGTTCATTTTGTAAATTATGGTCCCATTTAGAGTCAAATAGATGATAAAGCGGGGTATGCTTTAGGTCACGGCTAGCTTGTGATTAACGTGTCAGTTTCAGTGAATCTGTCCTGTGCAACACACTCGGCTCATGAAACTCAGATTAAACTGTAAAACTAGGCAGTGTTGATCAAATATGAAACAAATTCTGTTACTGCATTGCCTTCTGTTTATATATATTTATATAATAAGTCTGTGTCCAGACAGGCGGTCATTTCTTCCAGCTTGAAAAAATGGAGTCAAAGCCAATCCATCCCAACTTGCAGTACGTCACCCATCAACTGCACGCTCCCGTCCAAATATGGTCATTTCTGGCTCCAATGACCATAATGGCCAAACTTGAGAACGGTTGTCCACAAACCAAGCGGTGACATCAGACTAGGTATACAGTTAGGGCTGCAGACTAGTTTGAAAATAAGGAACAATGTGGTGGTGTGGAGTTAGACAGAAGTGAACTTACCAGACCTCCATCTAGCTTGCTCCTACATTAGCTACATTAGCATAACACAATCTCTGACAATCATGTTTTCTCCATTGGTAGTCACCCCACTCCTCCCCTGTGTTTAATCTGTGTGTTTAAATGTGTTCCGCTCCACAAAGATGAACAGTTCCCGAGCCATACTGAATCTAAGAACAAGATCTTTAGAGAGTCATTTGCTGGGATTTACTGAGAAGTGAAAATGTCTGTCCACCTAAAACCACCAACAGCAGCCACAGGTCTAAGGGAGAGTGTAGAAACACTGATTTTATAGACGATACTGGGTGACAAAGTATGATTGAGAGTCATTTCCTCCATTATTTCACCTTGCTACGAACAAATGTTACACTTCTTAATATGACTTTGGGCTTCTGTCGTCTTAAGAGCATTGCCTGTATATGGTCATATATCCAGTATAATTCTTGATATGCCACAAAGCATATTCATTCCTGGTCCTCCTGGGATGTCCCTGTGGCCCATTGGTTTAAGAGGCACATGGGATCTTTGTCGCATTTCCTGTCCCTCTTTCAAATCAACTGGCAAATAAAGGTCAAATATGCCCCCAAAATCATGAGTAAAATATGCATGAGCAAAGGCATCGCCATTCTTCCACCTTTTACTGTAAACTCTCATACATACTGTAGCTGTGGTGCTGCAAGAGCAATGCAAGCGACAGAAGAAGAAACACCAAAAATAGTTCATCTTTATTCACCTCATGAATACAGATAAAGAAAGCAGCAGTGCTATGAAGCTGACAAGGCCAGAGGACACCCTTGAACCATCCAATCTGTTTCTAATCCATTCACAGTGTTTTAAATTGGATGAGTTCACTCCTACTTGTTACTCCATTTCACATTATTAAACTTGCAAATTATTGCACCTCCACCATATGTTACACTTCTATGATATACAAGAACATAAGATGCTGAGACAAATGAGGCCACCAGGTGTCAGTGCAGACTCATAATACATATCCTGTATTTACATTAAAAAAAGATTCAATTTAATGAGTTGTTTTATTGAAATCTGGCCATAAAGCAGACCTGACTTTGTAAAGGTTTAAACGACTTGGCAATATGTTATAAATCAGAGAGAGCTCTTTCATGACTTCTTATCTCTATGACGATGGTATTTTTGTCAGGTTTGCTGATAAACCTCCACATTTCCTTTAAAGCCTGCTATCGTGAGCCTGCAACTCAGCCAGCTTTAAACTACTTATAAACAGCAGGTATGTGGTTAATGTGTCTGAAATGTGTCACAATCAAACCTGCTGCTGAGGAGATGAAAGTGTGAGCTTATCCTGCGATTTACAGAGGCGTCACAGTTAAACATACAGGGATGTCTCGGCGTATTAAACACCCATGAGCTGGAACATTGGGAATGGAAATGATGAATCTGAGGATTTGGTCGAGATTTATTCTTGGCTGAGAAAAAGCAGTCCTAAAACTGCTGCAAACATGCATAAAAACTCCACAGTCTGAGCTGAAATGCTTCCAATTAATTAAGGGTTGTATTAATACTGTATCAGTATATCCTATCTTATAATATCATATTGTGCTGTTCAGTATAAGGCTCACAATTCAGTACAATAGTGTGCTAAACAAATTCAAAGAATGTAGTGCTGCCATAAGATGTTGAGTCCCATTTAAGTCTACACATCTGATTGTTTTTGCATTATTGTAAATCACTGAATTAGTTTTGTCTTGTTATGAATGCTGCTGGAAAAACACTAAAAGAGATCCAACAACATTCAAGAATTTCAAATATACCTCACTGAATACCACACTGAATGTTATAATGATCTAAACATGGAAATGTATAGTACGTTGTGCTTATTTATGATGTACAAACCAAATGAAAATGTGTTTTTTTTTTATGAATTGTCTCACCTTTGTTACTCTGATATTCTCTAAACCATCACACACTGGGGTTGAACATGAATGAGATGAGAAGATTGATGTCATTTTCACATACAGTAAATGTGTGGCTGAAGCCAGCAGGCGATTAGCTCAGCTTAGCATTAAGAGGTGCTAGGTGGCTTTGTTACCTTTGGATAGAGTCAGGCTAGCTGTTTCCAATATTTATGCTAAGCTAAGGTAATCGGCTCTTTGCTCTTTTGCTCGCTGATATTGCTCGTTCTTGCAACTCTTGAATTCCAAAATGTCGAACAATTCTCTTAATCAGAATTTGGTCAGTTCAAATAAGTTTCACCAGCTCTGAAAACAACCAAATCTGGTCATGTTAATATATGAATACACAAATAATACACAAAATTCTTATCATAGATGAAGAACCTAAATATGTCTAAATTTGCCAAAAGCACGTCAGTATCACTGTTTGTCTCCTCAGGTTTCCAAGGTCAGTGAAAATCATGATGTCGCCTCGAGCATGTGTTTAAGACAGAGACGGCAGACTCATTTGCAGCCAGCTTGTCCTTTGAAGCCTTTAAAATCCAACCTTTCTACCTGAGGCGCTAGTAATTGGTGTGCAGGGCACACAGCACAGATCTCAGAAGCTGCCAGGGCACTTAGCATGACACCCAAGCACTGCATGGGCTTTTCTCAAAGCACCTGAGAGCATTACAACATTAAAATTCCACCTGAGTGCATGGCGCTCATGGTAAAATCTGAATGAACACAGAATGAGGCTGAAGTCAATGCCTTTTTTTGCAGCCCCCTGTGCAGGACAGCACATCCTGAATTCTGCAAAAAGCCTTGCTGCTTCCCTCACCCTGGAGATACGGTTGGATAGCACAGTATAATCCCTTGCTAACAACCAGCTTCTCTCTGTATGCTGAAGAGGCTGAGACAGAAGCCTATGAGTCAGGATTGGGGAGGTTGCTTTAGACACTTTGATGTAATCATTTGTATCAGTATTACAACAGTGGCTGGCTTTCTCTGTGGGGAAATGCCTTTGAGGGCTTGTTCTGACATTTGGCTTTAATAACAGGACAAATCATGGCCTAGAGTATCAGACGCATTGGCTGTACAGACGGCCCATCTGTTGCAGAGCAAGAGAACAAAATGATATTTTATTAACGTGCCCCTTTAATCTGAACTGAGTCTTGACATGATATGACTTATTTCTGTGAACACAACCTTTAGTTGTGTTTTACAGATGCATCCCATTCACATTTTAACACTTTTTTTTATTGTTATAATTGTCAAATGTGTTTCTAACTTGAACAACACTGATTTGAGTCAATCACTTGCTCAGATTTTCTTTGATTTTATCATGATGCACATTACTTCAAGGCAGGACTGTCACTCCGATTTTAGAAATACTGATGTCAAGAGTCTAAATGACCCAACTAACAACCAAAAAACTGATTCACACACTTTATTGTCTAATTGTTATGTTACATTTTTGTACATTTTATTTCCCTAGGTCATGTTCTAAATGCTGTTTAAAGGCATATAAATCTGCTGCAGAAACACTACATTTCTTTAATCTTTTATTACTAATTTGTTTGTCTAAAAACTCAAAGATAGCGTGTTTCTATTTTACAGAAGAAAGAGAATTTCATGGACAAAACACTTACTCATTCATGAGAATAATGTTACTTCCAGCCATAAACAAAGCAACATACCCAAAATCAATTTATGGCAATATTTGGTGTACCCTCAGAGCATTTTCTTCATTGTTAGCTTGGAAGGCTGCCTGTCCTATAATTAAGTCTGGCTTTCCTTCATTGATTTTGTGGAGAATCTATCCTTTCCAGAAACGTCCTAACAGCATAACAACTTTCTATTTCAGGTGCCAGCAGCATGTACATGTATTCCGATAAGCAATAATACTACATCTACTTTTTGCATGTTTGTATTACTGTTAAATGGTTGTTTTTGTGTTACTTATCTAAACACGTTTATTTATTGCAGTATAAACTTGTGATATAAGTGGCCTACTGCAATGTGATGGGTTTCTGTCTTTGACAAATAGAGTATAAATGGACTGGTTGCACAGCAGACATTTTGACATATCGTGGCAGGAAACTCACAGGTGTATTGATGATAGCTACATTCCCCTCAGGGAAGGTTCTGTTATTCTGTGTGCTGGTTCACTGTCACTGTTACTGGGACACTAAATAGAACAGAGCCCTCGTTACTGTTATTAAAGATCCAGTGTGTAAGATTTATTGGCAGAATATGGCAGAAATGTAATATAATATTCATGTTTCATGTTTTCATTAGTGCAATAACCTGAAAATGACAATGTTTTTTGTGTTTGTGTTACCTTGGAATGAGCCCTTTTCATTTGCAGAGAGAGAGGGGGTTCTCCCAAACTCTTGGTAGGGAAGGATGAGGCAAGCGGTATTTAGTTGGCTGCAATATGCAACCTCACTACTAGATGTGGCTAAATCCTACACACTGGATCTGTGTCAAAATCATAGACAGTATTAAAACAACATGCCATTTTGAAGCTCAGAGTGTGGTGGTTCTGGACGACGCCATCTTGGCACTCCTGCCTCTGCTGGTGCCCCACTAATCCAAAAATGGGCAAAAACGTGGGTCATGTGTGCAGATGAGTTGGGCAGAAGCCTGGTTGACCAAACAAGCCTCCTAAAACGGCACCCAATCAAAGCGGTCATGCTTCTAATTATGCATAATTTCAAGCCTTAATATAATCTGAACAGGTGAGTTATGTAAAAATTCACCCTCAGTACAGTTGTCATGAACGGGGAAATTAACTATAAAGACCAAAACCGTTTTTTGTACCAGGCTGTAAACATGTTTATTTTTGTTATGAAGTTGGACATTTTAACATAGGGGCTTATGGAGACTCGTTTTGTAGCCAGCCTCAAGTGGTCGTTTGAGGGAACTGCAGTTTTTGGCACCTCCGCAATGGCTTAATTTCACAGCCACGGAGGTTGCTGCATAGTCAAATGTCTTCTGTACAACCAGTCCATAGGCTGAATGTATCAACTTCACCCTAAATATGGGAAGTCTGCAACTGTAACTGCCATACTTTTCTCTCTGTGTATGATGAATATTATTACACAATTAAATGTATAAATAAAGTTTTAAAAAAGGAAAGACAGTGACTCTAAAAGTATCACAATCAGCTTTGAAAACACACTATGTTTAATTGTTGTGTCAAGTACACACTCCTACTCAGGTCAATAAAAGTGTCACATTCTCAGAAATAATGAGGACATGACCTCAATGTGTGTCCTCAATGAATCTGTATTTAGTTTTATGAAAATGAACCGATCATACTGCTGTTACTGCAGTGTTGCACTGTCTCATTGCCTGTCTCCAACTCGAGTGTTATTAAAGTGGCTCTACACAGAGTAAAAAAACAGATTTGAGCCAAGCTCCATGGCTTTGATTCCAGTATGAAATTCATCCTATTATAGTTACACTTCCAAAACATTGTTGAGGCTTTGTGCTGCTATTATGCAATGATCCCCCTTTTGCCAAGCTGCTTAGGCAGTAGGCTAACAGCCACAGCAGTTGCTTGTTCCGTCCTATGCATTCATTTTAGCCGCAGAGAGAAGCTACACACTGGAAACTGTCCACACACATATTGTACACTTCTGGAGATCGTCTCTGGAGGGAATCTCAGGATCCAGCTGGAACTGAAGTGTATGAGCTGTTCATGATGGTGATGGCTGCACCGGGTTTCCAGTCTGGCTGGTAAAAGTGGATATTGAGAGTTCGAGCCCAGTTTGCAAACACCATCTTCTCTGTGATGAAGCGATGGTGGCTTCCTCGACGACTCCTCTCGTGGGAGAGATACATGGAGCACTCACTGGGCCCAGAGGGTTCATAGTAATGATACGGCACAGGGGGATGGGAGGAGGATCTACACGGGAGCCAAGGAGAGGAGAAGAGAGAGGAGTAAAGCATGAAAAAGGCATGAAAGTCAAGGTATGAGGGAGTGATGTGGAAACAGTGATAATTAAGAGATGAGAGTTGGGGGAGAGGAAGTGAGTCACAGGGGGTTAGAAAATGGAGACAGCAACAAAGACAAACTGAAAGATGAGAAGAATCTGAGCTCACAGTTGTGTTCATTATCAACAATCTTATTCCTCTGATACTTGCAGTCACACATAGCTCTAGTGGAAGACTCACCCACATGAGTGTCACTTCAATCTGGACTGAATTTCTTTATGAATATCCAAATGTGTCAAACCGTCCTTTGTGTCCTTGTCGATTCAATTGAGAACATTCGCTAAATGATTCCTCTATTTCCAGTGAACCTGATTGCTAAGTAGGTACATTAAATAGCTGTACTTTGTACTTATTCAGTGAAATATGTCATTTTTATTGTAAAATGTCAACATGAACGTTTCCACCGGTGCTGAAATCACAGTCATTCATTCACCAGCCTGACTGCATAGCAGTGAAAGACACTTGAAATTGTCACTGCAGGGAGTAAATGTTATATTATCATTACAATTTGAAGACACCATTAAAGATGTACTCAACAAGATTTTTATGTAGAAGTACACCCATTTTGTCAGCACACAGTAAAACATGGAGCGGAGCTGCAACAGAAGAGAGCGACCCATGCACTTCATGCACTATTTGCCCCAGAAAGTGACAAACAGAAAGTGACAAACTGAAATTTAAGGCCTGGGGATGATGTCAATGGTGTCTTGGATGTATAATTTAACAGATGAAACAGGATGTTACAGAGAGTGACTGCTCAAAAGTGTATGTGAAATTTAAGAGTTAAAGGCTTTTGGATGAAGTTGAGGGTCACACTGAAGGTTGAAATAAAAATTAACAAGGTGAAATCTTCTTTTTTCATTTCATTAAAACTTCTAATGCTTTCAGTTGAAAATCATGAAATATTTTTGACCTGAAAAGTCATGGACATAATATGCCTTTGAATCACGTGAACACTTTTAAAAAGATTACCATATATTGCAACTCATGAACTCTGAGCTTTCACTTATAAAGTCTAATTGTCATACTTCTTAAGAACATGCAAAACATGTTCCTACTTGAAGACACCGATAAGACAACACAAAATAATTTGGATTTATGTTTTACAATCAGATTTCCACCTCAAACATAGCTTGGAAACAGCCCCAGTTAAGATCATAAATGGCCTTGCAGCTGATTCTGGTCAACTCTCTCTACTTATCTTTCTTGGCCTCACCACAGTCTTTATAGACTTATTGTATTATATCCTATCAACATTGGAGTTGGGGGCACTGTGTAACAGTGTTTTGCCTCCTACAATGTAAACGGATACATAATTACTGGTCAGAAAGCTTCATGGAGTTCCACAGAGTTCAGTGATGGGGCCCCTATTGCTCATTATCTACCTCCTCTCTCTTGGCAACATCTATAGTATTTACACAGCTCTTCATGTCCACTAACCCCACTTCCACTATCCCCTCCTGTACCCTCTTTTATCCATGATCTACAGATATGGGTGACAAAGAACTACTTCAAATTCAACAGTAGTGAAACACTGCCTTTTTCTATCTGCGAAACATCTCCAGACTACACCCCACCTTAACACAACACTCATTTACTACTGCAATGCAATCCTGGCTGGCATGCCCTAACAAACTCATTCACCAACTTCAACTAATCCATAAGTCTGCCGCACAGATTCTTTTAATGATTGATGATTGAATGATATTAATTTTAATGCTTTTGTATTTCATGTTCTATTTTCCACCTCGCTGCAAGACAAATTTTCTTTTAGGGATAAAAAAAGGTTAGCTGCTATTAGCTACTATAATAAATATTTTTATATTACCAGTGAATCAAATGACTGTACAATACCTGCCCAGCACCAAATGGCAGAGAAACAAAATTATCGACTACCTGATGAACAAAGGAGTTAAATTTAGCAGTTAAAGTTCCAGATATTTGCCTGTTGGAGGTAAAAACAGGCCTAAAAGGAAACTAAAGACATCTACTGGAGATGCTAATAAACAAATAACTTTCATGGTCATCGTTGTCCTTATTGCTAGGAGGGAGAGGGTGAGGCGATGGAGTTGCAATCAGCAACTACACTGCTAGATGGCATTAAATTGTACACACAATATAGTTAAAGCAGAAAGCTTTCTTCATAAACTTAAATAAATGAACACAATTTGATCACATCCCTTAGTACTAAACAACAGACTGGCCTGGTAAGCACATAAATAATGTGTGTGGTTTACTAATAGCACATAGTCGTGGTATTATGTTATCTCCAGCTTCCCACTTGTGCAAAGCTGTATAAAATTGCTCTAAGCACCTATTGTTGGATTAAAACTGATTTGATTCTACCTGCAGAAATCAGGTGGCACCATGCCAAACACGTTGGTCCTTTCACACAGCTCCAGGGCTATGGCCATGGTGAACCAGCCGGTACTCAGCCAGGAGTTGGAACTCTTCCTGAAAGACACGACAAGGTCATCATTTTTAGTGAATCCATACTCATGCAGTGTACATATATTAAGAGTACTGGCTTCCAAGAGCCCAAATGTGACTAGATTATTGTCGTGAAACCGTAATTCTAGATTTTACCTGTTCAATCATCTTTTCAGAGATACAGATGAAGACAGACTGAAGAGAGCCTCTTTGTTTCTATGCCTTGTACACGACATTAAAGGAAATATCCATGAGAAATACAATTATTCTGAGGCTGACTACATGAAGGCTGAAGTGATTGGATTCTACATTCAAAAGAAACATCCTCTTATCTTCCCATTGGTTTACTGTTCACATGCAAATGAGTCTATGAATGGCTGGATTGACGTAATGTCTTTATCTTTTTGCCTCTTATTTTGTAAGCACGTATTCAGTCAGCCATTTTTCTGCAGGTACCTCATATGAAAGTGTTATTGTAAGCCAATTTCCTTTATATTTATGTTGATGAGATTTGTTCTGTTTTTTCCATACTAATGACTAAAATTTCCTCTGAAAATGTAAAATGCAAAAGCCACAGTACCTCTCTCAATAGGAGAACAGTTTCTGCAGTGTGCTATTATACATTTATAATGTACTACTAATGTATGAGATGTCCTGTAGTCTTTGTGTAGGTTATGGCTGTGCCACAAAAATCCTGATACAATTATAATATTTGGGAAAATAATATTGGCTGCTTACTCTGATTAAAAAAAAAAACATATTTGTGAAAGGCTGTGTACCAAAGCAAATTTCCCACTAAAGTGAGAATAGCTTGGCAGCTGTAGTACTTACTTGCATAAACATCCTAAAGCTGCCAAACAGAGCAGCAGCAGCATCCAGCCACTCCCCATCGTATCCCCCATTCATTTGTATCTGTCGTGAGAGTGTTATTTATCTGTGTTCTATCTGTCCCATTTGAGGCCTTAGTTTTTAATTTGTCACTTTGAATAAATAATTTGTAGCTTCCCACTCCAAGATACTGATTTGTGCTTACTCACCATATTTATTTCTGCTTGTAATGAGTGGGTAAACCTAACACTTCTGGAAGAATCCAAATGGCACTGAATTGTGTTTCTTTCTAATGTTGGGCCACTTCTGTATATGTCTTACAGTAGCACTACATAAGAAATTACTTTGCAATCCCTAAAAATCCTTCCAGACATAACAGACAAGTTGTAATCTTATTAATAATGAGTGTTTAGAGCTCTTATGGGCAAATCATAAGCTAAAGACATTTTTCAGGTCGCACCAAAACAAACCAGTGATTCTGTGAACATTTACCTATCAATCCCTGTTTCTTTTTTAAATAGTTCATCAAACTTCAGCATTTTGATCCGGGAAATGATGTAGACTTTAAGTTTGGGCAGTAGCTGGTTTAACAGCCTGAGGTTGTTGTAAACGTGGCCTTTTCCATCCCGTCTCATGCAGCTGCTGGGTCCCCAGAAGATGAACACTGTGTCCTGGCTTGCGTTAAACAGCTCCTGCCGGCTCCGCAGCACCCTCTGCAGGCTGGAGTGAGCTACAACACGTAGGCTTGTGCGCTGGCCAACATCCTGCTGATAGCCTATGCTGGGAGCATCATTCATACGGATTACACATTCGGAGCGGTCGATTTCTCCACCTCTCTTGCTTCCAGTTAGCTGACTGGAGCTCGTCACCAGGGCACAAGTCCTACAGTGCATCTTCAGGGGCTGTAGAGGTGAAAGGTTAAAGGTCAGAAATTATTGTAGTTTCAGAAATAGTCATTTTAATCAAGAGTCTAGTCTTATTTAGCCATCTTATTTTCTATAGAGATTCGGTTTTGTTTTTCTGCCACTAAACCCTTCAGAGATGTGATGCTAACAATGCTAACAATAATGATGATAACGAACTGATCTTCATCAGTCTGTGAGCAACTAACATGCTAACATATCCTAATTAGTACTAAACACAAAGTACAGCTGAGAATGATAGGAATATCATTAATTTTACAGACATCTAGTCATAAACCAAAGTGTTTTCTGACTTTTTGACTCGCTAATAGCACTAAAGGAAATGTTACGGGGTCACTAAAGTTATACTGTACGTGTGCAACACTTGGAAGTCTATCCAATAGTTGTAGAGATATTTCACTTATGTCAACCTCATGCTGGTGCTCAAGGAAAAATCACAAAGACTGACATTGCTAGAAGTCCACCCAGCGGAAGACAAAGTAGCAACAGGCAAAAAGGGATGAATCTGCAAACTGTAGCCGTCAAGGTCAAGTGTTCCTTGCAGGGATCTTTGGTTTGACCTTAAAATCTGGCTGCCAAGAGGAAAAAAGCAATGGCCATGAAAGAGTTTAGCACAGTCTGCACAGTGAGATGACAAGGACACGTTCCTCAAGCTTGATATAAAGCATCTCTGATAAAGCAGCCAAAACTTTGGAATGTAATTTCAGGATTTTTAGATTTATATTCTCAGGTTAATTTTTTTGTTCATCAAGCACAAACACAATGAGTACACAACCAAAATAGGATTAGAATAAAGTGTAACTGGCACTGAATCAAACAGACTGGAGATGGGCTGTTCTGTCAGGTATCTAATTATTCAAATATACTGCAGATTATTATGGATGACAACAGAGCAGAACTGTGTAGTGTTTTGATTTTGTAGCAAAATCATGAGCAATATTCTCTTGTATAAAACAAGAAATGCATGTACAGTAGTGGTCAAAACATGCTCCCTTATACAAAATCTAGTTCACTCAGAAGATCATTCATGTCAACTTTGAAAAGGTAGCATGTATTGCAGGCCTGTTGTACTTTTTCGCACTATATTGACCTGTTATTCATGTTGTTGTGTCCAACCAGGTTTTCAAAGTAGGAAAAGGCAAGCTTGGATTGAATGATCCGACAGCAAAAACCCAGAGACGCTTCACATGAATTATTCCCAACCTTAATAGGGAGCTACATTGGCATTCTGAACTGTGCTCTGAGCTTCACACTCCATCAGGTTCTGAGGTGGAAATGTGTGTGCTCATCTGTGTGTGTGTGTGTGTGTGTGTGTGTGTGTGCATACAGGTGATATTACCAGCACCACAGGCTGTGCTGCTCCCACTGCTATATTTATAATACTCTTCCACTATCTCTATGACCCCACACTGAATGATTGTCTCGTCTATGTGTGTGTGTGTGTCTGTGTGGTTCTGCATCTGTATGTGGGTGTATAGGTAGGGGTGTGTGCGTGGTGTCCGTGGATGTCCTTAAATCTTTTTTGCAGTGCTCGATGTGGCGGCAGATATGTAATACAATCACGTTTCTCTGGCCAGAGTCTGCAACTGTCTGAAAACTGTCTAAATCCAGTTGTAATCCTCTCTACACACACACACACACACGCGCGCGCACACACACACACACACACACACACACAAACACACTATGCATTGAGGAATAGGTATTTCCATTCCCTAAAACAAACCATGTCCTGTTGGAGTGTGTTTGCACTCTCTGTACGCAGACCCCCTTCGTCAATAACAGGTAGGCTGGAGCGAATTACACACTTCACTGCACATCCACACCATCCCCGCCTTAGCTGGGAAAAATCAGTCATTTTAGCTATTTCTTCTTCTTCTACATACAACAGGCTGTCCAAGCAATTACTCCCAAACAACTTTTAATCATTTTGAAAGTCAGGGAATGTGTTAAACTAGTAAAAGGCAATTGAAGGTTGCATGGCCAGTGGAGTTTAAAGTGCTTGTGAAATAATAAAAGTGTCCTTGACAGTGATGTTGAAGCTCCAGTCCCAGCTCCCTGAGCTTCTGACAGCTTGATGATGCTGGGAAACAGCCACTTACAGACCATGTATCACATTGAGAGGGGCTTTCAGAATCAGATAGAGAATATTTCAGCTGTCTGGCAGCTGGAGAGGCAACCCACAGAGTACTGAATGAATAAATAAATAAATTAATTAATTAATGAGTGTAATGTGTTGCATATTACAGGTAGATTTCTATCCATAATCAACCTTGAATGAACACAGTGGTCCGTTAATTTGTGAACCAATTAGTGCCTGAAACACTTGCTGACTCTCCCACACACACACACACACACACACACACACACACACACACAGTCTGCACTTTATCATGAGGACAGAAGGCTGTCTACTTTGATCAATAATGCATGACTTTGTAAGCAATACATTTTTCTGGATAAACATGATCCAAAAAGGCAATAAATTCAACCTTGCAGTGATATCGGCTGGATTAAAGAGAGCTGTGGAGAGTGTCAGTGGTGATTTGAAGATCTTCACATGCACGTGTGTTTGTGCAGCCCCACCAATCAACCAATACTGGTGAATAATATTTTCCTTAATCTCTTTTTTATTATTTAAGCATTTGCCTTAACACCTTCATAGTATTTGTATATAACACTAATAATAAACAGTTTATTTGATATTTGTTTCACTTTGAATTGAATGCCATTTAAATTAGACCTTGTTTGGACTGATTTTGGATGATCGATGAGCAACCATGTGTCAGTGGTTTAATATAAGTTTGCTTGCCATCTCTTGGAATATTAGGGACACTACAGCATGACAATAACTATCGAGTAACCACGTTACACTCTGTCCTCCATTACAGCTTTACTTATTCTGCAGGAGTGGTCTTATTAGTGGTGCTGTCTAATTTATGTCTGTAATTTAGCTGTTTAATAACTCTTCATAATAGAGATTTTAGACAGATACATAAAAATAGATTTGAATCTAAGGCCAAAGGCACAGTCATATTTATTCATGAAGACATCACCTGGAAAGCAGACCAAATTGTTCAAATAGCAGATGTGTCATTGCCTCTCGAAAACTCTTCAACAAACTGGTGACATTAACAGGTATTTATGGTCCCGACTGGGATGATGAAGATTATTACTAATATTATTATTCATCACTTTTCCTTTTACCCAATTTGGATACTAACTCTCTTTCAAATCCTGAACTGGATCATCATCATCATCATCAACTTGATCTGCTCATATATCAAAAATGGCCTCTGCCCTAAAGAATTTTACGGCTTGTGTGAGACTTAAATATGTGTGAGACTCTGAGACTTAAATATCATTTTTGCAAACAACATTTTTAAAAATGAAGACCTGGTTGTGGGACATGGCATTTAAACCATCTTGTATTTTCTGAATCTAAATTTAATCAATGTTATGGAATTTTCTATCCTTTGGGTACACAGGATCACAGGCGGTGACAGCACTAAGCCAGATCGGAGAAGACGCTCTCTCTTTGGCATGGAAGGCTGTTGTTTGGAGTGCGGGAGGAGTGCAGGTGCCAGCCTATCTCAGAGTTGCCTGGTGACCAGGGTCGAAGAAACTCAATGCTGGCCTCCCAGACATAATAGATATCTAACTGTTGACGTTCCATTAGTATGGACAGACAACAGATTCTCCAGACTAGAATGTATTGAAGGTGAACACTAACATGGGTAAATGCATTCCCTTTGACTATTTTGGGCGTATAGTATTTGTGGCGTCATCTGTATGGGTTTAAAGTCTGACCACCAGCATGAGTTGGCAGAGACCGACTCATATGCACACCTGATTGTATGTGTGAATGTCTCTGATTCTCCTAGATCAAGCTTCAATAAATATTACAGCATAAGACATCAGAGGTGGTGCCATTGACTTTCAGCAATTTCTCCACAACAACCAATTTCTAAGTAGTCAAGTCATGTTGATCGATGTCTCTCCAGATTAATTTATTAGCAAACGGAAAAAAAGAAAACATTGTTAAACTGAAGGATTTTCTGGTGGTAGATTTGGCCTCCACAGCCAAGGCAGAACTCCTAAATCTTCAGGACCATCAGGGGTTGTATCACTCAGATTAAGAACTGTACTAGCTCTTTAGTCTCTGTTCATGCACAGATTAAAGACACATTTTATGAATTATTATACAAAACTTGATACTTCAAAAGCCACTGCAACAAGTCTGCAATTGACTGATATGCATCTGACTTCTGATCTTTATCGCTGGAAGAGTTTCAAGATGCCTCACAAGCAGGGATTACTTTATTAAAACTACACAGGTCCTTTGGCATGTTTTCACACAAATAATGTTAATAATTGAGCCCGTTTCTGTTCCAGAAATTGAGCTTGTGACAAAGCCATGTATCTGAAGAAATAACTTGAGGAAAGTCATATGAGATTGCATTTTATGCAGATGACATTCTCTTGTTTGTCAGTAACCCAGTAGCTTTAATTCCTTTCATTCTGAATAAACTCGATCAGTTTGTGAAATTGTTTGACTATGAACTAAATTTGGTAAAAAAAATTATATTCTATCAAAACATATACTCCTCTGTACATCTAATCTAAAATTATACTCCCATAAATTTGATACCAGCAACATGTTTGAAATGCTAAAAGAAAACACCTGTCAGAACATTTCACAATCAGTGAGGTTAACTGGCAACAGGTTAATGACATAACTGGGTATAAACATGGGGAGGGGTTCACGACCCTGTGAAAGACTGCACAGCTGAAATCCTACATCAAACAAGAATGGAAAAAACATTCCACTTTCAAGATTACAGCAATTGGTCTGCCCAGCTCCCAGACACAGAGTGTTGTTAAAGGAAAAGGTGATGCAACAGAGTGGAAAACATGACCCCATCCACCTTCTTTGAAACATGTTGCTGGCATCAGATTCAAAATGAGCATAAAACTAAAAACTATAAAAACAATACAATGTCTAATTTTTAAAGATTTGATAAATTGGCTTTGTGCTATTTTTAATTAAATGTGGGGTTATAATATTTTACACACCATGTATTAATATTGATTTAAAACTAGAAAAAAATGTATTCAAATTTTTATTTAATTCAAATTTTAATCTGAATCTGTTTTCAATCTCAGGAAATTTGATCATTTTAGAAAAATATAAACAATGGGATGACAAATTGGAGTGACCCCTTATGTTTGGGGTTCTACAGTCCTGTGAATGAGTTCAACACCATTAGTTTTTATGTCTATGTAATTTCTTCTGTAATATCTTTTCATCTATATTAATTGTATTTCCTGTGGTTCATCATTTTACATGTTAAATGTATTGCTGTAGCCTGGTGGAGAGGGCGAGATGAGTTATGTTCCAGAAGGCAGACATATTGTGTACTACATCGATGTTTTTTGTGTATTTTGAGATGTTTCCTCTGTATATAACTTGCAAAATTTAATAGAGTGTTAAAAAGAAACAAGAAAGCCTTGGCGTTCAATGCAGCAGAAGAATTAGCGCTCATACACTAACTCCAGAGTGTTAAAAGAATTCCAAGCTGTCCTGTGAGCTCTAGTGTTTATATTATGAAGCTCAAGAATGAGATCAAGTCATATTTAGGCAGAAATCACCTTTCATTAACTGTATTTGGCCTTCAATCAATTTTTGGCAGGTGAAAATGCCAAATCTTAGTTGTAATGGTCCTTTAAAAGAATTCCAAGCTGTCTTGTGAGCTCTAGTGTTTATATTATGAAGCTCAAGAATGAGATCAAGTCATATTTAGGCAGAAATCACCTTTCATTAACCGTATTTGGCTTTTAATCAATTTTTGGCAGGTGAAAATGCCTATTTTGTGTTGTAATGGTCTTTTAAAAGAATTCAAGCTGTCCTGTGAGCTCAGTGTTTATATTATGAAGCCAAGAAGAGATCAAGTCATATTTAGGCAGAAATCACCTCATTAACTGTATTTGGCCTTCAATCAATTTTTGGCAGGTGAAAATGCCTATTTTGTGTTGTAATGGTCCTTTAAAAGAATTCCAAGCTGTCTTGTGAGCTCTAGTGTTTATATTATGAAGCTCAAGAATGAGATCAAGTCATATTTAGGCAGAAATCACCTTTCATTAACTGTATTTGGCCTTCAATCAATTTTTGGCAGGTGACAATGCCAAATTTGAGTTGTAATGGTCCTTTAAAAGAATTCCAAGCTGTCCTGTGAGCTCAGATCTTTATATTATGAAGCTCAAGAATGAGATCAAGTCATATTTAGGCAGAAATCACCTTTCATTAACTGTATTTGGCCTTCAATCAATTTTTGGCAGGTGAAAAAGCCTATTTTGTGTTGTAATGGTCCTTTAAAAGAATTCCAAGCTGTCCTGTGAGCTCTAGTGTTTATATTATGAAGCTCAAGAATGAGATCAAGTCATATCTAGGCAGAAATCACCTTTCATTAACTGTATTTGGCTTTCAATCAATTTTTGGCAGGTGAAAAAGCCTATTTTGTGTTGTAATGGTCTTTTAAAAGAATTCCAACCTGTCTGTGAGCCAGATGTTTATATTAGAAACCAAGAATGAGATCAAGTCATATTAGGCAGAAATCACCTTTCATTAACTGTATTGGCTTCAATCAATTTTTGGCAGGTGAAAAAGCCTATTTGTGTTGTAATGGTCTTTTAAAAGAATTCCAAGCTGTCCTGTGAGCTCTAGTGTTTATATTATGAAGCTCAAGAATGAGATCAAGTCATATTTAGGCAGAAATCACCTTTCATTAACTGTATTTGGCCTTCAATCAATTTTTGGCAGGTGAAAATGCCAAATTTGAGTTGTACTGGTCCTTTAAAGGAATTCCAAGCTGTCCTGTGAGCTCAGATCTTTATATTATTAAGCTCAAGAATGAGATCAAATCATATCTAGGCAGAAATCACCTTTCATTAACTGTATTTGGCCTTCAATCAATTTTTGGCAGGTGAAAAAGCCTATTTTGTGTTGTAATGGTCCTTTAAAAGAATTCCAAGCTGTCCTGTGAGCTCTAGTGTTTATATTATGAAGCTCAAGAATGAGATCAAGTCATATCTAGGCAGAAATCACCTTTCATTAACTGTATTTGGCTTTCAATCAATTTTTGGCAGGTAAAAAGCCTATTTTGTTTGTAATGGTCTTTTAAAGAATTCCAACCTGTCTTGTGAGCTCAGATGTTTATATTAGAAACCAAGAATGAGATCAAGTCATATTTAGGCAGAAATACCTTCATTAACTGTATTTGGCCTTCAATCAATTTTTGGCAGGTGAAAAAGCCTATTTTGTGTTGTAATGGTCTTTTAAAAGAATTCCAAGCTGTCCGTGAGCTCAGTGTTTATATTATGAAGCTCAAGAATGAGATCAAGTCATATTTAGGCAGAAATCACCTTCATTAACTGTATTTGGCCTTCAATCAATTTTGGCAGGGAAAAAGCCTATTTGTGTTGTAATGGTCCTTTAAAAGAATTCCAAGCTGTCTTGTGAGCTCTAGTGTTTATATTATGAAGCTCAAGAATGAGATCAAGTCATATTAGGCGAAATCACCTTCATTAACTGTATTGGCCTCAATCAATTTTTGGCAGGTGACAATGCCAAATTTGAGTTGTAATGGTCCTTTAAAAGAATTCCAAGCTGTCCTGTGAGCTCAGATCTTTATATTATGAAGCTCAAGAATGAGATCAAGTCATATTTAGGCAGAAATCACCTTTCATTAACTGTATTTGGCCTTCAATCAATTTTGGCAGGTGAAAAAGCCTATTTTGTGTTGTAATGGTCCTTTAAAAGAATTAAGCTGTCCTGTGAGCTCGTTTATATTATGAAGCTCAAGAATGAGATCAAGTCATATCTAGGCAGAAATCACCTTTCATTAACTGTATTTGGCTTCAATCAATTTTTGGCAGGTGAAAAAGCCTATTTTGTGTTGTAATGGTCTTTTAAAAGAATTCCAACCTGTCTTGTGAGCTCAGATGTTTATATTATGAAACTCAAGAATGAGATCAAGTCATATTTAGGCAGAAATCACCTTTCATTAACTGTATTTGGCTTTCAATCAATTTTTGGCAGGTGAAAAAGCCTATTTTGTGTTGTAATGGTCTTTTAAAAGAATTCCAAGCTGTCCTGTGAGCTCTAGTGTTTATATTATGAAGCTCAAGAATGAGATCAAGTCATATTTAGGCAGAAATCACCTTTCATTAACTGTATTTGGCCTTCAATCAATTTTTGGCAGGTGAAAATGCCAAATTTGAGTTGTACTGGTCCTTTAAAGGAATTCCAAGCTGTCCTGTGAGCTCAGATCTTTATATTATTAAGCTCAAGAATGAGATCAAATCATATCTAGGCAGAAATCACCTTTCATTAACTGTATTTGGCCTTCAATCAATTTTTGGCAGGTGAAAAAGCCTATTTTGTGTTGTAATGGTCCTTTAAAAGAATTCCAAGCTGTCCTGTGAGCTCTAGTGTTTATATTATGAAGCTCAAGAATGAGATCAAGTCATATCTAGGCAGAAATCACCTTTCATTAACTGTATTTGGCTTTCAATCAATTTTTGGCAGGTGAAAAAGCCTATTTTGTGTTGTAATGGTCTTTTAAAAGAATTCCAACCTGTCTTGTGAGCTCAGATGTTTATATTATGAAACTCAAGAATGAGATCAAGTCATATTTAGGCAGAAATCACCTTTCATTAACTGTATTTGGCCTTCAATCAATTTTTGGCAGGTGAAAAAGCCTATTTTGTGTTGTAATGGTCTTTTAAAAGAATTCCAAGCTGTCCTGTGAGCTCTAGTGTTTATATTATGAAGCTCAAGAATGAGATCAAGTCATATTTAGGCAGAAATCACCTTTCATTAACTGTATTTGGCCTTTAATCAATTTTTGGCAGGTGACAATGCCAAATTTGAGTTGTAATGGTCCTTTAAAAGAATTCCAAGCTGTCCTGTGAGCTCAGATCTTTATATTATGAAGCTCAAGAATGAGATCAAGTCATATCTAGGCAGAAATCACCTTTCATTAATTGTATTTGGCCTTCAATCAATTTTTGGCAGGTGAAAAAGCCTATTTTGTGTTGTAATGGTCTTTTAAAAGAATTCCAAGCTGTCTTGTGAGCTCAGATCTTTATATTATGAAGCTCAAGAATGAGATCAAGTCATATTTAGGCAGAAATCACCTTTCATTAACTGTATTTGGCCTTCAATCAATTTTTGGCAGGTGACAATACCAAATTTTAGTTGTAATGGTCCTTTAAAAGAATTCCAAGATGTCTTGTGAGCTCTAGTGTTTATATTATGAAGCTCAAGAATGAGATCAAGTCATATCTAGGCAGAAATCACCTTTCATTAACTGTATTTGGCCTTCAATCAATTTTTGGCAGGTGAAAAAGCCTATTTTGTGTTGTAATGGTCCTTTAAAAGAATTCCAAGCTGTCCTGTGAGCTCAGATCTGTATATTATGAAGCTCAAGAATGAGATCAAGTCATATCTAGGCAGAAATCACCTTTCATTAACTGTATTTGGCCTTCAATCAATTTTTGGCAGGTGAAAAAGCCTATTTTGTCACAGACTCATCAGTATGATCCTGTTTATATACTTCCCAGGGGATCCCAGGATCATAATTGCTTTCAGAGCAAACCCCATCAGTCAGACTCTAATATTGCACCAGCACCTCCACTGTACCCCCAATCTACCAGCCTCTGCCTGCACCCCTTTGAGTTTAAGAAGGGTGGAGAGTACAGGAAAAAAGATTTGGCAAGGCTTTATAGGTCAGAGATGAGTCAATGGTAAAAAACAAAAAAGGCACTATTGTCATTGTTAATCATGGATTCAAAAGATAAGGCTGATATTATTCTATATGTTTCTTACTGTCAATAAATCCAAATAAAAAGAACATTGTCCAAAATCAGTCCCTATTTTCAGTACACTATATTTATTGAGTGTTAGAATTATAATGTTATAAATTAGTGTTCAAGGCATGCACACCACTTTCTGCAATCACAACAATCCCACAATGCATTGCTTATAGTTTTATAGATGCAAAAACTACCATGGTGCAAACCTAATGCTGCAGTGACAAAATGATGACTGGTTTGGTTTTATTATGTCATATAACAACCTACGCATAACACACTTTTCCATATATTCACAAACAAAACAAAAAGAAGAGGAAGAAAGAACAAAACAAAAATAAGAGTTCACTCCAAGGACTATTTTAAGCTGCAGATTGCAAGAATTTATCTCTGAAAGGTTGATGTATGTGGGACTGACTCCAAATAAACTACAAGAAACATGTCACTCAGTGCATCAATGGATATCTATGTCACAGAGGAAAAAGTTATATTCGGCTTTGGCTACACAGAGAGCAGTTTTTAGGAGGATTCATTTATGTTGGCTTTGGTCTTTTGGAGTCATGTGATTTGTTGACAATAAGAAAAACGTAGACTATCTCCAGCCTTATTCTGTCAAATATAACAGTTGTTGGGAGTAACATGAGGACTGCATTTGCTTGCAGTGGCACAAATTATTTAGATGTTGATCATTATCATAACAGTAACTGTACACTTCCAAAAGTGTACAGAATTAGGCTAATGGCTCAACTGAGAGCAGGGGTGGATTAAGTGGCACCTGTTGTGTGGCTTGAGGATTTAATGATCAGTGCTGCTTTCTTTTCTCAGAGACCAATTAATTGCAGTGAAATCCTCCTGACAGTTGACATCTCATTAAGCTCGTCCTGGTGGCACACATTCAAGTCGCAATCCTAAACTTCCTCTTTTCTCAATTTGAGGGAATGAAAGCGAGCTAATCAAAGCACTTGTTTTCTTCTTCTTTATCCAGACAACCTCAGACGGAAAGAAATTGATGGCTGCAACTCAGAAGATGCATTCTTGTTAGCAGCACATGGGTTCTGATCTTAATGGGAGCACATCACATTACTGGATTTCATTATCCAGACAACGCATCCAGATCCAGATCACATCTTAATACCAGGTATAAATGGGGCATTTAAGTATATGAGCATGACTAAAATTCGGGGTATGTAATGACACCCTTAGGATAATATAAACAGTTTTTACAGAGGTGCTGCCTTTCTTTGAGCAGAATTAAAATTTGCATATCCTGGAAATTCATCCATTACGTGAGGTGTATGTTAACATGCATAATTTATAAGACAGCTTAAATTGTACATTAGAAAAAGGTGTCAGCCTGGATAGGATGCATAACTGACTTTCTAATGACACCTATTTCTCCAAGGCTGACTGCATTAAAGTCTGTCAGAGCACAGAAAGGTTTTGCCCATAATAAGTAGGTACATCATAAACTGGCACAGGCACACAATCTACATTCATGCTCGCACACAGGCTTTGTGATTAGAGTGTATAAAGGCCAATGTAGATTGATTCTGCTGACAGTTCTTCAAAGGTCAACATCTCTTTAACTGGAATCGGCAAAACATCAGAGAGGGAGAGAGGATGAGAAGTGAAGCAGAAGAATGGAGCGGCTGCCTTTTTAGGTGTTCAAACTCAAATGATGTGTGCGTATGTGTGTATTTGAAAGAGTCTATTCAACTCTGCAGCTCTAATTACTGTTTCTTGTCAAGGAAAAGAAATACATACTAGAGGAGGACATCTCACAAAAACCTGCAGACATTGCAGAAGGCAGACAGAGAGAGAGAGAGACATAATGAACACCGAGACTCCTGCCCAGTTTCTCAAGATATCCCACATAAATGCAGTGCACTATATCTTTGAAGTCTGATCTCACGGTGTATAGATTTGTGGGTTTCAACACAGCTTTTTGCTGTTTTCATATAACCATTAAGCACTGAGAAGGCTGAAGAAAAGCCCAAATGTCTAGCCTTTAACCCTCAGCCACATGAAGCAGCAGTAGTGAGTAATGTGTGCTGGATCTTTTGTGCCCTCTTAGCTGAGACATAAATGAGCAAAGCAGCCACAGCCCACCGCCCACCTTAGTGAAATCACAGCCCATGCAGACAAGATATGCACATAAGTTAATACAGGCCATAAAAAGCCACATTAGATAGAGCTCTCCTCACTTTTTCAAGCATCTCTGGCTCTGATGGGGGCATAAAATTTTAACAACATGTCTGGGAATTTGCATGGGGTTTTCTGCATGCATGCACCAGTGCTGTATGAATGTGTGTGTGTGTGTGTGTGTGTCTGTGTGCTTGTGTCAAAGCCAAGATTTCCTCCAGTAGCAGCAGCAGCAGACCTCAGATGGCCCTGAAGGGAGCAGTAAAGACTGATCCACCCACTCCACCAATCCTACGGCAGGTCTGCTCTGGTTAGTCATTCCCCCGGCTCTGTCTGAGGGTGCAGCAGCAGCAGCAGTAGCAGAGCTGGAAACCCCCATGGGAGAGGGGAGTAGAGTGACACTAAGCAGCATGAAAATGTCGCAGTGTTGATCCTTCATGAATCAGCCGTCAGCAAGGAGGAGGTGGACGGCCGGGAAAGGCTGATTAAAAAAACTCCAATCTGAAGCAGCTGCCTCTCATTCATCTAAATAATCTGTAGATGAATGTTTCTTTTTCATTGACTTTAAAGGGATCTGACGAGGGTTACAACATCTCATAGGGGCCCTGAACTTAGAATTCAAGATGGAAGTCAAGAAGTAAGAATTCAGGAGCCTCACCCGGATCAAACCTCTCTCCAAACCAACACCATTCTCAAACTCTCATGTCACTAATCATTCATCACTGAAAGGTGAACTGGCTGTAACCAACACTTTTTTCCCCCCTCTAAATCCTCCCTTGCCCAGTGCTGCCTGAGCAACGCAATGTCCTTTCCACTCTGCTGTGCTTCGCTGCGTATCTTTCTAACTGAGAAGAGACACGACACTGTCTGAATCATCTATCTATCTGAATGAGCTGTCTGTAATACTGCGCTGAGTCTAAATGATAGGCCTCTGCTTTGCAATAACACCGACTGAGGCGCTTATACGACCAAAAGATTACAGCGACGCTTTTTTCAGGAGCCGTTCTAGAAGAAATCTATCCTCTTTTAAGTGCTTTTGGCGCTAAATATTTCATGGTGGACACATTAATTATGAATCAAGAAACAGAGTAAACTACATAGAGAATTTAGAGATGGTACTACCACAGAAAATTCAGATTCTGTGTTCAGTGTTTAACTGATATATATTATTATATCCTCACAGGGAGCAATAAAACTAAACATGTTTTGATTCTGAAATTATCATAAATTGCTACACAATTTAAACTTTTTGAGTGTACAAAAAATAGCACACTGTTTAATAAACATGAAAATGAAATATAAGAAATATAATAAAAAATCAATGAATCAGTATTACCCAAACTGAAAAACCTGGACATGAGATTCAGCTGTGAGGACATAATCCAATGCAACACAGGAGAGGATTTTTCAGGCCAATACCCAAAGCATAAAAAACCATTTTCAGTGCATACCTGAACTCTACATTTACATGCTAGTCTCTCTGCTTTACCTGGATGACAGCAGAATACAGATTAGGTCCAGCTTGTATTAAACTTGTGCAACACTGCCACAAATGTCAATGTCCTTCTTGAGGGCTAGGTGCTCCACACATATGTCCCAAATATATATATGTCACACAAGCAAGCGACCTCAACTGCTCCATTTTCTGCAGTTTTTCTCCTCAGTTTGATGTAAGCCCCCCAAGTCCCTATGTGCTGCTGTCACATATGTCTCCACTGTTGGCCTCCACATGCTTCTTCCAAAACTTGCCAGCAATGCTATTCCCCCAAATCCCTCTCACCTCTCCATACTGGCACCTAATGCACTGACAAAAACACTGCTATTGTTTTTGTTGGAACACACAACCGAGCTGAGGTTTAACCTGCCTCTCTGTGGTGACGGGTGATTGTTTGAGCCTTGCAGCAACCTGTATCTTTTATTTATTTGGAAGGTGAAGAGATTTTTGGTTGTTTACTCTTTTTTTTTACTAAGACACACTGGCATCATCTCCCAGTGTACAGATGGCGCATATTTACCTTATGATCCATGACACCTGTGTACCCTTCAAGTGTTGATGCTGGGACTCTCTGTGGTCTCTCTGGCTTTTTCGTAGATGGTCCATCTGAACGGTGGGACGATAATAATGACGCCGATGAAGGAGATGAACTGCCACCAGAGCTGTTGTTGTACACCAACATAAAACTGGTAACCATGGTGACGATGATGATGCCACTAACCCCTTGGTACTGCAGAGACACATAAAAGAGAGAGAAGTTCAAAAAGACCATAAAAGCAAGGTGGCGGCAGGGCTCTTGCTTTAGAAAAACAAGCTTAAGGACAGGAGCTACATTTTTTTTTTTTTTTTTTTTTTTTGGTAGAACTGGAAGAATTCTCTGCTAATTAAATGTCAGCGATTAAAGCAGAGGCAACACAATAATAACAGCTGCACTTTTTGCGTGCTTGGCTGCAAATGAAATGTCAGCTGTGCCACTCAAACATGCTCTGTCAACATGTTTTAAAGAGCGGTGCAAAAATAGCAATAGGATGCTGAATTCAAACATGTTTCATAATTACTTCCCTGCCTTGCAGAAAAAAGCAACAATCTACGGGTGTACCCCTGAAGGCTTATTGTTCTAGGAATAAGATATATTTGAGCTGCTGCAAAATACCAAAAAGTGCAATTAGGTCACAGTAGACTAATGACACAGCTCAGCCTGTTACTCACTTCTGAGCAGCAGCAGCAGAACAGTACAACATTACAAATGAACATTACAGTGATGTTTCCTGCAGGTCTAATTCATAATTACCACTCTTATCTTCATCTTCAGTTCCCCTCGTTTCCAAATGCAGATCGAGCCTTCATCCTATCGGGGCCAAAGCTCTGTCACAGAGCGTCTGGACTCTTCAGCATGCAACACTTGAGCGGCAGCATCATTGGGATCAGCGAGGAGAGAAATCGACGCTCCACACACTACTCTTTTCCCATGCTCTCCTCTACAGGGACGCCCTCACTCACCACTTCGCTCCTCATGGTCCTAAACAACTCGATTTAACCTACAGTTTCAGGGTTCACTGGAGGTTCATGAGATGGTGATTACAAACATAACATTATGATAATGAATAGCAGGCTTATTGAACATTATGGGGGCTCTGTGGTGTTTTTATAGTGACACATTTGTAACCATATCAGCTCACCATAAGGCTACTTTACTTTTTCTCTTGGCACAGTTATCAAATGGCAATCATTATTCTGGACACACAGGATTTCTGTATATTTTTCATAGCTTTCACAGAGAATCACAATTGTTTTCAAACAGCCCAGTGATGCGTTAAATCTAGATGATCAAAATGGGTAAGAGTGTTTTTCTAATCATTACCAGATGTGTTAATAAATTTGCTCATTGTGTAAATCCCAAATCTTCATTAGCTGTCACACATTTAAGTTTCATCCTCGCATTTAAATGCAGCCTAGCACATGTTGTTCTTTGGGAATGTTTTGCTGTTCACAACTCCCGCTCTGCTTCTTTATCTTCTAACCCAGCTGAGGATTTCTATTCTTCACTGTGTATACTTTTCATGAAGACAGCAGGTGTATAATTATCATCCTCATGATGACCATATGTCTGGTCTGCTGGGAGTAATGAATGCTGCCTACGGCTCACCACAGCTATCAGAGATGCAAGAAGTGAATGTACAATGACATTTTTCTTTACTGTACAAAGCTACCACAGCTTTTATTGTGTATTTAGTTCTACTTATTTGTTATTATAATGTTACTGACTGTCAAAGTCGGAGGCGGGTCTCCCAAGGGAGGGCTCCAAACAGTTTCAGAAGAGGTTCTGTGAATGGAAGTGAAAAAATATTAAAACATTGGTTACCAAAAGGAGATCACATATTATAGCCTAAATATGTTTGATCTGGTTATAGAGATAGTTCAGAGATACGGTTTTCCACTTTCCAAGAGTCATAAACTAATAAATGCCTCAGGGTAATGTGATGTATTTGGTGTAGTCTGAAGTTATATCAAACAGCAATATTAGGCTGTCTTGGCTCAATTGTTGAGTGTCTATGGGATTAAATAACACCATGATCCCATTGGCATCCCATTTTCAAACTTTGCCTGAGGGTAGGGGAGTCTTAGACTTTGAAAACCTCTGCTGTATTGTAATTACAACAAGGCTCACTGACAGAAAGAATTCAGTGAATGGACTTTGTTGAAACTGGTCTATAAGATAAAAAGGAATTAAATACAGAAACACGTTTCAATGGACTCTCTCATCCTGGCACAATTTCTCAGATCCCTTGAGTTATACAGAGATGAGAGGAAATTTCTTTTTGGAAGAAAGGAGTCACTCCCTGATATATGTTAACTTTGGTGGGTCAAATTAAGTATTGTGCTGCACATTATATACCTATACAGTAGAACAGTTTTTTAATAGTCGAAGGGTGTCAGAAAAATATGCTTAGGGTATTGAGAAAACATTTTATTTAGTGGCCTGAACCGGTCTTTATTTTCTGCATCCAGCTGACTATTCTTCAAAAGGTGCTAAGGGAGATATACTGACGTCTATTCTTGACAGAGACCATTTTTTTGCCATCCAAGTAGATTTTGGGACATCCCATTTAAAGACAGCAAAGTACTTTTCTCATTTGTCATGGCAACCTGAGCAACTAAAGCGCCTCATGGGAGACAGATTTGCTGGAGGCTTTAATCTTGTCAGAAGGAGCGGGGAAGTGGGGAATGAGTCTTTTTATAGGCATCCTGTGAGCTGGCATCATTGTCTTCTTTCACTAATGTGTTGTTCTAGTCATTTTTCAGAAAGTTTCACTTCACAAACTGAAAAAATATCTGTTGGCTTTGTGGGAATTGATGAGTCATTTCTCTCAGAAACAACACAGAATATTACGGTCAGACCAGATGCTGTAAGAAAAATCAGGGTAGCCTACTTAAAAACTACACTGGGAACAGCATGCCTTCCCTTTTGTGTTTTTGACCCAGATTTATACTATACAAGTTTAAACAACTGCCTTTTCAGACTAATTAGCTTTCTATCTGAAAGCTTCATATAGAATAATAATGCAGTGCAATATAGATATAATGCAATATGATATGATACAGTGATAGATACAGATATAAAGTGACATCTGTGTTGTAACAGGATGCCTGTTATTTGTTACATTTCCCATTGACAGTCTAGGAGAAGCTAGGAACCATCATTTATTTTCATAATTTATATTTATTTCATTTTAATTCAGAACAGTAGACAATGAAGACATGGGGATGTCTGTGAGTTTAATATAGTTAGTCAGCTAGTAAATAAATCTATAATGAATGAAAATGATATTTTTTGATTAAACAGAATGACTTTATAAATAAGTAAGTGGTCTTGAAGGTGATTTTTTTCTTCTGTCTTGAGTCTCTCACTCTCATTTGGGCTCGGTCTTGACTTAGACTTGAACCTCTTTGGACTCAGTCTCGACTAGTTCTGGTCTTGGACACGACAAAGGTGGACTTGACTACAGCACTGTGCCTACCTGCACCTGCCTGCCTGAACTGACCCAGTCTGCCTCGACTATCTTAATTTGTGTCCTTCTCCTGCTGCCTCACGCTCACTTGTCTGACAAAAATAGACCGGTTGCACAGCAGACATTTTGACTCGTCAAAGCCAGTAACAACGGCTCAGTTGCATTTAGTGTCCCAATAACAGTGACAGTTAACCAGCATGCACAATAACAGGACTTCCCCTAAGTGGAATGCAGCTGTGAGTTTCCTGCTATAAGAAGTGAAAATGTCAGCTGTGCAACAGTCCATTGAATTTATGTGGCTGTTTTTTAAAAAAAACAGACCTACAGCTAGATTTGCTCCAAAATTTAGGAGTCCTATGACTGTTTTCACCCTTCATAACCATTATATACTAATACTGAGCTTCTGAGGACAACAGATCTGAAATATAACCTATTATAGAGTCAGGTCATTTGTTGGCTTGACAGCAATCAATACAGTTTTAAACTCAGCCTACATATAAATGGATACTGGTGTGAGGTTGCTAAAATGTAGATAACATTTCATTTCATCATTGAGCTCTTGTTACAGTAAAATCTAGCCTGAAGAGTTCTATTATTGTATAATAGGTGAGAAATTGATGGAAATAGTCTAATACCTTATGCTTCACTGCACCGTGATGTTGAAAACATTGTAGGCATATTGATTTTCTCCAAAATATATGCAGCATGTAACATTCTGTCTCTTCACTGTTTTCTTTGACACCATATGGCTGTCATTGGTAGAATAATTTTAATCACCAAATTATCTGTATCACTAAGGAGCAGTGCCTCATAATGCACCTCGTCATTGTGAATTCAGAGGATTAGGTGGCTGGCAGTCTGTGTGTTTTGATTAGAGGTGTCCCTGAGGTCTTAAATGCATCTCAAAACACAACTCTGGGGAGCACACACACACAAGGGCGAGGCAAATATCTGTGGAACACAACCTTTTTTTAATTAACTCGATCCTTCTATGCAGTGAGGCGCCAGACAGCTGTCTGCCTTTTCTGAGCCAAATACAATGCAAGTGTGAAATAATCTGCTCTGTTTGCACCTGTTTGCTGTGCCAAAAGCTGTTTGTTTTATTCATTATAATGTCCCCAACTTGAAGAGTGGATGCCTCTATGTGTTAAACTAAATTAAACCAAGATTAAAAGTCAAGGGACTGTGAGTACGTTCCCAAAGGTGTTTATGTTATATATTATACCTTGCTGTCAGATGCTCTGCGATAACTGAGGTTTGGTTCAGTTTATTTGGCACAAAAAATAAAGGTTTTTACCAATAATGATCTCAGAAGTGAATCAGCCTATAGTCAGTAGATGCTCTGAACCTTTACGTGAATCTTTTATGCCCAAAAGATACACCAGAATTTCTTGTTGGTAGGACAGAAATACCCCCAAAAGTATAGTTCGACCATTGTATGACTCTTATGAATATATATGTATTTTAACAGACTGTTACAAGCAAGAGAGCTGTAACTGGACCTATTTAAAGGGCATTATTAGCATAATAAACAGTATGTCTCAACCTTACTGTAATACCAATATAAATCTCTAATGCACCTGCAGAAAACAAAGTAATGTTATTATATTCTCCAGTCCAGACAAACACATTTAAGCTGCTGCAGTTTAAAAAGAGAACATTTGGGAGATAGATTCAAGTTTTATGTCCTGCATTTTCAGGCCCAAGAGATAAAACATCTTCAGTCTCTTTGCAAATTGTCTTACAGACAGATCATTGACCATCAGCTGGCAGCCCTATCAATCATGAATGCAATTTCCTCTTACCCAAAGTACAATATGTTTCTCCCAATTCTTGGGTTTATCATAGTAATTGAAAAAAAAAAAAAAACACTTCTAATCACCCAGTGCACTCTGTATCTCTGTTGCTCATTTTTGCAGTGATGCTACTGCTGTACAACTTTACTGAATTACTTCCTTTATGGTGGGACTTGAGGGATTTCAATTTTTAGGAGTCAGCAGGGTTGATTGCAGCTGCAGCAATTGTAACAACAGGATGAACAAAAAAAGGGTGATTGTGTTGAGAGCAACACCTTCAGCCTCCGATCATATATATATATATATATATATATATATATATATAAAAACTTGCTATCCAAACTGAAAACGGACAACATCCCCAGAGGAATAAATTATCTTTTGTCTCAGAAAGTGGTAGGAAAAAAAGGCTGCAAACCAAACCAGCACAAAATGTGCCTGACTGTTGTGCACCCTCTCGATTATGTAATTAGAAAGCTGTTGGCATCCATCATTATCACTGAATGACAAGCAGATGGACTGGCAACTCTGGAATAACAGTTATTCTTAGAGGGGAGCACAGTATTAAATGTCATTGTCCTTGTTCAGTCGTTGCAGGATTAGTGAACCTTACAAATGCAACACAAATACTGTATGTTGCTTGACCTTGTAACATGTGATAACATAATGCTGTATTCAGCCTTGTGGATAAATAATGGAAGTTAGTTGAAAAGGAAAGGTAGATGGACAACCGTTTCTGGAACACTATCAACCTCTTAAATGTACTAATTCTATATGAAGACATGCTATTCATTTCTAATAATGCAGCAATGCACACAGTATGTTTCCAACTGAGCTATAAAAATCCAAGGTACATCTGGCTGTTGTATCAGTTATTAGTATCTATTAATAGCATCAAAACCTACATCAGACATCAATAAACACAACTGTAAAAGATACATTACTTCCCCAAATTCACAGAGGACATAGGACTGAGAAGCCATCCTTTAAATTTCTGCTGACCATACTAATACCATGTTACTGGATTGCACTATATAATAATAACAATAATGTGATCCCGATTCTCTCCGTTTGCTACTGGCAGTGATCCTGCCACATCAACTATGATCTGTCCTGAGGGAAGTCAATCCCTCCTTAATGACTGGCTTTTGGCAACTTGAGCTCTCATTACTTTTATCTGCAGAGCACTAACAGAGACATCACTTCTTAGATGTCAGTGTGTTATACAAATTACCTGTCCCATTTCTAATCCAATCTAATATTAAATGCATGAAATATTCATCTTTTAGGTATTCTTTCATTAAAAAGGGATCGTGTTTTGTCGATGTGCAATTATTATTCAGGTGACAGCCAGGTTGAATCCCTTCGGCTGCTGCTGTCACAGAAAAAAACATGCTTTTGTCTTGATCTTACTTTGTTAAAATTTTATGAAAATCTCACCCTGCAGCTCCTGGCTCCTCTCTGCTGCCACTTGCTGGTCATAGTCATGAACTCTCAAAGCAAGCTCTGTATCTATGTGAGTGTAAATATGTAAAGCTCCTTGAGTATTTTTGTTTTCTTGGATTATTTTACTCCATTTCAAAAGGGAAATGTTTTACTTTTTCCTTGAGTATATTTACTTTGCAGAGCATTATTTTACCTGTGAAACATATAGCTCAGAAAATGTATGTACTGTTTAAATAACTCCACAATAGAAAACTGTACTGTACTGCTCTCTTATTTTTGTCTAATTCACCTGTTCTCAGGACCATGTGAGTGTGATCACACGTCTCTTTAACCCTTCACTTCATTTCACTGCACCTGTTTGGGTGGAAGAAGTTACACCTTTCTCATTATTTTGAGTTCTTGAAATGTGGTGATTCCAACATAGCTCCATAAGTGAGGTGCCCTCGAACAAGACACTTAACCTAAATTGCTCCAGTGGAGGTGCTCAGTGGCCAACAGATCACACTGTGGTTCTAGCGGGCAGCTCCCAGGTGTGAATGTGATATGGGCATATGTGTGAACTGAGTGAATGTGATATATTTTTTAAAAAAAAAGTAGAATCTGTGTGGGTGTGCAGGATCTTTATGTGAACTTCTAATTAAGTGTTTTTTCTCAAATGTGTGAACTCGAGTCATATGATTTGGATTTGAGTCAGACTTCACAAAGAGTCATAGATGTAACAAATGGGATCACTTTAACATTTAATGACACATGATGATGTCCTCTTTTTTAATGAAGGCTACAGATATGGACCCTCCTGAGCAGCAAATAAAGACATTAAACAGACATAAAAGACTCAGATGGAGGTGGGAGGCAGAGGGTGAAATTTGCAATGTCACAGAAAACCCAGCTGAGGTCAGTATTTCTCCACCAAACGCCTCAGCGTGGACAGAGATGTCACCTAAAAACACTACCTGCAATATTGCCTGTATTATTAATCCAACAAAGGATCCTAAAATCACCACTCGTGTTGCAGACACAGGCGATGTACCAATCACCTCTGTTCTCTATAATCGTTGATATAAATCCTAAATATGCTCATGTCAGGTGACAAACTGCACAAAAACGATGTGGTTTTGTTCTCATCCTAACAAAGGGAAACAGGACACTCAGCAGCAGCTCCGTGGTGCGCAGCGTCCCCTTTAAGAACGTTTTGGAATAATTAATGACGTCGCGCTGTAAACACGACTGACGCTCAGCTGCGTGGCCGAAGCATCCTCCAAGAGCCCAAGACCTCTCCAGGTTCCCGTGTTTATTTCTCGACGGGACCGCTGAAAGGCACTAAAATAAACTGCGGTACACCTCGACTCTCATATGCGGTCTCTAAAACCAAGACGACGGTGCTGCATCTATCCTACCAAGTGCCATGGCTAGAAAGACGGACATCCCCTCCTCGTACTATGGTGAGTCGGTTCGTCTTTGTTGTAAACGCCAAGATATTTTTTCCCCTCTCTGTACTGTGTAACGTTATGACAACGGGATATCACGATATCTCCCTAAGCCTGGATGATGTTTGACCCCCTTGCTGTGATTTACAGCAACGGCAGCTAGCTATCATTGTCAGTTGCGCTAACTATTTAGAGGCTATTTAACGGTTGACATCAGATACGCAGTAACGGTTGAAAAACGTTTTTTTTTAATGTTTCGAACGTTCGAATAAGTAACGTTAGCCTAACGTCTTATTCGCGTGCTTCTTTAAATTACCGTAATGCACATTCTCGGCGTTATCTCCAGTGATTTATCATAACATTTTCTGCCTTACATTGTGTACCTGGTGTAAAAGTCATCACAATAGGAGGCTGTATTGAACAATAACACTTTCCTCCACCACTTGTCGTCACTTCGTCTTTGTTGTAACGTTAAAACGTTGACATATTTCAACCCCCCTCCCAGCAGCTAGCTAGCGGTAACTACTGTGTAACGGTATGACAACAGAATATAACATTAGCTACCATCGTTAGAGCTGCAAATGACGACCATTATCGATCAATGTAATCCTAATTAGTAGATAAATCGTTTGGGTCAAATCAGCCTTGAGCTGTCAGAATATAGTGGGGTGGAAATGTCCAGCTCAAAAAGATGCCATCAGATGGTTTTTGTTTTGTTCCAACACCAGTCCCCCAAAAACCCCGAAAATATTCAGTACAAGACAAAGACAAGCAGAAAGCCAACCACAATCATCAACGTTGATAAACTGGAGTTAACAAGACAATATTTTGGATTATCGCCTCAAACAGGAACATTAGCCAGCTTAACGTAGTAACAGTCAGTTGGCTATTTAAAGGTTAACATCTAATACTTAGTATCTGCAACTGATTTCTTTTTAAACGGTTGTTTACATGAGTAAAGCACCCTTTTCCTGAGTGTTTCATATTTCTTCACTACACTAGCCCAACATTTTTTTTTTCATAACTCCTATTTTTCCTTGTATGTTAAAGTGGGGAAAACAACAAGTTAAGTCTTGACTTTCCTCCTTCTCTTCTCGCCCACATCGAGGATAATTACAAACACTGTAACAACTGCAGTCCAGGTAGTGTGAGAGGTTTAAAGCAATGTCCTCTGTTTACACTTTTGATAACAAAGGATTTATTGTCTCCAAGTGGCATTTTCTCTGCTCCAGGTTATGGATATATTTAATCCGTGGGCAGATTTTCTGTCCATTAGCCAGCCTTAGTAATCATGTTTATCACAGCAGTATAATCATTTATCATCACCAGCTGCCTCTGAAACAAAGACTCATTTAACACATTGGTGGCTTTTTCAGGTTTGTTGCCACAGCTAAAAATATTCCGTTTCTATATTTAGTAACCTTCCTTTTAATCATTGAAAAATAAGCCTGTAGTGCGTCTTTCTATTCTTCTTGCCAGTGTACAGCTACTACTGTACAAGACTATCATGAGAAACTAATTTGCCACTGAAGCCCAGACTAAATGATCCACTACACTGAAGGGACAAGTAATGGTTGGTCTCAATGAAAATGCCCTGAACAAAAACACTATCAGTTGTTTTTATATGGCTGCTGTCAAGCAATAACCTCAATCATATGATCCAATATCAGTATCAGCAGGATGTTCCACATCAATATCAGTTGCATTATGCGTCTTATCATCCATCTCTGTCCAAGTCGTAAATAATAATTACACCCAGGATGACTGTCAGAGAGACTTAGACGCAGTAACTTTAAAGTTGTAGAGTGACACAAGCATTTTCACGTCTTCTCCTGACGGCTCTCGAAGAGCAAAGCTAGTGTGTCTTCATGTTATTTCCCCACATGCTGACCCCGTGTGTCCCACAGACCTCATGACTACAGCACTCTGCCAATCACGTCCTGCAACCTGTCAGCTGTAGCTGATTCTCACAGCTCTCTGCAGGACATGCAGCACACCATTGGGGCCTACAAATCCTATCACTGCCTGTTCAAAAGTTCAAGCTGGTAATTTACAGCGTACCATAAACCTGACATTAGTATGTGTTGTAAGTAAACAGCCCAGTGCAGGTTTGGAGTAAAACACAAAGTAGTGCAGGTGTATCATGATTATTATATGCATTATTTAGATACAGTGAATGTGCATCATTACTGAAGCTAATAGACTGTATACTATTGCTTGAACTCAAGTGCTTCTCTCCAGAGAATTACATAGAATATAGTGGGAGAGTTTAATTAAGGAACATAATTTTGCCCTAACAGCGACCAACAACCTAGCTAGTGGGGCATGGGATGGAGTTATGGTGCCTCTCACTGTTTAGGTCAGCTGCTTTATATTATTGGCTCTCTGGTGCTTTTGTTCCATCAGCTAGTTTGGCAAAAGAGCAATTCAGAGTATTTTGTGCTCACAACAGAGCAGGGAACGACAAGACAAACATAAGCATACTCTTCTGTACTCTGTATTTGTTTAAATGTAGAGTGCACAGTGAAGAAAATCACATTTTCTGTTGCTGGTAATGCATTTGTGTCTGTCTTTATTTATTTCTCTTATCCCAAACTACAAAGTGGAAAATTCTGTCCAGTATATTATTTTTCAGTACATCGAGTTGGATAGATCTTGTCCATCTGGCTGAACTGTATGTAAGTTGATTCTGTTGTCACTTCTGCAGAATCGAAGTCCCAAAAGAAAAGGGGGTTTTCTTTCTAGACTTGCCACATTGCACTGACACTTAGTTGTCACACAGGAAGAAATAGAAAAGACAGACACACCAGTTTCTTTATGAACAGTAGCCACAAGGCATGTTTTGTGGAAGAAGTGCTAGTGTTACTTTTCACAGGAATCCCTCCTACTCTCTTCAGAGTTGTTAGTATACATTTCTTGGAAATTTAGGAAATCATTAACTGAAGCAAAGGTAGATGAAAGCAGGATTGAACTGCAATGATACTATTGCAAGATAACATTACCACCTAGCCCTGATATAAAGTTGGATTTTATTTTTAATGAACATATAAATTGAGCCATGTTTTGGCAGCTTGTCGAACTCCCTGGCATCCCATCATTCATGTTCAGCAGTTCTCCACTTGCTCTACATCCCAGATTCAACTGTACTCTTGTGGCTAGTATATTATATAACGTGTCTAACTATGTAGCAAGTGTTCAGAGTTCTTATACTGTACTGCTGAAATGTTCAGTCAGTCAGAAAAGTAGAAAAATAGCTCATAATCATTCTATGGCAGGTTTGTAAGTAACAATTTAGATATGAGTTCCATTCACCACGGAAAGTGTTGAGTCGGGCACACTGTTAATTAACAAATTTCTCGCATGGGCAACTTCCCTAAACGCTGCATCTTTGTACTGAGTCAATGCAGAGTCTTGACAGAAAGCTGAGAACCTTGGTTTAGAATCAAACATTCACAGCCTCATCCTGTGAAATTGCAGTCAGAGAAGGTTGTGGCTCAAATGGCCCATTTTGCACCCAAGACTAAGTGCTATTATGGGCTTTTTAAGCATCACTGTCCTCTGCAAATACTCATCTCAAATGAAGACCGATGCTCGCTCCGTAGTGCTGCTACACATTTTATTAGTTTTTATGGCATTTCTGCTCATTATTTTAAAGAAGGTTATGTTCTTCAGCTACTAATTTCACGTGTCTTTTCTCAAGAGATAGCCGTGTCAGTGCCTGGAAGTTTGAAGTATATTATTCACACTAATGATAGGGTGAGTCAGTAAATCATTTCAGAGATTCACGTCTGCACAATGGCAAGTGCTGGATGGTTATTTGTTCGAGTTGGAACATTTAGCTGTGAAGATTCTGTCTAGGCGACAGCAAGGATACTTTAAATTTCCAATTTGCAGTACATATAGTCAGTGTTTGTTTGTGACTAGCGGGCTAAGTGACATTGACAGTGATTTATGAAACACAACCCAAAGATGCACTGGAAAATGAGTCCGATTTACAGCTACGTTCATGCTAGACACGTAGGTTTTACGTCTCGGGTACACAGTGAGACTTTAAATTACTTTTGATAGGTCTAATGTGTTAAATGATGCAGCTAGCTCTATCGAAAAAAAATGAATCATTATCATAAGAACAAAAGAAACATGGTGTTCTGATGTTGTAAACATGCTTTTTTTTTTTTTGCACAGGTGAGATTCTTGGAGAAGAACCTTGCAGGTTTGCTTAGATAGATCAAGGTTCTAGTGACACTAAGTTTGATGTGTGCAGACTACTGAAAGGCAGAGGTGAAGAGGATTCCCTATTGGAGAACAGCCAGTGAAGTAATATTAATTGGGATGTGGAAACTAATTGTACTCCCACCTAAACTTGGTTTAGGAGATAACTAGGGGCATAAAGTCAATAAATCACATTAATATTTCTCTCGTAACCAAGGTATCAAGATTCAAAATATCTGCACATTTGCAGTAATGTAAGGCTATATCATTGACAAACAGTGAGGACCTGACTTTGTGACCTTCAACTGTTCACTAGCTTTTGGTCAGTGCTCAGTTTCAAAATATACAGTTTATCAAGACAGGTTGTGGTCTTGAACACATCTACAATGAAATATGTAAGCCAAAGTTTCATCCTTCTTCTTCTCTCAAACATGTTGCCTTCTGCTTTCGCTGCACCACGTCAGTATCCATTTTGTGTACGTCTGCTTCCCCACGAGATCACGTGAGGCGGTGCATTGCTCCCTCTGGCAGGATAATCTAATAATCTTCATATCCTGTAGTGTGTGATGGGCCATTATTTTTCACATTTGTAGTATGTACAAGTTTGAGATTAGAGAGAAGAAAATATGTTTCTTCTTATGATTTAAAAACTCTGTCGTCTGAGCCAGGCTTAAAAGGAAGCTGTACAGGAAGATTGTAGAATTAGTTCATCTAAGTCTTGAATACTGAATATGATTCAACGATATTGTGATATTTAACTGTGTGTTTCTTCACCTTGCTGTGAATATTGCATTATTTGGATATTAAGATGTGGCCTATCCTCTTATGTTTAATTCTTTAGAAATCCAGGCCAAAGCCGGTTGAGCCTGTCACTGATCTACAGTAGCGAGTAGTGAGTCCCGTTCCACAGGAACACAGGGCTGCCACCGACATGCCTGGAGGCTCCCACAGAAGTAACCAAGGTCACAAAGCCCCAGCCACAATACTGCTACTTCTCCCCTCGGAGCAGCAGGCTAGCTGTCAGAGCTGACACTCTCAGATGCTAACACCCCTCCTGGGGGTCGAATCCCAACCCGGATACCACTATTCTCGGAATTTGAGGGGATGTCAGCGAGCACTGTCTTTGCTTCCCTCCGAAAGTATGCACAGTAAACACTGTTCATGCACTGATAGGAATTAACCCAGTGCACTATCAAACCAGATATGCCAAGAGATGCCAAGTGCTCAGTCCTCGGCCATCTGCTAATAGTTGAGAAGGTCCTAAGGGACTCCGCTAAGTAAACCTAAACCAAAGATCTGGATGTTGTTGTCTTGTCTCAATAAGGAGACAAGCACTTTATAGGTTGTACTGTTCTCCAGAGAGGAAAAATAGAAGCAGGGCAGGAAAGATGTTTTTTCGAGGCGAAGGCCGATAGAAGATGGGCAGAGAAAAAGAGAGCTGTGGTTCTACGCTGTGTTTGTGTGTATTATTTCTCCACATTTTAATATTATGAAGCCATCTGGAGTGTTTTAACTGCTTTGATTCTTTCAGAGATGGACTCCAAATCTCTCTCTCTTCTTCTTTTTTGGGGAGTGTGGGAGACTTGTGTGATCATGATGCTGTTCCCAATTGTGTGTGTGTGTGTGTGTGTGTGTGTGTGTGTGTGTGTGTGTGTGTGTGTGTGTGTGTGTGTGTGTGTGGTGTGTGGGTTTGTGGGTTTGTGGGATGTGAGAGTGTCGCCTGACTCAAGGGAAACCTTGCCAGTAAATTTCTGCCCCCCCATGTCCCTCTCAATTCTTCTCAACTTGTGTGTGTGTGTGTGTGTGTGTGTGTGTGTGTGTGTGTGTGTGTGTGTGTGTGTGTGTGTGTCTGTGTGTTTTTCATTCAACTGTGAAACTTTGACAGTGAATCTCTGCCCTACAGACTATCATAACCTCCTCCCAGTCTCTTATCCTATTGCAGCTTCACTGGACCCTTTATCTTTATGGCAGTGATTGTTGCACCCAATGCCAATGTTGCAGGAAAACAACCTAAACTTTGAGCACTACTTGTTTTTAAATACAGACTAGGGGAAAACACAAAGCACCAAAGCCATGTTACTGATGTTGCTTTCCTCTATGGATTGGCAGAACCCAGTGCTTTCATCAAATATGGATGAACATAAGCACAGCATTCTGACTTACAGACTGTGCCTACTCTGCTGAGCAGCATCATTATGCTGAATTTTTAACATTTCTATTTCCTCTTTTTTGTTTATTTGTAGCTGGATCTAAGCCCAACATAGCTTTGACAGAAGTGCAATCTCCCAGCACTTCACTCTCTCCAGGTCTTGGAAATGTTTATGAATCAGCAGAGTGAAAACAACAAATAAAAAAAAATAAAAAAAGTCCTTTCCAAATGGCCCCTCTGACCCAACCCATGTAGAGCACCTGCGGTGTTCGAGCTGTTTGCCTGACCACGGTATGAAAGAGGCCTGTGTTGGACAGTGGAGCCTGGTGACACTGGTGCCTGTGTCTGCCCGTGTTGATGTGTCTGTGTACTGGATGTGTTTACGGAGACGAGCTGAGAAATGCGGGGGAAGGGGTGCTATGGGATATGTGATATGGGATAGAAGAAAGTTTTACTTGGGAGGGTGTGTTGACACTACTGTACTGTATGATTAATATTCCCACCCATTTTATATTCCACAGTTATGTGCTCTATGTACATTTCTTGACTTGGATTTTCTATAAGTGCTATAAGCTGATGCCATTTCATTCACTGGAATTATCTTTGCTCTCACAGTATCATATCTCACAGTATCTGCAGTGATATTTGCCACAAAAAGTATTAAATATATGAGTGACTCAGTAAATGTGCACATAATCCCTGATCAGTCTAACCTTCTGATAAAGTGAGCCAGAGGAAATAAGTGTGCAATTTAGTCTCCTCCCAAATTGTGAAATATAAGGCGATGAACTGCTTCTGTGACTTTCCCCTGAAGCTTTATCACTGCAGGCCGGGTTGTTACATCTGGCACTCTTCCAGCACAGGCACTATGAAGTTGATTCTCAGCAGTCAATCTCAGCACATACTTCAGAATCTGTCTCACAGAAGGTACGGACTTCAAATTGAGCCATTGTCACAGTGCCTTTCAGTCTTTTTAGAGCTTTTATTAAACCCTCTGTGGAAGGAATTTTAACACATATCTTTTTGTGTGTGTCGCAGACATAATGTGATGTTAGGTCCTCACCACTGTAAATTGATCCATAGATCTTGTTGCTATGGCAGACTATCTGCAAATGCAAATGGGATTTGGGAGCAAAGATTACTGCCAAAGCTTTTGTCTGATCCCGATGTGTAATTCCTCACCTCGTCCAGCCTCATTGCCTCATAGCCTTTGATTACCACCACGATTGTTGCGCGTAAATCTTTCAGTCACAGCAGGACACGGTGGCATTGTCCGACACTATGTCAATAGAGGAGACTAGCAGTTAGTGAAGTTAACAATGACTCTAGCTGTCCCAGTGTAGCATGCCTGCCAGGCTTTTTCCGAATGTTGTTGACTACAGACCCTCATTGAGCCTGACTACAGCAGCAGCACACATCCAGTCCACCAGCCTCATCTCCTGCACTGGCAGACTGCAGTGCAGTCTAAACAGCCGTCATCTAATGCAGAGTCTGCTGGTGTCCAGGCATCGCTGATGATTTTCACCACTCTCTTTTAACCCTTCATTGAAATCTGTTTTGTGGGACAGAGGAAAGTACAACAGCCCGGTGGAAGTAGTCAAGCTGATGTAGAGTAGGAACAGCAGCTAAATCTAAATTTAGCTTGGCTGAATAAGCACATGCTCTGTCACCTGGATGTTATTGTGTTAGAATGAGGTTGGTAATCTTCCAAAATGTTTTAGTTTGCTCTATATTATGAATATATTACACACTGAATGTGCTAAAATTTGCTATTTGAGCATACTCTTGCATCACATCACAGTATGACAGAGGGAACTGTCATACTGTATTGACATTTTGTATTCTGGGTTTTGATCAACATAACGACTGACCTCATTTTTTGTCAGCTGCTGGGGGACCTTGCTGCCTGCTGGTCCTCTTGCTGGACTTACTGGCAGGCTCTGCAACTCCAAACAGAAGCTGATCAAGAAACCACTGACATGACTCTGAGAAAAAAAACCTCTCCTCCCTGACACTCACTGCACCGCAATCTGTCCTCTCACCACTGGCTCTCCTTGATCTCAGTGGGATTCAGCTTTGCTCTCACCATATGGACTAACCTGTTTTTATCACAATTGCTCCCACACGATTGAGACCTGCACATGTTTTGAATATTCACACAAGCTCGGAAGATCAATGAAAGGATGTTTTAAATCCATATAAATTCAGCTTGCATTGGACCCAGTCTTGTAGCTAGCTACGCATCTTATTCACCCCCAGCAGCTATACTTCTAATTTACTCTGATGTGAGTTAATGCGATTCAGCCTCCTGGTCATGTGGGTGTAGCAACAACCACTGAGATATAAAAGCAATTGGAGATAACTTAAGGCAGAACAGAGGAATAGTTCACTCTGTCAGTACATTGAGCACAGTTGTTACTTTAAAAGCACAAATTAAAATCTAAGCGGGATGGAGCTTTGATCCATTTACATGTTTAAACTGATTATCAGTGGGATGCTCGACCCTGGTTCATGGAATTTGACTCACTTCGGGAATCCTGCAGTAGTTGGTCGGTTAACAGCATGGTTCATACTCCTACTCATACATATTGGATGAAAGTATTGAAGAAAACACCATAATAGTTATGAATGTTTCAGCTCTGTTATCATCATTGTAGACCACTAAAATAGAAAGTAGCTTCCTCTCATATTCAATGCCAGGGCTCTCCGAATGCTGCAGTGAGCACCTGGTCTGGTGACATTGTGTCCTTGGCAGAGGAATTCACACACTTAACCCAGAACATCTCCCATTTTTAGACCTGAAACACAACTCAAGTGAGGGACTTTCAGTGACAGCCAAACAGGTGGCAGTAAAATAGCGTCTTTTACAACAAGGGCAAAAGAAAAATAGCATGGAACCTCTCATATCAAATATCTAAAAAGAAAGGTTAGCAGTTCAAACCACTTCAATGACAAAGAGCTGAAATGGTCAGAATCACACCTTCAGTAGCTTCACATAGCCCCGTGTAGTCATGAAGTTTGAAACTACGCTATAACCTTAGACACATGCAGCTCACTGTCTGCCACTCTCCAATACTGTAAGAATGAACAAAGACAAAATGTGACAACGCCAGCTCACTCAGATTCAAGTACATTTCCGGTCCAGTGAATTTTTTGGTCCTGACTGTGCAGCTTAGGGACACCTGGGTCGCTGGTGAGCGAAAAACTGTTGCTCCATCATTTTTCCTGACATCGTTTTGCTGTTGACCCAGAGATTTGGCATCTCTATCCTTCTAGTATTGCAGTGGTAGAGGAATCCCAGTGGGTAAAGCCAGGCATGAATATTATGTGCAAGATCCTGGGTTTTTATTTCCTTATGATCATACAGAAATATTGGCTTTAGAAACTTTTTTTTACCGCAGGACGGATTTCCACCATGGCCAGACAATTGTCAATTATGGTAACTCACTCGCTAGCTGGCGGTTTGTGAGAAACAGCTGCCAGGGTTTACTGTGCTGAATCATTTGTGTTTCTAGCCAGAGAGGAGAGATTTTTGTTTTGTTTTTTGGATGTATGTGTTGTATTACAGGCTTTATCTAGTTGCAATTGTGTCTCGTCCAAGCACTATAGAATTATGTTTGTAGATGCATTTTTATGATCAAAGCATACTTTTTGTTAAGGTTCAGCTTTTATTCTGTTGATGATAATATTCACTATTTTCAAATGCAATGCTCAGCGGCTGTTTCTACACAGATGGATATCACCTGCTGTTCACAATGTTCACATTATGTATGTAATACCCTGGTGGGCTGGGTGATAGTGTGAATGTGTACAATATGTGAGATAAATTTGGTAAGAAATGTCCAAATTCTCTGATTTCGGTTTCCCAAGTGTGAATATTTTCTAGCTTAGTTTCCATCTTTGGGCTGTGGACAAAAATAAGACATTTGAGGACATCACTTTGGGCTTGGGCACCATTTTATAGAACAAACAACTAATCCATTAATTGAGAGAGACATTAACAGATTAATCAGTAAAGAAAGTAATCATTGGTTGCAGCCTTACAGACCACCAAGACATTTAGTGGTGACTGGTATTGACAACAGTTCATCATTTGGCATTAGACGAGCGTCTCCTGGTTTATTTCTTCAGGTCAAATATGCTTGAATTAATTAGAAACAAAACAAACAAAAGAAAAAAAGTGACATAGGGGAAAAATATATAACACACATGGTTGAACATGAACAGCACAGGCATTACAATTAACTGGTGATTTACTGAACTGTAACTCCGGAGTTTATTGATTCAGTTTCAGCAGAGATGAGAGCATGATGCGTTTATAAAAGATACATTTCTCATTTTCTCTAGTAAAAACATGTCTAGCAAACCATCATGTTCACTTTATCCGATAAAACAGAACACCAACTATGATGTGACATGTCACTGCTGATTTTGTGTTTGAGACAATGAGGTGCATTTAATGTAATCCCTTAATTTTTGTCTAAGATGTTTAGCGTCAGTATTGATAATCCATGAACATGAACATGTCTAACTAGTTTATTACTCAGTGTATATCATGGATGTATTAAAGAAAACTGGATACTAAGTTTGTCACGAGGCTAGAGTTCAAACTTCGATCCAATACTAGTCATAAGAGCAATACTTAATACTTCATTCAGTACCACAGTAAAAACAAAAAAAGTCATAGGCACACAAAATTGGATATATTTTTTACTTTTTTTCTTTAAATAAACAACCAGCACACAAGGCTGGTACAGAAGTAGTCACGGTAAATATTGTCCACTAGTTAATCATTCACAGATGGCTTTGTTCTGATTGTAGATCTGTTACTGGATACTTCATTCAGAGACGCTGTCCCATTCCTTCCTGTGAAAGTTGCACAGTTGGTTAAGACATTGCAAATAAAAAAAAAACTTCCTCATGGTTCCATGTTTTTGGGCCAATAGAACATGAGCACCAGAGTCATCCTAGCCTTCTCCATCCTAGCCAGTTGAGCTCATGCCCACCTGAGACTTCTCCTGATTTGCTGTTTGCTCCCCAGACACATGAATGGGGTAAAAATATTGAATCATACTGCTCTTCTAGATTTTCTAATCTCTTTTCAGGCTTAAGAGATAAAACAATCGATTAAAAGAATCCATTTCTGGTGGTATCTGATGCTCAGAAACACTGTTTTAGATCTGCTAAACACAGAACAGCATTAGTGAGCATGTTCACTGATGTCTACGTGGCACAGAGAGCTACTCTCTGTAGATCAAGAATACAGTTGTAGATTTTTTCCAGAGTAAACTACACTGGCCATTGTAATGAAAGATTATATCACTCCTTGCAACAGTATGGCTTTTTAATGTGTTTTTAATAGTTTTTGGATTTTTGGAGCTCCATGGGATGAAGGCATACGCTAAATGAGGCACAGACAGTACTTGTTATTAGGATGAATTAGCTGTTGACTTTGGCATTATCACTGGATTTACTGGAAAAATAAAAAAGCTGCTTGTGAAATTCAGGACTTTTATTTTTAATTTCATAGTACATTCACAACAGCTCCACCAGATTTGCATGTACGTAGTACAGTGTACTAATTCCTGACACTTTTAGAAGCAAGGCTGGCGTGTACGTCTTTTCGACAGGATCCGTTTGGGGAATGGGCAGATGGGAGATAGGCTCACTCATGCTGCCGCTAAGTCTGCCCCAGCTGCTTGGAGATATTGCGTTCCATGTGCGATGATTAATAGGTCCTCAGGAACACGTCATACTTTGTTTCAACTGGGGTAGAGACTAGTTGGGAACCTAAGAAGCAGCCAGTGATGAATGCAAATGCATGTGCTCCTCACACCTACAAGCACATGCAGTCAGTTTGGCCCCTCAAATGACTGATGATGCCTCCAACTGTGGTTCAGTATGTTCTCTGCTGGGTCAAATGGGGAATCCTCACTGTGACCCAGATAAGCTGTTTGTTTAAGAGTTGTTAAAATGATTTATTATATTTCTGTGTTAGCTACATTGTTTTGGCTTTTACTGCTTTAGCCTCCCTCTTCACCCCAGTACTGCTACTGTTGGAGACCTGCACTGTGAAATGGCCCAGTTAGTTCATCCTGGCCATTTGAACAACACAGCAGGTTAACTCGTGTCACTAGTGTATGATGTTAGTGCGAAAATGAAATGTTGCTCATAACCATTTAAACATGTTATTCTGTGTCTCTTTTCTGTCTTTTTTTTTTGCTCTAAACTACACTCATAGAGAAAGCTTATTTTGTTGGTGGCAATAGTCACTATAGATTTGCTGTTATGTCATTTATCTACTGTTTATGCACTCTGTCAGTCTTATTCTTGTTCTATTTCACTGTCTTTTCAACTAATCTCACCATACTCTGCTTGTCTTCTAGGTGAGCCGCGCAAGTTTGACCCAAACTTCAGAGGGCCTGTTCATAACAGGTAATGCATACACTCAACACCACAGCCTTTTTGCTTTATAGTCGCTGCGTCTAATAATGTAACACTGTGTAGAAACGCTAAAATAAACAAAAATTGTGCTTACCTGCAATGCACAGTGGAGTCACTGAATTACAAATATGTTTACACACATTCTGGAGACATTCTGTCATAGCTGAAGATATTAGAATGGAGGCAGAAATCTCTGAGACAGAACTTACATAAATTCATAAGTATGTGCACTTATTCGTAAATACCACTAGAACAACATCTGATTATTGCATGTGTATTGAGTTTTGCCCATTGTATAATCTTTTTGGCACACACGCCTCTTCAGGCGCTTATGGATCAATTATTTGTCATGCAACGTTAATAAAGATCGAGGCCGAGCCCTGGCAGCTCTCTCCACTCCACCGCACAGATCAATGGCCATAAGTCAAGCTGGTGGCTGGAGTTAGCCCAATGACACACACTATTAACCAGACAGATACACCCAAAACTGATGTAGTCCTCACATCACCTGGGCTTATCGCAGGGAGATAGTGAAATGTCTCCTGTTTGTCAGCCGGCAGCACAGAAGCACTTCTCCTGATGAACTGCATTTGGCCCCATGAGGGCTGCAATTCTATACACGTCACAGGTAGCTGCACTGTGCATTGGTTTGATTTGAAATGTGTGTTTCAAAACAGTGTTTAGAAAAGCAGTATGTCTATAATGTGAAAAAAAATAAAAGGCGTAAAAGAGCTTCAAACATAGAAACATTGATATTTGTTTTATATAATAGTTTAGACCATCCCATCACTTACAAATAAGGTCACATGCCCATAAAAAAAAAAAACACGATGGTGCTTAACAGGTGTGATCCTCTACATTTAGAAACACAGACGTAAACTTTAGGTCGAAGATTCTACCTCCAAAAAAGAATGTATGGCGTATTAGAAAAAATGAAGTCTACATTTTAAGACTACCTGATTTCTTGAGCAAAATGAAGAGCAGAATTTGCAATAAAGCAAAACCCCTCGAGGGTGTCACCACAGGCTTTTCCTGACGATATAGTCATTTTCTGAGATAATGTCGGCTCTTATCTCTTTTATGTTCAATGTCGGTTTGGCAGGCTGCTGTGAAAGCATGTTTCAGTCCTCCCGTGTCTCTTTATCCCACCCTCTCCAACCCATTTCACTGCTACAGCTGGGTGAAAGCACCGAGGATACTTTGATGTTTCTGTGGCTCAGAGGCTTTTCTTAATGAGAACTGGGAGAGAACTGACTCTGTGGTCGTCTTGTTTTCATGCAAGCTCAATGCCTAAATGAAGTAACCGTATCTGTGGTTATTGAGTAGTCCTCTAAAGGCCAGACAGAAGTGGACACGGCGTAGTGTTAATTCAAACTGGCTCCAGTTGTAAACACGGGTCTAATCGCTGTAAAAAAAAAAAATATCCACAGATGACCCACAACTCCACAATCGTTTTGTAAAGTAATACTGCCTTTGTTAGTGTCCTGTCAGAGTGTGGTTCATTATAAATGTGTCATCACAAACACATTTAACTACAAATCAGATGGCCCCTGCCCTTCACAGCACCTGTGACAACTCACCTGAAGATGCTTTGTGTTTGTCAGAAAAGCTGCTCACTTGTCCCTCTTTGCACTCTTGACCATGAGAAATATCCCTTTTGTATGCAAATCTGACCCTCCAAATATACCTTCCTGTTAAATGTCTGTTACAAAGCAGGGACAAGCTGGCAGATTCACACCACAATGGCACCCATGCTATTCTGTGGCACTGCTGCCATCTGTGTCACCTTGGCTGCTGCTGAATATCAGCCCTGCAAAGATAACACCGACACAAAAGTTTCTTACTGCATCGACAGAGCTTCCAGTGCTCTTTTTTTTCTCTCTCTCTCTTTCAAAGCAGCACTGCATGCCAGTACAGTAAACAAGCAGGGCGATGCCTCTGTCCCTGTGAAAGTATGTGTAAGTAACATCTGAGGAGATCTGAAGTTTGGGAGTGAGGCCAGGTTGGGGTCCGAATAGATTTGCCGTTTCACTATATTTTGGATCTCACTTGCAGCGCATGTGGCCTGCTTTCCTGAGATAAGCAGAATTGTTTTTCACTCTCCTCTCTTTGTCAGCTTCCCTTCAACACTCACCCATGCTTCAAAGGTGACTTTGTACTGTATTAGAACTGTGGTGCTGTGTTTGCACTTTGTCTTAATACCGCACTCGGGTCTACGTGAGGGAGGGAGAAACAAGACAGATCTACAGTAACAGTCACATTAAGAGGGAGGAGAGGCAAGGTCGGCTTAAGACTCCCACCCCTCATACCAATCCACCTTAAATCACTTATGATATGTGGCTGACTGATAGCTAACTTATCAACCAGCTAAACGATGGGGAGGGATTCAAAGACAAGAAATGCAACCATCACCATGGCAACCCCGACACCTCTTCCCTTTGTTCCTTTTTGAATGAAATGAAATGAAATGGTACTCCCTTGCTTCCCTCTGTCAATAATATGCACAATATTAGCAACAGCTTTGTAGGTAGTGCAGCAGGTTGTCTTCATGCTCCTCATATTCACCATCAGTGTAAAATTGCGACTGTCTTCACTAGTGCCCACTTTAGCTGCCTTTTGTTTCTCGATTATCTCCAAAACAATAACTGCTGTGCTTTCAGAAAAATGGCTCCGAAGTCTTATTTCTTATGGCAACCAACTGCTTCTTTTAGTCTTTTGTCATCCAGTGTCATCTATTGGAGGTTTCTGCTGATGTTAGTATATTTGCCTGAAGGTACAGTACATAGCAGATCTGTGGGTCAATTATTTTCAGCTCCAAATGTGTTGCCTAGGTTATGAGTGGAGATATCACATTTGTAGGTATCTACAGTCTTAATGTTCAGATAAGAGTGGTAATAATGGATGTCTCTTATTCTGAAATGAGGAACAAGTAGTATTAGCAGCCCTGCTGGGACACAAAAGATTGCCAATCCTCTATATTGCTAAGTTTGGCAAACCAATTTAACAGAGCAGCCTGTTAACATAGATTGCAGGCTTTACTGCAGTTATTAATGCAGGACCATAAAAAATAGCTCGTAATTGCAGCTGCACTTGCAAACAGTCCAAGATGATTTGCAGTGTAGGCTTAAATTACACAGCTGACCCTAAATCTAACATGTTACACTAAGCATACGATTTAAATAGTTGTGTTTGTTTCTGTCTCATTCATTAGTGCCTGTTTAAGCTAATGTATCCCTCTCTGTATGGGTTGCTCCTCAGCTGATATCCTCTGTGTGAGCAGTGCCCATATGTGGCGCCTGTATTGAACCATGTAACCATCCTGCATACAAAACAAGGACAATCTGCTCTTCAAAGAACTACACAGAGGAATCACTGTCGCATCTCTGAGCTCAGGCCTCCCTTTGACATTGGCTTTGCTCCTCTGGATGAAAGAGGAGAAGGGTTGAAAGCTGGAGGACATGAGGTTCTCAAGTCAATTTGTGTAGCATTTGGTGTTAGGGGGAGGCTACCTGTGTCCCTTGTATGGTGCTACTGGGCACAGTGGATTGAACTTGGCTTTATTTGAGGCTGGGCTCAGCACTCATAGTCTGAATAGTTTTAAAAGAGGGCTAAGAAGGGGCCGAACTGACAGTTCTGGAAAGGAGGGAAAGAAGGCTTGTTATGGGAGACAGACAGTGAGACGGCGAAGAAAGACTCAGAGAGAGAGAGAGACTGCTTTAAACAAGCAGACTGAGGCTACGGCAGAGAGAGAGAGGCAATCTTCAAATAGCTGCCTCTGTGCCTGTGGGACAGTTAACTCTGGGGGGGGGGGTCTCATTAGAAAGTCAGTAGAACTCCACTACAGTTTCTCTGAAAACACTGTATACTGTACAGATGACACCTTGTCATGCCTGGTAGCAAGGACTGCACATAGATGTAGACCTCACTTGCCATACAGCAGCTGTGTTTACCAGCAATGAAATGGTTAAACAAACAATGCAGATGGAACAAATTCCCAACTCCCATGGGCGACACATTATGTATTCTCTCAACAATCATAAATAACTTTAATTTCCTCTTGTACTCTTGGTTTTCCCACACATCTCTTATTTGTTCTCACACTTTTTTTTTCCCCCAGGAGCTGCACTGATGTGGTTTGCTGTGTTATTTTCATCATCGTCATCCTCGGCTACATCGCTCTGGGTACCGTTGGTGAGTTTGACACATTGCCGCTGATTACATCACACAAAGATTCATGACACACAACCGCACACACGGTTCCTTCCGCACATGCAGAAGAGCGGTGATACGTTCTGGTCCGTTCGTGGTCTGGAAGTGTGAATTCCACGCTCCGCCTGCTCCGCCAGGTTGTACAAAGCGAAATCTCGAGCTGGTGGAACAAATGGAAAGATGAAAAGTGGCAATAATGTGCCACAAGCAAAACAGACCTGCTCCTCTCCACAGGATGCACCGACACTTAGGGAGAAAACCATCTGTTTTTTTTTTTTTATTGTTGTTTGACTTTTTCATAATTTTGAGAAATGCAGCTCCCCCAACAGAAATAAGCTATTCTTTTAGTAAGTGGAAGTTTCACCACAACACGCAGCTTGTATGGCTTACGCAGGCTGAGGTGATCATGTTAGTGAAGCTGTTTTGATGTCCCTGTCAGGTTTTTCACCAGACGACCAGTGATTCCCTGTGGCTCTCATTTTATTCAAATTTTCTTGAAGCCATCAAGTTCACTGGAGTGTGACAGAGAGTCCACTTTGTCTGCCTGACTGAGGCCATGCAGTCTTGTGAATCTCCCCATCAGCTCTCCTTTTCTTTCTGTCTTGCTCGTTCTCGACTCTTCCTTCGACTTCTCTCTTTTTAATTCGTCTTCCTTTCCCTCTATCTGCCTTTATCATCTCTTTCATTTATTTCCTCTCTACCGCTTTTTCTTTAATCCTTTCCCATACAAACGCATATCCTGTTTTACCCAGCACACCTCACAGCACTTTTCTTTTTTTCCCTCTTTCACACACACGTGTGATATACATCACAAATTAGGGGAGAAATGAAGTCCCAATGCTGTCACCAAACTGCCATCCCTTGCCAGCTCGTTGTCAGTGGAGTCACGTCTTAATCTGGGCATGGGACATGGGAAGGACTTACTGCTTCCCAATAATTTAAAAAGAGCAGGAGTCATGACAATAGATGGGACTTGGAATAGACACTGACAAGTCTGCAATCAGCTGAAGATATTGGTATTCTTTCTGCATATTTTTTTTCAGTTTCATCATCCCTGTTGTCTCAAAGACTTGTAGGCTGCCTTTGTTGCGCTGTCTCACGTTCAGTGCAATCCTTCATTGACTAGCTAGGTGAAAGGCCTTAACACTTTGTTGTTCAGGTTGGGCAAATAAATGAAACACAAGAATTGCTTTGTAAATTGAATTTCAGAGTTAGTGCCACTCCTATCTCGAGAAACAGAACAAAACAAATTAAACTAGATTGATTTTCCTGTTTGGTTTTTTTATGTGTGTAGATGTTTCTTCTTAATTGATATGCATACATGCAATCCTCCAAATAAATGTCCATTGTTGGCCTGTTAATTGTGTTTTTGTTTTGTTTTATCCGTGGTTAGTACATAGAGAAGCACAAATGGCCATGGCCTGATGCACTCATACCATTGAGGAGTCCTATTGGTTAAGATTTATTGATTTTTAGAAAGGAATAATAATGCAGTGCATGTAGATCACTGGCCATTTTCTGTGTTGCAGTACATTAAAAAAAAAACTAGGCAAACTCTCTGCACATGTTATTTAAGATCTACAGAGAGTCTGAAAAGGGTAATGTGTTGACCAGTGGCCTTGTGGACCTCAAGACACAATTAACAAGACAACAGTGGACTTCTACCTCAGGGGTATTTGTCTGGTGTGGTTACACATGTCACAAGTTCATCCATTTCAAATGAAAAACTGTTTTCAGCCTGGATCCATGGCGACCCCAGGAAGGTTGTCTATCCAACTGACAGCCACGGGCAGTTCTGTGGACACCAGAACACCCCCAATGCGTGAGTATAAAAATATCTGTTCTCAGATTGTTGCACACTGGAATAATTATGTTCCCCAGTTTGTCTGTCAGCTTTCCATTGTTATCTTTAGACTCACAAAAGGCTTTGACCACAATACATGGAGATGGTTTGTGATTAATTATGGCAGGCACCATACCCCTCCACCCCCATCCCCTCTCTCTAAGTGTGTGTGTGTGTGCGTGTGTGTGCTGATAAAACATTGCACAGTAATGCACTGATTTCTCAATCTTTTGAATCCTTTTAATCAGACCTCTGTCGTTATCTCGTTATCATTGTTTGCCTCCACAGAAAGAAAGCCATATTATTCTACTTCAACATGTTGAAATGTGCCAATCCTGCAGTTTTAATTAACCTCCAGTGCCCTACAACCCAGGTAAGAGGAGAGTGATGCCCCCTCCAGCAGCACATTTTTACACTCCTTTATGTTCCTCTCCAACTTTTCCTCCACGCTTGATTATGCAAGATTGATGGGCTTTCTCATTAAGAGGATGTGTTGTCTCCTGCAGCTCTGTGTCTCCAAGTGCCCTGACAAATTTGCAACTCTCCTGGATGCATGGAATGCCAAAAACTGGGAATATTACAAGCAATTCTGCAAGCCGGGTTTTGAGATTGGCAGCAAGGTGAGAGACTGCGGTTAGTGGTCCATTTCACCTTTTTGCAGACTAGATGAAAATATTTGTATCAAACCCCATGTCTTAATTACAAAAGTTTAGACCTTCTGCCTTGGTTGTAGGCACACCTTTTGACCAAGAAACAACAAAATCATGCCTAGCATAGCATTCAAAAATCCATCCTCAGATTTCACCATTCAATAAACCGAAGAGCTCATTTGAATGTGCTTTGAGAGACAGGCCGGAAGTGAGCTATCAGCTCACTGATGCACATCACAGCCCCGTTCTGTCTGCTGGCAGCAGTTCAGTGACGGTGACGTTAGCATGATGGTGTGTAAGAAGCAGAGAGTGAGGTGGTGTGTGGGAGCACCTAACAACTCTGTCATAACTGTTTGAACTAAATCATCGATTTCACTTCCCACATGACAGTGTTGATGCTGTTCTGAAAAAATGATATTAATAATATCGCCACAATAATCACTGAAATTTAAACCGTGCTGAAGTAAGATCTGTCTGTAAGATTATTATTCTGAAAATAAGAACTGATGTTATACATGTGACTGATGATATTTGATGACACTGATTATTTGGTTCACTAGAATAAATTGTAAATTTTCGGTACTTTCTATGTCAGAAATCTAAAATGTAATATAATGTCAGAACTTAAATAAACTGACATCATCATCTTTCCTTTCAGACAATTGCAGAAGTCATACGAGATGAAGACTGCCCATCTATGATTGTGCCAAGCAGACCTTGTAAGTGAATCTAAATAAGTGTAAACACAGTCGCCCTCATTATTTGTTTGCGAAGCCACTAAAGACCAAAAAAAAATGTGTTTCAGTCCTTCAGCGGTGCTTCCCTGATTTCATTACAAGAAATGGAATTTTAACTGTGGCCAATCAGACCATCTTCAAAGACGGACACAATAACGAGAGGAGTGTCAGCGACCTCAAAGAGGCTGCCAAGTAAGACCTGCTTCCAATGTGACCGTCTATCCTTGTTGTTCATGTTAGAAGACACGTCAGATACATTAGATTGATGCATAAATAATCCAGCCTGTAAAATAAAGTGTTTTAAAACTGTTATACTGTCAATAGGGCTGCCAACTCTGCACCCAGAGAGTTGTGGACAGATATTACAGGGTAGGAAAAGTGGGCATGTTGCTGATGTCACTGATGCCCACGAATGTGTTCAAGCACATTCAGTCATTTGCATGTTTATTGCATGAAAATACAGCTTACCCACAAGTTCATGAGTAGAACTTAAGTGGTACCTACAAGCTTACAACAGCTGCTTTGTAAATCTACGCTGTCAACGTGCTCAGATAGCAACCTTTAGATAAGCAGAGAAATCATGTATTTAAACCAGTGAGCTGACATTATAAACGTACATGATTCTATGTTTGCTGTGATCTACTTTCGTTTGCCCTGGATTACCCGGAAAATATAATGTGCTTTAATGCTTTTCTCTTCGTAGCCAAGTAACCGCCATGCAGCAAGGAGAGGAAAGGTCTCAAAAATGATTTGTTTCAGCTTTTTAACTTTGCCTCTGCCATAGCCAGTAGCCTTGTGTAGACTAACCCTCCCACTCGTGCTCTTCATCATAAAGAATCTGCTCCTGCGTCCCTCCACCTGCAACAGTGGACAGGAATCAGGACAGATTAATACAATTGTTTGTGGCTTTTTTTCAACCTCAGAACATCAAGTCATCTTCAATGTGAGTGGCTAGTGTGTGTCTAAAGAAAAATAGAGAGTGATGTAGTGCACCCTGGTGGTCAGTAGGTTTGCTTCCTTGATATAGATGTTGTGTATAGATGGATATGAATGCAAGTTTCCGTAATGGTGCTGGATATGATCCAAATTGTAGTCCGTGGACAAGGTTTCAGTGACTTTTAGGGAGGTGAATTAGCGCTTGTCATCATAAGGTCGTTCTGTTTGTCCCATAGCAATGTTAGCTTGTCCTCTTTCCCTCCTGTCTGTACTTTAGAGATTTATCTGAGTCATAGAGCAGTGTGTCTGGAAAGGTATCAGGCAAAGCTTAAGTTAAGATTTCTAGACAGACTGTCTTTAGAGGCTTAAAACTTTAAATAAAGATGATTTCAAGTGACAAGTAAAACCATTAAAAATCAATCAATTTATGTTGAGTCTGTTATGTTGAGTATTTGAAGGACTTATTTGGTTTTCATTGGTTATTAAACACTTTCATCTACTGTGATCAGATATAAATGGGTTCTTGACCTGACACATCCATTAATATGTGTTGTTCCACTAGATGCTCCTCTGTATCACATTCAGTAACACGCTGCTATACCATTTACTGCCATACTGAAGGAACTATTGCTCAATAGTGCTTCAGTAACACTAATGCTGTTTTGTGGCTCTTTGATATGAAACTGAAATATTTTCTTCCAGACCCCCTGACAATTAACCTGATAATTAGTTCCTAAAGCAGAAAACGTCAAAAGCATTTTGAAACTATATTCATCTTTGTTTCACAGCGACAACATTTAAGATAAATAAAGTGTCAAAATGTTTTTGAGAAACTGTAGCGATTAAACTATTAGAAGTAGTAACATAAACATACCACAGCTCCTCTCTCTGTCCTTATTTTAATCCCTTTTCTTTTGTTACCTCCTCTCTTTCCCGCTTTTTCTCATCTCACCTTGTTACTTCATCACAGAGGTATCGCCAGTCTGCTGAATGGCAAAGAAGTTGGCATGAAGATCTTTGAGGATTATGCAAATTCCTGGGACTGGATCCTCTTGTAAGAATAGCTGTGGCTTTAAGTGATTTTCATGTTTTCACTTCTCTTAGTGGATTATGGTGCTCGTCTGTGGGGAGAGAACTTCTCCTACCCACCAGTGGAAATTAATAATGGAAAACCCTGTTTTACATGCATTATCTTACCTGCTTTAAGCCCTGAATTGGTGGAATTTACATTGAAATAGCACCTGATATGTTCCTATTTACAGAGCATCTTACTAAATTTATTAAAGTTTCAATTGTTAAAGTCTAAATAAACCGTTAAACTTTTACCGGTCAACTACAAGTCAGTTTCCAGTATGTATGTGTTTGTGTTGTTGCAGTGGTCTGGTGATAACCATGGGGATCAGTCTGCTCTTCATCCTGCTGCTGCGCTACACTGCTGATATACTCCTCTGGCTCATTATCTTTTGTGTCATCGCTGCGGTTGGTTACGGTAAGCATGCACCAAAGACAGTTACCCATGTTGCCAGTGGTTAATGTATACTATATAGTTCTGTTGTCATGGCAAACTGAAGCAGGTTTAGGTTCATCTTACCTTGTTGCATATTTTCCTGTCGATCATTCTTTCACTCAGGTATCTGGCACTGCTACTGGGAGTTCAGTATTCTGAGCGGGAAACCAGGCGCTAACGTCACCATCTCTGACATCGGCTTCCACACAGACTTCAGCATTTACTTTAAGCTCAGCCAAACATGGCTCATCTTCAGTACGTTGTCATCCACTACGATACCTTCACTTTACACTTACGAGGCTAAAGTGACATATTGACACATATTTGTTGTATGTGCACTGACAAATAATTAAACCTATTTGTTTTGCAGTGATCTCACTTTGTGTGATTGAGGCCATGATTGTGATTATGCTGATCTTTCTGAGGACAAGGCTGCGCATTGCTATTGCATTACTGAAGGAGGGAAGCAAGTAAGGATAAGATAAGGATGGATGAAAGCTCTGTTGACTTCTTAAAAAATAAATGGTGTGTTTGTTTTTTTTCATACATGTGACACACAATTCAAAAAGGTTTTTTATTTCTTTTGGTTCTAGGGCCATCAGTTACATCATGTCCACTCTCTTCTACCCTATCATCACCTTTTTCCTTCTGGCCATCTGCATTGCTTACTGGGCGGTCACAGCAGTGTATCCTTCCAACTGTATTCCACTGATGAACTGTTTTATTATGAGAACTATAGGAATTCTGCTACTTTCATGCAGACGGTGGTAGTTTTTCTTTTTTTTTTTTTTACTTTACATCAAGTCTTTTAAGGTTGTAGTAGTAATAGAACAAAACTGACTATATTTTATCACTAGTCAGTGATTGATTGTGGAATAACTTCCCCTTTGTGTTGATCTTAACTAGTTTCCCGTCAGCTTCTTAGCGTCATCTGGTAATTCAGTCTACAAGGTCGCACCGGCTGATGATAAATGCATGTATGCCAACATCACATGCAATCCAAAGGTTGGCCCCCCACTCTCTTACACAATGAAGTGTGTTTGTATCTGGAGTTTATTTTGTTGTGTTTTGTTTTCAGAAACATATTAGTGTCACTGATTATCTGCAAAACTGTGTATTTTTTTGCTCATTCTTGTTCTATGAAATATTTCTCTGTCAGACTTTCATCAGAATTTGAATGTAATGACTTCTTCCTATTGCCTACAAGTAAAATCTGTCAACTGGCAGTGAGTTATGTGTGAGAGCCGTTCAATCTCTAATACTCTTATGTAAATAGAATTCACAATAACGGCTGACAGCAGAACGCTTATTTGACAGATGTTATTTATCAGTCTGCCTGCCCTCCCCGGTTTGTGTAAGGTAATGTGAGCGTCTACAAGGATTTATATTCAATGTTGTCACGCAGCTTTATTAAATGCAGAATTACTTAAAAGTCATACATTGGGAAAAGATTCATTAACATGTAAAACAAAGGTAGAGAAAAAGCCAAGAGGAGTGACACTGGTGTTTTCCTGTGATTGAGAAGTTTGCCTTGTTGTCAGTTAAGTGTAACAGAAATATTTATGCAGATATTAAGTCACAACATTCTTGTCCGATGTCACATCAAGTTCAAATCTATTGCTTTCTTTCAGACCTTCAATAAGACCAATATTACCAAAGTGTGTCCCGGGTCACAATGCATGTTTGCCTTCTATGGTGGGGAGAGTGTGTACCACCGCTATATCTTGGTCCTCCACCTGTATAACCTGTTCATGTTCCTCTGGCTGGTCAACTTTACCATCGCGCTGGGCCAGTGCACCCTGGCCGGGACTTTTGCCTCCTACTACTGGGCCCTGAAGAAGCCAAACGACATCCCTGCCTGCCCGCTCTATTCTTCTTTTAGCAGAGCCATACGGTAGGAAGCTCTAACAGGTCACTGTTATACATCTCACAAATACTGTTGCTGTACAAATATTTATTTTACCCATAAGATTAAGGTATGAAGGTTAAAATGTCTATTATTCAATTGGTTCAAATGGTTTCTTGTGTAACAGCTACCACACAGGTTCCCTTGCCTTTGGTTCTCTGATTCTCGCTGTGGTGCAGATGGTCAGAATTGTTCTTGAGTACCTGGATCACAAAGTGAAAGGTAAGCCGCAACGCTTAAAAACACTCATCTTCCCACTCCTGCATAATTGAACCATTGCTTCAAATGGTATGTTGATGATTGATGATGTTTTTCAGGTTCTCAGAATGCATGCGCTCGATTCCTGCTTTGTTGCCTCAAATGCTGCTTCTGGTGCCTGGAACATTGCATCAAGTTTATAAATAGAAATGCATACATTATGGTGAGTTAAGAAACATCTGCTTTGCCAATTGTTTGAAGTGATTTATTGCAGTCTGTTAGCAGTTCAGCTGTTAGTTGGCTTGGTTTGTACCTCAGTGCTTAATTACTCTCTACTTACTCACCTACAGATAGCAATATATGGGAAGAACTTCTGCACCTCTTCCAAGGATGCTTTCTTCCTCTTGATGAGGAATGTTATTCGGTAAGAACGGTCTAAAGTCTGTAAATCTATGTCAGACACACTGTTTAGCATACCATATGGTTAATTTTTCCATTTAAATGGATAAAATGTGTTTTTCCACTCAGTTAACATGCCAGGCTGACTAAATAAAAGCTGTTTAGATTTTGGCTCAAAACCAATGTCATCACTTATGGATTCACTATGTGCAAGTCAGTCTTTTAAGCAGTTGCACATTTGTCCTCATTAGCCTCCTCACTATTATATATTTAATGGTGTGTGTACTTTTATAGATCTCTTCTGAGTCTGAATGTTTCAGTGCGTGACAATGCCTTCTCCGCTCTCTGGTGTCTGTGTTTCTCTTCCACTCTGGCTTTTCTCTGCCTCCTCTGTAGGGTGGCTGTCCTGGACAAGGTGACAGACTTTCTGCTTTTCTTGGGAAAACTTCTTATTTCAGGAAGTGTCGGTGAGTTTCATGTCACCTGCAGCCTCTGAAGTGACAAATAGTGACGTAGATGAAAAATTGCAGAAGAGACAGGATGAGACATCCTTCAGAATATTAAGAGGATGATAAATCGTCTCACACCCAATTATTTTTGCCAAGCACATACTTTATTTCCACTCAGTTTGCATCATTATAAGTTGAAATTTACTCTTGCATGGGTTTCAGTCGGTCTTTGAAAAGAACTAAATCTCTTACATTACATTTTAGTTGGCCTTAAATTCAGTTGAGTTGATCCTAGCAATCTCTGTACAAAGAAATATTGTGCTATTTGGCCTTAAGTTTCACGAATGTAAGATTTATTGGTCTTAACAAGTTTATAACTGTTATTCTTTTCCCACTTCAACCAGTTATAGCCTTGATGGATCCCCTACCTCAAAATAAATCTGTTAAATTCTTTGTGTTGCCTGTTAACTAAAACTGTCCGAGTTGTTTTTTTCAGAAAATCATTTACATTTATTTATGTTTTGTATTAAAAGGTTTCTGAAGGAACTTGTATGAAGTTAGATGTTCTTTCTTGTGGACAGTATTTTAAACATGTTAATACACGTATGGCATTTCAATGTTTCTGATGACGTGAGGGTAAATGGTGTTGTGCTTCTGCTACTTGATTTGTCTCCAGCGATCTATTCCATGTGTTTTCTTATCTCTGCTTGTTATTTAGTCTTTTTTTTTTAATGTTTTGTTCCAGGTGTTCTTGCATTTTTCGTCTTCACACGTAACATACCGGTCATTCAAGAGAAGGTGCCATCCCTAAATTACTACTGGGTCCCCCTTCTGGTAAGGAATTATAATGTGGGCTATTGAATGAGTAATTATACCAACAATAACAACTGAGCCAAGTTTCTTAGGGAGGTTGAGATGTGTTTGTATTCTGACTTGGACTATTCATTGTGCACACAAAAGGTTAGTTTTATTCAAAAACCTTCGTATTGGTACAGTGGAGAATCATTCAGTGGATTCCATTTTGTGTCTTTGGCTCAGCGCCTTTATATCGACTGCTCCTGTAATTGTGCTTTGTTAAAGTAACTGTAGAGAAGGATAAAAATTCAGCTGGAGCATTAGCTTGGCAAATACATGAAATAGAAATTCACTTCTTTTCTTTGTCACATTTTATATTGCTCATTTTACGCCTTTACATGTGTCACATATAAGATGGTGCTAAACTGATTTAGAATGAAGCCTGTGCTCATTTCCATGATAACCTCGAGGCAGGCCCAGACAGTGTGATCTGATTTATTTTCTCTTACTCCATAACATCCTATCTAACACCTCACCTGTCTCCAGAACAAAGAGAACACACACTTCCTAGTGTAAATTGTGTTCCTTAGTTGTTGAAACTGCATTTAACACATTTAGCTGCATTTAATTTCAGTTATTCTAGATTCCGATTATTCAGATCAGATTACAGTTTTGCCCAAGCTAATTCGTTTTGTTGAAGGATTAATGACTCTGCGGTTAGGCTACGCTTGTCTTTTTTGGTGTTTTTTTTGTTGTCGTATAATAAAACAGACATGTTGATAATATAGCTTACTGACTGACACCCTTTGATTCTTTCAGACAGTGATATTTGGATCCTACATGATTGCACATGGTTTCTTTAACGTCTATGCCATATGTGTGGACACATTGTTCCTGTGCTTTTGTAAGTATTCTGCTGTTTTGCTGAAACAGTGTGAGAATATGGCTACATGTGCAGAGTACTGCTACGGCTGTTAAAGATTAAATGTCATGTAGCCTGTCAGCGGTTGAATCTAACTCTTTCCCCTCTTTACAACTGCCTCTAAATGATAAACTGATTCCTGCTCTTTAATTCTTGCATGACCTTTTTGATAACTTATTTCTTACTAAGTCTTTGCTTTCCTTTCTCTTCCTGGCTGTCACTCTGTGTGCCGTCTGCTCTTCCTGCTCCTCCTGTCCCTCGCTGCGACCTGGTGTCAGGTGAAGACCTGGAGAGGAATGACGGTTCTTCCTCCAGGCCCTACTACATGTCTCCTGGCCTGCACAAGATCCTGCGCAAAGGAGAGGAGGGTGCCAAACTATGCGCTGCATCCTGAGCGATGTGCGGCCATTTTACTGAACTGTTGACTCTCTCACTCACTTCTCCATATCTGCTGTATGTGTGTGTGGGGGGGTTCTGGACGTTTGAGAGCGAGTACTGTAGGGCTAAATATCAAAACTGGATGCATCCCAGCCTGGTCAGGGATGGCCTGGACATGAAAAGACATGCTTTTACTTCAGTTCCTCACAGAAAAGGCATGGGGGGACAAGAAAAAGACCTCTGTTTACTTCCTCTCTTGAGCCAACTCAGATACTTGCCTTTTTTTTCTGCCACGCTTATGTTCTTTCTTTTTTCTTCTCTGTATTCTCTGCTGACCTCTGCCTTACTGAGAGGGTACGTGTCAACTCGCAGGAAGTACGCACAAGCTGAGATGAATATGATCCGAGCATTTTTACCCAAACAGACATGAGGACCTTAACATGTACAGATGCCACTGATGGACTATGGCATAAGGCATCACCACGAAGAAGTGGTGGACTTATTAATGGGGCACCCTCTTGTCGCACTTTGGTCTTCTAGTGTAAAAGTGTATGCACTTTCACATATGGCAAACGAACCATGTGATTTATTTCTTCTGTCTAGCATGATTATTTTGCTGGCTGTTGATGTTTACCATTGGTTTTATAGGTTGCTTTGATCCACCATATTTATACTAACACAAACACACAGATCCAAAAATGGTGTGTAAATCTGCACTTAGAAAAAAAAATGGTTTCTCTTATTTTACATCATTTAAAAGAAAGAAGAAAAAAAAAGGTCACAATCATTTCAAAGTTTCCATTATGGTCATAGATGTACTGTAAACCAGACAGAAATATTGTGGGAGGTCAAGACTTCAAAAAACATTTTATGTTTTGGGGGTGTTTTTTGCTTAAAATTTGAAAAGAGCCTGACAGTTTTCAGGAAACTTCTGAATGCAGCCACTAGTTTATGTGCCTAGTTGTGGAAAAAAAAACAAAAAAACGTTCCTCTTATTCTGTGGTTTTAGACCTAACACCAGGAACCTTTTGCGATACAGTTTATAAAAGGATGTCAAAGCCATTTTTGGTAAATTTTTTATTGGATGGTTTCAGATGTAGTGCTGTTTTAATACTAAGTATAATACACGCATCTGTCTGGAGGTTATTCAGTGTTCTTTTTGTATAGGAGAATTTTTTTTATCAATGAAATCCAATGAAAATGTGAATCATTTTTTGAATAAACATAAATGGTTTAAGTATTGTCCAGTGCATTTTCAAAGTACCTTGCTTGTGCTTTTAAATAGAATGTTCAAAGACGATCGTAAATGTCAGTGTTTAACTTTGAGGTCATTCTCTCAGCTGTGATCTCGGTTTGTAACATGTCGCTACTGCTGCCTCCTAGTGTGGGATCTGGAGGTGAACGATGGCTCTCCTGGCCGGCCCTTCCACATGAACAGAAACTTGCGGAGAATCCTGCACAAGGAGAACCACCACAAGCCGAGCAAGAAATCGAGAAAAGACAAAAGGTGGGAGAAGGAGACAGACGGAAGATAATTTACCAAAGCTTGGTACAAGCCCATGTGGCCAAATATAATTGGAATAAAAGTGTAACTGTACACTATAATGGACAAACTGTAAGTAAGAAACTCTAATTATTAGATTATTTGTAGTTCTTTGGTATTTGTAGCTGAATGTAGAGTTCAGTTTGTCAAAAAAAAGAGTTTTTTTTATGTTTGATGGTGTACAAAGTCACACCAGATTCTTGTAAATATTTTTTAAAATATGGTTTGTTGTATTTTCTACAGCCACAGTCATACTACACAGTAAGTTTCTATAGAAACATTTGATTTCTTTCTTTATTGGGCTTGTGGTAAAAGTCAGCTATTTTAGCTCATAATCTCTTGTAGTTACCAGTTTTCACCACTTGGTGGTGCCAGTCATCACCAGACATCTTGTTGTACTGTTATTGAGGGGTGAATGCACTGCTGATTGAACCAGTTTTTCCATGAAATGGTCAAACGTTAGCTCATCTGTGTATTGTGTTACCACAGTTTTTATCCTCAAATTGTCTCACATTGAGAAACATATTCGCCACTGTAAGTGTCCGCTGTTTTCATATTTGACTGTCAAGGACATAATGGCATAGCAGTTCAAAGTGCTTCACTCTTGAAGTGCCTTTTTTTCTTAGAATTGCCACATTCAGTGTCTAATTGCATCTTGTAGCTACATAGTTTATAATTGACGATGCTTGTTTGAATATTTTTAAAAGAACTTGTTAAAGGGATAGTCAGCAGCCACTGACGAGGTTTTGTCTTTTTCAAATGTTCGACAGGAAGCAACCTGTGTGGCTATCCACCAAAAAAATGCTTCACCCTGTAACATGTGCTGTTTAACATGGATACATAACACTCGTAGCTGTTCTTAAAGTGATACGCCTCCCAGAATATATTTTATTAGTACCAGAGAGTCGCTCCCTATTGGTTTTTAAGGTGACTGTAAAAAGCGTCTTTCTGTACTCCAATACTAGCAAGTTTTCACAGCATAAAAAATATCAGAATGAAACTTTTCCAGCTACACCTGCAGTATTACCACTTCTCTGCTGTGAGTTTGTATGTTTCAACCACACCTGCATATTATAAGTTTAGAAACAGAGGTGGTGTATTAAGTCGTTCCAGCTTATTGAACAAAACTTAAGCTCAAAATTTCTCTTTTGAGTTATGAACCTCATTTGAACCAGTGTTTTTGTAACTATGGGTCCTCTTGTTGATCCAAAGTGGTGCTGGTCCCACATAGTATTACTGAGTTATTAGTCAAATAGAACGTTGTTTATTAATCAGATTGATTTTATGTTTATAGTTTTTGAACTTTATAAATATTTTGCATTGGTTTCTTCCTGGAGTATAAACACCTCTCTGACTGTTTCATAAAATCATATATGCTTTGACTGATACCAGTCAACGTCAGTTTGTCTGATTACCAATGAGCCAAGTTTAGGTGTCACCAGGTTGTTGGTCAGGTGACTGACAAAATAAATAAGTGACGCAGCTGTTAGCAGTTTCACCCACTGTGTCCTTGTGTTTCACGGACTTCAAACTTCTGGTGAGGTCTTCTTTTCCTAAATGTTTCCATTCATTGCTTTGAATAATGCTCACCTTCAGATCTTTGAGATGTGACTCATGCCTGTAAGTCTTTGTGTTTGTCAAACTCAAGAAGCAGCCCTTATGGTGCCTCAGAGTGACAGCACTGCCAGACTTACACACCTTCTGCTCCCGTTTGAACTGAACACGCTGGGACACGTACAACGTAAGCATTAAATAAGAGCAAAAACAACTCAGCTTGTGTATCTGAACCTCAGAATGATGCATGTGCTGCTAAATGTGGCATATTACGCACGTAGCATGTTGTTGTTTTTTTCACACTGAGTAACTATTATACTGCCAGATGTATTTTGTATCTTTATGTGCATGCAGCTCAGGTTCAGTTTCATTCCCATGAGGGTGAATACCTGAGATCTGATAAGTGAAGTAAAAATTGTGTTTTTATATGCCTCCCCCACCCTCCCATGTCTGGAAATTAGATTCTTTTGGTCAACCACAGTCAACAAGTAGACACAAGTAAAACCTGTGCGGCAGTTTTCTTACCACAAACTCTTAAACGTCAAATTCTGAAGATTCCTTGTTCTAACCTGTCGATACTTTAAACGTTATTTATTGTTGCTCACATGCGCAGAAAGCTGACATTATAAATGCCTCTGTCATATATTTATTTATACGGATAAAGTTGCATGTTTTTTAACAGAATATGTTGCTTGTGTATCTGTTTATTCAAATATAGATGTTAATGTTTTGTTACTTCTATTTTTATCAATAAATTGTTTGTATACTTTCCACTTACTGAGGTGTAAACACAGCACCATGTCATCTGTTGTGTAAAATATCTTTTCATTCATTCATCTCCCGGGTTTGTGAAAGTAGACATTTATTTTCAAAACAGACTTCACATACAATAAATAAATTAAATTGCAATATTCAAACACAAACAATTTCAAGTTCACCTTCATAATGAGTTGACATTTTGGGTCTGGTGTCTTTCACTTAAGGTAGCACGGTCAAACTGTGTCACCAACTACACAAACGAATATAAATCTATAATGTCATATGTCACAATCCTATTAGGTACACTGAAACCTTTCCATTTCCACATTACATTTAGGACTGTAAATTATATTCATCCATAATATGCTCAACAGCGAATCAAGTGTTTTCAAAGAATGTCAACATGTGAAAGGAAAGCTTTTGTGGTTCGCTTAAAATGAAATTATATTTACCATGGAGATCTGAATACTGCAGCTGCTAATGAGTCGGACCATCGCAGGGGGAGTCTGAGGCTTTTGTGTGAGTGTGCATGTATGAGTGTGTGTGTGTGTGTGTGTGAGCAGCTCAGGCGTGAGACACAGGCAGGGAGGCCATGGCGTGTGCGGGCAGCAGCGGTTGAAACATGGATGGAGGGGAGTGTACTGTGGACACACACACACAGAGCATTTGATTATATTTTCCATAATGAAGATATTAAAATATATGAATGGATTATTTTTTTAAATAAGACATTGGTAAAAGCTTTAGTAGGTATATATTTTGTCAAGGTTTGACAAAGATTTTGTCAAGGTTTGACAAAGATTGTTATAGACTATTCACAGCAGTATAAAAATCCTGATTGTTTGAATGTTGCCTTTATTAAATTCATCAGTGTTTTCATTAAAAAATGTCCATTGTTCTAACAAACAGCAGTAATTATGGACACTCCTTGTGACTGGTATACATATATTTCTAGAAGAAACAACACTGGTTTGTTTGTTGATAGATAGAAGGAGAGCTATTTATATTTAATGAGCAGTGACCGTCGCAGTGACCTAATGGACTACGGAAGGAGCTACAGAAAAAAGTTTGACTATTTTATTTTATTAGGTCTTTTTTATATATAATTTGTTTTTAAGAATTTGTATAGCTATGTAAAAATCTCATTTTTTTTCCTTTTGAAAACTTCTACAGCGTCCATCTTATAGTCTGATTTTTTAAAACTATTTTTTGTGTTTGGAGAATATGAATTACTCAGTAATATTACTCAAGTATAACATCAGATCGTCAGCAAATAAACTAAGCTTATCATTTCCTTTGGCTACATTTATGCCACGTACTTCTTCCTGTGAAGTTCTGTTTAAATAAACTAGAGCCAGTGAATAACTTAATGGAAATGGCAATTAAATACAATAATAATTCATTTATTTATTTTTTTATATATGAATATAAATAAACCAAATACTTTTTTTGTGGCAGTTTGCATAACACACATTTCACATATGAATGTGGTTTTCAGATAATTCACATGTGAAATGTAAGATATCACAAGGGAAAATAAAATATGAACCTGTACCTCTGTTAATTTCTTAAGTTATATCACATCTGAAACAACCTTTCCCTTGTGATTAATTTACAAGTACGTATATGTGTGTTTAGGCCCCTTTATATACAGTGAAAAATAAGATATGCTGTAATATTTCAAATGAAAAGAGGAATTGGGCTTTTTGGGGGGTCTTTTTTAAAAAATAAAAAAAAAAACTTTCTAAACAATGTTAACAGAAAACATAATGAAACGACTGGTGCTCACTGTCTATGAAGGAGTGTAGTGCAGAGAGCATTGATCCCTCCAGGCCACCGTAAGTCGTGTATTGCAGCTCCTCGGGGGTCGGGGTGGGCTGGGACAGCCGGCTGGGCTGCAGTGAGGTCATTGGGGTGCTGGAGGTGTGGTTGGGGCTCACGTGCTTCTTGTGGCGTGCTCGGCAGTTCTGGAACCAGACCTGAGTTAACAGCACAAACAGCTTTTTGTAGAGCTGCATTGGAACATAGCAAACACAAAGATACTGTGGTGGGTAGGTAATGTTCGCTTGTAAACTGTACAAGCTAACAACACTCTAGCAGAGACAATAGGCTGAAGTAGCAACGGACAAATCTGCCCCAAGGTGTGTTTTCAGAAGTGTCACTATCAACTATGGTTCTGCTGGAGGAAACTGTGGCCAAATAACTTTGCATAGTTTATCATTAGTTATATTAAAACACCCTAAATTAGCATCACTCAACCATTGCTACTTTAAACACACACTTGATAAAATGCTCATCCTTTTTCTCATCTACATGACATGCACCTTTTGCCCATCGTGGAAAATAACAGTACATTTACCCAATTACTGTATGCAAGTATAATTTTGAGGTATTTGTACAGTATTTCCGTTGTATACTATGTTGTACTTTACTGTCACCTACGGTTACTTTGTCGATTAATATTTTGTTGAAGGTTAAACCATGAAGCAGAACTATTTTAAACTAGCTTTACTTTGACCAGCTACACCATTAAAATGCACAATAATTCATTAAGTCACAATCATAAACCAATAATACAACATATAGTATGGATGATGCACAAAGACTGAGTGTGCTATTCACATATAAAACATTTAAGTTAGTTGAATCCTAAAAACAGCAGGACTGTGGCATTTAATGGTAGAGTTTATGTTCTTTTCTTTGGTTTTGGTACATTAATTACCAGCTAACAAGCACTATACAAATATACCTCACCACTGTTTGAGTTTTAACTCTTGCATCTTCCTAAAACAGTCAGATATCCCATCATCCACCTTCCCTTTATGCACCCTGTCCTTCACTGACCTGTATGACTCTTCGACTGAGGCCCGTCTGCTCCGCCAGTTTCTGCAGAGTTTGAGCATCTGGGTTGTTATCCTGAGCAAACTGGGCCTGCATCACCTGCATGTTCAGAGGCAGAAGAAAGTCAGTTACACAGCAGATAGATTTACTTTGTTTCCGTGATATTAAAATTACTTTGAGTAACAGAAAATATAAACAGTTTGGGTAATTTTATACATCTATCTCATTCTGCATGGTACTTAATGCTCTTCATATATTATGGCTTTAACATAGTAGCTCAACATTTAATTTATAGTACCCTGAAAAATCCACATAATTATTATTATGATTATTATTTGCATTATCAAGAGAAGAAAAACAGTAAAAAAAAGAAACAAATTTTGTTTTGTGGCATTCTACCTGCATAACATTTGTTTCATTAAATAAAAAAAATAAATGCTATACTACATTAATCTAATTTATTAAAATTAAAACCTAATGTTGGTGTTTTCATTAAGTGCCTTTGGATACAATCACTAATATTTCAGGGCTATAACACTGGAGACACTGAAAATAGGCTTATTTTTTGAACACTAGCACACTGAATAGTTCCTACAAATCTCATGCCACCATTTAACAATGACCTGTAAACACACTATTAGATAGTACGGTTCCTTTCTGCCTGAACAATTTACTGAACTTATAATAAATCTTTATTCCACAACTTTTTAACTATATAACATTTTAAAGGGTGAAGTCTGTGTCAGGCTCATTTTTAGACCAAAAAATATTATTTTTCCCCAGTAGAATCTTATCTTATATATTATTGTTATATCTGTCTGTGTGTGTTGATGGAGGTTGACCTGCAGCTGGTCGGCAGTGAAGCTGGTCCGAGCTCTCTTGGAGGGTTTTGGCTGGTTAATCTCCTGTTCAGTGGGCACAGCCCCCTCCATGTTAACACTGTTCCCTGCAGCAGGAGCAGATTCTCATATTAAAATGTTTTTGAAATATTTAGCACACAACAAACAATCTTAAATACAGAATTTGAAACCTATTGGACATATAGAGCAGCATTCAATAACCATATTTAATCCAAGCCATTAAAAACTAGGACAAGTTTGCTTTAACCTCTGTACATTCAGACCCATATAGACTAAGATATAATATAAATAATAAAAAATCATGGACAAAGCATATTTAACTTCTCTTTCAGGAGCTTGGAGTGAAATGAAATACTGATGTGATAAATGTTTGTTTTTCCTTTTTCTTTTTTAAAGACAATAACCGAAATATTGTGACAAAATGTAACAGATCTGGAAGAAACTCTTGCAGCAATTTAAAATTATCCTCCAGCCTTTTTAAAGCTTAACGTAAAAACAATTTTCCCGGTTTTTTGGAGTAAGAACCGGGTCCCTTCAGCTGCCGGCTCACCTTTCTCCACGGCCCGCTTGAGGTTGTCCAGCATGCAGTCGTAGTGAACCCTGCAGAGCACCTTCTCCTCCACCAGAGCGAACTCCTCCCCGGTGGACAGCTGCCTCTTGCAGGAGAAGCAGGCGAAGCAGGCCAGGTGGTACACGTTGCCCTTTGCCCGGCGGACCCAGTCTGTGGAGTGGATGTTCCGACCGCAGCACGCACACCAGGTGCCGTATCTTCTGCAGGTGAAGGTCAAGGTGAGCAAATCAGACACCCACACACAGCTGACAGAGGCTTCAACACAGAGCAGTTGTGTCTTTTAAAGGTTGATTCCAATTTAACTTGAATTTTAAATATTTGTTTAGGACAGAAATGAAAGAATTCGGGTTTTTCCAGCAGAATTATCCTGGATGACTGCAGGAAAACTGACATACAGCTATGTTATAATTAAAGTGACTCCCAACTTTAATATCTATCATTTATATGTGACAATGAAGAGCTCTTTTTGTTGAAGACAAAGCAGTGTGTGCGTGGAATGATTGATTAATGATGCCTTTAATGATCGTTAAATATTAATTAACTTTAAAGCAGAGAGAAGTATCAAATCCAGAAACTATATATTAAACAATATTATTACTGTCAATATTATCCTTTAATTTGCAATATAATATGTGGCCTGATTAATAAGCGATTCGTATCTTGGTAGTTGAATTTCCCTTCAATAATTTCGTTCCATTAGCTTTGACTGTCGTTAAACCAGCACAAATAAACACTGATGCTCTTACCGAAAGTAATCCAGTTTACAGAAAACTTCTTTTTCTTTGATGTAACAGCTCGTGTGGCTGCCAAGCGAAGTCTGGCACACGCTGCAGGAGAGACAGCGCACATGCCAGCACAAGTCGTTCACCTGAAGCAGAGACAGGAGAAATTAGCAAAAGTCAATCTTGTTGTATACACACGCAGACAAGAGTCCTCCAAATCACAGCAACAACAACACACAAAAAAAAATCAAATCAAAATCAATAAAAACTTGCGCACAAAGTGTTTACCTTTAATAAATATTTATCCACGATCTCCTCGTTGCAGTTCGCGCACACAGCTCTGCCGAGCAGAGGTGCAGATGCCATCGCCTGCAGTGACGACGCGTCTTCATCCAAAACTTCCACCGGCGCGCCCTGAAGGGATCAGACCTGCGGTTAGAACATTACGCACAGGAACGCATCCACACCGTGGATACATATTTAAAGCCCACCTGTTTACTGTCACCAACTTAATTATTATAAACTGCAGGAAAAAACAGAGTAATCTGTCTGTACTTAATCAGCTTAAAAACATAAATAAGTTTACAGATTATGTTATTTAAAACTGAAAAGTGATTTTCAAAACAAAGAAGTGACTTTTTTTTTTTTTTTACTCTTTAGGCCCTAATAAGTGAAAAGTTTGTTTAATTTTAAGAGTTGCCTCCTCGTTGCCCTTTTTAGATTCTAAGTTGAAGTAAATCGAGCAGAGCAAATTTTTCTAATTTTGTTGTCCACAGTCACAAATATTTAAAACTATCCGTCCAAAAAATGGCCTTTGGTTAATTCTCAACCTGTTCTTGGAGAATAAATCAAAGTTTTAGCTCCAACAGTTCATTCCTACCATTATGTCTCTCCTGTCCTCAGTGCATTTGCCTAGCAGCTCTTCGTCTCCTTTGCAATCTTCACACATGACGAGAAGCTACGGCGGGAAGAGGATGCTGGTCTGTCAGACTGTAGCAGCTGCCTTAAATGCCCCCTGCTCCATCCCATAAATATCATGCCTTTCACTTTTCACCATGACAACGCCCGGCGATTACCAAAATGACATTTAAAAGAGAAGGATAGTCATTACTTACAAAAACAGACAACACTTGAACTAATACTTATCCTATGTGCATTATGTTCTTGAGATCTGCATTTGTGATTCAGCAACTGCTCGCGACAACGCGCGCGTGCTGCGGTTAAAACCCCGCAACACGCCAATTTCGCGTGTCAATCAAAAAACCAGCGCGTGGTCTCTGAGGGGAAAACGGGATTGATTTTTTTAATAACAGCAATTAAAAGGCTAAGTTCGCCACAAACGTCTAACCGGGGCAACCAAAAGGTGAAGAGGTCTCATTAACTACTTGAGTTTTAATTGCAGAATTCAGGGAGGGGTAATTTTCTTCGACATTTCTTCAAATTGTGAAAATACTGAGCTGTCAGCGTGTGGACGGCCGGCTTTAATAACAGACTGAAGCCCACTTTGATTTAATTGGCAAAGCAATTCCGACTAATATTTAATCTCCGATACGGTCTGTACACTGACTCTGACCTCAGCCTGCTGCTCAGAAATACGCGTCTGTCTTTAATTGTCGTTACTCACCTCATCGTTGGACAACAGGGATCCGTTCTCGTCCTCGCTAACTATGCAACACTCGACTTTTACTTCACTTTTCCAGCGCATGTCTGTGTCCGTCCACCGACTGGGAAGTTTCAAAGTAAAAAAAGTGCTGTTGCTCTTTCTTTCTTTCTTTCTTTCTTTCTCCTCCAGGACTCCTGTGTCAGTGTGCCCTGAGCTGTGTCTAGAGGGCGGATCATAATTCATATTTCCCTGTCCTCTTTGGCCGCGCCTCCCTTTGGGAATAAGCATGTTGTGTGGTTTTTATTGCAGCTCTGAGGGGAAAAAAATAATCCAAAATCTATACTCTTATGAGTTTTCACCTGAGATGACACATGATGCATTTTATAGTTAATAACCTTCAGATTTACTCAAGTACTGTTTGAGGTACTTGTACTTTACTTGAGTATTCTAATTATCTGCTACATGCTGCATTTCTGATTGCATAGCTCTAGTCACTGGTTGCATTTCATGTTAAGATCTTAAAAACCGTGATTATCTCATAATATATTATCTATTTTTATAGATTAAACCAAATTCAACATGTTAATTGCACACCAATACATCAGTAATTATCCGGTAATATAAAATGTATAATAATAATATAATAATAATAATCTGAAAGTGGACAGTCTGCATGACAACTTACTTACTCTGCTGTATTTTGTCAATGTAATGCTCTACTTTTATGTAAAATTTTGAATGCAGAAAGATTTAAAACACACAAACATCTGAGCAACATGTGATCTGTTTATTCAACATTTCAGCACTTAGATCTAATGGTTTGTTTCCACTGAACATAAAGTATCTGTATTTTATGTATTTAATTTACAGTTTACAGTTTGGCCAGATTAATCTGTTAGGGCAGGTGTTCTCAATCTAACTGGCTTGTGGACTAAAATGAGGCACTTACAACACCTACCGAATTGTGACTTCTTGTTTTATATGAATAGTTTTAAGACGCCTGAAGAGATGCAATTAAGAAAATTAAGAGAAATTTATTCTGTTATTCACAAGAGGAAAAAAAACAAACATTATTGTAAAATCTGAAAAAAATGGACAGAATTTTATGTTTCATAAATATCTTTTATTTCTGATTTCCAGTGTCAATCATCTGGCAACCCCTAAAGATTTATCTTGTGACTTTTTTGTTTTTTATCATTCAGGTTTTATTAGATTTTTTGACAGAAAACAAAGATGACATTGAGACTCTTGTGGGGTTAGGAGTGTATGAGTCTGCCGGGTTGGGAACCAGGTTCCTAGGGATGAGACATAAATGTTGCTGTCCAATCAAATTCAGTGTAATCAGTACTCATGTGCTGGAATAAATCCTAACTAAGTGAATGATAAAGTTCTTAATAGGTTTTCATACAGGGTTCCCTAAAACATTTACACTGAATCATATTACTAATCCAGCTGAAATGCCCCTCTGGGTCATTTTTTTAAGACTATAAATCCTAATATAGGCAATACTCACATTCACTGTTGGTTGAGTAGTATATAGCATATGCACCACTGCAGTCTAATTCAACAGATCTGCAATAAATCCAACCTCCGACAAGATTTTTGTTGTATTAGCAAGCTTATGTATTGTCTAGAACTGCTCCCCTGTCAAAATAGAAGAATGTGACTGTAGCCTGAAACGAATGAGTCACTGAAACGCACATTATTTCTCCTGTTCTGAGAAAGAAAACAAAGCTGCACGCACAGTTAGAGGCTGATTGATCCGAACGGTGTCCCCTCACCAGATGTTCGTTGCATGTATCAATACAGCTTGCATTCACGGGATACTTTCACGTTCTTCAGCATCGGTGGAAGAAGAATTAAGATGTTTTACTTACAATGTACAAATACTTTAAAGTTCAGAGGTATTGTCAGCAAAAAGTACCTCAAAAGTCTTTAAATACAAAGTACTACTTATACAGAATGACCCACAGAGCGTTACTGCATCTTAATTAAATGTTTAATACAATGTTTCCCTCTGAAACTGAAAATTGAATCAAGTAATGTTTGATACAATAGAAACATTTAACTACAGAACTACCTCAAAGCTTGACTAAAAAGCCTGGAGTTCCCACTGTAGGCTGTGTTTAACATGAAAAAATGTTAATAATGTGATATTTATTTGTCTCTGAATGCCTTTTTTCGCAAAAATGACTTCATAATTGTTACTACATAGCCGAGATAACACATAAAAGAGTCAATATGTCCATATTTGGTGTAATAACACTGCTTCATGGAAGAAAATCAGGCAGCCCACCTGCTTTAAATCTGTATGCAGATCATGTCAACTTTCAGTCTTTGCGAGGGTTAGAGCGACAGGAGTGACAGAAAACACACAGATGCTGTCTTGTTTCTTTTTTATTTATTTTTTTACTCATTCATTCAACCCAGATGCTCACGCAATCCCACCCATCCCAGCCACCACACACACAACCACACACACACACACTTTCATCCCAGTCACCACACACACACACACACACACACACACACACACAGCAAAAGGCTACTTTCTGTTCTGACGGGATAACAGTCCGACCTGCACCGGCATGAGTCTGCATCCGTATCGCACCATCGCAGAGGGATAAAGGAGTTAGCGTGCCTCCATCGAGATGTGTCCTGTTCCACCTGGTGGAGATGAATGCTTTTTTATCAGATAACACATCTCAAGCGTTGCAAGCTGCAGAGCAGAGAGTTCACTTGAACAGCATGAGAAACAACCCCTCCTCCTTTCCTGGATTTGTATTACTGCAGAACTCTTTGAGCACTGTAACATTTTAAGGTACAAAAAAAAGTCCAGAGAAGCTGCTTTATTATGGCCTCTGTGGTGAGTTCACAGGCAGAGGTCAAAGGTGAGAGGAGAAATGTAATGCCAGCAAGACTACTTACTGTAAAGTAAAACACCAAAACAAATAATACAGAACCTTTTATCATGAAAAGACAAATCCTTTCTCAGACATTAAAGTCTTTATCACTCCAACGCACCATCTGTAGAATACCTGATATGACCACAGACGTTGAGAAAGATGTAAATCTGAGTGTGTAACAGTTGCTTGTTTTCATTTTCCACATTGCATGGCTGACTTCGTAAATGTTTTGCGTGATGTCGACCAGACAAAAACAAATGTCTCATCTGTCAACATACTTGCAAACTTCTTCAGCCACTCAGCTGCTCTACATCTGCCGATGTGTGAGGTTGCTGCGGTGTACATGGTATGATCTATAAATACTCCATCATTAGGTATGAGAAGGAGAAAGTAGGTCAGTGATCACGATGGCAAATTGGGTTACTGCGGAATTATGCAACATCTTATAGTGTTATAGCAACAGACTTAATAATAGATTTAACAGTGATATTTATTTGCCATTGTTCGACTATATACACTCAACTTTTAGGCACTGCTTGTAACAGCTCAGGAAACACACTTAACATTGTTTTTATCAGATTAATACATCATGAGTTTCCCTAATTATAGGGATATTTATTATAAAGAATGGCTAATAAATATGATTTTGTGTTGACATGTTTCATAAGTCTGTTACATAAAATGACCAATTTCTTCTATTTGGTTTAAAAGGGGATTAAATAGAAATGGATTTCTATAACTGAGATTAGCTCTGACAGTACCCCTCCGCAAATCACAAAAAAGTCTGTTTGGATTTCTGTTAGTAGAATTTTGTTTGTTCATAAAAGGTTGCACAAGGAGTTAGACCTTATTTATGTGTGAAGGACCTTTTGGCAAAATAAATTGCATATACGGTATATATTTGGTATTTATCGCCTATAAAATATATAAAATGTGTCATATTCCCTCAGTTAAGTCTTAAGTTAAGTAATTTTGGATCTGGATCTGAATTCACAAACAATTCAAACAATATTTTGGTCTACATATCTTTTCTTTATTAGCGTTATTATTATAATTTAGACATGCTAAATCTATCACCTTTCTCAAACTGTCACTTGATTCTTTGTGACTAGTACTTGTTGCTGCACTAACACGTCCTTGTCACTCTGTACTTTGATTGTTTCCCTTTTTTGTAATTTGCTTTGGATAAAAATGTCAGCTAAGTGACATTATTATTATTATGACTGGATGTAAATGTAATGTTTATTAGCTCTATTATCAGCTATTCCTGTTTTCCACCTTTTTCTCTTTACAGTCCAACTCTGCCACTGAGACTTTTGAGGTGTTTGACATGTTTTGACAGCAACAGCAGCTCTCTCCTTTACCTACTGCACACATCATTTTCTTTGGTACCTACAGAGCCACAGTTTGTGCATCTTAGCTTCACTGTACTCAATCTCCTGGAGGCCTCTTCTGTTAACTCCTACTTAACCCCGTTCCCTATCACAAAGGATATGATCTTGTGTCTATATGATCTTATCCACTCATTGTGTCCAGCCACTTTACATAACATAAAAACTCAGTGGAGGTGAATGCGGAGGAGGAGATTGTAGAGTACTTGTGGAAAGCATCCTTCACTGTACATACCTCACTAAAGTCAAGCTTTCTTTACAATGGTGTTGACCCTACGTGTGATACATGTCACTAAGCCCCCGCTACCCACATCCTTACACACCTATTGATTAGAAATCTTTAAATCGATTTCAGATTGTTTAAGGACTCAATTTGAACCACTGCATCACTGCATTGTTTGGGTTTCCACCTCCTGCCGTGCTGCTTATATACTGTACAGTATAAGACAGAGTTTGTGGTGTTTGCTACCTTACCTCACCTCACTGGGGTGGACATCACCTGCACCTCCCTTTCATTCCTCATGGATCAAGAAAATTTGTCTTTTCATTAAAGTGGAAAAGATTAAGTGTGCTGCCAAATTTAACGAAACACAGGGACCCTTTGTGCACATGCTAAGTTGATGGGTGGGGTTGGAGTTTAATTTGAGAGTGGTGTTGGGGATTCCTTCTTAAATGTGCAAGTTGCAAAGGAATCAAAGTTCAATAGTTTTCAGGTCAGAAAGAAAGAAATTATATATTTAAAAGACAAGGAACGATTTAAAACAGTAGAGAAGGCAATGTCAGCCAAACGGAGGAATTAACAGAGTTACATGAAACATGACAGACTGATAAAATTAAGAAGTAGAGCCCTGTGCCCAGAATCACTCACACTAACTTACAAAGCCTCTAAAAGATATAATGATATATTTCCAAACAATAAATGCAGAAGGATGACTACTGAAAATATTGAAACATTTTCAAATTTTCATCTTTACATGATGCATGGCACTATTTTAGCATGTTTCCACATCCAAAGTGAACATTTTATTTACTTAGAAAAGTTTCATCAAAGAAAACACAAGATAGTCAAATACAGTGAGAACAAGGAATGCAGGTCCAAGAGAAGCGATGGGCGTTTGGCCCCGCCGAGCCTCTGAGAAAATCTCCTAATTTGCTACTTCCACATGGACCTTTGCTTTCTTTGGGGCTGCACCTACTCATTTATTTCATTGAAATCAGTGTGAATTGGGGTGGTTTACAATTGACACAACGAGTTTGGCATGACCTTTTCTCCTTGCTGTAAATGGGTACTCATCGAATCTGAAGGGGTAGGTCGGGGTGCGGGAGGAGGAGATGGGGGAGGTGGGGGGGAGTCGCGTTGGCTGGGGGCCAATGGGGGGATTGGGTGGAAATCACAGCAGTGAAAATGGCAGTGCAGTGAAAGAGGGGCCTGATTGCATTGGGACAGCATGCGAGAGGGAGCAGCATGCTCAGCCCAATCAGAGCGACATAAGGAAAAAGTGCTCTTATCAACGAGTAATGGCCCACTTGACAATCACACAGGCACAAAACTGCTCTATTTAACGCTGATTGCAAAAACTGCTGCCCCCCCATCTCAGAGCCGCATGACTCCCCGACATCTCCCTGCCACCTCCCAGCTTACAGCCAAGACCTTTTCCTGAATGGAATTTATAATCACCCCTCCTCTATTGTTATTTTAAGACTTGCGTTGTGTATTAGGCATTTAGTGCTGGTTAAATGACTGCCTTGATTACTGTGTTTATTGCGAGCATTGGAGGCATATCCATCTCAATTCCACCAGCTTGACAGGTAGTGAATGCTTAAACAGGTATCATCTACCTGGATGCTCACCTTCAGTTCATGTCCACGGCTTAATGTGTGTTTGTGTGTGTGTGTGTGTGTGTGTGTGTGTGTGAGAGAGAGAGAGAGAGAGAGACAGCTGCTGCAGTACACATCTGTACATGTGAAGGTTAGAAGTGATTAAGATCTGCAAAGCATGTTCTGATGATTCATGCTAATACTAATCAATCGCTAGTTTAGTTTCAGCCTTTAATGAGATGGTCTGAAAAACATGTTTTAGGATTTCAGTACATTATACAGTCTTACCACGTGTGTGTTGTTACATCAACCTGCTGTCACCTTGTTCTTGTTTCATTAATAGTTACCACTATTAACAGTAGCAGCTGTAGTAGCTGTAGCAACTGTAGCAGAAAGCTGTATATTTCTCCATTTTGTGTATATATTTAGTTAATTTCATGTATTAACTGTATTATTTTATACGTATACATAAGTAATACTCTGACAGCTATTTAAGCACATATAAATAAGAAATTGAACAGTGTCTTCTGTGTCTTATAACTGAAACCTTTTTGACTATGCAGACAATTAAGCACATGTACATTGGTTCACTTGTCTTTCCAAGCACAGATGTTATACGTGAGCCATGTTATCACTCTACTTTTTTTTTTTTTCTTTTACCTTTTGGGTTGTGCAGTCTGGTTGCCTCAAACATCTACAGGTGTGTCTTGGGGTCCTGGTGTGAAACAAGAGCATAAGAGAGTAACGCAGAGATGCTGGTGAGTTTGAATAATCAACAAACACAGACGAGATCTGGACATCTCACGTCCACCACGCTCAGACAGTCAAAGAAACAAAGAAATAATGATAAAATACTGATAATATTATGATAAATTACATTAGGTTCTCTCACTATATCTGTTTGCTTGTATATTTGTATTTGTTTGTATTATCATAACATACATTTCAAGAGATGGACGGCAGATGAAGCTGGGTAACAAATGTGCTTCTTTCTTCTTCTTCATCTTATTCTTCTTATTTTTCTTCTTCTTCTTATAATCTTCTTCTTATTATACTTATTATTTTTTAGCACAACAATCAGCTGCATTGCTGCTTACATTAACCGCATGGTTTGAGGAATCTCAGTAAGTGTTGGCAGTTAAACTAAAGGGCAAGAGTTCTCATGGATTCATGAACTCTGTATGTTCCTTCATGTTGACACAAATAGTTCATTGTATCTAATTCTGCTTTTTCCTTTTATGTGGAAAAACTACTCGGCAATAAACCCGATTCTGACTTTTCTTCTAGCCTTCCTGTAAGAGACACCTCAACCGTGTGTTTTACAGCACTATGTCAGAGAATATTGGTATATGTAAGTGGTCATGACTCGATGAAGGATGCATTCCTGTCAAACCTCCTCAATTCAGCAGCGAGATCGACCATCATACATCTTTGCACACAAGTAAGACTTCTCATATGCTGCACACAGCCACTGAGTACCACATAAGCATTGTGGATAGATAAATGCATAAATAATTGATAAAATGTGATTCACTGTCTAATTTGTATGCACATAGACTACGTTTATTCTTCTCTACTTTGCAGCCTCCAATGTCAATGTCAAAATAATGAATGTTTGTTTGCATACTGACACATTTGAGCCTGAGACACCTTTAGTGGCAGAACAACTGGTTTAGATCCTTCAACTATGTGCAGCATCATGCTCAAGTGTTCATGAGAAACACCTTCAGCCCCTGACTTTCCTGTAGGTTAATGTTAGATGTACTGTACATGATGTCACACGCTCATTTCAAAACGATCAGAAACATCACAGCTGTGTATCTGTGTGTCATATTTGAATATGATCAACTAAAAGACACAATCACAGCACAATCTTCTCCTTCCCAATGTATTTATCAGTGATCCTGAAAGAGTGAGACTCCCAGGCTTTGTTGCATCTTGAGGCAGAAACATGGCTCCTCTTACTGGTCAACTCAGGAACTGACAAAACACTTCAACCGGTTATTAAAATGAGACGAGTTTATGCCAAAAAAAGAAAAAGACTTCTGACATATCATGTTTGACACACACAATGAGGCAAAGCAATGAGACACTGGATGACACACAGCCATCACATGTATATGGATCACAATTATAGAAGATTTGATTAAATATTCCATCCTGATTATTTGCTGTATATAGTTATCATAGCTCTAATCACTCAGGAGATGACCAGTGTTTAATAGAACATCTGAAAATGATGTTGTGTCCAAGCAAAAATTATTTTCAACTTTTCCACAAGAGGGCCACAGAGGACCTGCAGCTGAAGCTCATCCTGGTAAACTGTGAATATATTTTCTGAGGAGGAAACTATGTGTGATGACACTGAATCAGTGATTTTCTCTTTGTGTGGTCCATGGCTCGCGTGGTAACCTTCGAAATCAGAGGCTGGAGCTGCGATCTGATGTGATTTTAGCCTGACCATCAGTGAAAGCAAACAAATGTGTGTTTTTTTTATGCATAATTTTGTTAGCAGATTAATTGTTTTCCTGTGGTTTAATATTTAATTTGATGGATGACATGTAGTGACAATATACAACACCAACTACTCTATGAGTACTCCCACACAGTCTAAAGGAGTTCACAAAACACACACTCAAACACACACACACACACACACACACGACTGCATCAATTATATTATATTATAGTCACTCCTCTGCCTGCTTGTTGCTTACAATATCCAATACACAGACTAATAATTATAATGTTTCATGTTATATATTTTATATCTATATATATTTTTATTTTTATTTGACTGTGAAAAGTAAAATGTTATTAAAGCCTGTTATGATGATAAGTGGATATTTGAAGCACCACTGGATCAAATTAAGGCTCTGAGATAATTTGGGTATTTGTTTCTGATACTTTATACTCCTTACTCTACTACATTTATCTGATAGCTGTAGTTACAAGCTACTTTATAGATTCATTAATTAGTAAGTGTATATGATTTAGGGGGCAGAAATGGAATATAATATTCATAACTATGTTTTCATTAGTGTATAATCACCTGAAAATAAGAATCATTCTGTTTTTATTACCTTAGAATGAGCCTTTTATATCTATAGACGCCGTAGGTCCTCCTCTTTTGCAGGTTTTGCGGCCACTTTAGTTTGTCCTTCATGCTGGGAAGGAGAGGGTGAGGCGAGGGGGTTGAAATCAGTAACTACACTGCTAGATGCCACTAAATCCTATACTCACTCACTTAAGTAAACAAGTCGTTTGATATGTAAGGGTGTGTGTGAGTGTGTTATCCTGGTTTAAATGTAGTCACATTTAACATCTAACTCAGTGTATTCTCATGTACATTATAACAGTAAACCATGACCATGACCATGACAGTAAAGTACCGTAAAACATGCCATGAGGTATGACTGTGTTTTCCTGTATGCAGTAAAGCACAGTCACATTTGAAAACCTTTATTTATATTGCATTTTAAGGGAATGTATAAAGAATAAAACAATCAGAGACTTTTAATTCTACAGTAAAACACCGTAACATTTTAATGGCATATTTTACGGTCTTTTACTGTCATGGTGTGGCAGTTTTTTCTAGTGAAATCTACAACATTTTAAAACATGGAATAAAACACCGACCTTATATGGGATGCATCATCACAAAGATGAGAACAGGACAGGCTGTTTTTCTGACAAGTTATAGAAAATGATGCACTGCTGTAGATACAACCATCTAACAGTATATAAAGTAAATACACATTGAGGCACCAGTACTGTTAAAAAAAAACTATTTACATTATATATGTGATACTATATATATATATAACAGTCAAACACTGACAGGGATCATGTTACTGCAGAATGAGTACTTTTACTTGAGTATAGAGCTCTGCATGCAGGACTGTTACCTGTAATAAAGTATTTCTCTGTGTAGTATTGCTGTCTTTACTTAAGTAAAGGATCTGAATACTTCTTCACTCTGTAAGTGGAAACCAGCCTCCATTGGCAGCACAGTCACGTGATCTCCCATGGCAACCAGCGAGTGTCATCAGTTCCGCTCTGGGAGAAGTGCAGCCTCAGTCCGGCTGAATATACTGCTGCACTTTAAAACAACTCTGCTGCTTACATTTGACCTTACATTGACTTTCTTCAGAGAAGACCGAGTCCACGACACTTCTTACCTGAACCACTGTGAGGGGAGTTTTATTTTAAAGAGAGTCCGAGCTGTAAAACCATGAGTCACCTCAGCCCAGGGTAGGTGCAATTTAATTTTTTATATTGTGGAGTGGAGGGAGCTGATATCCAGGTCTCAATTAAACTGTGGTGTGAGTTCAGTCTGTCCAGACTGCGTTGTTTTTGTCAGTGTGTAGACCTACAGTGAGTTAGTGCGTGTAAGCCAGAGTAATGCTCAGTCCTGCTCTCCTATTTTTGTAATTACCTGCAAATGATTAAATGAACTTATTAATCCAAATAAAGTATGGGAGTTAAATGTCTAACAATTAAAGTAAACACAGGGACACATTTAACTACTTTTAATTGACTCTAAAGTTATGCTAATGCTACTGTTATGCTACCAATAGGCCCCTATGACTAATAAAATAAACTTTACATACAGTTTTTAAAAAAATAAAAAACACACTGCTATTGTAAAAAGATATATGGGATATCTAGTAACATAGTGATACTTTTTCTGTACTGTAAAACAGCAGTTTTTTTAAAAAAAACAAGATAAAAGATACAAAAGGTAAAGAGCAGAAACAAAGATGGAGAATAATATAAGCACTTTTTTGTCATAGAGGTTGTAAAATATCAAATTTACTCTGTTACCAATGCTGCAATGTAGCTAAGTATATTTTATCAAGTACTTAGGTGAAAATCTGAGGTACTTGCTTTTTAGTATTTCAGATAATATTGAAAATACTTAATACTTTTTGCTCTGCCACATTTATTACACATTAAGATTTTACAGTCAAAACTGTTTATATTAAAAATATAGTGCATTATCATGAATTAAACAGTGTATGAAGTAATTTGCTCCATCTCAGACTGTAGTATTAAAATACTGCTTACGTGTTAATGCATCAATAATAATGATCCTGTAATATAATAGTAGTACATGTTGTAGATGTTGTTTCTTATATTATACTTGTACTTAAGCACATTTCAAAGCAGGATTTTTTACTTTCTTTAAGTTTTCTTGCATAGTACTGGATTTAACTTAGTAGTAGTCAAGTAGTAGTAGTAGTAGTAATAGTAGTAGTAGTAGTAGTATTGGACTCAAGTAAATTACTTTAGGAAGTCCATCAACTTATTAATGAAATATATTATTGAAGTACAGCAATATAGTCACCATGCACAGACACACAATTAACTACTTTTAAGTGACTTTAAGTAATACGTCAGTACTACTGTTAGGTTACTAATCATTAAGGACCGAGCCAGGGAACCTGGGAAGGTCCTTATTGTATTTGGTCCGTTAGTTTATTATTCTTTTTCATCCGGGACTTTGCGCCCATTTTCGACTGCCACAGCATGGACTTTTCGTGAATTTTATTTGGCACATTCGACGTGCCTGGTGAAAAATTCAATATTCTACCCGTCGCATTCAACTCACTCACTGGGAAGACCACTAGGTGGCGCTATTTCTCATACTGCTAATAACTCCTGCCCCGCTTGTCGCACATTCATAAAACACATATCCACGCGTTCGGGGGATGTAGCTGAGTCTCCCTATATAGGCCACGCCCATTTCCGCCTATAATTTTTTCCGCTAGAGGGCGATATGTGCGAAAATGACTTTTTCGGGTTTCTCCGTGCACGTTTGTCCGATTCGCACGAAATTTGGCACGTACACTCTGCAGACCGCACTGACAAAAACACTAATATAAAGTATGTTAAAATTATGAAAGATACGCGCGTTACGACGTTAGCACTTCCTGCCGATTTCGCGGCAAAACAGGAAGTGGGGTGTTTCGTCACAAAAGTATGCCCGATACACACCAAATTTGGAACAATAGTTTATCATGTCTTCATTGCGCATTGTGCACAATTTTGCACAATTTCAGGCCACCGCCACATGGTGGCGCTCTTTCAAAGTTAAACGCCTATATCTCCGCATCACCACGTGCGATTAAAACGTAAATTGGTACGATGCATGCCCATGGCGCCCTGAGGCTCCCCTAAAAAGGTGAAAAAAATTCGCTGCTAGGTGGCGCTATGGTGGCCGAAAACTTATTCTGCGCAAACCTTTATACTTATGAATATGAAATTCACTACACACGTGTAGACTGGTGCCTGGAGGTCACATACCAAAAATCGCGGTTCTACTTGTTGTAGCGCCCCCTACAGTATTTTTAAGGAACTGCCCCCGCGCCACGTTTTGCCGATATGTACGAAACTTGGTAGGCTCTTAGAACGTGCCAAGACGCACAAAAAAGCCTCTTGGACCCATGTCCCAACTCCTACAGGAAGTCAGATATTTACATTTTTAATTATTAATTTTTAGCACTTTTGCGGATTAACTCCTACTAGGGAATTTTTCGGATCGGCTTCAATCTTGCTCCGTACACTCACAAGGTGGTGCTGAATTTAAAATGTGCTCTGCGTGAGTGTACGTCGAACGGCGTGTCCGTACCGTGGCCTCAAAGTTGCCCACTTTGCCCAAATGTCAAACTGTCATGTCATTTTCAGGATCTTTGTTAATTAACTCCTCCTACAGGTTTTATCTGATCTACTTCAAACTTGGTCAGTAAAGTCTTAAGATGGTGCTGAATCAAAAATGTGCTCTGCGTGACTGCACGTTGAACGGCGTGTCCGTACCGTGGCCTCAAATTTGACCACTTTACCCAAATGTCAAACTGTCATGTCATTTTCAGGTTCTATTTTAATTAACTCCTCCTACAGGTTTTATCTGATCTCCTTCAAACTTGGTCAGTAAAGTCTTAAGATGGCGCTGAATCAAAAATGTGCTCTGCGTGACTGTACGTCGAACAGTATGTCCGTAGCATGCCCTCAAACTTGGCCCATTTTAATATGGCTCCATATGCTGGCCCAATGCTGGGAATCACGTGCTAATCTAATAAGTGTCCACCAGATGGTGCCAAATCCCAACAGACCCATACAATATTTAAAACAATTCCTGTCCTACAAACATACACATTAGATCACCACATGCTATCTTTTCATACAAACTTGCACACATTTCAGCTAATCTCACACTTTGCTTTCAGATCCCACAAATTGATACAATATATGTTAGTTTTGTGCATCTGGGTGATAGTGTTATCTGTGACACTTTTCTAAAGTGTTCTTTAGTTTAGGTGTAGTAGTTTCATTATAACACACTCATGTGCAACAGGTATATCACATGGATTGTATTTGAACATGAGTTTAGCTGAACGGCCAGACAGTGATGTAGGAGCATTATCATTTGCAGGTGTGGCATTTACTGTGCCTGCAGTAACAGCAGAGTTGGAGGAGGATCATCATGACAAATAAGTGCATTTCAGCATGCACACGCCATTCAACATACAGTCACAAATACACAACTTGTAATAAGCAACATTAAATGTCCACCTTTCGCAGTGCAGGGTCTCTCTATGAAAGCTGAGTCTTATGAAGTGTCTGAAACATGTCACAACGTAGAGTGCTCTCACAGCTCCTGGAGATGATGGCTTCGGAGTGGAGTGACGTGGGCTTCGGACTGGGGTGACGTGAGACTTTCGTGACGTGGTCAGCACATGTTACGACGGCACGTGTTACTACGGCCATGTTACGACGGCCCAGGACGCAGTTGCGACACGGCCCGAGTCGCGTGGGGGCTCGGTCCGCCTCAACGCTGCTTGCAGCTTTAATTATGATTGTACCTGCATGATTACATGTGACTAAAACTAAGATAAAACAGAAGAAAAGAAGGTGAAACAGAAGCATAGCTCATATTTTGAACACTTTTTGTCTGGCACACACTAACCCAGTATATATTTCTGTGCCATGCTCCACCTCAGGGCATCACTGTTTTAGAGAAAGGCAGGCATGTATAAAATGACAAGAGGTAGTTAAACCACCATGTTGTGGTTCAAAGAGAAATCTGCAGCCAAAGCTGAGGAGCACAGGAGACAAATGAGCCAGTTGCACAAAGAGGAGGCAGACAGGGTTAAGTGTAATTCCTGTGCGTAATCAGACACCGGTAATAGACCCTATAGTTGTAAGATCCTTTCGTCTCGTACACAAATGCAGGAGGAAATCAAATCTGTGTTGGAAAAGCACTTTCAGACGAGCCCGGCTGTGGGCGAGCTGATGTCTCGTTAATGAGGACAACAAACAAACATGGTGTGTTGTGTCAAACTAAACCATTTGATCGAGATTCTGGTTTTCTGTTAACTGTAATCAAGAAGTCTCGAGTTACTCCGGTAGAAGACAAATTTGGTGAAAGTCCGGATGTCTTTCATAAAGCGAGTCCTCTTTTCTTAGCTGGGATTATGTCAGTGTCTCTTTTGTGTTTTTATTGTGTGTGTAGACTCATTTCAGCCTACAACAGTCTCACAGACAAACACCTCGCCGGATACTTCAGCAACACTCGGATCAGGAGACACCTGCAGAGAGCAGGACTGGTACGTCTACAGAGTGATGATGATGATGATGGTGATGATGATGATCAGGGCCGTAGCTACTACTGATTACACCAAGGTCATGTCCTCAGTATTGCAGTGGGAGCTGTTGCTGTTAAACTCAGTACAGGGTTTTGAAGACTGATTCTGACATTTTGAAGGTGAAATCATCAAAAATATTGAGTATAATAAAGATATATTAAAGGGGGTTATATCCTGGAAGTGTGAAGGATTTGAAACTGCATTTAGGGAGATAAAATTTACAGAAAATATGATTGAATTGTACAAAAGTGTCTTCAGGAGGTTGAGTTGGTGCTGGGTATGATCTCATTTAGTATTTAAAAAATACAGTATCACTCATTTGACAGCCTGTAATCACTCACAGTGAGGTCAGTCAATTGCTGGCATTGCGATTGAGTAATCATATTTCATTAAATGTTGGCTATTAGTTAGTTTCCATCAATTTCCAGTAACATGGAAGCTCCTCCTTGAGTACAGCTGAGTAAATGTATAGTGTAAAAGTCCAAGGAAATGTAGGAAATGTGTTTTATCTGGCAGATTTAAAGCAAATAAAACAAAGATAGAAAGTAATTAAGACCAATTAACTCAAAAAACTCAGTTAATGTGCTTCATCTTCATCTGTGTTAATGTGATTTGATCAGATTTGATTAGCAGTGGCTGCACAAATATAAAAATCTCTCATGCAAACAGTTTTTTGACATAAAAGTGTGTTCCTGTGGGACCTTGTTGATTGGAAAATGTGTTTTTACTGCCTTTAATGATTTTGTATTTCTGCAAATTTCATCAGCTGTTGTTGAAAACACTGTTAACCACCTTCAAAAAAAAAAAAAAAAACCCATCATAGACTGAACCCTGCTGACACGTATTGTCGTTATCAGATCACCAGGAGTGGGCGTATTGTTCCAGACAAAGAGTACAGACACAAGCTGATCCAGAGAGCCCACCAGAGACACGTTCGAGAATGCCTGGCCCAGGCCATTTTCCACAAGGTGCTGGAGATGGAGGTGGGAGCCAAGTGCTTGCTCACGGTGGAATCGTTGGGTCTCTGTAAATAATATTATGAAGAGTACGGTCTAGACCTGCTCTGTATGGAAAGTGTCATGAGATAACTTTTGTTATGATATGGCGCTATATAAATAAAATGGACTGAATTGAAATGAACAGAGTGTACCAGAGAAAGAAAAAAAAAAAAACACTCTCTCAAAACACTGTCAGCTAATCTGAGCCTCTCCTTGCATAATAAATGATGGCAATTTGTTCTGTGCCCCTCCCATAAAGCGAGTCCATCAAATAGAGATCAAAAGGAGACTGGAGGAGTTTGCAAGGAGGGAAAGAGTGCATAAGATCAAGGTACATCATTTGCATTTAAACACTGCTTCGCTGGCCTGTTTTGTAAACGAATGACTCATTATTAGCATTTAATATTATTTACAGTGCCATTATTAATAAGTAGCTCAGTTTGGAACAAAACTCCTCATATATATATATATATATAGCTACACACAAAAAATGGTAATAATATTAATGAGCGGTCTTGTTTGGAAGGTGGAGCGCTCTAAAAGGTATGAAGAAGACATCATCCGTATCCTGTCTCCACGCCCACCGACGGGTGCCAGGGGTGTCCGAAAACAGCACTCGGGGCCAGAGGGGGAGCACTCTGAATCCTCCGAGTCTGTGAGTCAAAATATTTGCGGATATAATATCTGTAATATCGCCCTTAGTTTGCTGTGAATGATCACAATGCCAATGATTTAGCCAGTCAGGAATCAGAATCAGGTTTATTGCTTAGGAATTTGCCTCGGTGTATTGGTGCATAACAATAAACACTGTACGAGAAAAATATTAATAAAAAGCAAGTACTGCAGTCAAGAAGCACAGATTGATGATAACGTATGAAAAAATATTATAAACGCGGTTGTATAAGAACACCACTGATCCAAGTTCTTAATCAAGTGAAATTTGACCTTTAATTATTGCATCTCCTTCATGCAAAGAACGTTTTTTAAATGCTTCGACCTTTTTCGTTAAACAACCTTCATTAGGCCAATCAGTTTAAGATGACAATCAGATTAAGTTCAATCAGACCTGTGTTATACAAGATAAAAAATATGAGGTATAATTTTGATTGTAGTGCTGTCATCAGTAAGATTTTTTTATTGGCTGAAAAACACAGTGTTACAACGCATCATCCCTCAAAACTTTGGTTAAAGTCAGACAGCGGATGTGTGAGATATTGGGTTTGTATTTAAAATTTTGACATTTAATATTTCATAATTTAACATTTTAGGAAATAAGACAGCCAGTTAGCATAAAGACTCTATCCAAAGGTAACAAAATAAATAAATATCATGTTAAATGTTAAAACAATTAAATGAAGTATAAGTTGTGGCTTTCAGACTGTCTGATGTCTTCCTGGAGCAGCTAGGCTAGCTGTTTCCACGTTTCCAGTCTAGCTATCCTAACCTAAGCTTAACGTGTGCTGACTCCAGGTCAGATTTATCTACCATTCAGACATATGTCCATCTTCGTATCTGAGCTAAACATTTCACATGATGTTGAACTATTCCTTTAATTTGCAGAACCTACGGTTGTCAGTTTGGTTTGTCCCTTTGCAGCTGAGGTGTCATGTTTGATAGACAGACAGTTGAACAAACACAGTTTGATCTGCAGCCAAACACCCAAAACTTCCCTTCGATGCACAAAAAAAATGAAGATCAGTTTGAATCACTCAAACTCACTCCAAAGTATTATTTCAGGCGATGAGTGTCTCTTTGTAGGGAAAATGATTATCTATGCATGTTTACGCTGACACTTAAGTTTGAAGAGCTGTCTCGGCTGCTGTTTGCTCTGTGTTTCAAGTGAAGTGGTGGGATTAGACGTGTGTTATCCTTGAAATATAAAAAGCCACAGACCTTGATGCCAGAATAAATAGAACTGGTAATCCTGGTCTTGATCTCTCTTTACCCTGCGTGAAATCTCCCCCTTCTTAAGTCTGCAAACATCTCACACTTAAGCAGGCGGAGGCTTGTTTGAAATATATCAAGTATATCAATGTTGGATAAAATATCAAGGCAGATAAAGAAGATTACTAGTGTGCATTTGCAGATATCAATCGTGTCATTTATTATGAATTTCAGCAACAAAGAACAAAGAAAAGTCAGTAGAATGATATAAACGAGCAACATGGGAAACTATATTGAATTAAAATAGCAGAACATATTGAGTAGAACATTGTTTTGCAGCGTGCATAGGTGGTGACACACTAAATGATGCTGAATTATGCATAAATATACTTTATATTTTAAGCCTTAAAACACTCAAAACATGGAAATTCGAATTCACAGCCTGTATTAATTGTATTAAAATAGTTTATACACCGTATTTTATTGGTTTCCATAGTGATACATATACAGTGTTTGCAATTCACATGAATACTGACGCTTATTATGTGTGCTGCAGCCGGGGTCGTCTCGACCCAACACAGCTCCGGGAAAGATGCAGAGGCCGGTGCGCCTGAAGCCGATCCACAGTAACAGCACCACGGCTTCACTAAGACGCAGCTCCCCTTACAGACTCCTCGAGTCCTCCAATGGGAACGACCAACCATTCAACTGCACTGTGAGGCTGTGACACATGAGACTCACTCTCATCCATTCATTCATTCATTCACCCATTCACGTGCCTGCTTGTACAGAGGGTGTTCAGGACTGCTTTACTTTTTGTACACACGTCGTCATTACCTCATACACTGACTCCTTTCACATTATGACTTTGTGAACTTCTCTCCCAGATGGACAAGGAGTCCCGCAGACGTTTGACCACAATGGAGGCCTCCCATGGCATCTCACCCTACTGCCTCCCAGTCATCAACAACTTTGTCACTCCTGTGCCTCCAGCCACGAAGAGGAAAGAGAGGGGCGTAAAGGTCACTCCCAGCGGCACGCTCAGAGGCCGCAGACTACGTCCTACCACTGCCTCCAGTGGTGCTGACGTCAATGAGGTCTTTATCTCTCTTTATGTTTTCCCTGGCAACAAAACTTTCCACAACAAAGCAACAAAGCTGTCGCCCCGTCGGATTAATTAGGAACAACAATTACGATTTCCAAGAGATGCACTGACCCAGCAGGAGTCACGTCAAATTTAGGATTAAGGGGTTAAAATCATTTCCTAAACTGGATTAAATTGATATCAAACTGACCGCAACTTGACTTTTTTTCCCCCCCCATTCAGGACACCCCCATGCTGAGGAGCTCTGTGCACCAGAGCAGAGTGTCTGTGAACATGATGTACTTTGGTAAATCGGTGCATCTCTCCCACGACCTGAGCGACATGAGAGATGAGGTCAAAGTGTTTCAGCAACACTGTGGAGGAGAGAACCTGTGTGTTTACAAGGGCTTGCTCCGCGAGGGAGGTCAGTGTGAGGATCTGTGGTTGTGTTTGTTAGCTATCTGTAATTGTTGACACAAATCGGAGCAAACACAGGGAGGGCGGGTCATTTAGATAACGGAACTGTGTACAAGAGCCTTTGAGCAAACAATCTATAGGAAACTCTACATGGAGTTATTTCTGTATATTTCATTGTGTGTGATTTGATTCTGTAAATTTTCCTCCCTCTCATCTGCATCCTCAATCTTTCCCTCAGAGACCTTCCAGTTCATTTCAAGGCGACACAGAGGTTTCCCCTTCAGCTTGACCTTCTTCCTGAATGGGCTGCAGGTGGAGCGGCTGAGCTCCTGCTGCGAGTTTAAACACAGGAAGGGCTCCAGACTCGGTGGCAGGCACGGACACTTTGGCTTCTCCGGCGTAGAGGCAGCTTCTCCCTGCTACAAGTAAGGCCTCCTTTTAAAGCACACAGTGTGTTTAAAGGAGATGTGCTAGTAGGCGTATTTTGCTACCTTTGGTCAGAGCCAGGTTAGCTCTTTCCTCCCGCTTCCTCCTGTTAAAGCCTATATTAACAACTGATCTGATGACTACTACTACAACTGCTACTGTGATGAACCCATAAAGAATTATCACCCATCCTTGTACTTTCTCTCATGTCTACAAAGCTTTATAGCAACTTTCAGCTACTTTACTGTTTTGGTTCACTCTTGCCGGTCTCATAGCGTTGTATTCAGCAGCTTTTGGTAACAAAACAAAACAAAACTCATTCATTCATTCAAAACCAACTGTACATCCTCTACCCAGCAATAAACACCAGAAATGCACAGTTAGCGACTACCTGGTGAAAATAGTGGAGCATTTAGCAGCTTGACAGCCAGATATTCCCTTCAAATATTGGGCTTCCATTCATTAGGTGTCTAGAAACATCACTCCAAATCATTACCAATGTTGCTCCTTGTCAACTATTTGCTAACAACCTCAACATATTAACTTATAATAATAAGCCAGTGTTGTTTTTCAGCTTTGTTTCTGCTTCTAAAAAAAAGTTTTTGCGGGTATTACAGTGGCATCATCTTCATCAAACTCTCCGCAAGAAAGTTAATTAACATTTTCGAAATATCCCTCTAAACTGAGTTCTAACAGAGCGTTATGGTATTTTTTCAGATGCATCATAGCAATGGGACTGGACAAAAAGCCCACTCCTCCACCAAAAAGGGTCAAAGAGGATGGAGGAAGAGAGGAATCACTTATCAGCCCAAAGGATGCTCCTGAGATTAGATTAGACAAGACAGAGAGCACTGCAGCAGATGCTGCAAACCATTCAGAGCGTGAAACCAGCCAACCACAGGACATGGATACTGAAGTCAAAGAAGAAACAGCAGCTGAGGAGGACATCAGGAAGGAGGAAGTCAGAGACGGTATAATGACTGCGTCAATAAGAAGACGTCACAGATGTTTTCCATACGTTGTATCTCAGTGAATTTATGAATTTCCTGCACCTTTCTCTTCAGATTATGAGGAAGACTTTGAAGCAGACGATGAGGGCCCTGCAGAAGATGTCGAGACAAAAGAAAAACAATCCCCGTCTCCATCTGGTGAAAATCAAAGGAAGGTTAAAGAGAGAGACGCCTCTGAGACTGAGGACGACGAGAAGGACGGTGGGTGAAATCTGTTGTTTGAACACATCTCTCAGGTACTGCATAAGAACAAAACAACAGAATTTAAAATACTTTCTCTTTCTTGCACAGACATAAAGTCTCGTTCAGGCTCCAGCTTCACAGGCAGCGACCGAGAGGAGAGTGACGGTGAAGCCCCCGAGGACTCCAGAGAGGACAAGAAAGCAGAGCAACCTAAAGAGAATGGTCAAGAGAAAACCGTTGTTCCACCAGACGAAAAAGACGAACCAAAGCCTGAAGAATCTGCAGCCACTGAGGACGAGTCTGCGCTGCCTAAAGACTCAGACGTACAGAACAGTGCGGGAGACAGCACAGAGATAGACATCTCTGACACCAGCGTCCCCTCGGGGACCGAGAATAGACAGAGTGATGACACCTCAGGAGACCAAGAGGTTGAGAAAACTGTAGATGAAAGCAAACAGGAGGAGGAACAGGAGAGGGGTGAGTATGAACCAACAAATAGAGGTCTGGAGCTTTCACCTGAGTGATGGGTCCATCTTGAATGAAGGTTTTTCCACTATTATAACAACCAGGGCTTTATGTGAGTCTGAGTCAGTGCCGGGAGCCGATGTGTACAGCCCAAAACAACAAAATAATTCACACAATAAATCACAGTACTAATAGTGGAAAAATTACTTGTGTGTTTTTATCTTTATTATTTTTTTTCTTTTGTTTGTGTGTGATGATTTTCTGTCTGATCTGCTTTTTAATGTCAAAGTTCAGTTTTATTAAAAATGAGTTTCAAAATGTTTGGAAATTAATAATATTAAACCACCTATAACAATATTTTGATTGTATTTTTATCACTCCTGACAAAGTTTTAAGGCTTAAAGAAAGCGATTTCTAACTTATGTTTTTGTTTTTTTTGCACTGTGTAGTAGGAGAAATTATGTAAAGTACATAAACATTTCAAAATATAGTGCTGAAAACAAAGGGAGAAGCCTGAAGGAGGTGAAAATGCAATCAGAAGAGGAGGAGGATGCTGCCACTGATGTAAAATTGTCCCAGTATTTTAAAAATGACAAAATATGCAGCTGTGAGGAGCTGCTGCATATTCAAGTATGGAGTGTATAACTCACACAGGTTTAGAAAATGTATTATTAATGATAACCAGAATTGTAGGCACCACATTCAAACTGTGCGCCTGGGATCCTGAAATTTGTTTGTACAAAACACTTCAGTGCCAACGTCAAGTGATTTTCTTTCTTTCTTTTAATTTTTCATCATCTAGAGTTTCAAATTCACATCCTAACACTACATGAAGTAGGTTTAAAATAGGCGGTCTTATAAGTTTGTATTGTTGTTTTTCATTTTGGTTGTGTACTGAATGATGCTTGTTTATGTGTCTTTTTGTTTTTCGTTTGTTTCTGTGCATGTTAATTATCATTTTGCATGTTGTGTTGCTTCCTCATGTTTGCACCTGAAAAAATTAAAGATCGTTTATGGCTGAATGTTTCCTCAATGGCTCAGTTCTCTCATTGCATTTGCATTGTTCAAATTCTTCCTCATTCATTTAAACATCCGAGCATCATGCGTCTCCATGCTCAATTCATCCTGTACTTGTTCTAATGTTTGCTGAATGTTCCTTTTTGTTTCTCAAGCCAAATCTGTGCAGGAGAAGCTGGCAGAGGCCATACTGAACGAGCCCCAGTGCAGCTCTGAGCCCGAATTGAGCGACACCAGCACTGAAGAAGAGGAGGAGTCCACAGAAAAAGGCAGTGAACAAGACAACAAGGGTACCAATTTTCATTTTAAAGTGAATCAGCAAGCTTCACACAAGACAGCTCTTTAACTAAAATACTAACAATCTCTCTATCGTATATGCAGATGCAGTTCTGGAGAGATCTGTGCCATTTACAGAACAGCAACAGACCCTCGTAGAAGAGACGAAATGTGAGGAAGTTGTTGTTGGTGAAGCTGAAGTTGTGGTACATCAGGAAGAGACGTCTGATCCAAAAGAACAAGAGGACGAAACTGAACTAGAGCTCAAGAACAGTGATGGTACCAAAGATGAAGAGGTCAAAATAGATGAGGAAGATGAAAATGTTGCGTCAGAAGAAAACACAGCAGTGAATGATAAATCGGAAGATACAGGTAAGCATCCTGTATCCGAAGAGGAAATCGCTGAGGATGACAAGACTTCAGAACCTCAAGAAGATGCAGCAGCTAAATCTAATGACGCTGCAGAGAAAGACGAGGAAAACAAGGAGAAAACTGCAGAGGAGGCTGACACACAGCCCGACGAGACGGGGCAAGGGGCAAAAAGCAGCGAGGAGGATGAGTCATCGGTGTCAGAGCCGAATAAAAAGACTGATGAGACAGCAGTGCCAGATAATGCAGAGGCGGAGGCGATGACAGCAAGCGAGACAACGGAGATGAAAGCAGAGCCCTCAGAGGAGCGAGAGGCCCTCAACTGTGAAGAGGCACCTGTAGCCGACACAGAGGAGAGGCAGGAGGGAGACAGCGAAGACAGAGCTACAGAATCAGAAAGGGAGAGCAGAGACACCACAGTTGAAAAAACAGCAGAAACTAGTGAGGACATAGCAAAAGACAAGAGCAGTAAAGATGAGATTAAAGTAGAGGGAGCAGAGGAAGTGTCAAAGGTAGAGGCTAGGGAGGATGACAATCAACAAGAAAGGTCTGATCTGGAAGAGGAGCAGACAGAAAAGTCTGTAGAAGTAGATGATAAGGTAGAGGAGAAATCAGAAGAGGAAGGTAAGGAGGAAGAAAAGCAAATAGATCCAGATGAGAAAACAGAAGGTGACAATAGTGAGGAAAGCAAAGTAGATGATAAAGATAAGACAGAGGGAGATGAGAAAGATGAGAGTAAGACAGATGAAAGGGTCGAAAATGAGGAAAACATTTCAGAGTTGGCTAAAAGCCACACAAACACTGAAGAAAAGGCAAATGAACAAGCTGTGGAAGCCCGCTGTGAAGAAGATAAAGCTGCAGAGAAGGCAGAAAAAACAGAGAAAGATGAAGACAGCGCATGTGTCAAGAATGATAATGACGAGAAAGAATCTGAAGAAAAGGGAGCCGCAACTGATAAAACTAATGAGGGTGAAATGATGAGTGAGACAAACACAGCTGCTGATGAAGAAAAAGATGATGAGGCAGAAAAAGAGGAGAAAGATCAGGATGAGAACAAAGCTGAGCAAAGTGAAGCTGCGATGAATAAAGATGATGAAGAATCAGAAGAGAAAAAAGTTGATGAGACGGTAGAGGAAGAAGAAATACCTGAGATTGCAGAAGAACCTGAGAAAAGTGCAGATGCAGACTTGGATAAAGATAACGTGAAAATATCTGATGAAAATATTGTTGAGTCAGAGGGTGTCAATGACAGTAAAGCAGAAAATGTAGCACATGAGGATGAGGAGACGCTAAACAATACTGAAGATGTGAAGAAGGAAATTGAAAGGGGGAGCAACAACAGTGAAAATGGAGATGACGGTAAAGCAGCAAATGTAGCACATGAGACTGTAACAGCTGAGGAGATGCCAAACAATGCAACAGAGGCTGAATATGTAAAGAAAGGAACCGAAAGAGGAAGCAACAACAGTCAAAGTGGAGAAATTAATGCTGAAAATGGAGAGATTTCTACAGGAGCAGAGAATATACCTCACAAGGATGAGGCTCAAACAAAAGATGTGAAAACAGCAGAACATACAGAAGATGAGATAAAAACTGAAGAACTTACAAGAGATGAGAACAAAGAGGGAGAAGGAGTAACTGTGGAGTCTAAAGATGGCACTGAAAAACATGAAGAGGACCAGGTTGATCAGGACAAGGCTGATCAGGACAAGGTTGATCAGGACAAGGTCGATCAGGACAAGGTCGATCAGGACAAAGTTGATCAGGACAAGGCTGATCAGGACAAGGTTGATCAGGACAAGGCTGGTCAGGACAAGGTTGATCAGGACAAGGTTGATCAGGACAAGGCTGATCAGGACAAGGTCGTTCAGGACAAGGTCGATCAGGACAAAGTTGATAAGGACATGGTTGATCAGGGCAAGGCTGATCAGGACAAAGTTGATAAGGACATGGTTGATCAGGACAAGGTTGATCAGGGCAAGGCTGATCAGGACAAGGCTGATCAGGGCAAAGTTGATCAGGGCCAGGTTGATCAGGACAAGGTTGATCAGGGCCAGGTTGATCAGGACAAGGTTGATCAGGACAAGGTTGATCAGGACAAGGCCGATCAGGGCCAGGTTGATCAGGACAAAGTTGATCAGGACAAGGCTGATCAGGATCAGGCTGATCAGGGCAAGGTTGATCAGGACAAGGCTGATCAGGACCAGGCTGATCAGGACAAGGTTGATCAGGACAAGGCTGATCAGGACAAGGCTGATCAGGACAAGGCTGATCAGGACCAGGCTGATCAGGACAAGGTTGATCAGGACAAGGCTGATCAGGGCCAGGTTGATCAGGACAAAGTTGATCAGGACAAGGCTGATCAGGACCAGGCTGATCAGGATAAAGTCGATCAAGCTCCTGACGATAATGTGGTAGAAAGTGAGTCTAAAGAAGGAGATGATAGTCTGGAAAAGCAAGATGAATCTATTAAAAACAACTCTGAGCCAGAGACATCCGGTGTAGAAATAAAAGAAGAATCAAAATCAGATGACAGAAAGGACAGTGAGGAAACAAAACAAGATGAAAATGGCAACATATCTGATCCTGATCATGAAAACAGAGATACAGATTTGACCAGCAAGAACGATATAGTCCAGAGTAACGTCACTGAGATCATAGTTGCTTCTTCAGGTGAGCAGGCACAATCATCAATACCCATAGCTCTGGATTTAGATGATACGGCTCATGAGTTAGATGAGTCCAACAAACCCTCCGACTCTGACCCTGACAAACAACCACATGCTGATGAAGCTACCGCAGTCGACTTCTCTGCTGCCGATGGAGAAAATGGAGACACAGAGGAGGCCAGCAAGGCCTCAGAAGAAGGAGCAAGTGTGTTGCTCAAACCTCAGGCACAGTCAACACCGCTTACCCAAAACAACGAGAAGGAAAACACAGAGGAGAGCATTGTAGTTAGTGAAGAAACTCCAGACGCCTTAGCAAGAGAAAACAACACAGATCTGGTCACAAACTGGGTGACCCTGCATCAAACATCCAGGTTTTTTGAGACGTTTGTCGAACCTTTAGAGGACTTAAAGGAATCAGACACTCCAGTGTCTGACTCTAATAAAGAAGCGACACAGTCATCAGAGCTGCCAACATCAGGGAGTCCACTGAAAGTGGTGAAGATGTCTGAAAATACAGAACAAGAGCAAACACCAAAAGATGTAAATGAGTCGAGTAACAGAACCAAAGAGGAACTTGTAGAGTCGGAGCTTGAAAGCAATCACTCGGGAGTTGGTGAGGATGTCAAAGAAACACTGGAGACTGAGGTGAAAGACTTAATGCCAGAAGCTGAGAGTGAACAAAATGATAAAGCGTCTGTGAAAGGGCAAGACGTGAGTTTAGAAGAGCACAAAGGAAGAAGAGGATCTCTGGAAGAAGACAAAGTTCAAGAGGGTTTAATGCAGGATAACACTGAGCAAATTGATGTTTCCAAAACAGAGGTGGAAAGCGTTGCAGGTACTCATCACTCGGTAACTAGTGGCAGACCTGAGAGCATCTCTGAGAAGCAAACGAAAGAGAAAACTATTGATAACGGTCAAGACTTGAGTGGAAAACAAGCAGTTGAAGAGATAAAAGATGTTCTCCCTTCATCTGAAACAGAAGAGCGCCGTGAGCAATCAACGAATCAAGAAGGGCTCTCTGAAGTGAAGGCAAATGAAGTGAAAGATGCAGATGAAACATGGAAGAAAAGTCAGGAAGTTACAGAAATAACTGATTTCACAGCATCCAGGTCAGATGATGGAAGCCAGGAGGAGTCCCAACATAAAGAGACTCAGCCCAGACCATCAGACGAGAGCATTAGCGGAGACAGAAGAGACGTACGGCTGATCCAAGACATCCAGCACACACTCAGTAAAGAGCGTCTGAGCACTTTCTCAGTGGATGAAACATTGTTTGGTCAAAGTTCACATGCTTTGCTGACTGCTGCGAGGACAGAGAGTGGACATTAGAGCTTACACACTTCAGAGAGGCACCGAGGTACGACGATGCTTTCCTTTTATTTTTTAATTTTACAAGAAAAGAAGCAGAAAATAAATGTAAAAGTGAATATATGAAAAAAATATAAGCTTGCAGACATTCAAGAGAAAATGCTTCAGCGCGGCGATTAGACAATCAGATGGCTACAATATTTGTAGTGATCAGGAGCTGTAATGTTATTTTAGTTTTGACAGAGGCCCTCAAGTGTCCTGTGGTTTCTATGTTTACATTACAATGACTTCTTAGATAGTGTTCATCCTTCAATCACCAAAAAGAAGAAGCTACATAATGAGTTTTGACTGCTGTATAAAATGTTTACAATAGACCATCTCTTCCTATTGTTGGTAACAAAGAGGCATAGTTTGTGTGAGGTATCAAGTACAGCTGCTATCACCTATTACCTGTAAACAGATACTATTCCACTCATGCTCACAAGTGAGTGAATAATTCATAGTTGTTGGTCTCCCACAGCTTAGCACGCTTTACATTTCCACTGACCGGACACAAGCACAGGTTTACTTCAGCTGTGAGCACATCTGTGTTAATGACACTTTTAGTCTTTTAGTGCTTGAACATGATTATTTGTTTGGAAGACTTCAAGACAAAAATACACCAGGAATAGTAACATAAGCTAACAAGGATGATTAATTCATTATTAGGCTGCTAATTAGTTGAATTAAACAGTGGCAACATTGTGAAATCTCAAATGTAAGCACTGATTTGTGTCATTATTGCTACTAACACTACCTCTTTAAAAAACATACTTAATATTTATTTGTACTGGCTTTGCATCTGATTTTTATGGCTAGTGTGGGTTTGCAAGGCTTCATCTATTAATTTGATATCTGTCAATGACTGAACCCTGGTGTGATTTGGCCACTCAAACAATAAAAGCAGTGAGGTGGATGGTGACTTCCTGTTTGTTTTGTTTTGTTTCCAATGAACATTAACGCGCACATTGGCTGGGATTCTCAAAGCTTTTATTTCAGATTTATGCAAACCATGTACACAAAAACAAAATTTGCTTGTAACACATACAGTATTTACAAGATCTAAAAGTGTCAACAAAATATTTAAAAAATGTTATATTAATTACATAATAACAAATAAACCAAATATGACACAAGACCAGAGTGTAATGTAAACAACTGAAAGATATATATTGTAAATGCTTTTTAGTTAGCAGTATCTAGTACTTCTATCGTCTATTTATACAGTTTTGCTTAAATTTAATTGTCAAAAACAGGCACGAATTCATATGATGATAATAAAAAGAGCTAAGAGCTCATGTTCAGCTACTGTCCTCAAAGCTGCCGCTGCTGCTTAAAGATGAGCAGAATCTCATGGTGCTCATGGGATCAGACACGTATCCTGAAAAAAAAAGACAAGTCAATGACAAACTGTGACACAATTATTGCTGTTGACACAATAAAATGTTATTATATTGTTATATATATTGAAATACCCAAACTAAAAATGACTGAGAGAGTCCCACATATGTCTTTTTTTTTTTTTTTTACAAATGAATCTGTATATTTGTGATGGTATGAGTGCCACAGACAGGGTAGGGAAGTCAAGAAATGTGTTGGTTTGGTCTTTTCATGGGATTTGTTGACAATAAAAGAAAAATACAGAGTAGCAGGAGCCTTGTGTTTTAAATTATGATGTATTATCTAAGAGCAGAACTTCTCCAAAAATGTTTAAAACAACTAAATAAAAATTCAATAAAGGATAAAAAACATTAACATAAAAAGTCAGCATTGCTTCAGAAAAAGTCTTCAAAAGCAACAACCTGAACTGTAATCTGAATTAATCCCAACACCAGTACTGAAGTGTTAACCGACACCAGCTTTACTTTCAAAGAAAACGACTGTACTATACAGTATCAGTTCACAAACATTCTGCAAACAAACCGTTTCGATCAATAGGAGAAAACTGCATGTTCCTTCTGAGTTCCTCCAGTGAAAGGCCTCCAGATGCACGACGCCGTTCACTGAAAAATGAAATAAATAAAGTCAACCCTTAATCTAATTCCCTGCTAAGCAATACTAGTCTAGAAATATATAGTGCATCGTTTACATGGGGAAAGACAGATGAGATGGATCCAGATAGAAGCAAGAAATTCAATATGTAATGTTCAACCTATATCAGGCTGCTCCCACTTTCTCTGCATGAGTACTGTATAAAAAATGTATGGCAAGTTTGATGGGATGACAGCAGACACAATCTGAACACCTCTTAAAAAATGAAAGTTTTAGTAATGATTAATGATATTTATTTATAGGGAATAATGACTGAATAATGGCTGTGTTGCTCAGTATTTGATATTTGAACATTTTGAACAATATATTTACGATTTGTGAGAGTTAAACACAATTTTTGGGGATATAAACATCCAGCAATGTTGTGTCTAACTTCTGATGGAGAGCCAGGGGATAACTGACAAGTCATTGTCACGCCACAATAACCCCACCTCCTGTTTCTGGGTTCATAGCGACTGTTACCAAGCTGCGACTCCTCTGACACACACACACAAACACTGAAACACACAGAGTAGAGAGGCTCAAAGCCAGGCGTCTAATAGAGGCCTTCCTCCAGGGTCAGAATGCCATGCATGTTTTATTGCATTTGCTTTCCTTTGTTTCCTGTTCGGTATCCGGGCAACTCCACTCGTCACTGTTGCGGTAAGTATCTTAACTGGTCTACATGGTACTGACAATTGTTCAGAGCGAGTCATCTCAAATACAAATTAGGGCAAGCCCAGACGTGATGTTTGTGGCATTCCTGTTAGCAGAGTCGAAAACATTTAATTGAACTTCAGATTTCCTGGTTGCAGTCTTTTTAACGACTTTTCGAGGCCATCTTAAGGCGATTATGTGATTAGCCACATAAATCATTTTAAGAAGAAGTTTAAACATCTGTGTTGCCTCAACAATGACTGTAAAAAAACACAATTTCAGCCAATCAAAGCTCTGGGAAAAGATCATGGAGGCAGAATTCAGTAGTCGACTACAGTGACATCATATATGCTGAAGGAAACGAGAGATAGTCACAGAGATTGTTGTACTGTATACTTGGGCAACAATGACTCAATATAGCTAAACGTCAACCGTGGTGTTGACTGGGGAAGTTGTCAGATCTAATTGTTTAGATTTTTTTCACTCAATACTGTTATGGAATTTTCTATCCTTAGATTACACAAGGTCACGTGTGGGCCTTGAGGTCCTCGGCAGTATTAATTGTTTGGCTTTGATTGGGAACAGTAGGTGCCAGTCTGTCTCAACACTGTGGTGGCCAGGGTCGAAGAGACCAATTGCTGCCTTCCTAGACATAATAGATAGCTTGCCGTTGACGTTCCAATCTGCGTAAACAGACATCTGTGTCTCCAGACTAGAATATGTTGACAATAACACCTGCATGGGTAAAAACATTCTCTTTGACTAATTCTGGGCGTATAGTATTTGTGGTGTTATCTGTAGGGGTTTAAAGTCTATCCACCAGCATGAGTTGGGCAGAATGTGAGACCGACTCAGGCACTTCTGATCTATGAGTCTCTAATTCTCCTTGGCCAAGCTTCAATAAATATTACAGCATAAGACATCAGAGACTCCTGAACACTTTCTTCCCTCCTGACTTTACCATTGACCTTTGACTTCAGCAATTTCTCCACAACAACTACATTGTCAAATCATGAACTATCAAATGTGATGGCAAACCTTCTCATTACTTTTTACTTTTTCCAGCAGAATGTTCCATCAGTGTGCAGATCATCATCTCAGGTGAAAAGTAGCACATTACTTAAAGGCTTGACTTAAAGGGAACAACTACAGATCAGTCTATCCAGCCTTCAGGTCATCTGTTACATAACACTGACATGATTACTGCTTGTTTGGTTGTGGGAATTTTGAATTTTCCCTAAAAGATGTGAATCAGGGCAACAAAATGACATCTGCCCTGGGAACACTGTCAAATTTTCTCCAAAGTTTGAACCAAAATTAGTAGAAAGTAAATTTAAGGAAAATAAAACACAGTCTACACCATCAAGTTGTAATATTTTTAATGAATTTAAGTAGATAAGTAATTAAGTTTCTAGTGGGAAGATTTTAGCATCTTAATGTCCACCTGTCTGCGCTTGAGCTCTCTTACCTCTGAGTCCAGAAGGCGTAAGCCCGAGTATTGAGAGCATACTCGAGTTCAAAACGGGAGCGCAGGGCAGCCACGTGGCTCCGACCGGGTCCTCCTCGGCCAAGCAGACAGTCAGAGGAAGAGGAGGGTGACAGGGATCCACTGCTGTTACTGGAGGCTGGAGACATCAGCTACCACAACACAAACCAACAGAAATATAGTCGCAACTAAGAGAACTGAATTATCACGACATGTATAAGTAAACGTGGGATATACCTCAACATTGCACAAGCATTCCTCCAGGTTGGAAACCACTTCAGAGAACTCAGGCCTGTCCTGAAATTGAAAAATTATTATTATTATCCTTTCTGTTCAGTGCTGAACGATTAAATACATCAGGTACAGACGCACATGTATTTTCCCAAACATTGTCCTGTATGTTGTGCTCATTTTAGTCCACCCACACATGAAGCAAAGGTGAACTCTGCTTCAAAAGCAGTCCTCAGATCTCTTGCCTCACTGTAAAAGAACAAACACTGCCACCCAGAGCTGTTCAATTATACATCACATCCTCAAATAGAGGCCAAGGTCTGTCTGCGTACTGCTTCAGTAGACCAAGACAAAACACAAACACAAGAATATTAAGACAGTACGGTAAAGATAAAAACATAATGACATGACAAACCTTTACAACCATCTCATTTTGATTTCAAAAAATGCTTTAAATAAATATTGTGTAGTTGTTTCGGTCTTGAATATGATCAAGAACATTTTGTGGTTTCAAACGATGTAAAATCTGCTGACCTGCAGCATTAATTCTCCCAGGCTTTAACAAATACATTTTTACAATGCAGTCCCTGTAAACACAGTGCAGCATGTCCTTCTTTTAAACCCCACAGGGGCTGGTGAACTGTACGGCTGAGGCACCATGAGAGATGCGTGCACATGTAGAGGGACGAGTTGATCACTGTGGGAGCGAGCGACTGGTTGGCAAACAGGAAGGAGACGCAGAAAATGTGCCAACATGCTCGGGCCGTGTTATAATGTGTCTTAATGAGGCCGCCTGGCTAATTATGAATATCACAGCACAGAGGGAGGATCATCCAGGTCATGTTTTGCTCCTAAATGTGAACAGCCGTGCAATAATGTATCATCTGGGGACTATGCCTGTGCCACTTATTACTGCTGCATGTGTTTGTAAGAGCAGCTGACTCAGCATCAATTGCTTCTCGGAGCTTAAGTATGTCTCAATAGCTAATGACATAGAGGGATTATGATAAGAGTATGTACGCTGGACAGTACATCATATAAACTTCATCATGTACCATTGTATAAAATGTACTGAGAACTAGTTGTTATTATTTTTGAAAGCTCAGGTGAAATCAGGACATTTACCTCTGGGCAGGCGTACCAGCCTCTCATCAGAAGTGCAGAGATGGGTTTTGGGATGGAGTAGCCAATAGGAGGCCGGATGTGATGGTAGGCCATGTCTGCTGCTGCAGCAGCTAAGGACAGAAGGAACATCTTAAACTTAGGTTAAATAATGATCTAATGTGGCCTTCTTGTGTTGTATTTTTCTTGTATTATTATTACTTTTCAGTACATTTTGTAAAAAAGCAAAATATTTCAAGCCATTCTAGCTCTAGGGACAGAAATGTCTTTTGGTTGGTTGGTCCAGGCTGAAATATTTCAACAATGACAATATAGATTGCCATGAGATTTTGTGCAGACATCCAGGGTCGACACACAATGTTACCTAATGACAAACTCCCTGACCTGAGGCTGGCTATTGGGTGGATTGCCATGAAATTCTTTTTAAAGACCCCCAAAGAATATTTGTAGTAATTTTAGTGATGCTTTAAATTCTTCTCTAGCTCCATCCTCAGCTCAATTTTTTCCATTACTAATAACCCATCAGCCTCAGGTGTACAATGTGTGAACTCCAGTATGCACACTTAATATTACCAGGTTTCAAGTGAGCGAAGGGAATTTCTCCAGTAAGCAGCTCCCAGAGACAGAGTGCGTAGCTGAACATGTCTGCCTTCACTGAATAGCGAGTACACTGGGTGAACACCTCAGGCGCCATCCAACGCAGGTTCTGCACAAATACACATATATGCACGCACAAAAATATGCATACATACGTACATAGAGAACATCTTAACATTGTGGTATTTCAAGGCATCAGGCAATCATACACGCGCACACACAGACACAAACGAAGCCCAATTACTGACATAAACACTGTGTGCAAGGGCAAGTAGTTCCTCCCAACAGGCAGTTCCCAAGAGATATAACACACTTAACACCAAACTGCAGGCCAAGCACTCTGGGTAGTGATGAGTCAGCACATTGAGACAAAATCTGCATGAAGGCAGTTTTTTTTAGCTGGTGGGTAATTGATGGCAGAAGCCAGCAGAAGCTCTGGCTTGAATTCCCACAAAATAACAGCATACACTTTTAATATAAAGTGCCATATTCTTCCATGCTTGCTTTCCTGCAGATGGTGTGAGAGTTTTTGGCCAAAGAAGGAGGGAAAAACTTGTTCCAAAAGGTTTTGTGTGCGTCATCAAATAAATCAAACGGAGGAAATGGCACTGACCCCCGGCTGCTTGGTCATGTTATCCTCATCCACAGATTGTAGAAATCTAGACTCTGCAGAGGAAGGGAACAACATGCAGGCAGTTAAGTCATTTACCTCTACTTTCATCAAGACTCAGCCAAACTCAGCCACTTTGATTGGCAGTGTTACAAGACTGGCTAAAAAACAGTGAAGTTGATGCTGCTTACATTGAAGTGCACAAATAAATACCTGGGCAAAAGAAGTTTTTCCTATTTTCTTCTTCTGTTTGTTTTTGTTTTTTTAAACAATATTAGCACATGACTTTAAGGTTGCATTAAAGCTTGGATATAAAACCCTTTTCTGAGCAGCAGCTACTGTGGTCACAGGTGAAACAGGTAAATCTGAGTTGGGTCATAAAATAAATTAACTGACTCAAAGAGTCATGTACTAATATCTGCTGAAAAATGATCCACAAGCTACTGCTCATACTGTACCAGATCAACTGAGGCTGTAGCAGTGAAGTAGTGAGTTAAAGGTCCAGTGTTTTGGATTTAGTGGCACCTAGTGGTGAGATTGCAGATTGCAACCAACTGATTCGCCCCTCACCTCTCCCTCCCCTTCACAAGCATGTAAGGAGAAACTATGGTGGCCACAAAACTCACAAAAAAATGCAGAAGGCCCAGTCTAGAGAGCCAGTGTTGTTCTGGGTTACCGTAGAAACATGAGGACCAGTTCCCGATATAAAAGTCCTTCTTCTTTGCTTTGTTGGTTCTTCTGCTGCTATTTTGCCTGAGTATCCTGTTTGTGTCTGTCTGTCAAAGCACTTTGTAAACGCTGTTTTTAAAAGGTGCTATATAAATAAAGTTATTATTGAAATGAATTAATGAAATGTCTCCTACCTCCAAAATCAGCCACCACTGCATGACCATCCTCATACAGCAGAATATTGTGGCTAGAGGAAACACATGGATTATTAGTAAAGACAACAGTTATTGCAGCCTACCACTACTACCCCACCACTATACTGTGGCACCCACCTGTTGAGGTCCCTGTGGATGATAGGCTGGGTGAGATTGTGCAGGTACTCCATGCCCTTGGCCACATCAATGGCAATGATGAGCTTGGACTGCAGGTCGATAAGCCTGTCCATTGACACATCATTAAAGCAGCAGCCACTTAGCGCCAGATCAATGATCCCTGCCAATCACACACAGCACTTTACACAGATCAATAGGACAGTCTATAAAGACAACACCTGGCCACACAGTTAGCCGAACACTTCATCTGGATCAATGATGAGGGTGAGAGATGGGTGAGGGGACACTTCTAAGGAGGATAATGAGGCCTGAAACAGTCGGCTGTGCTGTGCAAACATGTCTTTGTCAGACACTGAGTAACTCCTTAAGGTAGTTTGAGCTGTTTTTAGATCTCAGCATCAGAGTTTAGTGTGTGAGCAATCAAACACGATGAGCTGGAAATAACATACGTCACCACACAGGACATACCAGAACTTCTTTGTGGGTTTTTGAACTTCTATTGCTTCGTTTAATTCATACTGTACTAGTATTGTTTTCCAGTGTAAGCTCCAGTGTGTAGTGCACATATCCTCACCTCTTCTGCTCGTGCAGCAGAGAGAACAGAGAGCCTCCAGAGATGTACTGGGTTACGATGGCAAACTGGCTGGGGTCATCCAAACATGCCCCCACAAACTGGATGATACAGGGGTGATTGAGGCGGCAAAGGATGGAGACCTCCCTGCAGAACATGTCCACGTCTGACTTGGAGCAGTACGTGTTGGCTCGGTAGCTACAAACAACGGGAAGCATTGAGGAACTCATCAGTTTTCCTCTTACTTAAAATGGGATGCAAAATGTCAGATTCAGTGGAGGAGTACCGTTTTATGGCAACAATTTTGTTTCGGCATTTGCCTTTGTAGACTCTTCCAAAGGAGCCTGAGTGTGAAACAGATTCAGTGCTCAATAATATTATCTAATTATATGAAGCACGTTCATTGACCAGAAAACATATGAACACAGTTACCTGATCCAATAATCTCATTGAACTCCAGCTCAGATAGCTGAAGATGGAAATGAGATGGGAGGCTAGCCCTGAGCAGGAGAACTTCTGCTTTCTCTGAAAATAGAGAGCAACATTTTTAGAAAACTTCATCCCATCAACAAAGAGCTTCATGGAAGTTTAAAGCATCATAAACCCATAAAGAAAGTCACCTCTTTTAATTTAGTGCTGCAAAGACAGCAACACTAAACTACTTCCCTGGTTAACCAGCATGAGGCATATTTGAGACTCACTTTATATTCAAATTGGTGTATTATTCTCAAATCGAATAATATGGTGAGAGTATAATGTATAATGAAATATGGACGATGAACTGCATGCATGCCAGAGAAAATATAGTGAAATCTGTAATTTCCTTTAGACTGGTTATAGGCCCCCTTTTTAGCAAATGGCTCCACAGATGATTCCCTGTTTTAGAGGCTTCAAACATGAGTTTCATCCTATTCAGATCAATGGTTTCTCAGATAAGTATGGATATCAAACAGCCAGAGACAGATCTGTTGTTCACACCGCCCCACAATGTCACTGACAGTGTGTGCTGTCATGTTGGCTGACAGCGATGTGAAGTGTGGGGAAATCTGCTGTGCTTCACTCCACCTCACTACCTTTAGTCATGCTTTTGATCTTTCCCAGAGGAGACGGGACAGAAACGTAGGACCCATCTGGAAGAGAGCAGACATGTTCAGACATATTAATGGGAGGACTTGTGTGATTTTTGGCTCAGGTAATATTTTCTAAAGGGGTGACTCACCCCCTCCTGGCTGGGAGTACTCATTGCATGGGGACTCATCTGGACGTTTGTAGTGTTTCAATAAGGTGACAATGGCATCATGACCTAAAGTAGAAAAACACCAGAGCGGTTATATTAGTCTTCATCAGATCTTTCCTGACAGCTAAGCTCATCATCACACTAACAGACCTTTTTCATAAGCCCACATCAGGCAGGTTTGCTCATCCTTCTCCCCGCTGGACCTGCTGGGGTCGCAGGCAACCAGGTTCATGTCCGCCCCGCTGTCCAGCAAGAACTGCACCAGGCGGATGTGGCCGTGAAAACAGGCACTGTGTAGAGCTAAACAGAGTCGTCAGGTACATACAATTATAATTAGGAACACAACTGCTCATTTAATTGCACGTGAGGTAACGTGTCTTTTAAACATTAGTGGAGAAAGTATTCAATCGTTTATTTAAAAGGCCAGTGTGTAGAGTTAGTGGCATCTAGCTATGTAATTTCTGATTGCAACTGGCTCGCCTCACCCTCTCCTGGTTATTTTCTTGATAAATCTATTTACTGTTCGATTTAGTAAGAAAGAGAGTGTAAGAAAACAGTGAGAAATGCCATCACAATTATCCAGAGCGCAAAGTGACACCTTCAAATGTCTTGTTTGTTTGCAGAATTATTCACTTTACTTGATGTTTAAGACACAAAACAGCCACAAACAAATGTCTGAGAGGCTAAAACTATGAAATGTTTGGTATTTTTGCATGAAAAAAATGGGTTAGGGATTATTTTTTTGATAATTTGAATAATCATTTAAGCTCAAATCTTTTATACTGTTTGGTAGTTTTTTACAATTCATTATCACTTTAATAGTTCTTCATATATTTCCCTCTGAAGTATCACAGAGTAGAAATATTACTCAAATAAAGTACAGATACATTCTACCTCTGGTTTTAAAGGATGTCAACTGTCACCTGTGTGTCCGTCTCTGCCCTGATGGTTGATGCTCATCGCATTCTGGCTCAACAAGAACTTAACCATCTCCATGTCTTTACCATAGGTGCATGCACTGTAACATAAGAGTCATTATCACCTCAGAGCAACATGAATCACAGGTTAAAGGTGATGCCCATAAATTAAACAACATGACATATACGTGTATGTATTTGGGTATCTCTGTTGACTATGAATAAATACAGTGTGAGACAATACCTGTGAAGTGCTGTCTCACTGAATATGTTCTCCTTTGACAGACTGTCTGTGCCAGAAAGCTGTATGATCTCCTTCCCTGCCTCAAATTTCCCATTATAGCAGGCCCTGGTGAAACACAACATTCAATACGGCACTTCAGGTTCACTTCATGTCGTCTACCAAAAAACTTAAAGAAAACTACTGACACTGTATTTACAAGTGTAATGGTGTGTCCCCGTAAATGTTGACAGAGTGAGGCTGTACTTCAAAGTTGCCCTGCAGGAGGAAGCGAACAATCTCATGGTGACCAAAGCGGGCACAGAAGTGGAGAGGAACATGATCTTCATTGTCCTGGGCATTTACTGAGAGAGAAGAGCAGAAGGGTTCATTTCCAATGTAATAATTGAACTATCTTTCAGTAAATCAGTAGCTTTGGCAGTATTGAAGTAGTTTAAAGGCTGTTTTACAACCATAGGTTAGTAAAGTATGTATAAACCTATGCTATTTCTTTGAAATCACAGCTCATTGACTCAAGTGAATCCATGCTAAATGTAGGGCAGCACTCAGGAGTCTCGGGTCTCACCGTTAGCTTTGCTTCCTTCCCCCATCAGCAGTTTGACAATGCCAAGTAAACCTTTGGCTGCAGCCAGGTGCAGCGGCCGGTCACCAACCTCACCACTCGCATTCACATCTGCCCCAAACTTCAGCAGCAGCTTTGCCACCTGAAAGGCAGAGAGAAGAAGAAAAAAACATTTAAATTCAGACGAGCAAAGTGTCAGTAAAGATGGTGCAGAGGTTGGTTAACTTACCTGCTCATGGCCGTTATAAGAAGCAATATGCAGTGGGGTGAAAAACACAGCATCCTGAACATTCACATAAGCTCCATGCTGCAGGAGAATATCTGCTGCCTGGTGGGGGAAAAAATGTCATGTTATAAATGTGCAAAAGCAATGAAAAGTCCATAGCTGTTGATCATTTAAACCACAGACCAGCTCTCACCTCATGGTGCCCAGCCAATGTGGCTATGTGAAGGGCAGTGAGGGCACCGTAGCCCACTTGCTGCACATCTGACCCTCCATGGAGAAGTGCAGTCAAGTGCTCAGCATTATCCTGTGGTACAGAAACAAACATCCAAAGACCCTGAGGTGAAACCATAACTGCTGTTTTACTATCATACACCCACCTTAACTTTATATAATAATAATAATACATTTTATTTAAAAGCGCTTTTCAAGATACTCAAAGACACTTTACAGAAAAAGAACATCATATCAGCAAAACAATGTGAAATAGAACACTAAAAACACAATGGACTGAGCTAAACATTAAAGCAATTTTAAAAAGGTGTGTTTTTGTCAGGGATTTGAATGTAGGAAGGTCAGTACAGTCGCGGATGTGTTTGGGGAGAGAGTTCCAGAGGGAGGGGGCAGCTACAGAGAAGGCTCTGTCGCCCCAGGTTCGGTGCTTGGTCCTAAGTGGTGGAGTAAGCCTCAGATGAACGGAGGCTGCGGGATGGATTGTGGCGATGGAGCAGGTCAGTGAGGTAGGAAGGGGCCTGATTATGGAGGGCTTTGTGTGTGAGGAGGAGGATTTTGAACTGAATACGCTGTGGAACTGGGAGCCAGTGGAGTTTCTGGAGGACAGGAGTGATGTGATCACGGGTGCGGGTGTGGGTGAGCAGACGTGCAGCAGAATTTGGATGTACTGTAGTTTATTTAAAGTTTTGGATGGTGTGCCGTAGAGGATGCTGTTGCAGTAGTCAATTCTGGAAGTGATGAAGGCGTGAATAAGGGTTTCAGCAGCAGAGAAGGAGAGTGATGGACGGAGTCGGGCAATGTTCTTGAGGTGGAAGAAGGCAGTTCTGGTGATTTGGTTGGTGTGATGATCAAAGGAGAGGTTACTGTCAAAGATGACTCCGAGGTTGCGACTGTGGGGGATGGAGACAGGGTGGAGTTGTTGATGGTGAGGCGGAAACTGTCTGTGGATTTGGTGAGGGATTTGATAATGATCAGGTCTGATTTCTCACAATTTAATTTGAGGAAGTTGGTCTGCATCCAGGATTTGATGTCAGCGAGGCAATTGGAGAGAGTGGAATGAGTGGCGGGAGTGATGGAGTTGGTGGAGATATAAAGCTGGACGTCGTCGGCATAACAGTGGAAATGGAGACCGTGGTGGCGAATGATGTTGCCAAGGGGGAGCAGGTAAAGTAGAAGAGGAGAGGACCAAGCACCGAACCCTGGGGGACGCCTGGACAGAGGAACAGTGGAGGAGGTCAGTTGTTGATGTGGATGAATTGTTGTCGGTCTGAGAGGTATGATTTGAGCCAGGAGAGTGCAGTGCCAGTGATGCCGAGGGAAGACTCAAGGCGGGAGAGGAGAATGGTGTGGTTTATGGTGTCGAAGGCTGCAGTGAGGTCCAGGAGGATGAGGATGGTGAGGTGGCCAGAGTCTGCGGAGAGGAGGATGTCATTGGTGACTTTCAGGAGGGCTGTTTCTGTGCTGTGTTGGGAATGGAAACCGGATTGAAATGGTTCGAACAGGTCATTTGAGCAGAGGTGGGCTTTGAGTTGTGTGGCGACAATACGCTCCAGTATTTTGGACAGAAAGGGAGATTGGAGATGGGCCGGAAGTTCGACAAGATGTCAGGGTTGAGTCCAGGTTTTTTGAGGATGGGGGTGACAGCAGCCAGTTTGAGTGAACGGGGGACTGAGCCAGACCTGAGGGAGGAGTTGATGATTTCTGTGATGAGTGTGGAGATGGCTGGTAAAGAGTCCTTAATGAGGTGAGATGGGATGGGATCCAGAACACATGAAGAGGTTTTCATGCCTATCATGATTTTGGGCAGCTCCCCTGGTGACACGGGGGAGAACTGAGACAGAGGCTGAGAGGTGAGGTGAGGCTATAGCCATGATTGTTCTGTCTGTACCACATTAACATCACAATAAAACACTTCAGAGATGCAGCTAATCATGCTGGCTTTGTGTGTACTTGCACTCCACCATGTGGTAAAACTTAGACAGCTGTTCACAACATAACAACACAAGCAAGACAAAGACAAAGAACAGACACCGGAAATATTTTAAATCTGTAATTATTGCTCTTTCATTCTCTTAACCTTGTAAGCAGCCAGGTGGAGCGCAGTAAATCCATTCCTGGACAGTCTGGAAGGACGCAAGCCTTTGAGCATCAGGGCACGGATATGGACCTTGTTACCTGGTCACAAATATGTAATATTATGAGCTGATGAAATATGTAACTCACCAAAACATCATGTTTACTGTGACTGAAAGAACAGGGTAGAATAATATAGAAATCTAAGAGGCAGTCAAACTAATAACTTATTTATTATATTCTTTGTGTACAATTTATTTCAAATCCACTGTTTACTTTTATGTCTAACTTTCATGTTTAAGGTCATCTTCAGACAATAAAGTCAGTCAGTCCTTAGTAATCCTTCCTGCCACTGTCACATTTTGTTGAGGAGTTATTAATAGACCCTAGTAGTCATGCATACCTCCGCATACACAGCAGAGATGCAGCAGCGACAGCCCCTTCTCTGTTCGGTAGCTCACGTTCACCTTCTGAAAAGCCTCATCAGAGCTGAGCCACAGAAAATCAACATCATCATCAGTAAGCAGGCTGAGGAGAATGCAGGCATAAAAAGCACAACTCGATAAATTACATGTGGGTTGTACTGTGACTCACACACACTGAATTCCAGTTTAAAAATCACCTGAAAGCCAGTTTGAGGTCTGCGAGCTCACTGTCTTTGAGCTGGAGGTCATCTTCCAGCTTCTCGATGATCACCGAGTACGATTCGCCCACCTTCTTCTTCCACTCATCTTCACAGCGACATCATCAGGGTTTAATATAAACAATTTAATCATATAAAATTTCCATCACTTATTGTTGCACATGTGCACCTCATATGGTATTTTAGCACCACTAATACAATTGTTAGTGACCAACAGTTTACAAGAGGTTTGTACAACTTATCAGTGTTTGTGATAGAGAGTGATGGCAGCTAACGGTAAAACCCACCCCTCCAGGCCTTTGTCAATTCAAATTTCATTTCTCAGTGCTGTGGATCCGTCTGACATTAACATATTCCCAACACAATCACACCAAGCCATTACCTGTACACGTCTGCGAGGGTCTTGATTTGTAATTTCCCATTGATATGATCCTTCTCTTGTAATATGTGCTGTGTAGTTTGGTTCACTAGAGTAAAGCAGTAATACAATCTCTCACTCTGACACAATTGCACAGGTCCAGATAAAGGGGGGGGGGGGATCATGGCTGTGGGCTAAAAATAAACACCTTTGAGTGGAATGCCTAACAACTACGACAACTGATCTCACTCCGAATGCAAGGAAGCATGTATCAGTGTGACTGTATGTGTGTGTGTGTGTGTACAGTATAAAAACAAAGCAGGTCATCGGTGCCCTGCACTGTGCCAGATAGTCTGTACTTTACATGCATCATTGGTCAGTGGTTCCCAAACTTTTTCTGTCATGCATTTTTCACAGCAGACATGTTGACTAATATCATTAATAATGACAGCAGTAATTACTGCGATGTAGTAATTAATGTTATTAATAAATGTCTGCTGTTGCCCTTTTGTCTCACACTGTTATAAGACAGCGGACATGTCTATGAGCAGTGTGCCAGATGCTCCAAATACACACCATGACCCAAACTGTGATACCTCTATTCGATGCTGCCATATTAATCACTTATCATCTTGTCATGAGCCAAGAAATTACTGAAAGCAGAGCACCACTTAAATGCTAACACAGTGTGATGTGGATGAGGTAATAAGCAAAATGATTCTAAAAGACACCAGGAAGTTATATTTTCATTAAAACTTTAATGAATAATAAAACAAAAATCATGTAAGGTGAGGATGAACGTCATGAAAGGTGATACCACACAGAAATCAGATGACAAAATCCATATCAGATCTGCTGACAAACGCTCACAGTCCTGAGAAATCATTTAATTATCGAATGATCATAGAATAGGCTGATGATTTACAACACAATCAATCTAATCTCACACTTGACACTGACAACATATCACTGGTTTTCAAAAAAATCCCACAAAATGCCCTCTTTGGTAGATAAAAGTGCCAGCTTTGCCCTTTTAGTGGAGAAAACGCAATGCAGCGCCATATAGACTGCCCTACATGCTGCCCTACATGCTAGAAAATTAGTTGGCCTCTGATAGTAAAATAGATTAAATAGTTAAACATAATATGAACCAGGGATTGGAACCGTTTCATCATGTCTGCTGCACCACATACAGCTGTTTATTTTTCTCAGCCCTGCCCCTCAAACAACCACCACTGATCACAGCTGCAAATAGTAACTTCAATTCTTCGATTTCCTCTGTGTGATGTCTTCATATAGTCCCTTCCTGTACTTCAACATCTCCTCCAGGTTCTTACACTGTAAGGACTCTTGCATGGACATCAGATTTGTGTCTTTGGGGAACGTGAATGCAGAGCCACTCAGGACCGCCTGCAGCATCTCCAGAGACATTGAGAACGAGCTTTGCGGATCAGGGCAAACAGGAAACAAACAAGCCTTCCACAAACTACAGCTGGACGCATCGCCAGAGAACCTCAGGACTTCATTTTTTATCCCCCAGTGGGATAGACACTCAGCCAGGCTAAAACCGAACAACCTCAGCTCTTCCATATATGCGGGGGCTTCCACGCTGCGCTTCAGGTCGTCATTAATCCCAAACACGACAGTTACAAACCCGCTTTGGTGCTTGTGATTCACACACAGTGAATGCATGAAGACTCCATCAGGCACTGAGAGACCTGCACTGACCCGGCAGCTGCTCACGATGGAGCCCCTACCTATGCAAACTCCTGCGCCCAATCTGGAGTACTCCACCACTGAGCCAGCACCCACAGAGCAACTGGGATCCAGGACGCTGTACATAACACAGCATCCTGAGGAGTTTTCATTCATATGTACGCTGAAGGCAGATGACAGGAGACCCAGCTCGCTCCTCAGCGCCACATCCTCGGTGAGGTGAAAGAGGTACTCTGACGTGGTTCCGATGTGATAAAACTTAGAGTTGTTCAGGAGAATGACATTTAAAGGAGTCCCTTTTAAAAGATGGAAGATCTTTTGCCGGATTCCCACCAGGCTGCTCTCCTCTTTGGTGACATTTGCGGTGTTGCTGGTGTAATCTATCGTGGCTCTAGGGCCCAATGCTTGGAGAAAGTCTCCGTATGCGTCTATCTCACAGTCCAGAGGCCCCAACTCTTTCAGAAGGTTAAGAAGAGACTTTGCAGTATCAAAGTCGACATAATAGGTGCTGTCTGTGTAGACAAACTCAGTATCAGTGAGAGAAAAACAACCGCTCTGTCTTTTACAGACAGCTCCGCTATCGCGCATCTTATCGATGCTCGGCTTGTGCAGAAAGCGCAGGCAGGAAATGTTCTCCATTTCCGAGTAAGTGGACTTTTCGGATGAATCCAACACAAACACTCCGTGTGTAGTCCCGATGGACAGGGTGGAGGGGTGTGCTAAAGCTGTGAAACCAGGTTTGTCGAACCTGATGCTTTCATCCTCTGCAATACTGTAGAGCTCTATGTCATCTGCACAGGTCACCAGTACACCGGGCTTCATCTGCAATGGGAAATCCACATACATGGCCAGCTTGAGCTCCAGCATCTGGTAGAGGGGGTCACCCAGCGGCATGGCAGTGAAGATCTTCCCCAAGGCGCTGGCATTGGGCAAACGCTGACTCAACCCACCTAGAAGTATAAGAAAAGAAATGTTAATGTGGGAAACATCACCTCCAGTACGTCCATTATTTATTTTATTTTACCCCTCGCCTCCTTTAAAGACCAAAATGAAAATCAGATTTCTTTTGAAGTCCTAAATGTACGTCATCAGAATAATTTGGAAGATGCTATAATCGCATAAGAATTAAGCTCATTTTAACTTCTCACATGTTTTGATCTCATCATAGGGCAGACCAACTGCAAAGCATTCATCTTCACAACATGTCACATAACTGAAAGAATGTAAATTTGCCTTTTGACGCATGAGATTAAAAAATAAATGTGATTTTTGAATCTGTTAGGGATAATTAGATGATGATGATCGCCTGCTGGAGGTGGAAGGTAGGTTTACTTGAGTGTGTGTGCAGTTTTTGACCTTATCTTAAGACTCTGTAGTGTTGCCATATTTGATTTTTTGTGAAACTAAATTAGCGGACGTGGATGCAACATTAACCGCGGTGTTGTGATTTCATGTGTGAGCCCCTTTGCAGTGATAAAGTTTAAAAGGCAGGCCATAACATCATGTTTAAGTATAGTTGCTTAATTTATTAGGGCAGTAATACTGTCCAGTAGCTTTAACAATTCATGGCTGTTAATGGATTTTCAATTACTTTTTACAGTACGTAAGCATGTAACCTATCCATCTTCTCTCCATCTATTTGTATTCAGCGTAATGAAATGATTATTCGAGTAAGCAAATACATCTAAAATGTGAAAATTTCACACTTCATTCATGCCTACATGATATTAAATTTAATCTGTTAATCTGTTTTGAACTGTGGACAGAATAGATACTTCACTGATCCCTAGAGGGGAAATTCTTTTTTCTTTTTTCACTCACTCACTCACTTTTTACATGTATTTTACCGGAAACACAACCACACACACAAAGTGCTCATAGACATGGAAATGTGGGGAGATGGTGGAGCGATGGGCAGAGCCCAGGAGGTGAACTGGCAGATGTCCAGCTACCAGTCCATGCTCCATACTGAACTGGCCATCCTCCGGTTCCCGAGCCAAGTCCCTAAAGACTGAGCCACCTAGATGATGCATTGAGCTCCATAACATTGTTGCCATTTTATCAACCAAACATTTCATCGATTAATCATCAAAGTATTCAGTCAATATGTAACTTAAAGAGTTGCAGCTCTACCAGCATGCACTAGGAGAAAAGCATTTAAAGAAACTATTGATTTGCAATTAAATGTCTGAAAGCAACAAAAAACACTGAACAACCTGCATGGATAAGGATGACTCTCAGGCTGCCCAGAGCCTTCCCATAGATGTCATCCAGCTGCTGCAGCGCGTACAGAGTGGAGCCCCCATTCCCTTGAAAACACAAGCTCATATTAGTAATAATAATACTGCTGATCCCCCTCTCTGCATCAAACAGGGGACAGTGGGATGAAACTGTCTGACTCACTCACCTATTTTAGATCCAGGCGGATCTGAGAAGACCTTGTAGTGTATTCCGAGGGGAAGCTCCTTCCTGTCAACTTTCTCCCTGATCTGCAGCTCATACGCTTCCCTCTGGCTCTCATCCACAGCAGTCACAACCACCACGTCCCAAAACTCACCAGGCTGCACCTCTCGGTCTGCAGAAAGCAAAAGCAGCCGGTTGTAACACCTCCATGAGACAGTCACTCACATATACCGAATATAAATCTCACCTCTCAGGCTGTTAAATGTCCTCAGCTTCTCTCTTGTCGCAGTTTGTAACTTTGTGTTATATTCCTGACTCATACTGTCGCTTCTAACATCGACTGTAGTTTTTTAGCAAACCTCTTACTTCCGCGTGCCGTCACGTGGTTACGCAGGGTGGAGGAGTGTACGCGCGAGCAGCACGTGGTGAGAGTTGACCGACCTGCACGACCACATCTAGAAATGTCGGTGTCATGAGACCAAAGTCCTGTGGGTGGATACAAACTAAATAAAGTAGTATAAAAAGAAATTAACAATAATTCAACTGATGTTTTTTTTTATTATTATTATTATTTCTATACAGTAATATTTCTAATAATTTTATCAGATATAAAGTAGACTAAATAAATAATTCGAGAAAGCTTTAACAGTGTCACAAACATAAACAGAATGAAGTTTATTTTGCTTATGAAGCTGTAGGAATATATATATTATTATTATATATTATTATTAAAGTGGACTCCTTTGACCATATAATAGTGATTCAGGATGAAGTCCATTTTGAGGGTGGATATGTTGTTCTGTCTTTTTGTTTATTGCAATTTATGCTTTGTCTGTTACTTATTGATTTAGGTTTATGTTATTTTGATTATTATGTGTGGCATGGTGGCACTCTCTTCTCACAGCAAGAACTCCATCCGGAGCCTTTCCGTGTGGAGTTTCCATGTTCTCAAAGTGTCTGCATGGGCTCTTTTCAGACACACTGGCTTCCTCCTACAGTCCAGTGACATGCAGGTTCATAGGTTAATTGAATTGATCACTCTAATATCGGTGTGAATGTGACAGTGAATGCTTGTTTGTCTCTGTGTGTCAACCCTGTGATGAACTGGCAACTTGTCCAAGGTGTACCCCGCCTCTCGCCCAGTGCCTGCTGGGATTGGCTCCAGAACACCACCCTGATAAGGATAATCAGTTATGGAAAAAGGATGGATGGATATGTTTGTTAATAATACTGAAATAGAGCTCTGATGTAAGGTGTATTAAACTTATTTTATAGTGTTTTCCCTGCACAATTGTTTAAGTTTTCTGTAGTGTTGATTTTAAGAAATTAGATTAGAAATGAACCTTCAAAAATATGTAAAGTTTTATATGTGCTGTATATATATTTTTATTTGCTGATTTATGGTGAAATTATATTTTCTGTCACTTTAATCTCCCCACTTTACGATCTAAAGAGCCCTCTCCACACTGTCAGGATATATAAATATTCAGGTGAAATACTACATCCTGTTTAATGTGATTAAAAGGCTCCGCACTGCTGCACCAGTGTTTTCACTTTACTGAATGATTAGAGGTTGAAAATGTGCAGAGCTATGCTGGGAGTCATGTGAGGTCACCACACTACATATATCAGGAAGAATAGCTGTAAGGTAGTGGGAGGACATGCAATCAGGCACAATAAGTGAAAACACCTGTGTGGGTTTACAGTGGTTATAAGGCTTTTAACGGAGAGCATGGAAGTTCACTCTTAACCTTTGAGTTTGTTTTGAGTTAAGATTTTTTCTTAAACTGTTGATGTAATCTAGTTATTTTTTCTTTTTTAATCTAATTAAATTTTTTGTTCTCGTGTAATTCAGATATATTGAGCTAAAACTCCACCTCAGGTCATAAAAACCCACAGATTCCCAGGCTTCATTCCCAAGCTATGGCTATGTGAACTTGTCCTCACAAATATTAATGTTGTTTTTTTGTGATTTACCTTTGAGTTTGAAGATAGCTGATTTTACCTCACAAACATCCTGACATAAAAAAAAAAATCTTGCCTAGTCAGCAAGAGAGTCAAATAAATAATTTATATTTCTGACAGTGACTAATCGTCTGCTGTATACATCAGTTTATCCACTGATGAAGGTGCACTTTAGTCCCTGAATTTACAATGTAAAAATCAATGATGAAAGATTTAATAAACAGAAATAACTGAGCATCATTTTGTTTTATCAAGGAGCAGAATGCCATCGTTCACGTCACCATGGCAACAGATGCTCAACTACATGCATGTTTATTTGCATGACATTAAACTGCATGTTGTGCACACAAACCTTAAAACTGGTGCTGAAAAAAAACAGAAATTTAGATGACAGCAATGTGTGGAAATGTCTAGGGATTGGTTGTCTGCCAAAAAACCCTCTGACATCTCAGTGGTGCTAAAAAGGAAAGTTAAAAACACTTTTAGACACAATTACAGACAGTCGAGGAGCGAGCTGGGTCAAAAAAGCAAGTCAGATAATGTCAATAATTGAGGATATATTTAACTTTTTAAGAGCCTGTTCCTTCCATATTAACTGGACATGAACATGATTTTTCATTGTAATCAGCCGTGGGTTTTAATGAGCCATGTACAAGAGGCCTTTCACAAGAATAACACGAGCATGGCAGCGAGCATCAAGCTGCAGGGCAAGATTCATAACACATTAATTTAGGGATGCTTTAGACAGATTTATTTCACAGTACTCATGATTACATACAGTACATTACTCCGTATTTTGCTGTCCGGAAAGCAGTGTTAGCAAAACAGGATGATCATGGAGCAAACAATACCTGGAAAGCAAGCAGAGCTAACAACTCCTTTTAACCCCCAGTCTGAGGCAGCCAGCAGAGGCTTGATTCACTTCTAACGTACTTCTCTGCAGTGCACCTATCACAACACTAAAGTCACAAGTTACTGTGGGGTACAACTGCAAGCTGTGTTTTTCTTTGTTGTTTCCTCATAAGAAACGGTTAAAGAATCTCAGGAATGCCGGGTGAGGGAGGTGAACACCAACACAACCGCTAAAATGAGCATAATCCACTGGTCTGTTGTGTTTATTGTTTCAATCAAGAAAACAGCTTGTCATGTAAGAAACTTGGCTATTGAATGTCAACATGTTATACAATCAGTGCAAAAGTTGTCCTCTAAAATATATACATATTGGCTTACTTACATTTTAGGTCTTAATCAAATAAAAACTTCATTTAGGAGGTAAAAAATATCAAAAGAGGCAGATTGAAACATCTCAGCCTAAACTTTTTCTGTCCTCATTTTAGTTTCTGTACAGACTGGCATTAAAGAGATGGCTGTCTAAAGATTGTGTTAAATACTTAAACTTAAGTACCAAAATTCATCGATCTATAAATTAGTATAGCACAGAAAGTTTTCTATAATACAGCTTAAGAGGCTTAAAATACAAGAGACTCAGAGACATTGTGCAGTCTTGCTTCACACCTATAATACTGCTGAAAACGTGTTCAGTGACAGGTTCTTTAAAAACTATACAGTCTATTTATTTAAAGAGGATTTCTCTTATTTTCAAAATGAACAAAGTCACACAGTGAGAACTCAGGTTTAAAGACTTCGGAAAAAAAAACTATAAAACCATTGCAAAGACGTCTGTAATCTCATAATCGGACACTTACATCCAACTATGGCTTCTCCAAGAGCACAGCACCTCCATGACAGAGGTGAAATGAGATGAAGTCACAGAGGTTATCATCATCCCTCCTTCCTCCTTCTGTATGGAGACCATGGCAGCAGTGTTGTGTCACAGTGCAGAAGGTGGCAGAGCAGCCAGGCTGTCCTTGTTGGCCTCCAGGAAGTGGCTACAGGCAGAAAAGGCACTGTAAAAGCTGGAGGATAGGCCAGCGATGTCTGTGGAGATGTAGGGGAGGACACCCGGTGTAGCCTGGTTGTAGTAGGTGATCTGAAACAAAACACATCAGGTCAGATGTGATGCATTAAACTACTGTATCTTTGAATTAAACAGTAGTTTTGCAGTTGGGAAGTGTTAGGGTGTGCTAATGGCGTGAGTGCCTGCTGAACTTCATGCCCTTCTCATTTGGCCAACCTTGGTGACAGTACTGGACTCTTCCCAGATTGTAAAGCCAGCACAGAGCACCTCTCCCCTGGTGTAGTCCTCAGTGGGAGGGTGAGTGGGTAAAGTGACAGAGCGCAGAGCAATCAGATATGGGTCCCTGAGAGGGACAAAAGAGGATAGCATCATGAGACTTTATGAAAGAGCAAGCGGCAGGCAGTAATGCAATAACCTAACTGCTTGCATAAAAATATAATATGAGATGGAATAGGAAATCAAGAAAAAAGATGTGAAATGACATGAGCGAACTATTTATTATGTAATATGTCACAACACCTGGAATCACATGGCTTCCTCCGAGATGCCAGCAAGATAAAGTCCTTGCCTTTGCCCCCTTTACTGACAGACGGGGTAGCTACGCGATAAAGGGTGTCTTCCTCATCCGCTTGGTTGATCATCTCACACTCCCTGCAGTGGTCACAGAGCAATGAGCATGTGATAACATACAGATCTTAAGGATGTAGAATTAAAAATCTCATCACACTGTTGTCACTATCAATTAAGACAAATAAGTAATTCCAGGGATGATGATTTCTGCTGTTGTCCATAAATCCAATGAAAAGACCAAACAATTAATTCATCTTGTTTTTCTGTGCCATAGACCTCCATTATAGGTGAGCAACGCACCACACAGCTGACATGACATGTTGCTTCATTCCCATGAATAAGGGATCTGTAGTTTATTTTGAGTCCATCCCACATACGCCTTCCTGCTGCTGGAAATAAATCCAGAGCTGTAAATAGTCCTCTAAAAACACGCTTTTTACCCCATTTGCTAAAATTGAAATTGTATATTTAAGACCCATTTTTACATGCAGAACAAAAGGGTCTAGGGGCCACAGATGGTCAAATATTGAAAGACAGACAATGCCAATATGTTGTTTGCTGACAATAATAAAAATATGGAATAACATCTGATTTATCCTTGAAGATTATTCTGCTGACTTCAAATTGCTGAGCTCCAGGTGACGCTTGAGGCCAAAAATATATATATATTACTGACTCATAGTGCTGGTCCCACTCCTTTCTCCTCCTCAGGTCTGACAGTAGGTGGAACGTCTGTTCTGCTGGTACACTGACGTGCATCTCCACCTTGAAACACAGCATGTGGTTTTCCTCCAGTGTGTACAGCCTAACCTAAGAATGGAGCACATCCACGGAGAGGAGGTGTATGAGCATGATTCATTTCAGTTATTTTAAAGCCCTGTCAAAACTGTCATGTTAATTGGTGGGTGCATGAGAGATTAAAAATACGGTAATTATACATATTTTAAGGATGACTATCAGTCAGGTCATGTTCTCTGAAACTGAAAACTGACTTTTGGGGGATGCTGGAGCAGAAGTTTCTTGATTTAATGAAAGCAATGTGGGCCTACTTCAGGACAGCCACTATGTCCAAAATAATACAGGTATGAATGCATGGTGGATTCACAACAGCTGCAACTATTTAACAAGCTATATCCTGAATGATAATATAAACAGTACTGACCTTGTTTTTCTCAGAAGTTAATACCCAGTTGTTTCTGGTATCCATTAGTTTCAGTGCTGATACATTATTGTAGCTCAGGTACATCTGAAAAACAAAAGGCCTGTCTGAACTCTTGAATGCGGTGGCTATATCTAATAAGCCTTGCTAAGCATGCGTGCCTCTTTTTTTGCCAGATATTGCAATACCTGGTTACTTGGATCCCAGGGTACAGACAGGGGCACTTCAGTTTGCTTGCAGGAGATAATGTATTTCCTGTAAACATGTAGGGCACAGTGATTTACATTCAGGGACAAAAGACAGATCTGAGAACCAGACCGATGTGAACCTTTTTTATTCTAGCAATGATCCAACGCATTTGGTTATCAAACAGTGGCATGAAGATTATACTGGAGGCCGGGTATTTTACAAGTGAACAATGAAGCGATTATGCTTGACAGACTCTGCACCAAAGTCTGCTCAGCTGTGATATGCTGCTCTGCCAAGTCATGTGATGCCACAGACTATTGTAAACAATGGATCCTCTAGAATGACGCTGGACAAACCAAGCAATGATGACTTCCAGTGTTTTATACTGCATCATGAACTATTGTTGTTGGGGTTTTTTCTTTCAATGCATCTGTTGGTTTTGTAATGGTTTGTGATGACTCATGTTGCATCAAATGGTGTACTAGATTCCTCTGTATCTGGCAAAGAACCACTTTAGGCTCAAAATATACTTTTCCTAAAGTCATAAATAATATTTTTTAAGAGGGAGCAGAGAACTATGTTGTAAATCCTGTGGGAGATAGAAATGATATGTTTAGCATATGGACTTTACACTGATCTGCAATAAATCACATCAGTCCTTGGACATATCTGTAGGCTGTACCTGATGATTTAAGAGGAGATACTAACCTGTCAAGGCGGATCTTCTTTCTGGCAACAGCTTCTTGATAACGTCTTTTTCCATCCTGTAAAACATGAGAAAACCTAAAGCTGAAATCCTCACAAAAGGATTCTCTTTTTGTGAACTTGGTAAATGAAAATGTCCTTTGTCCCTTTGGCTCTATACTTTACTGTACATTATGAGCTCTCAAGGCAATTACAGCACACTTTGAAAACTCACCACAGGCTCAGGTCGTATCCGTGGCAGCGTACTTGGTTTCCTGTCACTGTCCAGCACCTCAAAGGTCATAAAAGCACTATTTATATGGCGCAGAGGTTCTCCACCCTGGTAGGCCTCAGCACACACGCCCACCTCCATGCTAGAGCACACCATGTATGCAGGCACACAGGTTTACAGAAGATATGCATTCACACAGATGAATAATATAAACACACTTAAGACTGTCAATGTTTGAGTTACAGAGATACATTTCAAACATTTACTAGATGAGTTGAGAGTTATTTGTTGATTGTGTGGTAAGAATTGGTAATTGTGTGTAGTCTCACCTGTGCTTGAAGGCATTGTTAACAATGGCTTTCAACACCAGTCGGTCACCAATGTGAGATGGGCCGCGGAAATGGAACATGTCTATGCTCCTCAAGGTTGGGTGAGCGTTACACAAGCGACTGAATCCGAGACAAAGAGAAAAAAAGAACAACGTGTTTGTAGATTGTCTTCTTTGCTGGTGTTTTGAAACTTGGCCTCATCACAGGTAGCTTTTTAGCAAAGCAGGATTAGTAGGAATTCACTTGTTTTCTTTCCAAGAGTTATGAGAAGATTGATGCCACTCTCATACTTGCCAGTTAAATACGAAGCTAAGTGAAAGAGTAGCCAATTAGCTTAGCATAAAGACTGGAAACAGAGAGAAACAGCTAGCCTGGCTTTGTCCAAAGGTAACAAAACCCACCAGCAATCATCATGTTTCATCTTGTTTGTTTAAGCCATACAAACACTGAAGTGGCATAAAGACAGTGGTTTTATGGAGGGTTTTATGTGGGACTATTTCTTGGCAGGGTGCAGTGACTTCCGACAAGGTTTAATGGTTTACTGGCAACCTCATAGAGAAGACAAGACTCCACAAAGTCACTGCATATATAGTAGTCCAGCACATATAACTTGTTGATATTAAACAAACAAGATACAATGTGTTAATTAGTGAGTTTTGGAAGTGCTAGTAGGTGGATTTTGTTTCCATGCAAGCTCTTTTCCCCGTTTCCAGTATTTATGCAAAGCTAAGCTAACCAACTGCTGGCTGTAGCATCATATGGTACATACCTTGCTGCAATTGTGGCCACATTCTCCATCCAGGCCATGATTTGACCCCCAAAGGTGCTGACTTGGTGGTTGGCATGTGGCGGTAGCACCAGCTCTACACTCTCCACTCGTGTCCGCTCGGCTGGCACAGCGTCCTGATACTCCTGGCATTCACCTGGGGAGAGCGCAAAAAAAAACAAGGAGCTTGAATCAATCAGATTTCAAATGGTGCTGCCACCAGGCCAAGTGCTGTGTTATGAAGCCCTTAGTCTACTGCCTGTACCCAGCTGAGCTGTGCTGCTGCTCAGTAGGTCCGTAATGATCTCAGCATGGATGAGCCTCATCCTCCTTCGCTCAGCTGCCAGGCTGTACTCCATCTGCTCCATTTGTGTGTGAGGAATCACCTGCTTGAGCTGTACCTGTGCACACACACCAAACGTTGTTGAACCAGCTTTCGGTAAAATGGTTTTGTTTACATAATTTGGTTATTGTCCCTTACCTTTCCAGCTTCAGTTCGTCTGGCCACAAAGGTAGCAAAGGCATGGCAAACCTTCCACTGCTTAGCAGTGTAAAGGTCCTCACAAGTCACCAATATACCCACCTGAAAGGAACAAAATCACCACGTTTATTTCATTAATTCTGAAATTAAATAAATGTTTGCTGTGCTGAAATCAAAAACAAAGTCCACCAACCTCCATACTGGACGTGAAGGCTCTGTTGACCTTTGCTATGATGTTGACTACCTTTCCCACCCTGGAGTAAACAGACACACAGATGCTTCTCTTTACTATCAACATGGAGCAGTGATGATAGTTTCAACACAACTTGAATGTCTTTACTTTCATAACTTTATCATCAATGTTCACCTTCCTCTGCTTGTAACTGGAGAGTAATGGTAACCAACATTATAATTTAGCATCTAGTATTATGTGAATGTGTTATTTTATTATAGTCTCTGCTGCTCTGTTTGAGATAAACTGTGGTAGAGCAGCATTAAAGTTAACTTACCCTATGGTGTGTTCAAAATGGATGTCATCCACAGATGCAGTGATACAGGAACAACCTGCATGCCTCTCAGCTGGGAGAGGAGAGAGTACACAAATATTTAACTAGTGCAGCACAAAGTCACAAAGCATATGCAAATAAGGGAGTGTGAAAGCTTATGAGTTGTAAATATATGCATCTATAAAGGCATACAGAAATAATCTATCACACAGACAGACTTCAGACCTTCATTTAATTGGTTTATACAGCACCAGAATATATTAAACGTATAAGCGTAGTGCTTCCAGGAGACAATATACATTTGTCAAATATCACAGATTTCTCCATTTGTGCTGCGGTAGCTATCTCTTTTATTTTATTTTATTTTTGATTAATTAAGAAACGTTGCAAATAAATGGGCAGGCAGGAATGTTCTACAGCAGTAATGGACTTTTAGATAAGTGCCTTGAATTTTAAGGTATTTATTATGCTAGAGCAACCAAAAACTGCCCTTCTTGTGACGGTTGATTATTTAATCCTTGAACAGTGTCTCAATTGATTTTCCAGAAAATCCAAATATAATTTGATGTATGTGAACACAGAAAATATAAAATTTCATGTAATGCGATTGAAGATTTTATCCATTACCCTGCTTCCTGCTAGAACACTCAGGTAAGAGTTGCAGATAAGCATGTTTAGGGCTTTATGGTCTCTTATATAATTATATCACGAGTTACATGCTGTGATGTAAGAAAAGAGTTTAAAAGTAACCATTTAACTTTTTATTAATTTTGCATATATTGTAGAAATTGCGAGGTCTTGAATGTTTTCCTACCAGACAAGCAGGCTGTGGAGTCCATCCACTTCAGCAGCTGTCCGACGCTCAGCTCTCCACAGTGGTTGGCATGGCATGGCAGCACGATCTGACTCATCTTGACTTCAGTAGGGTTTCTGTACCCTTCCTCACTCTCCTCAATGAACAGAGGGTCCTGCACGGTATGTGCACGATTCCCCTCTGACGTCATAACTCACAACTACACAGACAAGAAACACAGAAAAATGTGTTACAGCAGAGATAAGACACTCTGCACTAATTTGGACTCACATGGTGATGGAAAAACATTATTATTACGGTTACAACCTGTGATCCACAAGTAAATGATATGGTTACCATCATCAAAATGTAAAACATATGACTGGAACCTGCAACTTTATACAGCTAAATCTACATGATCATTTGGGTGCAGTCAAATATGTAGTAACGTTAGTTGTAAAGGGAGTAAAACAGGGACCTTTTCTGCATCAAGCTGAAACATGACCTGATGTAGAAACATTCAGCAACCCAGAAAAGGTTTTTCTTGAATGAAGCCCAAGGCCTCCATTTTTAATTATGACAGTTAACAAGAGAAACCTAATTTGTCATGTTTAAATTTTGGTTCCCTAAAACACAATATGAACTTTCTAAAACTACTATTTCTCCATGAGTCGCGACGATAGATAGTTGATGAAATATTGTTTGGGATTCATTCAGGGCCACTTTCATCTGACACATCCATTTTGGGGGTTAAGTGGTCTGCAGCGCAGCTGTTTACACCCACATCTTAACAGTAACTTAAGTGTTGAGTCAGAAGCACCACTATCAAAACACAGACAGTTGTAATGTTAACACACCTAGATGTTGTTCACTACTAAAGCTGAATGTGTGGAGTGTGCTGCAACCTAAGACGCTTTAAATAATCTGTTCGAGGAGTTGCTCAACATTTCTTGCCTCACTGAAGGATCAGGAAAAACCTGACGTGCCTATTTATGTAATTATGCATTCTCGACTATCAATGAATGCAATTTTACACACCATCTTTTTTTTAATTGCAGGCTGGGACATGTTTTTAGAGTAGTTTAATCAAGCTGAGATAAAAAAAAAAAAGCACAAACAAACTATTTAAAGGCATGCCAAGAAATGAGGTAGGCATGGAAACTATTTGTTTTGGGATACAAGTGTTTGCCCATAACTTCTGCTCCAGTGGGGCTCAGTGGTCACCTGTCTTTCCTGTTATCGATGACAGGCAGCTGCAGTGACCTTTACATATGACATGAGAGAAATTAGATATTTAACATGAACCTCTGCTGCAAAAGAATAAGAACATATGAGGAAGTGAAGCCTGCCATTAATTCTGCAAAAAATAAAATAAAACAAGTCGTCACCAGTAGACACAACAACGTATGTCACACTGTAAGCAAACAAAAATAAAATGGCTTACCTAATTGAAAAGTTACAGCTGATGGTGAAGTCCAGTGAGCGTCTGCTACAAAACGTGAACACCGGCTGAGAGACTGCAGCCTGTAACCGGGACCGGGGCTTCACCCATTTCTCTACACAACACAACAACTTATCAAACACATACATGCACACACACGCCACGGATTTAGTAAATAGTTTCGCCACTGGAGGGAGAGAGAGAGAGAGAGAGAAGGGGGGAGAGAGACTATCTCCTGTCGTGGTTACAGTTACGTCCACATTTTTAAGGTGGAACAGCAGTGACCTCATATTGAGGAGGCTGCTTAAAGGCGGCAAGTCCATACACTTGTTCAACTAAAACAAACTTGAAATGTGATGGAAAGACTTCTTTTAAAACTGTAAACAGTGTGAGTGTATATGTATATGTATATGTATATGTATTTGAAGGCATGTGTATTTGCATATTGACTTACTAATAAGGTAAAACCAGGCTTATTTTAGCTCACATTATCAGCATTTTAGCTTCTGCTTCTAAATCCTCCTCCTACAGTATTAAATTGCTGATGATTAATGCACCTAAAAAACCATAAAATATGGAAATATAGGTCCCTGTTTGTAGGTTATCAGAAAAATATCCAATAAGATAAACATTTTTAGTTGTTTGTATTTAAAAAGTGGCTCAAAATAAACATAAACTCTGTCTTTAATCTCAAATTGGTTGTTTAAAAACCGGAAAAGCTTCTCAAAGCACCATATTTTGTAGTTTTATATCTTATATTAGAAATATGTCTTATTAAAATAATTTGCCATAAATCAATTTGTTTTATTTTAAAATATTTAAAAAAAATAGACAATCGTTAATCTACACTGCCATATATATGAGAAACTATTAAATTCTTCATTAAATTACGCTCACTTGATATAACAGCTATCAACGTCAAAAACAGCAAAACTGAAAGCACCAAAAAAAAAAAAAAAAAAAAAAAAAAAAAAAAAAAGGCATACCTTAAGGCGAGCGGCGCCCTCTCGTTGGCTGCCGGGTGCATCAGTCACGGCTTGGCCCCGCCTCTTCCCCTCCGCGGACCAGGCTCGGTTGAGTCGTCGGGTTGAGCAAGGAGTGCGGTTGGAGTGCGAGAGGGTCGCGGCCGCGATGATCTGACAGATGAAATAGCGAAAAAAAGAAAGAGAAGGCGGGCGACCTCCCACACAAAACAATGTTCCCCAAAGGCAAAGGCACCCCGGTGCCGTCGGACGGCCAAGCACGAGAAAAGTAAGCTCAGAAACGGTTATTATTGTGTGTTTTTTGCCTCGTAAGTTTTTCCCTCTCGCTCTTCTCTCTGTTGTTCGCTGGACAGGCTAGCGAGAGGCGATTTCCTCCTACCGAGAATGGAATTGAATGAACCGCCTTGTCTGCTCGCCATTCCTTCCCTGCGCTGTGTTTCTGCTACCTTTACCTCAGTGCTGTCTCTTTACACTCCTGTCGAGCAGTTTTATGGTGTTTTTTAAGCGTACGTTTTTGCTCGCATGTTTTTTTTTTTTTTTTGCGGATATATTCCAGTCGAGAGCACGGAGAGGAGAAAACAATAACATCGCCTTTGCCACACAGTACATTGTTTTCTCTGTTGCGCTCTGGATAGGCTCCGTTTTTTATTTCCCTCAGCCCCATCAGTGCCACCAGGATACTGTATCTAGCTAATACACAGCAACATTATGGTGTTTTATTTCTTTAAATTTAAACATCACGACTCTAAATTGCACTGTTGCTTTTAGCGCTTTCTTTTCCTCATTGTTGTTGAATCTTTACCAGGTTTTTTTGTTTTTTTTGGCTTGGTTACACAGTCCCCATTTAATTTTTTGGCATAGGCTATTTGGCAGCCATTGTTCAGAGGGCCTGTACCCGACTCTAGTCACTCAGTGTGCCCGTTGAAGAAGATTTAACCTGCTGTTTTGACGTTTATTTTTTTTTAGTTAAATAAAATCTAAAATGTTTTTTCTTCTTTTTCTTCTCCTCCACACAGGTTGGCTCTGTACGTCTACGAGTATTTGTTGCACATTGGAGCACAGAAGTCTGCACAGACCTTTTTATCAGAGGTATGTGGGATTTGGGGGAAAAAGTTCAACCCTCCTTTTATAATCAAATTAAACACTTGATTGTCATGTAAATGCATTGCATGTGCTCTTTTAGGGACAGCTAGATTAAAATGTATTTAATCTACACCCTTGGATCATTTTTTGAAAATCCCCATTTCCTAGATCCGATGGGAGAAAAACATAACACTCGGAGAACCCCCTGGATTCCTACACTCTTGGTGGTGGTAAGAGATAATGTTCTTGTCTCCCTGTAAACATGTCCAGAGGTTGTGTGTGTTTTGTTTGCTTCATGACTTGTCTTGTCCACAGTGTTTTCTGGGATTTGTATTGCGCTGCACCGGAGAGGAGAGAGACATGTGACCACTCCAGCGAAGCAAAAGCCTTCCATGATTACGTGAGTAGTGCTTACACTGGGAAACTGCTGGCCAGATTGCTCTGTCTTCTCCCAAAGAAGACAACAAGTTTGCCTGTCAGGGCTAAGAATTGGTTTAAATAACTCCGGTTGTGCAATGGGTCAGAATTTTTCTTTTTTTCTTTCTTTTTCGCTGGCGCTATCAGAGCAAAGTCCTCATAATCTCTGTTTGTCAACACTCAAGTCCTGACAAAATCTCCCACATTCCCCTTCAAGAGTGATACAGCTGCCATACCAAATTCCCTTTTAGCTTAAAGAATTCACCATGTAAAAGAAAACGCTGTCTGATTTCTGCTTTTAATGCATCTTGTACATGTTCTTCCAACATGTAAGTCATTTTCTATTCCCCACTGCATCTTTTGTAGCTGTATTTAACTACCTAATGTAAATTTGGGACTGTATTTTTTTTTTCTCTCTCTCTCTCTCTCTCTCTCTCTCTCCTCCTGAATTTACGATCGGTCATCTTGCCCCCCTGTCGGTGGGTCGACTGATGCGCCCAACAATGAGCTTTATAGGCTTCTGGGAAAATGATGCTGATGTCAGCATGTCCTGAGTCAGACCTGTCGAGTGCTCTCCCCTTTATCCACGCCGCGCTCGAGCTCCCTGCCTCAGTCGTGAAGACGAAAAAGAAACCTGCTGTGTGTTCTGCACAACTTCTTTATGCACAGCTTGATTTTTTTGACACACCACAGCTGATCTGATGTGTTTGTGTGTGTGTGTGTGTGTGTGTGTGTGTGGTAGCTCAAGTACATGCTGAAACATATGATTACCTGCAATGACATAATCCTGATAGATCTGACAGTTAAGAACTTTAAAGGCTCCGTCTCCGATCCTAAATTCACCATCTCATGCTGCCACAGTTTTCTTCACCGTATGTTACATTGTTTCCTGCTTTGAGCCACCATTCAAAAGGAGCACCAAAAACAGCCTCATGAAGATCAAAGAAAGTGTGAATTGCTTGTCAGTGGCTTTTACCTTTCCCACCCTCGCGATTCTCTGACCTTATCCGAAAAAGAGGACATATTCAGGTTTTGCTGGATCAGCACAGCCAAGAAAAGACATTGGAGGCTAAGTCCTCTCAGGATGATGATAGACAAGCCCGGTTTGTGTAGGTAGGTCCTATAGATGTATCAGACAGGAAGGGGTTAAAACGGAGATGTTGGTCTTGCTCTTGGCAGATAAGGTTGTCAGGGTAACGGACCTGATCTGGCAGGTGACCTGGGAGCCAGGAGAGAGGCTACAACGTGGCTCTGCCCTTTTAAATAACCGTGTTTGTTATCATTCTAACTCATACAAACAAAAGAGTTTGAAATCAGCCTTTATTCGCCTAGCTTACTTTATAGTGATTGATTGCAATATCTTAGATTGTTTAGGTAGGTGGGACATGTTTTTGTGTTGTGTGGTTGTGTCTTTTAATCGCAGAATACAAGAAAGTGTCACATATTTCAGGCACACTTCATCTGCTTGGAGAAATCACGTTTCCAAACATTTATTACATATTGTATTCTTTAAATTTTCTCTACTGTAAGCGAAGATCGAACTCCATTTTTCTGTGTCATAATGAGGAAACCACCTCAGACCAGTTTTGAAAGATTAAACAACAGAAAATAAGCTGTTAGATTGTAGCTTGTGGTTTGACTGAGACCATTTTCATAACATGGAAAACATTAAGCAAATGAGGGAACAGTGTAACGTCAGTCTGGGCTGTGTGCTGCTGTGGTGGGGAGCTTTGAGAGTTCCTGTGTGGCTGACTCTCCCCGACATCTTGTGGTTGCCCTCCGCTCTGATGTTGGTTCTCCTTGTGTTCATTTGTGGATGTTGGGGGTCAGGCAAGTGTGTGTGTGTGGACAGTACTAGTCCTTGGACCCTCGCCTTTGTCTAGGTGTGGGGGAGGTGAGTGCTGCTCTGTTAGCCGGCAGCGCTCGTAAAGCCCCGGCGGGCCTGATGAACGCTCCCTGAGGGGCCCCGTCGCCATGGCGTCAGCGTCTGATTGATGGCTGTCACGGAGCTGAGGGGCAGATTGGAAAAAAAAGGAAAGGGGAGTGGCACTGTGGCATATGCCCAGCATCCACCACCGCGCAGGGAGCTGAGGGAATAAAAAGAGGAGGGGGGGGGGTTGGGGAAGGGAAGAGAGGAGCGAGATGAGAAGTGGAAGGGACCTAGAAGTAACTAGAGAGGAAGGGAGAGAGCATCCAGTCAGGATCCAGAGTGGGTTTTATGATGTTGATTGATGGTTAAACATTTACAAGCTAAACATAGGGGCTGGTTTCTTTTGAGCGTTGGTTTCAGTGGAAGAAGTGAGGCTGTTAAGAGCACGCTAGGTCAGGAGCCGGCAGTTGGGTGGTCCACCCCCCACCTCACATCACTTCTCCTTCATCCCCTTTTAAATGTTACATTTTTTCTTCTGTCTGTTTGTGTCTATGTCGGTGTATACCCTTGCGTTTTCACAGTTACCCCAGTCAACCTCTTGACTCATTCCTGCTTTTTCTAACCCCCCCCCCCATGCGTTCCCATCTCTCTCTCTCTTTCTCTCTTTTTGTTTTTGTAAAGAGAGCACAAGCACATCCGCCGCCACTCTGGCCTTTTATAACCTCCTTCAGTGATTCAAGGATTCAGGGAAAATTTGTTTGGCTGGGATTTCTCGTACGGCACACACATACATACACGCACTGAATCACGGTGGGTGAGGGGTGATTGGGTGGGTTAGTCTGTCTTTAAAGGAGGTCCCCTAGGGAGTTGTAAGGAAGGCCCCAGACAAGAGCCTTATAGCCCGGGGCAGGGCTGAGACATCTGCCCCTTTCCTGTACCAGAGAGTCTGCGGTGAGAGGTGGTTCATTTAGACCGAAAGCAGCATCAAGCTAGTTTGGGACAGTCCAGCAAGCACAGCTGTGGGCTTTAGTGGGACATGATAAAGATCTAACACTACATGCCTGGGAACCCGCCATGCACGTTGCTTTTTCGGTCTGGTAGTTTCTGACTTCTATAGAGCTGTTTAGACTGTTGACATTGTGGTAAAAAACCTTTTTTTAAATACTCCTTTGTTTTACTTCATTATTTCTGTGCAGGCCTCCTTCAGGAATCAGCTACATGAATATAGAGGAACAAAACAAACCGTTTCACTTTGAAGGAGCCAGACAATGTGCTTGTATGAGCGTGTACTACTCTACTGTTAAATTGGCCATAAACTGTAGATCAGTCTTTATCTATAATAAACAGAGTGAGTTCTTCCTCCAGTTGTATCATAACCTGGCTGCAATATAGTGGTTTTGTGAGAGGCCCTTTTCTGCTGCTTAGAGCTGGTGAAGTTAGGCCGTTCGAGCTTTAAAACGCAAGTAAATTTCCCTCTTCATTAAAAGAAATGAGATCACTACGAGGGCGGGTTTGCTTGGCAGGAAGTTGCAAAGTACTAGTTACCATGAATTTTGAAAATGTCAGATCTATGATTAACCAGTTTTAACTTCTAATGCAAATGGTCCAAATTGATGCATGAGATTGTTCGGCTATGGTGGAAGATTTATAGTCTGTTCATTAGGGTGCAAAGCAGTAAGGGAGGCCTGGTGACGCAGAACTCTAAAAAAGCTAGATGTTAATAAGGCATAGGGTGCTGACCACAAGACTTGCATATAAATATGCTCATCAGAAATGTGTTCCTCTTCTTGCAACAATACCATAAATCTATGATCTCACTGCTTTTGGTTCCTGTCATAAACCACAAAGAGGTATATAATTGCCTAGAACAGTAAAGTACGAGCGATAACAATGAACCTCTAGCTTGCATTCCTCCCAAAGTGTCTTTATAAATCTCTGATGAGCAGTTTAGAACTGGTTAACGAATGGTTCCTTAATTTGTCTTTAAAGCATTCAAGCGCTGCACCGATATGTCTTATTATTCACTTCACACAACTATTGTGGTCTTTTTCCGCAGTAGTAACATGTGTTTCACATTTTTTTTTAAATCAATGTTAGAGGAACTATCTAAATACTTACCCAGAATCCTTGTGTGTTTGTATACCGGTCAGGCCACGCAGGTTAGATTTTAGTAATTGCTGGATGAGTCCTTCCAAGTGGGTCACTGTGTCAGACAGGATGGAAACCTTGCTTCATCCTTGTTTCAATTCCTGCAAAACAGGTTGTGTTTTATATATGCAGATGATTTGATTATATTGTCTCCATGCAGTGTTGGTCTTCAACAGTTGTTTTAATATATACTCCCAATATGGCGCATCAGATTAAGAGCCAAAAAGATACGTATTTAATAATAATTTGAAGTTGAATTGAATTTAGAATTTTTTCTAATTCAGTAGAAATACTTTAAATATCTTGGTTAAATGATTTAGTGGATGATAAAGAAATTATACAGGCTTCTGTCAATGTAAGAAACGTCAATGTTTTCATAATCTGGAGTGTAAATGTATAGGAGTCATGTCAGTGTTCGCGGGCTTCTATAAACTCAGTTGTAAGAAAAGAAAACCCCAGCAGTATTCAGTACTCAGAGACAGTCACTGTTGTGTGCACCAAGTTTTCGGTTGCTAGTCATGTGATCATCAGCACGCGTGTTCCTTCGTTTCAGGCAGAGATAACAAACCTAGTGAAAAAATGTATTTACAGATTGCATAAGGTAGAAAACAACATCAGTGATGCAACGCTAAATGCGACCAGTACTGAACTTACTGAAGGACTCCTGCAGTCTGAGAATGATGTGGAAAAGATTCACTTTCATTGTTTTATTTGGCCTCGATCAAGGGTTGCATCTTAGTGCCATCATGACGCTTTTATCATGACCATGTGTGTGCAATTATTATTTTCTCCAAGTAGATGCTCAACAGGCTGTGAATTTGAGTGAGTCATCGTAGGTCTAGAAGTATGTATTGTGTAACAGTTGCATCTCGAACAGTAAAAACTTTGAGCTTCACGGATTTCCAAATTCTGAGAGCAACCTTTTCTACATGAACGGGCTGGGTAGTTGAGAGTAACTGGTCAAGTTGGGTGAGGAAGTCACGTGAAGTTTGTCTGCGGAGCATCTGAGATCTCCAGAAAATGTCTCATCTTACACATTTATAGCCGTATGTTTATGTTAGCCGCGTTCGAGGATCTCTCACCTCTGCTATCTTGCTGAAACAGGATTTACAGGCTGCCTGTGTCTCTGTGTCTGTGTCCCGGTGGTGGTGGTGGGGCCTGATGAGACGTGACTTTTCCCTGTGGCCTCACTTCTCTCCCTGCTGAGGTATTTCACAGTGGCCCTGCAGTGGCGGCCTGAGCAGATATAATTAGGGGAGGTGCAGTCGATACTAGGGAGTGTGTTGGCTGTTGACCAGTGATGTCTGTAGAGCTTTGGACAAAGACAAGGTGTGTGTGTGTGTGTGGTTTCTGGTTCATCCATCCCTGTGGTAATCATTGCTTGTTTGCGTACATCTACACTATAACATGAGTGAGCTGTGCATTAACAAATGGGATTGAAGGAGCTTCTCTCGTTCTATAGCCGTTCTTTGGAAGCTAAACCCCACAGCTCCGAGGACATTAGCCCATCTCAGATCGCTTCAGCTACAGGGAAGAAAAACTCAGTCAATTAGGAGCGTGTGACCGAAGCAAATGGCACATTAGTGAATTAGGGCTGCGGTTTGAGCAGGAAATCGGCCCAGCAAGCCCCTGCTGTGTAGCAGCACTTTGGAGCCTCTGACTCAATGAATCTCACTGATACTTATCTGATCCACTGGATCCTGGATCAGCAGGGTTTAGAAGCCTCAGTAAGGACCCCGGTAAACATCCGTTACATACGGGAGACCCACAAATAATGCGGGTCTACCGAATGCATTTCTCTTTCTTTCTCTTAAGATGAGTCACGGATAGGTTAAAGGATGTTTAAATGGCAATTACACCGAATTAAATTAATTAAGTCCGGATAAGAGTCACAAAGCCTGGTAAGATAAGGCACATTAACCCATTCAGAGCCTACGTCACCGTGTTTGTCTAACAGAATATTTGATTCCTCAGATGTGCTCCTCCTGTGGCCAGCTGTGCCAAGAACCTCATTCACAAAGTGCTAAAAATAGATTTCAATACAGTTATGTTACGTCTGCATGTCAAGTCCTATACGTGTACCGTTTGTCTCATCATGTGCGGCACATTTTCGAGGTTTTAATGTCGCTCTTTTGTCTCTTTTTTTCTTAGAGCGCAGCAGCAGCCCCCAGTCCTGTGATGGGAGGGATGCCCCCTGGTGAGGGCATGCCAGGAGGACCCATGCCACCTGGCTTTTTCCAGGTCAGCCAATCGCCTCACTGATGCTGTCTGTTACTAGGAGTGCTCTTAAATCTTCATCCCCTACATTCACTATTAAATCACTTCATAATCAATTATCAGAATTGTCCCTGCTGGCTCCAGCTTTTTACAACGCTGTCAGGGTTTCGTTGATTTTTCTCCACACTGGTGTCTATACCGCGTCTGTCTTTTGTTTTGCTCCAGTCTGCTCAGTGAACTTGTAGTAAACGTCATAGACGTTCTGTCTGCCCGAGCCCCTCCAGTGCTGTAAACAGGCAGGCGTGGCCTGGCCATTTTCCCTAATGGAGAAATCGAAAGGTGCAGCACCTACTGTAAATCAATATCTCATGAGGATAAACTCTTGGCAGGAAACTGTGTGGAACTGTGGCTCTGAGATGTGACATACATTTGCGATGTTGCTCTGCCTCCATTAGACTAAACCGTTCGCTTTAAATCCACCATCTTATTATGCACTAGAAGCTACAAAGGCGTGACTTATTATGTGATCATGTTAATATCAGGAAAGACATTTTGACATTGATATGAACGCACACACTCATACTTTCCATACCAGGATCCATTGGAGGAGGCTCAATTAGACCCCTCGCTCTCTGTCAGATCAGCAACATTAGCGACACAGTGCCGGTGTTTAGTGTTGTTATACAGCTAATTGCATAGAGCTTAATTGACGCTGTTAATTCAGGGAAATTAGCACTGATAACATGCTGCATGCAGCAGGCTTCTTAATGTCTTGACTGACAGGCAAAAGAGCACACATCCTCTCCATCTCTCTCTCTCTCTCTCTCTCCCCTTTTCTCTCATTCAAGGCTAAGCCATTTGCTTGCTCTTCTCTGCTCAGTCTCTCTCTTTTACTGTGTTCGGTACATGTAAACAAGCATCTTATTTTTGTACATTTATTTTGCGCCACACTTTGGTTCTTGCACTCCGACTGTCCTCTGCCCTGCAGTAACCCTGCTTCTCTCTCTGCCCCTCTTTTGTCGCTTCTGTTTCTCGCTCCCTCTTTCTCTCTTCGTCTCATCTCTCTCTCTCTCTCTCTCTCTCTCCCCCCGCCCCCTTCTCTCCCTCCTCTTTACTTCCCCCTTTGCCTCTTTTTATTTTGTACGATGCCACAGGGTCCTCCGGGTCCCCAGGGCTCTCCTCACCCTCAGCCTCCTCCCCCTAACAGTATGATGGGACCTCACAGTCAGGTAACACTCCCTCTCCCTCTGTCTCTCTTTTTCTCTGTTTTTTGCTATCTGCGGTCATTTGGGAACGCTGGTTCTCAGTGCTGATGCTTCATGCTTTGGCATTCGTCTCAGCTCGATGCTTTATGCTGCTTTCAGTATTCGCACAAACATGCTGTTGAGAAATTAGAACATTTTGAGAGATTTATGTCACCTTCTTATTGAAATCTCACGGAGCAACGTTGTTTTTTGTCGTAGTCCTTCATGTCACCTCGCTTCGCCGGAGGCCCAAGAGGTCCCCCCATCAGGATGGCCAACCAGGTAGACCTCACACACACACAAACATGCAGAATACATATTATAACCTGCAGCTTCATTGAGTCTTATTTTATCCCCTGTAGCCACCAGGCGGAGGACCAGGTCCTCATCCCATGCTGCCTAACATGGACCCTACACGACCACAAGGTGTGACTCAGTACTGAATTTACTTAAACCACATATGACACCTGCAGTAGAGAATAATTTTCTGGCTTCTCTCTTCACAAGAATTTCCCTTTTCCCTCCAGGCCATCCTAACCTAGGGCCAATGCAGAGAATGAGCGGCCCTCGAGGCATGGGACCCATGGGGCCCGGCCCTCAGGTAAGCTATTCTCCTTGATGACCCATTAGTGGTGGGTCTTTACTAGACTAGTGCTGGTGACAGTAAATTGCGTGCCAGCCAGATTTCTTTGTTATTACCATACCCTGTGGTTTAAATCCTTAAAATCGCTTTTGACAGTCAATTTAATTTCTTTTGTTCCCTTCTCAGAACTTCGGTGGTGGGATGAGGCCTCCACACAACACCATGGGACCCAGTATGCCAGGAGTGAACATGTGAGCCTTTTTTTTTTTTTTTAATTTATAAATCTCTCTGACAAGTCTCTTAACCTTAATGTGTTATAAAAACCTAACATTTCTACTATTCAGGGGCCCAGGGACTGGCCGGCCATGGTCCAATCCCAACAATGCCAACTCTGTGAGTACTAATGCACACACACACACACACAGACACACAGAAAAACGCTGGTTCAGATTGCAGTCAGATCTCCTCTTAGAGCTGCCGAGGTCTAATGTGCTCCAAGGTTCTAGTCTGGAATGTAATTGTAGTATTATGTGTCATGGTTTCCACAGACAGTTGGACAGACAGCCATAATGGTATTAGGATGATCAAATGATGAATGATGACATTTTGAGGTATAGAAAGGGTTTGCACTCACCCATTTCTGGTCTGTAATGTTTGTGTTTTTGGTTTCAGATGCCTTACTCATCACCCTCTCCTGGTGCATACGGGGTAAGAACACATCCTAGAATCTTAACTTACACATACTGTATGAATTTCAGCGTAGGAAAGTAGCTTTTTGAAGACAGTTTTTACATCTAAATTTGTTTTTGCTTCTTTTCCGCAGGGTGCTTCTGGAGGTGGGGGACCCCCAGGAACTCCCATCATGCCCAGCCCTGCAGGTTAGTGTTTCCCTGAGCTGTTAATCTTTACCCTTTTCATGCACCATCCAGCACAAATTACATGTATGACTGCACCTTTTCCAGACTCAAACAACTCTGGTGACAATTTGTACACCATGATCAACACTGGACCCGGCAACCGAAATAATGTGAGTTCCTTTTCGTCATTCTAAGTTTGAATATTGTGATTATTGAGTACTATTAGTATAGTTAGCGTAAATCTGAGGACAGAGCACAAATAATGTTTGTATCTCACTAACAAACCCTTCTGTACCAAGCTGTCTGTTTTTAGAACCACCTAAACATCAGAGTCTGAATGTAATGGGGCTCACTTAGTGATATAGTGGATGACTGAGGACAACAATTAAGTGGCTGAGGTATTCAGTGTGTTGTGAGCTCCGCTGGTCGTTGTGAAAAGCTCTTACCATTGACTAAACACCTGACCTCTCTACCACCTTAACATCCAGTATCCATCTTTGTCTCCTGACAGCTGGTGGGATAGTGAGGATTTCCGTCCTCTTAATCTATACATCCATGTTGCTGGGCAGTTTATTTTTATCTTTGTTGGAGTTAGAAATGACTCTACTCTTCAATTTATGTCATGACTGTACAAAGAGTTTACAAACCTTTTTGTTTTTTGTAAAATTCTTTGATGGTTTCTGGTGATATTTTACTTGATACCACCAAACTGTTTACATTATTTATTTTTATTTAGCTAATTCCTCTTCCTTGTGTATAAATGGAGCTAGCCAGCATGAAAAAGTATTTTACCAGTACGCTGGCCTTACTAAGGTACATTTACACTTCCTGACTTGCACCCAAGAATGTACAGACGAGATTTTTATAGAAACAAAACAAATGCACTTGTTATACTGATTCCGTTTGTGTTATTTGATACTGTAAGCTACTGTTTCAGCCACTCTGATGAACAGAATGAGGATTTTTTTCAGTTAAAAGAAGGACGAATGTTCACCATAGCAGAAATAAGTAAATGTACCACGTAGTTAGCTGAGTGTCTGGTTATTTTTAGTCATTTTTTAATTTGAAGCTGGTTGGTACTGAGGACTGTGCTGTGGAGATGTGGTTAGTGAGTCCATGCTGCCTTTTTTCCTCTTCAGTTCCCTATGGGCCCCGGATCTGACGGACCCCTGGGAGCCATGGCTGGGATGGAACCACACCACATGAACGGGTCACTAGGTAACACTACCCACTACACACCTACCAAAACAACACAGAAATGTTTTTTTCAAACTAAGTAGATGACAATAAATTGTACTTCAGGTAGAGTCAGTGCATAAAAACAGCTTTCGTAGGATCATAGACTAAAAATGTTTTTCATATTCTTTCATTTTTAGGCTCTGGTGATATGGATGGAATGAACAAGGTAAACAGTGTAACCATGCAGATAATGTTTGCATTTAGAGCTTAATCTTCACTTGTGAAATCTTATACATTGTGCACTCTGTTTCCAGAATTCCCCAAACAATTTAAGTGGCATTAGCAATCCTCCTGGGACCCCAAGGGATGACGGGGAGCTGAGTGGAAACTTCCTCCACTCCTTTCAGAGCGAGAACGTAAGTCTCCCTTCTTGCCAGTTCCCCTTACTCGGCTAACATCACTGGGCTGCCGTTGACTGTAATAGTACTTTGATGAAGTCAGAGGTAGAGCGCCGTTGACCACACAGTAAAGCCACAGTCACAGCATATTAACATCAGTGACTACAGTAGCGGTGCGGAGAGCTAGCTGGGCGTTTGACCAACTCGGTAGGGAAAAGGTGTGTGTTAATCCTCTCTTCTCTGTGCCCCCGTAGTACTCTCCAACCATGACGATGAGCGTGTGACCCCCCCCCACTCCACCCTACCCGACATTATTTGCCATCATTCCGAGGATCTGAACTCACTATAGGACACGGCCAAACACATCAGCACCGAATCAGGGACAGGCGCCATTTTGGTTCCACACCAACGCCAGAATGCTGATCGGGGAAAAATCGAAATGGCTGGCGACTACTGCTCCTTGCTCAAAATGAAGGACAATTTCTCCATTTATCACAACCCCAATTGTGACAAAACCAGCTACTGAAAATGCATACATGACACGTTTTATGTTCTTTGCAGAGCCCCCGTAAAAACCCCTCTCAGTCCACTCAACCCTAGAGCGAAGAGGGAAAAAAATGGTTGAAGTTTACCTCTTGTACTTTTTAATTATTGCTTTGTGGTGCAAGATGTGCAGGAAATGTCTCCGCTTTTGTCACTTAAAACACTGGAGAGTGTGTATATGCATTGTGAGCTTGGAAAGTCTTTGTCTTGTCATTTTACTTATCGCCATGCATACTGTGTCACAAAAGTCAGTTGACATAGGACTCAGATTTTGCCTTTTACTCTGTGGCCACCTTTATGAATAATGTACTATTCTTCCCAATGCCCACCCTTCTATTTAAAGAGGTTTGTAAGGGGGAAAAGACTTGAAAGAACGGCTTTTATTCTGACGACCTTTCACAGTATGTAAGTGCTCAGATGGTTCTTACATTGTCAAATTGATCCCGTTTGATCAATTTCAGTCTCTTATTGTTGACAGCGATGCAACTCTGCAGACTCTGCTGTTCAAACAGCTAGACTGCTGTTGCGTTCTGTCAAGGGAAACCAGACTTCGGCATAAGAAGTGAGTGCATGAATGCTGAGAATCTGTGTACAACATACTACCTAGTGCTGCTCTTCTCTATGTGGACACCTGCTTTAAAATGTGGTGTATATCTCTTTACCTGTCTGTGCTTAACACTCTGTGCTCTTCATCGTCGTAGCCTTCTGTGTTCTTTCCGGTTTGGTTGATTATAATGAAATGGCTATGAATGAGCTGCCCATTTTAATCTCTCGTACATATTGGTTGTTCATACTTCCCTCCTGTATCATTGGTCCCCCTCCCCTTCTTGGCCCTGCCCCCTCTTGCCCACCCACACATTTTTTTATATTTTGATACAATCTTTGACTACATATATTGCCCCAGTTATTCAGAGTTAGTCAAAGCTTTCTAAACCGATTCTAGTAGGCATCATTATAAACTTAGCGGCAGTCTTGTAAATGTGATGAAAATTTTTGTTTTCTTTCTTTTTTCTTTTTTTTTTTCCTGTGAACATTACGCATTATACACATCTGTCCTATGTTGCCTTTATTTGCTGATATTTTTTTATTTCAAATTGAGGAAAGATTGCTTGTTAATATAATTTTACAATAACTTAACTACCTGTGTGGTTTGTTTTATTTTGCCTGAAACTAGATTCACATCACATTAGATATAAAACTAAATGGAGTTAAGAATATTCTACTGAAGCTGTGGACATGACAAGTAATGTTAAATTAACGCTTAAAGGTCTGGTGTGTAGGATGGATTTAGTGGCATCTAGTGCTGAAGTTGTAAATAACCAACTGAAAACCCTTCGCCTCTAACCCTCCCCTTACAAGCTTGTAGGAGAACCGGTGGTTGCGAAAAACACTAGAGCCAGTGTTTGATTTGTCCATTCTGGGCTACTGTAGCAACATGGTGGACTCTGTAAGAAGACCCGCTCCTTCTGTAGATAAATATGCAATTTAAAAAGTAGTCAATTGATACATAGAAAAATGCCATATAGAATGACGTTTGTAATGTAAAAGAGTTCAGCTTGAACTCATAGTCCACAGTAAACGCACTACCATCACAGAGTAGCCTGATGTAGCAGGTGTGGGGACAATACAAGTTTAAGTATAATTGTTTACGAGGCAGCAGCTAACATTACATTCCACATCTCCTCTCCTTTGACCACCAACAGTACACACACAAGCCTGTAGCGGACAGGATGCACCGGCATCACCATATCACTGATATCCACTTATTTGTGCAGTGAAGCCACTGGAGTTGTTGTAATCCACAACCAACGGGCTAACAAGGAAATCCTGGAGCACGAGGGAGACTTTGTGGCAGTGAAACACTCGGCGTGTTGTGACATAGGAAAGGACGAGGGACATATGTTTCAGTTGTGTACAACAGTGGTTCTCAACCCGTAGGGTCAGGACCACTCCAGTTGGTCACAAAATGAAATATTGATTAATTGGACACTAAATTATTTAAATAACACAATCTGAAATGTTTCTCGTAGGGGAAGTTTACTATTTGAGGGAACATTTTACAACCCATACATATCTAATACCTAATGTAATAACGTGTGGACATTTGGCAGTTCCTCAAACTGTCATCTCAAAACATCTCTGCAAGTCCTCAGGCCTTTATTTCTACATAAGCAGCATGTGGAATATTGCTAGCACGTGGAAATATATTGAACACTAGACTGCACTTTTTCACAGTGTAAACAGGATGGTGTTTGGATGCATGACATGATAACTGAAGGGTGAGACTGGGATTGGGTTGAGTCAGGGTCTCAGCAGAGCTTTCTGGATAAGGTGACCTTATGTTTTTCTGTCATATATATTCTAGGTAAAAGTCAGACTTTAAATTTTCAGAATCTGACCTACATATTAATGCAAACAACCTCACTCACTTTGCTTCTTTCCCCTATGGCTGTCTCTCTGAGGAAAGGAGGTTTTCTATTTGGATTTATCCACGATTAAGGCAGCTTAAAGCAACTGAGGTCATTATATTAAAGTTAGTGTTTTTTTGTGGGTCACTTGATCTTGAAGATAGTACAAACTCAGCCAGATGGTGACTAAACCAAAGTCTGAGAGCCAAAAAGGAAAACAGCCTCATGTTTTTCATATTTGTTGCTCTGCTGTTGGAATAGAAAATGGCTTCACATTGCCCTCTGGTGGGCTTCAGCGGACTCACCGGCTTTGAGGAGACCTCTGACCTAGACACAATATTTACCCTCTCAAAAACCAAAATGAACATACTATACATGCTGGCTTTGGTTTTACCATAAGATTCAGATGTGAATCTTAACAAAAAGTCCATAGTTGGGGAGGATCTGACAGTGTTCTGGTTCCTGTCTAACAATAGGAAATGAGGCTGAGCTGCTGCTGGATGCCTTCCACAGGATGTGGCCTGCCTGGGCAACAGCCAAACCTCCTCTCCAAGTTCAGAGCCACACAGTTAATGTTATGAAAGCTGTAGCCACACAAAACTGCTTTGTTCACTACTATGTCCTAGTAGTGAACTTGTAATAATGAGTTATGATCCTGTAGTTTTAGTCTTTATTTTGCTTTATATATTAAGATATTACTTGTTTTTCTTTCCAACAGGCTTTACTTTTACACTGATAGGCAAGTCAAGGCTCACATTACCACTGATGCTGTTTATTCCATTGATCGTGAAAGTAATACAAGAAAACATGTTCAAATGTATAAAATATACATTTGAGGTTAGTGTGGAGAATAAGAGGCAAAGACTATAACAAAGACAAGAGGAGAGCTGATTAAACTAATTACAAAAATACTGTAGGGAGTCTAATTATACCTATCTTAAGGGAAATTAAAATATCCGTTGCAGTATTTTCCATTGTCAAAATAGTAATAAGCCATTTTCTGCTCATTCACCACTCACACAGACTTTCATCAATAAAACAGAGCACGAAAAAGCCGCAAAACTCACATTTGATTACAGTCTTATGTAACACTATAGTAGATGTTTTAGATCATTTCCTAGAGACACTGGAAGCCAAAATCAATAGATGTGCAAAGATTAGAAGTTAGATATTAACTCACATCAGTGACTGAATGCCACACTCCACAACTGGCATGCACACTGAACTTGCGCGACCTGCGTACAGTACAGTACGTTTACCATTATCACTTCCAGACAAGACAGCAAACAACAGTCACATTGTCATGTGGTGGAAGACTGCTGCGTGCTTCAGTTTGCGTCAACATTAAAGCCCCGTGGCCATTTTCTCCGAAAAAAAAACATGATGTCAAAAATGAAAACCTCTGAAGCTTTGCAGAGAATTTTATTCTGAGAAGTGACAATACAAGTGCAGATATGTGGCAAACAATGACTTACACACAGTTCTTGTGCTTCTCATTTTAGTGATTTACTGTGAGAGCAATAACTTGGATCACCCATGTTTTTTCCAAATCAAAATGTTGATTTAACTGTAGCTTTTTTTAGATTTACAATATGGAAACTGACAGACATTTGATCAGTTGATGACAAGTGTCTTGAAGAAAAAAAAAAAAAAATGAATAGATGAACTGCAACACACTTAAGAACCTGATGCAGGACTCATCACAGGTTATTCATTGTTACCCTATAATGCAATCATTCATGATATTAGAAACATGCAATTCATTCATTCAAATGACTTCTAAATGTGTCCCACATAATTCAAAGAATGCCTACTTTTAAGTCTTCAGATTACAGTTACCAGAGGTTTGCACTGTAATCATCATATAAAAAGCAGCCTCCTGTGAAATTACACTGAAGCATTCAGCCACAATAGAAACCATTAGTGATTTACACAGATTGCACTTCTGATGATATACTTAAAGATAACCTGCAAGAGAAGCAGAAAACAAATGCTTTCGCTGACTTATCTCCCGTTAAATACACACTTGACCTGTCTCTCAGCGTGTTTCACATCATCTGGTTACAGAGGCCAACGGTTTAATCTGTAGCCGTCACTAAGAAACGCCGAGAGGTGAGTTCAAGCTCAGAGATTGACAGTTGTGAGATGTGTTTTTGGAATGCAGGAGATCCTGAAGGCAACATGTTTTCTACTTGTGCAATGGATTGCGTAAGAGATAGTAGAAACAAGCTATAGAACTACATGTAGGTGTGGCAGTGTATTCATTTCAGTCTATATATATATATACATATATGTAGTGTTATAGCAGTAATATATGCTGGTTACAATGTTGACATCCGTGTCCCCTTCTTATTCTTATTTCATCTTCTCCAGGAATGAACGCACCTCTTGTGGATCGTAGCCCCAAGGCCCCAGCTGACCCTAGAGAACACAGAGTGAAGAATGTTAATGACACATAATGAACGACATTGTCATTTGGCACGAATGGGCTTTCATCAGAATCAGAAACAACGTCAGCATAAGACATAAAACAGAGACAGAGAGAGACATGTCTACCTTTTCCGGCATAGGAGAGACTAAACTGGTTCACTGGGTGCAAAATGGTGCAACGGCAAGCTGTCACCTATGGGGGTTGCGTCTTTTAGCCAGCTAGGCAGTCAAGCTGGCTGGAGCTCTCTCAAGAGACCTGTCTTGTTTCCCTGCTGACGAATGATTTGTTTAAAAATATCAAAACCCAAACCTGTGGTTATCTGCCTTGTTCTCCTGTGGGGTGTTTTGTTGCATTATTATTATTACTAGTAACAGTATTAAATTGGTATCTGATTGATAAGTCTCTTGCCAAGATGATTGGTGGCCTCTAATAAATACAAAACATTTGAATACCAAGTAAAATGTGATTTATAGCGTGGGTATGGCGTAGTCTTGTATCCTACACAGTAGCCTAACGTAAAGCTCTCCCAACATGCAACTACACGTCACAGTGATGCTGACTGCAACAACTGACATTGGTCCGCTTGGTGTGTTTGCGTGCATCGCCTGAGAATGGCAGGCGACCGTTGACGTAATAAAGGGAGAACACAGGCACACGTGGGACGTTGACTCGCTGCATGACATGTTCTTGTCTGCCCCCGCATGTCCTCTCTGCCTTTTGTTTCACGGACAGGGAATAAAGGGAAATGACGTAAACATGCAGAAGAAAAGACAGACTGAAGGAAAGAGATGAGGGAGAGTTTCGGTTTCATCCGCTGTTGTCTGAAGTACACAAAGAAACTCAGCACAGTGGCATAGAGTGGCTCTTGTTTGTGGAGCAACGCAGACACACAAGCACACAAGTAGAAATGCTCACAACAGTGTAGGTCACTTGTGTAGGCTATAGCTATAAATCAGCCATAGTCCCTCCCTCTCTGACACAGCTAAAGAGCTTGGCTTCTCGCCAAGAATTGGAGTGGTATATGTTTCTCTCACTGTTCCTTCTCACGCTATAGCAAAAGAAGAGGCAGCGTAGGGATTAATACACCACAATGCTGGTACTTCTTCCAATCACGCGATTGCATAGACCAATGGATTGCAAGGAGCGATCGGGATTATATAAATGATAAGAAAATGAAATGAGATCTCACCTTGTACACAACTTTCCCAGCCTGCAGCACATAAAGCCTCTCTGGCAGAGCGCCATACTTTATGGCAGCGGAATTTTTCATTTCATCCACAACCACTGGACACAGAGGCTCTTTCTGTACCAGGATCTGTGCAGCGGACAACCTGTCCTCCAGGTTCCGGTGCTGATTTATGTCAAAGTTGTTGGTAAAGGCCCAACCGTCTGAGGCAAAGATAAGGAAGAGATAAAGAATGACTTAGGTGGAATAACACATCAAATTTAAGGAGTTAGTTGTTGCGTAAGTGCATTATAGCAACAATAGTCAAGGTAGTTGTATTTGGTTTGTAAGCACAAAGCTACATGTCATTGTGACTTTCAATATTTTGTTTTTTTTGGTGGACTCAACATCAGACTGTTTTGGTAAAAAAAAAAAAGATAACACAAGTCAAAAAGAAGACTTCAGAAACACTTTAATAGTTTCCACTCATAATAATGAGCATGCAAAAATACACAGTTTACAAGGGCTGAATGTAAAACTGCAGGGATTCTTCATTCTTTCATCAGTATGTAAAATGCTGAAGGTCACTGAAAAATATAAATTATACTTTATATTTGAGGGCGTGTAAAAATCAAGCACTTTCAAGGCATGTATGCATGTTTAAAAATGTTTATCCAGTATTGAATTATTAAATATTTCAGAAAAGTGAACTTCCCCTTATAAATTCTGGATGCATTGTTTCTCATCCACCAATAAATGTCATGATGGTAATACTTTTACCTGGCAACTTCCACTCACCTGTTGAGTGTGCCTCAGCGATGTAGATCACAAGAAAGTCAGCTACATCACGGAAGTCCTTGACGAGTTGCTTTAACTCCTCAAGTTTGAACATAAACGGGGGTCAGGTGCAACTCCCAAAACTCAACACCAGCGGTCTGTTGCCTGCAGAGAAAAAAAAAGATACAACTCAATGTTTAGGAGCAGAGAGAGATGCAACTGCACAAAAAAACACTCTCAGTCTCGCACCTTTCAAGTACTTGCAGATACTTGATTTCTCTCCCTCCATGCTGACCACAGGTGAGTCTGGAGCTTCGCCTCCCACAAAAGCCTCTTGTCCAAGAGACATCCACATGTGCTTCGACGCGGTTTTGATGAACGTTGTAGACATAAATGTCAGACCCCAATCTTCATATTTAAAGTTGGGGTTCTGGGTCATGGTGATCCTTTCACCCATTTTGAGGATTACCTTCTTGGCAAGACTTGGTGAAATAAAGTGCAAGATCCTGAATATGAGATTCAGTGATAGCATAAAACAAAGATTCCATGCTGTCGACATGTACAAAAGCAGCCTTCGCAAAAACATGCTTGCTCCTTGGAGGCGAATTCCCGTTGTCACAGCCTCCGCTGCAAAACTTCCATCAAATAGTTCAACATGTCGGGTAACGCCCACTCGGCTGCAGCTCGATAACAGCTGCCTTCAAGGACTCTCTGTGAGCTCGTACTTTCTAGCTCGCCAGTAACAAACACTTGTAGGGCTGAGTTCCCTTTCCCCTCAAACGTTGTTGGTAAAGGCCCAACCGCCTGAGGCAAAGGTAAGGAAGAGATAAAGAATGACTTAGGTGGGATGACACATCAAATTTAGGGAATGACACATCAAATTTAAGGAGTTAGTTGTTGCGTAAGTGGATTATAGCACCAAGGGTCAAGGTAGTTGTATTTGGTTTGCAAGCACAAAGCTACATGTCATCTTGACTTTCAATATTTTGTTTTTTTTGGTGGACTCAACATCAGACTGTTTTGGTAACAATATGACAACACAAGTCAAAAATAAGGCTTCAGAAACACTTTAATAGTTTTCACTCATCATAATGAGCATGCAAAAAATACACAGTTTACAAGGGCTGAATGTAAAACTGCAGGGATTCTTCATTCTTTCATCAGTATGTAAAATGCTGAAGGTCACTGAAAAATATAGATTTTACTTTACATGGAAGAAATCAAGCACTTTTAAGGCAAGGCCCTCAAACGTCTCCTTGTTCATTCCACCATGCCGTCCTTGCCCTAGTGATCCCTAAATTGATGTTAACGTTTCCGTCTTATCTTATCTTATGTCCCTTCAGTGTCCCCATTGGAAAAGTATTTTTGCTTTGCTTTATCCCTGGGAAAGTTGATTAGCCCATGTGTGTCCTTAGCGCCATGAATGTTCAGACAACCGTTGACAGCTAACGTTTCACTTAAAATGAAGGGTGGAAAGTTAAAACGTTATTTTTTTTATTTGTTATATTGCTGCGCAGAGTCAACATGTCACTATAACGAGGGTGGGTTTAACTTATCATCAGTCACCTTTTTATCCATACCTCTCCATGTTGATACTTCGAGGCGATCGAGCAACTCTGTTAACTGGCGACCTTTAGCCGAGTGTGGTTGTCATAGTTACGGCAGCCGTTGAGAATATTAGCTGCTGTCAAAGAAGACACCAAAAGATGGATAAACTACTTTCTTGACGTTGTAACGTTAAAAAAAAAACTAAATATAGACGACATTACCGAGGACAGCTACAAAAAACTAAATGTAGACGACATTACCGAGGACAGCTACAAAAAACTAAATATAGACGACATTACCGAGGACAGCTACATATCTTCACGTTTTCAACAGCTGTCGTAACTACGACAACCACACAGACGAATTCGGCTAGTGGTCCCCATCTAACAGGGTCGCTCGTTGGTCCGAAACACCTGCATGTTTACTAGCCAAGAGACTACAAGACAGTACGTAACAGTGAAGATATAGACACACGGTGTCATGGGTATCGCGCCACAGTCATCTTTCTCACTACATGCTGAGTGTAAGTCCAATTTAAGTTCCATGCTTTCGTCTGCCATCACCTGAAATATATTCAGTTAAGGGCTCTTTACTTTGTTAGCTAACATTAGGTCAAATGTTTGTTCACCGCCTCCTGGAATTAACGCATAGCTCTCTGCCATGCTGCTTAGCTGTTGATTTCTAATACATTACTGCACTTGGCTACTAATGAAATAAAAACTGGCGCATGTGTAATTAATTAAATAATTACAGGTATCTTATGTAACCATGTCAGAGCATTTTCTCTTAGGTCTGGCACACCTGCTTCACCAGAAAATGGATGCCATGAAGATGCTTGGTGAATCAATTTAGTTAGTAGAAGTGAAACTACATATATGGCCTCACTCAGTTCCAACATTTATCATGTATTTAGAAGCTCTTCCATGTTATTTAATTTAGAAATATACATTAGTAATGTGCACAGTTAAAATCAACAAAAAGCCAATAGAATAATGGCCAAGTGACTGACAAGAAAACACTGAATTTGTTACAGACAGATAATAATATAAAAAGTTCCCCTGAAATATCAGGAAACTTGCGTCCACTATTTGCTTGAACTGTTATTGTTCTGCATTGAACGGAATAAGAAATATCCATTAAATATGTCATTTATTCAGGGGGTCGTCAGTTTAGTGAAGGGACTTATGTAAATGTAAACTTGATCTATCAGTTCACCTTCACTTGTTCTTGATTAATACCTACAGAACATGTCTTTACTAACCCTGACACAGCATTACAAAGTACATGTAGAATGCCAAACATAACACACAATATCCACTGCCTAAACGCTCTCTTTATCCTGCTAATAGGCGTATCTCAGTAACTGGTCGCCCATGCTCATGTGCTGGATTCACATTTCCAGCAGCACGCAAAGGCAGCATCAGATAAAGTTATTCCATTGTTTCAGTCACGCATTTCCGCATGTTTTACACTTTGGACTGGACTCGTAAAAAAAAAAAAAAAAATAAATAAATATATATATATATATATATATATATATATATATATGTATGTATGTATCAACACAACCCTCCACACTTCTTCCACAACACTTCCAAGCGTTAACTCGATAGTTTGTTCGACACGCCTTGCATAAAATCACAGTGTAAACTCTGACCTGAGTTCCATGTCCAGGCCACGAGATGGCGCTACACAACAGCATTTCTCACATAAAGATACTGTTTTAGATGAACTCCAGCTCTGTTAATACCGAGTTTATCATAGGAAAGAACAAGTTAACGCGTGATTATGGACATTGGTAAGAAGGGAGATTATTCTTTAATTTTTGATATAGCCTGTTTATACTCAGTAAGTCCAATTAAAAATGTCTAAAGACATCCAGGTGATCATTTTGAGTGTTATTTATTTATTTATTTTACATAGTTTCTGTCAATCAGAAGTAATGAACCATGATCCAAAGAATAATTCAGAAATAATTGAAGGAATCATCAAACAACAAAACATGTTGTACAAAGTGCCCCTCAGTGTGGGAAATCTAGTGTGTTGGTTTCATATTTTCATTCACTTTTTAGTGATGAGTAATGTGTGGAAAAATCAATCAGTAACCCAAATTGTGTAAAGCTGCTCGGTTGCATGATAATTCACATCACATTTTCTGAAGTACTTGTGCGTGTCAGTCCCTCATCATGTCTTATTAAAATAAACATAAAGCACTTAAATCTTAAAGCGATATTTCATTGAATGGCGCCGTCTCCCGATCTTACTTATAATGTGATCAGTGATCGTCGTTGAATGATCTGTTTTTTGTGTCTGTATTTTTTTTGAAGATTTGAAGTTCTGGGTACATGCCACGCACGTATGAGCTCGCAAACTTCACATCCAAGCTCAGAAGTAGTACAAGCACAGCCGTGTCGATCCGGATCTTTATCCTCCCACAAGAAACACGGACACGGTCTTCATTGGTGCTCCTGAATCCTGCGGAGCGGTGGAGCTATCGGATGTCAATCAGACAGAGAGAGAGAGAGAGAGAGAGAGAGAGGGAGAGAGGGAGAGAGACGCATGGGATGCTGATGTCTGATCCTCACTGAGAGGATGCTATCGATCAGGCTTGCAGATGCTTCCCCATCCAGTTTGATCAACATGCTGATGTGCGCAATTAAACCTTTTCTGCTCCTCGTTGGCTAATTGGAGAAGGTGGGTGTTACCAAATCCTTGAAGTGTAGTGTCCAGTGTGCTGACTCTTCCTCTGCAGATGAATGCATGAGTTGCAACAGTTGTCTTTCTGTTGATGCGGTGACTTTTTCCCCCCTTCCATGTGTGCAGGTAATGTGAGCAGCGGATGCACACTGCACGGGAAAGCCGAGACATCAATGCAGAACCCCTCAGCGCTGTTCGGGATGGTCAGTCACTGTCAGACCTCGACTTTCGCAGACTTCACCGGCTTGTCGCTCGCCGCGTACGGCAGCAAAGCGGACATCTGTACGCGGCGAGCCGGGATCGGTGGTTATGGATCTCAGATTTGCCGGAGCTCCCACGACACCCCGACTCACATGAACTGCGCCAGCCCGAAGAGACTCTGCGCGTCCGAGGAAAAGGCGCATCTGTCAGCCAAAGCTCCGCGCTCCTGCCTCCCTCTCCCACCCGTGCAAGGTAGGTCCCGTAGGTCCAAATATGTGGCACGAGCCTTCAAGGCTGTTGAGGTGACGGATATGAATCGATTGCAAAAACATTTAATGTAGTAATGATGATAGCTCTCATTAAAACAAACTCTGAGGATAACAATAACAAATTAAAGCAAACAGCAGCTGTGTCAGTTCGGCCAATTTGACCAAATTAGGAGTTCAGGGTTACTTGAGATTGATAAAAGCCGTCATCTAAAATAATGCTGCTTCCATATGTGCTGCTCAAGAGCATCCTTTGATGCAGCTGTATTGTGTATTTGTGTTGAGAGCTCTGTTTGCAGTTGTGGATTAGGTCTGTTAATTAAAGCCAGAGCTCTCTTGGATCCATGGCCAATTCATAAATAACACCAGAATCAAAGTCTCCCTTGCACACGAAGACCATGTGAAGTGATGTAGCCTAACAGTATGTGGAATAACTGCCAAGCAAGTGCGCATTTCCTATGGATGTTAACAAGGCATGGCAGCGTTTAGTTCACGGGAGGATTAGTGTGTGATGCTGGCTCATTTAGTTAAATACAGAAAAACTTGGCAACTTGAGGTTTTGACAGTTTAAAACAATAGTTTTAATAATTATTAATTCAGAAATATTTATGATGTTTTTTTTTTCTTTTCATTTTAGGACAATAACAAATGTAAAAAATAATTAAGTCTGTATGCTCAAATTGTTCAGAATTCATATTTGAATTTCCTTTGGTGTCTTCCAAAAAACAAACAAACAAAAAAAACTCCTTTTAACAGGGACTCATCAGTAAAAGCGAAATCTTTAAAAACAATTTCATAGATGAAATGAACACTCATACAGATAGCATCCAGAGTGGAAACTGGGCTTTGACTTTCTGTGGAAGCCTGCTCCATCCTGTTTAGACAGAGTGTTGTTGTGAGAGGGCGGAGGTAATTACAGCCCCATCCTAAATTATGATTAGACGGAACAGACTTTTATATTAGCAATCATCCTTGCAGCAAGAAGAGGATCAACGGATTTGATTATTGTTTCTTCTTGCTAAACACAAACCATATGTCCACAGAATGTGTCTCAGCATTTATGAGTTCTCTTGGAGCACAGTTGTGCCCTCAGCCCTCCATCCCCAGCATCCCGACCAGAATGAATCGTCTCATTGTCTTTGCAACGCTTTTGAACTCGCTTCCCGTAAATTGTGGGAATGCAAGATGTGTTATGTGTTTGCGGATTATGTTGTGGAGATTAACATTGAAGCAGACACATATCTGTTTGTTTGGTTCTGACTCGGCGAGGCAATTGAGTGATATTTTAATAATTTCAATACTTTGTGGGTTTATAAATTAAAATAGTTTTCAGCCTGGAGTGCAAAAAAATTACCAAACATTTACTTCCTTAAGCGCACACAGATTCAACTACACCACAAAACATATTAGACTTTCCTGATTCATTTTCACATTATATTTCACTGCAATATTTTAGTAATGAAAATTTTTATCCAGTTTCACTCCTCATGTTGCTATCTCTGTCCTATATGAATATACGCTGTATTCCAGGCATTTTGTTGTTTTATAGTCTCTTATGGTGAGCACTGAAATATGAAGTGATCTCAGTACTCATCAGTCTTTTGTATCATGCCTCATTTCAGGTTGATCGTATTACATACTCCCATTTGGGGACAGAGCTGGAGTTTAAACTGCATTCTCAACCATTACTTTAGATTTATACTGAAAGGAATCTCTGAACAAACACAGACTGTAATATTTATTCTGATGGAAGTGAGACAGTGAAGGAAGAACTTACCTAAGACGGGAGATTTCTGACCTTTTGCTTGTACCTCGTGATTGCAAAATATGAACAGTTACTCACTGATAAATATTATTAAATGTTGTTCACTGCTCATGTTAATGTTGGATTTTTTGGGGGAGGGAAGCTGTTTGTACAACGATGTACCTTGAGTCATTTGTACTCAGTGCTGCTCTGCTGATTTCCTAATTATTCCCAAAAGTCTACATTTAATATTAACTTGTTTACATCCATGTGTGTCTTACAAGTATAAGTATAAAAAAGTCAGTGAGAGAGAAAGACAGTGAATGAGAGAGCTTGTGTCTTAGTGAAGGAGTGAGTTATGGAGCTAAGGGGGGCCGTTGTGTCAGTGAATAGAGATTTGGATTTGATTTTTACTGGCCAGGTATCCTGAATGAAAAATTAAGCACTTACTGCCTGAGCCGTTTCTGTGCATCCTCACTGTTGCTGAGCAGTTGTATTTTAAGGAATGTTCCCAGCATAAATCCAAGTTAAATTATTCCACGTTTATTTTACATAAAGCTGAATGAAGCACAAATCACAGTGACTTATGTCACACCTGGTGCGTCGGTTTGGAAAGCATGTGTGTGCTGCTCTTCGTGAGTGGAACAGTGGCTGATCATCCTCACACACTACGAGTCCACTGTGCTGTAAATATTGGTGCCCACCAGTAAAGAAAATATTTTGCTTGCAAAGAAAAACACTTGAGCCCTCCTTTAAAAAGAATATCAGGTTTGAATGAAGTGTGTACTCTAGCATCATTTGATACCTTACTAAAGTTTCTCCTGGCTGGGACGAAGCTGCCGAGTCTGTGAGCTTATTTGAGGAAAATGTTTGAGTTAGAGGAGTATGCTGGAGTCCCACACTCCCTCTCTCAGATAAATGTAAAGGGCCTATCTGTTGATTCAGCCTGTAAAGAGATGAATAATGGACTTTTGGATTTAATAATTGTCAGGAATTCCTACATATCTGTGGCTATTTATTGTTGCTTTTGCCAACACATGTCATCTTGACATGTTTTCTATAAACCTTAACATGCAGTATTTATACATGCGGTATGCACACCTGTATGCAAGCACACAAATCCACTAGCATCCATGCTAATACACACAAACACAGTGCCAGCATATGCCAAACACACACTACGCACACATATAAACATACTTTTTTGCGGTGAAGTGGCATTGGCACCAATGTTAAATTTCCTCCAAGTGACTTAGTTTCCTGTGTTTTCCCCAGCAGCATTTGTAGACGTCAGACTGCGGGGCGATAATCTGACTGTTATGAGAAACAACCGACAATTACAGCCCCGCTTTGAGCCTTTGCTGTGTCAAACGTTTAATGACAGCTTCCCAGTAGCTTGTGAATAGTGAATAGTTTTGGTTGTGCACAGAAAAACGTCACTTATTCTAATCAAAACTACGTTGTTTATTTATTATTATTCTTTATAGAAAGTCGAGTGGGTTGTTAGATTTCATCCTTAATTTGAAAGCCCAGTAATATTTTATCTTAAAAAAGTAATTTTTACATAAAAGAGTAATTGATAATGCAAATTGTCCAAAAATATACATACCATTCATCATCAGAGTAATAAAAAATATGGTGCTCTGCCTAACCTACAAGGGAACTGGTGTTCTCATTTAAAATATCTGTGTGTTCCAATGCCTACTTTGGGTAGTTGTCTGGAGACCTTCATCTCAGTAAATCTTCAAATTTGTGTCACATAAAATGTTTATACAGCTCTAATTCTGGGAAAATGTTTGCTTCAGCTGTTTCAGGGGGTTTTGAATTACTTAAATTACCTTGGACTTCAGGCTTATAATTGCAATCAAGTTTGGTTTTGATTTATGCACAGATCATATTATTTATTCATCTTGGATCTCAGTCATTTTTTTTGGTTTTGACTTGTGAGCCAGTTAGCATTTATTATGCTGTTATACCCATTTTTCTGTGTGACAGAAAGAAATTAAGTGGTGGTAGAATATTAGAAGTGATTTGTTAATTTGTTGCTTAATGTTGAAAAGATGGCCAAAGAGATGGTACTAGATTCCAAAACTTTGGAAAACGTATCCCTAATGAATGGAACAGAGGGAAATAATCGAGCAGGTGACACAGTGCCAATATTTTGGTGTGAACTGTGACCACAGTTTATTAGGTCATCAATATAAGTTTTTATGATCTTGAATCAATCATTGACTTTTCCTGCATAGACTATGGCTCTGTGGAATAAATAGGAGCATTGTAATGATGTTTTCCCATGTGGCGACAATTGAATTAGTAATTCACAATGCTTTCATAGTCTGGTTTGGCAATCTAACTGTGAAATTAAAATTACAAGTCCATTATTTGATAAGTCCAGGGGAAATCAAATTACTTTTACCTCCAATATCTTTACAGGAGATATTTGAAGAAGAAACTGTTAAGCAAGCCAATTTGGCTGACCCTAATCATGTCCTTCCAAAGAATATGAGCTTTTGCCATTCAGTAGAAGATCATGGTTCCTGCTGATCCTTAAAAAGTATTAAATTTGATTTTAGGCTATAAAATGTCTTTAAAAGTCTTTGATTTGGAGCGGCGTTTAGCTCAGTTGGTAAAGCAGCCGCCCCATGTGCGAAGGCTCGGTCCTTGCTGCAGAAGCCCAGGGTTCGAATCTGACCTGTGGCTTTTTCACGCATGTCATTCCCTGTCTCTCTCTCCCCGCATTCCTGTCACTTTTCAGCTGTCTCTATCAAATAAAAGCTTGAAAAGGCCAAAAAAATAATCTATAAAAAAAAAAAAAAAAAAGTCTTTGATTTACTGGTGAGAGATCTTAAATTTTGAGGTGATACTTAGACTAAGACATTATCAAACCAACCTATTTTACTGTACTACACAGGGTCTAGTTAACATTATATGATTTTTTTAATACTCATTTTTTGTGGATTTGCATCTTGCTTTTACATAACCTATTACGTACGCCCTCTCCCACATTGAAAACCGTGAACAAAAGAGAGAAAAAGAAGAAAGTTTGGCACCAAGATGAAAAGTACTGGGAATGGTTACACATGCTATGCCTGTGGAAAGGTTAATTTCTCTTTGTGTAGGTCTTAAAAGTGTGCAACAACTCTGAAGGTATAGGTTTACATTAAAGTAAAACAGTAAAAAGTGTTTGATAATCATTTATATTGTATCCTGTTGATAAATTGGCTTAAATTTGTTATTGTGTCTGTTGCAATGTTGCATACTGCATTTTAAAAATAAATACTTCTTGTGTGCATACTGCATAGAAGTATAGATTATTAACATGCACTAGGCTGTGAGTGGAACATCAACCCTCATGCCCAAACCAAATAAAATATTTTCTTTCTTAAATATTTGAATCATTACAATCATTACACTCCAGCAAAGCTGAAAATCAATTCTGGTTAGCATCCAAATTCTCGGATAGAGAGGCATCTAAAAATATTGGTGTTTTGACACTTAAATATTAACATTTGTTCCTAAAAAATTGGATTATAACAATAAAATCATCTGTAATCCCAAATAAAATATTTGTAAGAAAGACACTGCATATGTGCCAGCTCTACTGATCTCTCCTCTGTGGAAAAGAAAATCAACATGAGCACCGAAATATCTATTTGCTAAGTACAGTACAAAGAGGTTTGACAGAGTTACTGAGGATCTCAACATCACAGTCGGTCAATATGCCAAAAGGTTGTAGCAGCGAGGCAAGGTTATAGGAGCTATTCCTCCCAGATGTTGTGAAAGACTGATCATCCCTCAGAGGAAACATTTTGCTGTCACTGCCGCTAAAAGAGATCTGACCTTTTATTGAACTTGTGGTTCAGTTAATTTCATGGCCGAGGTTAACCGAGAACATTTTTGTATCAGTTTGTGAAGAGGTTATACAGTACATTTTCTGGCATTACTTGTCAGTTTTCGCTCAGTGATATTTAACGTAGAATTTGTCAACAGGAACTGACTAACAAACGACCAGACATCCACTCTTTCTGCCTTTGTGCCTCTAAATCGTGTGGAACCATGTGTGTATCAAAGTCGCATAGTGTGATAGTAACATTCCTTTCGCAAGTTTTCTCAGTACATTCCCATGAGCTAAAGTGTGCGCCTCAGCCCACGTCTCTACGTCTTGTATGAGCTCAGCAGTGAGTTATGGGCAAATGTGAGGGTGCTGCCTGGGAAGGGTGTTGCAGGGTGTAATGTTTGCAGCATGTTCCATTGATTCATAAAGCTCAGGCCCGGCGATGATTCTGCAGCGGTATTCCCGTAAACCTCAGTCTGGCCGAGAAGCTGACGAGGGAATGCTGGGTAATGGAATCAGAGTGCTTCCTGAGTCACAGCCACTAGAGAGAGAGAGCGAGAGAACACCCCTGGCCTGGCATCTGCTTGGCTGAATCACCTCAATCAAACTTGGCTAGGAATATACATGACGTGTGTGGAAACAAGAGATAAGTGGCAGAGGAAGAGATGAGTGTTGCATCAGCCTCACTGAGGTTGGATTCAAAGAAAAAGGAGAGGATTTATGGGAGGTTGTGACTTTTTTTGTGTGAATATCATCTGATTGGTACGCTGAAGTTGCAAAATTAAAATGCGTACCCACAAACAGACACAAAACTTTTTAGCATTTTAGCACTGCTGTCTCTGCGCTGCCCTTTTCCTTCTCCGTATTCAGTGTCAGTCAGGTCAGATGCTCTCATTCTTATGTGACCAGTGTGGTATGACTATGGCATCTCACTTTAACCAAAGGCATTCTGACTTTCTTGCTGCCAATGAATCCAAGTCAAGTCACATAGCAAAAATATGATCTGGTTTGAGTAAGTGTCGAAATATCACTGGAATACCAGAATAAATGTGCTCTGGGCTTCAGTTTAATCAAGAAAAAGCTGCAGAGTTGGCTCAGATGTGTCATCATAAAAATGTATTTTTAGCCTAAACCTTGCCCTGAGAAGTACTCACAAAGTTTCATGCACCCACTTTCACTGAGGGGAATAAGCTGCCAAGTGTTTTGTGAATTAGACCAGATTTCTTTTTTACCTTTTTAACTATTTGTAGCAAAGATAAAGATATGTCTCTACTTCTCCCTGATTCTTTTCGTCTGGGCAGACATGCCACAGCTGACCACATGTCTATAGCGTCTGTATTACTCATACATTTTCAGACAGCAGCGACTCCTCTCGCAGACCTCTCTGTGTATGACTTAGCACACGGGTGGGTTTTTGATTTACATCTCGGCTGTGCCACTTGCTGTTCTTGGCTCGATGCTGCTGTGTTTCATCAAAGAAAAATCCGCTCCACTCTGACTGTGGCAGTTAAGACGGCCGTCCGCCGCTGCGCTGCCTCTGCCAGAGCGGGGCCGAGAGCTGACTGGGCCCTCGCAGCTGTCAGCTGGAGAGAGAGAGACAGTAAGAAAGAGAGAGAGAGAGATGGCCATTAGGATCAGGGCTTCACCTAAACAAGCTGCAAGTTTGTTTGAGTGTGAAAGGGCAGTTTTGAGTCAATCATGAGGAGGCTCACATTTCATCTTTTCCGCTTGAGACTATGTTACTACTGTATCAGCAGTTTATCTCATTTCGACTGTGATCAAGATGTGAGTAACATCCACAACACCAAATAGTTGTGTGCATCAGAGCTTTAAAACTGCTACAGCAACACTTCCAAACGCTCTGACTGGCTCAGCTTGTTTAAGTGGTGTCTGAAATGGCCTTTTTTTTTTTTTTTTTTTTTTTTTACAAGACTGGGCATGTTGGAGATTAATCAGCCAGCCAATCAAACATTGGCTTCAACTGAGTGGTCAAAAACAAATGGGCAAACATGATGCGAACTGAGGTTGTTTTAATGCCTTCATTAGAGTGGAGGAGAAAGCAGCCAAAAAGCTTGAGTTTTATCCTCTCTCTTGTTCTCTCTCCGTCTCTGCCAGGAAGCTGCCATGGGGCAGTGCCCAGTCAGCTCACTGCACCATTGGCTGGCTTTGCCCCAGAGGACTATGAAAGACATTATAAAGTCTAATAGTGCAGTTTATATACTTTATTAGTGCTTGTTAATAGAAGCCCAGCATTCTGGAAGAATTACTTATTCTCTAGTCATGTGCAACGCAATCCAGCCCCTGCGCTGTATTAACTCGCTCACCAGGACTAATAAGTGCACAAAGGAACGACGGCATAAAGGTTACTTAGAGAAAAAAGTACTCTTGCTTGTGTGTGAATGATGTCAGTCGACATCAATCACAAACCCTGAGCGTGACAACTTGCACTTCTGTACTCTGCTGATTTGGACTCAAGATATTCATATGTGCATTATGTCTTGGCAGATCTGTAGATCTGTATGCATTATTGTCCCAGATAGAGAGCCAAGTTTCATCACACCGAGTCAATATATATTGAATTATTCTTTCAATGATATATTATAAAGCGCTGGCAAGCAAATCTTTGAGTCAAAATTTATTATAGCTTATGTCAGATCCTCCAAGGTTCCATCGGGCGCAGAGAGTGATATCATCCTGTTCGTCCAATGTCAGCACACAGGCAGCATTGTAGCACAGGTGGACTGATGTTTTGACAAAATGTTTCTTTTTTAGTAGCAAATCTGGACAGCACGGTGCTACATGATGAGAGGAAGTGGAGGATTTTGGGAAAGTGAGGCTGGACCCCTGTTCAGGTTAATGCTTTTAAGTCCAAGTTGCAGGGAGCTGGGAGACTCGCCAGGCCGACTCTGGATGTTAATAAAGTTTAGAGGCTCGATGCCAGCACTGTGATCTGTAATGCTTAGGGTTATTTTTACAGACTTTTTACAGACAATTATATTTGAAAGGGTAGGCTGTTTTTTCTGTGGACTAATATCAGAGAAAGGAGATAAACTATGTGATAAGAAGATGCAATTTCTCATGATGTGACGCTGGTTTTTTTCTTTTTTTTTTCATTGTGTGGGAATATTTTTTTGTATGAGAACTCATGTATGACTGAAACAGCAAACAAGACAATAATACTTAAAAGCTAAACTTAAAAAGTGTGTGTGGGTTTTCAGAGAACGCTCTGCTTCATTACAGCCGCACACCCTAACACCTGGTAGTTGTCCAACTACAACCACAGACAGATGGAGGTTGAGTGGCTAAAGGGCGCTTTGACAGGATTTTTTAAAGGGAAGCGTGAGCTTTGTTGGTCCATATTTCCCATCCATTTTCTCAGCTAATCCAAGGATTGTCTATTTATTCTATCTGTCACACATCATTGTCTTCGTTTAATCATCTTTGACAGACCAGTTGCCGAACAGTGACTTGAAGCAATCCAAGATGACATTGGCTTGTAGTTGCTCTACTGATGTTGCTGCCTACCAGAGATGTCAGCTTGATTTCATCCTCTGGAACTGAAAACCACATCTCACAGATGAACTGATTGTTCTGTCCAGAAATTTCCGCTGGAAACAGTAGAGACATCAGTTATCTTCTGGCTCCTGTAGTACGTCTGCTTTACATTCTCTACATCAAATTGTGCTTTAAGAAAGCTGCACAGTTTTCATTTTAGTGTTTTCCTGCAATCCCAAATGAGGAAACAATTCTGCTATAAGCAGTTCTGTTGCAGACAATCCGTTCTGTTCTTCTTCTTTGGTTTACTGTTGCCAGGATAAAACGTAGGACCTTTTTTCTCCATTTGAACTTATATGGGCTGTGCAATAAGTGTGTTAAATGGATCCATATAACACTGAGTAATAGCCTCAGTATGCACTCTTCATTAACATGCTTAACATTCCCCCCAAGACCCAGAAGTCGGCTTCTATAATACACTGCTTAACACAAACATTATGTTGGACACTTAAGATCTCTTATGGGGCTCGTTGTTGGCAGTTTTAGTAGTGAGCAGATTTGGACCGTGTGCGTATTTGTGTGTGTGTGCTAATGTTTGGGTCAAAGTGGAGGACAAAATGGACACGGTCATGAACTCTGAACATGAAAACCTTAAAAAGTTAATAAAAGATGTACACACTATTTGCCAGCTAATTAGAGCAGACGTCCAACAGAGAATTCTAGTGAAGAGGTTAATAAAATGTTATTGTTTTTAGCTTTTTTGGCTCAAGAATGAACTCTGTTGCAACCCTGGTCAGCCACTTGTTGCATGTTTCCCAAACGGGACACGCAACTTTGTTTTTGAAAGTAAGAAATCTCTATATTTGGAAAGTAAATGCTGAGCCACTTATATTTGTTGATGACTGACTTGATCCCCAAAAAGATATTGTGCATTAATTTTTTTAAATATTTGCTTTGCATCGCCACTTGTCGGACCTTCCAAACCTTGATTTCTTTCATATTTAATAAAGATGACGGTGGGCAGGTGATGTTAAAAATGGAAGTTAAAAGATTTTAACCCAATGGGAAACAGTGCATAGCTGTCCAAGCTGGCTTGACATTTACAACCATTTCCCCAGCTCAGCATTCAGCCTTTACGACATAGCCAAAACCCATCAAGAGGAGCTTCACTCATCTTAAAACTGATATGCTGAGATTCTTGGATCCGCACTGACAAGACACATGGGTTCACACGGTTTCAGTAACCAATAAACCTTCCCGTAGCAGGAAATGTGTCTTATATATCAGGACATTTTGAGAAAAATATTTAGGATGAGTGCCTGGCTTTTTCCCCAGTATGTCCTCACTGAAGCTGAGTCACAGATTTAGTAGACCGATAGAGGGAGTGAAGAAAAGAGTGTACGATTTCCTTCTTCTCTCATTTCTGTTTATCTTACTTTTGCCCCTAAAAAGTCAGCTCACAGCACATGTTGACTAATACCGATAAAAAGCCTAATCAGGCACTTTCAGCTCATATCGACAGTGATCTAATAGGCATGTGTTTGAAAGTTGAAATGAATTAGGCAGCGTCAGAGCCGTGACAGCCAGGTGCTGAGCACTTGGCCCAGCATATCCGAGCCTCAGCCAATTGGAAAATGCTTTACAGAATTTATCTGCACCCTTCTCCCTTGACAAATTATTTTATTGTTCCCACACAGTTGGTTTTCATTTAGTCTTTTGGCTAATGATAGGCTGGGAGCATGTGGTCTATTGTTATTCCTTTATTCAGCATAAATACTCTGACTGGAAGTGTTCACATCTGATAGTACATTCCCATGCAAATAGAGACCAACCAAAACATGACAGACAAAAGGTATACATATGTACACAGATGGTTTGCAGAGTAGGAAACTTTAGTATGTAGCGTAAGAAGGACAATCTTGATAATGCTTATTGCTTTGTAAATGCTTTAAGTGCCTCTGTGGCATGACCTTATTGACTGTCTGTCAAACTGGGTAACGTTGTTTTCCTGAAGGGACAACTTCTGTACAATCTCCCCTCAGCGAACTCCAAACTCCCTCCTCCGAAACCTTTAATCACATTATTCAGTGTGTCATGTACCCGGACTAGTATATATGCTGTGTGAGAGCTACAGATGGGAGAGATGGGGAGAGGGTGAAACTCGCCTCACGTCCGAGCCCTGCACTCTGCCTGACCTGAGCTCAGTACAGCAGGACTAGGCCGCTAATCTTTAACAAATGCTGGGAGTCTCCATGACCGGGCCCTCGCTGAGATGGCTTAGTCAAAACAGCCCTGCTGCTCCTGAACACAACCTCAGCCTCTAGCTTAATTCAAACACTGATTAACTAACAAATACCTGCTGCTTGTTCCACAGCATTACACAGCCCGGTGCGTTCTGCAGCGCTCCATGGAGTTTGACAGTGTGTTTGCTGTTCTGCAGAGAATCACACAGGCCTTCTGTGTTTTTGGGATTTGTTGGTATAATGATGCAAGACGTGCAAAGTGAGCAAAAGCATAGCAATACTACACTGAATGAAGAGGGTTTTATTGTTTAATCTGTCATTATATCTTTCAGGCACAGTGATTTGCTGTCTGAGTTGGAAAAGAACTATATAAATAAAGGTTTAGCATTGTTACTGTGTTGCATTGTGAAAACCTGTGGGATTTTACATAATGGGATACAAACAAAGAAAAAACAAAACATATTGTATAACAAATTGACATTGTTTTCTTTTCTCCCTTTAAGCGCTTGTTACACTCAAACTGTCATACATTTACTGTGAAAGTAAATCACCAAAATCAGCAAGTACCAATTCACACTGACAACCATAAACCAAACAGCCAAGATTTTTGACTGTCTGACTTCAACTGAATTTTACGATTAAGACGATAGCTTGTTTGCGTTGCGTCATCACAGCGTCTCCCGCCAACTGAGTTGATGGGTAAAAAGCAACACAAATATTTGTAGCAGATGATGCCGATAGAAGTGATGAAAGCTTTTCAAATGTCACTAGTGTCCTGTTCTTAATAACCCCCCAACCCCTCTCACTTAACACATTTCCAAGAAAGCTCTTTGATTTGAACTTCTGAGCACATTTCCTGTTCCACCTGATCATAGCAGCACCGCCAACACTTAGCGGACACGACTCTGCCTCGTCTTCTCATACACCGCCACTGTTAGTGTGGGACTGGCAATATTTTCTGACCTTTTTTGGACTTCTGACAAACACCATGCAGTTCAGGCCTCTTGCCAGGCTCAGGCACAGAGTCTCACTTTGTAACATGGAACAGTTTGCACGTCTGACATGTTGAATTAAGCATCACCACTTGTGCTGTAACTCGTAGTTGAGAAATATTGGAATGTTAGGTAGGTATGTTTTCAGTATTAAACCAGACATTGATGCAGAATATATTGTGAAATTCAGCTAATGTATGTATAGTTTCTGCAGATACTGTGAATGATGAATAATTCAAGCTTAGTTTTGAATCATTTGGTGCTTTGATTGTCTTGGTATCCATATCTGATTGGACATAAATGGCAGTGGAGTACTGGCGTCCGGCATAAACTGCAAGTATGCATGTTTTATTTTTTTTATTATTATATTATATAAATTTTTGAGAATGATTTGATACACTGGGAACAATAAATCTTCAACAATTTTTACAATAACACAGTCATTATTCTAAAGAATGCTGCTTTTTATTCCAACTAGAAAAGAACTGGACGTTCAACAGAAACTATAAACTGAATACAATGCATTTCACAAAATGAAGCTTAGCGAGGATGTACTTTAATTTGAGGGATAGAAAAGGCTGCAGTTGAAGGAATATTTAATGTATAACCCCTGAAACCGCAATTCAACAAAAGTCAACAGGACTTGTTAGCCATGTCCTTGATAGCTTCAGCTGTAAATGTAAATGCACAGTTTACCACAGCGCTCACTTTTACAGGGCCAGGCCTGTCATTTGACACGAAAATATGGCCAATCGAGGCCACTGTAAAGATGCCAGTCTTCTACAAGCCTCAAGAGCTCTGAGCCATGAAGGAGTCCAGCGAGAGAGGCAAAGCATCAGTATATGTACACTGCAGCCTGCCAAAGTACACTCATTTAACAGCACAAAAAGACTTGCACTGAGAACCCGCATGTTTATGTTAGAGATGATGTAAAATGGCCAGAATTCATATTTCACATCACATTTCTCTTTTAAGATGGCTTCTCTCAATTTTTACGTGCAAGGAAACAAACATTTGCATTTCAAAGTTCTTCAAATAAAAATAAATGAAAAGCAAACCCTTTTATGGGTTTGGAGACTATATTGGAAAACAGGTCAGGGGCGAAATGAATATTTTTTATGGTTCGTAAAAGAGCTTCACAATGAATGCCAGGTTATGTGAAAGACTTGACACATGGTACAGGCCAGAGCCCTTCGAGGTTCCCCCTTTATTCAGCCCTTACACTCTCGGGCCAAGAGCAGCCAAACAACACACATGGCAGAAGCCAAAATGATGATGAAGAATGATTTCTTTATTTCTGCTCGTTATCGTCTGATTAGGCTCCTTTTCACCACGGACTCATCCAAAAATCTATCAAGTAATAACCTTCACTTTTTCCGTTTGGGTTTATCACACTCGGGTTGATGTATAATCAACTCAGAACTGGGAAGTGGACTAACTTCAACTATGTGACACTGTATATGCACACATACCGTATACATACTGTAAATAAACATGAACTTAAAATATGTCATGTGATACGTATGTACATTTTCTGCATTATTATGGTCACTTTAAAGTGGCAGTACGTAATTTGAACATACACATTGCAAAACATTCTGCCTCGTATCACTTCTCTAATGGCAGCAGAAGGAGTCGGTTGCCCTGCAAAACCTCAGGCCCTACGAGGCAACAGCGTGAGCCCTGTGACCTTTGATTGGCTCTCCTGATACATGCTAGATTTTCTAAAGCCTGCAAACAGAGCCAAGATGAGGCGCAGAAGTCTTTTTTTTTTTTTTCTCTGACCACTTAAATTACAATATGCTGAAAGGTTATTATAGAATTTTTACCCTATGACAACAGAAAAATTCCAGCGTTCTCCAGCTTTAATAGAAACTTGTTTGTACGTGCACATGATATACATGAACATGCCATATTCAAAAGATATTTTGGGAACTAAATTTGTAAGTAGGATCTCCAGGAATCCACATCAGACGCATCATATGAAAACAATGGTTTTGCTGCCGCTCTGTGTGATCATTTAAATTCCATTCTTGGTCTACAAGTGATACATGACTTTGTTGTCCTTTCATGACATGTCTTTGTCCTACACGTGTCAGGATACACTGTAAAACTATAAATTCTTGTTAAAGCACCAAATTCAGTCCCACTAATCTACTAAAAACCCGTTTATGTACTGTTTTTAATGTAATGACATTGTAAATGTTGGGGTTGACCCACAGTCGAACAGTGACAGATTCACACTCTGAAATCGTTTCGCCACTGAGACAAAACTCACGTCTCGCTTTGGCCGTTAACCATTGGCTGACTCACGTGGCGAAGGGACGCAGCGAGAGCAGAAATCATAATAAAAGGAATCTTATTACAGCCATTAAACAAGAGAAGGGAAAACACAGGAGGGCTTTAATGCCTGGACATCTAAAATGCCTACGCAGTGAGAATATATTTGCTCATAAAGCCCTTTGATGGTGGCCCTGTCCGTTCCAACACATAGCACTGCTGTCTGTGTAAATAACTGTGTATTGACCTCCCACCGCACAAGATTGAATGTGTTTCCATAGGTGTCATTTGGTACCACTTTGGCTTTTTACAGGCCCCACTGTGCCTTGAGTCCCAGTAACCGCAGGGGCGCAGGAGTCATGCCATCACTGCTCTAACGGTGGGCTCTTCCTGAGGTTGTAGAGAGATGAGAGGTTGACTATGAACTGAAGCCCCCTCCTCCTCATCCTCCTCACAGCAGCATTGTGGAGCTCTGTTTGATGTGGAGTGATATATAATGTCTAGTGGACTGTCCATCTCAAGTTACCTAGAGTGCATGTTCCTGTCTCTATGTGTGATCTGTGTTTGCATGTGAGTGTGTGTGAGTGTGTGTGGTTGTGAGGGGGGGGTCCTCTGTGCCAAAGCCTTTGGTGAATGAGGACTCCCCACACAATAAAAGAATGGTATTGCTGACTTCCTTAGGTATGTGTGGTTTGAAACTCGACACAGGTTTGCTCAGTGGGGCCCTCTCGTATTTATTCTGTATATCTATGAAAACCCCAGTACTGTGGTGCCCTCTGAGTCAAGGAGGAGGTCCCTCTCCAGTCTGGGTTATGGTCATTTTCCAGCCAAGTTAATGCCCCTCGGTGGCAGATGTTGACTGCTGAGTAATAGAATATGTTTTGCCCAGTTTCTCACTGTTGGTTTGAATCAGTTACAGAATATTAAACCATTTTTCTATGATTGTCAAAAGTGTCAGCAACAACAAAACGTTGTTTTTAAAAGTCTTTGAGTCGTACAAAAAGTTTTTTTTTCTTTTATTTTTTGTTAATGTGCAATTAAATACGGTGTCAATCTTTCTTTACTTTAGGGATCTTCCTCATTTCAAGAGGAAGATCACTTTTTTGAAGAAAACCATGACCAAACTGCAGTGCATCATCAGAAAATGATTACCACAGTTATCTGAATCTGAATCTGAATCTGAATCATAGTCGGGCATTGTTATAGAGTACTTTCTCTCGTGTGATGGCCCTCTCTGTAAGATAACATTTGTTTTAAAGATACGCAGAAGGATTTAGTGCCTTATGTTTGAGCAGATCAGCTTACTTTGTGTGCTGAAATGTAAGGGTTTAGAAACCAGTGACATGAAACAACATCAATAATCAAATCAAAATAAAAGCTTCCCCTCTGTGCCTCCGCTGTCAAAGCAAATTGTGGGCTTTTGAAAAACTCATTTTCCTCAAAGAGCTCCATTTTGGGGGTGAGTTAACCCCTAATCATCCTGACTAGCTAATATTCATTGTGGACACTGCGGAGAAGCATTGGCCTCAACTTTTAACCGGAAACTTCAAAAGCCAAAGCAATTACTATGCATGCTTTGAACATATCCTTTTCACAGAGTAACATTCCATTATTCTTCCTGCACTAAAACAACAAAAAGTAACAAAGAAGTAGGAAGTGAAATTGGATTCCTCTTTTGGTTCCCAAAACATCTGGTTTGGCCCTTGTTTTAAACAACTAGCATCCCCTCTGAGAATAACAGAAGGTTATGTGCACTGTGTGTAGGTAACAAAATAATCATTTTCAAATGTTTCTCCATTCAAATGTGATCTAATTACCAACTTAAATTCAACCTCTCAGTTGGACCACCGACCATCAAGGGAATTTTCCTACAGTCGTTTTCCTAACTATTCATTTATTTCTCCCCCACTGCTGCCTCTAAACCATTAAAAATATACAGTAATTGCTGCAAATTGATCACTTGTTTTACAGAAGTCACATAAATCTCCACTCTTGTCAAACTGTAATCGATGGCAGGAGGTGGTGCTGGGCGAGAAGAAGAGAGAATATCTGTCACATCGGGCCTTGATGCGTCTGCTACAAGGAGATACTCTCATGTTCTGTGGTTGAGCTTGGCCACTGTCATTTCCGTGGAATTTCCTGCCATCTGTGTTCAATCGAATTCTCTCACAGATTTGGGATTGCTTGTAAATATTGGGTGCTGGCTGAAGAGAACTGAAGGAGTACTGTGAGTTTTGTACCAACAGGATCTCGAACCAAAAAGAAACAGGACGTTGGTGCAGGGATGCGCTAACAAAGCCTTATTAATGGGGGCTATAGCAGGGCAACGTGGTACCTGGCTGCTCTGGGAAGACGTGTCTATATCTGAGATTACTTTTGAGGAAATCCAAGTAAATCTTTTGACTGGCTTTGCAGCTCAACGCTGTGTTGGTTTTTGCCTGATTTTTCATAAAGCTATTAGCTGGATTGAAGGATGTCAGTGATGGTTGGTCGGTCCACCACTTTGGTTCAAATTGCAGGATCTCAACAAGCATTGGTCACCATTAAATTATGAGATATCCATGCTCCCCTGACTTTTTACTAAAATATATCAACATCTACTGGTTGGATTTTACCATTCGTTATTCCATTTGCTTTTTTAAAGAAATTAAAAAATATGCTGTCATGGGTCGCTTTTGTTTCTATGTCACATAGAATATAATTCAACACGAGAATCAAGCCCTCATTACATCTGACCTCATTTTGACAAAAGTAATTTTCCTAACCCAGCTGTTCTCAGCAGTACAGATTTATTGTGCTATTATAGTAATTTTGACAAATAGAGGGCCACGCTGATATTTGACAAATGGATCTGATTTCACTACAGTTTCAGAGGGACGTCTGCTGTGTTTTGATACGAATTTAGTGGGCACACGGACAAACTGAGGCTTATTGTTCAGAGGGGGGAAAACGCAGTTTCTGCACTAAATCGGCGTGTTTATTTTTTACAGCAGATTTATATACACTGGTTATTCTCATGAGTGAACACACACAGAGACAAAAACACAGACACTCTAACATATTTAAAACATTTTAAAATAAACAGTGATTAAAAATGTTTTAAAGTACTATTTATGTTTAGTTGTTGCAGGAAATAACTTTATTCTGTTGAAAAGTGTACCAGTCTCACCTTCGACACTTTCTTTAAGGGTGTGGTGCGTCCAGTGCTCGTCAGTCCGGCTGCTTTACTTTGCCAGTATTTACTGCCGCCACCCAACACAGAGCAGCCTCTTGTCTGGCTTTGAAGCGCCTCCTGATCCCATGCCGAGGTTTCAGCACTGTTGGCCTGGCTCCGGAGCCGTGTTGTTCACCAGCCTCATAAAGGTGTCTGTCACTAGGCCAGACGTCCCTGTCACGTCTGCTGGCCAAGTGCATCACGTCTTGTCAGTTTGCCGCTCTATCAAGTCAGTCCATGGACCTGACTGATGCTTTGTGCACTGTTTCGCCTTCACAATTATGTGGCTTTTCAGTCAAATTATAGGATGGGGTTTGGCTGAGCACTCCTTGTAAAACTTGTGATTGTCTGTGATTAATCCTGGCAGTGTGCAGATTTTGTGGGCAAATCTTGTTATGATAGTGATTGTCAGGATAGAATTGTGGCTACTAGTGGCTTTAAAGTGGTTTGTTGACTATGCACATTTTTGTTATATTAACAAATGTTCTAAAAGAGTTTGACTTAAAGATAGAGGATATGCTTATTTTTGTGATAATCAATCATTGCTGTGGTGTTTTTTTTTTACGGTTCTTCCCAGAGGTCAATGTGCAAACAATGTCTTCGAGTACTATGAGGCATTTTCCCTGGGTTTCCTGGTGATTAAGTCTGGGTTTCTTTATGCTGAGCTCTGTTATTTTTCTGTTCAGATATCGTCATATGGGTATTGTTTCTTATGCTAATTCAATCTGTGCTTTTGATTCTGATCATCTCACTGTTATAGCTGTTGAAATGTTACATCACTTCTTATGCTGAGAGTTTAGAATGGATTTATATTACGTTTGTAGCATAGAGAAGCAAAATTATACACCAGTCCCTTAGGTAGTAGCTAGTTTATTAGGTTCACCCAACGAAGAATGGTAAGTGTAAATATTAGCGAGACCTCTTAGTATAATGTAATGTAATTTAAACAGCACCACAAACTGCAGCCTCCAATATCACCAGATGTTCTCTTAAAACATGCTATCAGTTATTGCATCAAAAGCTCTGTCATTAAATTTGAATGGAAAAATGTTTGCAGTCCAAGGAAACAAAGCTGATAATGCGTTAGAGACCAGTCTGAAATTATGACTTTTACATCCAAACCAAATATTATGTAACTTCTGATTGACGGATTTGATGTTAAACCACATTAAGGTTTCTCTGAGGTCACACTTTCTCCCATTAATGTGAATCACCTGTGTTGATAAATTAGTTCTCATGAGGGATGGCCCGGAGGGCACGACCAGTGACAAGGTGCTACCACCAGGTGGTGACATGTACAAGTTTAAAGTTTTAATTATGTTAATCAGGGAGGACAGCAGAGAAAATGATTGGCTGTGACGGGTTTGTAGGAGGTTGTGGGAAGTGATCAGGAATGAGCGCAGCCATTCAGTGCATCTTTCTCTGTTGGAGTTCAGTGTGAGTGTGTTATGTGTGTACGTGTGAGAGAGGAAAAAAGAGAGAGAGGTGTGTGTGTGTGTGTGTGTGTGTGTGTGTGTGTGTGTGGAGTCATATAATCCCACAACATTTTCTCCTGTGTTTGGGTATTGACTTACAGCGGCCTCGCTTTAAGCCATGTGGTAAAGTGGTTGGTCTTTGGGACTCGGCGGGCACCAAGCCTGGCACTGGTATAGGGTGGGTGGAGTAAATTGATGGGGTTGGGGATGGGAGGGTTGTTGGCTGCCAACTATTTGTTTGTGTTCATGACTGCGGTTTGCACTACTCCATTTGAAGAGCCTGGTATTATGAGGACGCCTGCTTCCCACAACATGTGCCCTCTTCTCTAAAAGGCAGGAGAGCTAATCATTTACCGACCACTGAATTCATCAGAATGACTTAAAACTTTGTAGCCACTTATGAACAACCAGATGTATCCACAAACAGGTCTGCTTGGATGGTTGGGTTCATTGCTGTTTCTCAGTTGTTATATATGCTAATGATTTTTAAAAATGTTGGAGCTGAAATAAGATATTTTTATGTGTACACAGGCTTCCAGCTGGATGCTTCTGCAGCCACTTTTGTATTTTACTTTCTAGCTATTCTAAGGTTTTTGTGTGACCAAGCTAACTATGAAAAAATGTTGAGGAACGAAGATACCTGGTTGAGAGCAGCTAAAATGAGCTAGAACAAATTGATTTTATCCTCATGAAAGTTCTCATGTCTGCTGGTACTGGTAATCCTGCAACAAAAACACTGACATTTCTCTGCTCCAGCAGTAATTTAATAGAGTTTTTCTTCCCTCGCTCTGCACCTGCTTTAAGAGGAGCTTTCTCCATAGACATTGTTATTTTTCATTTACTTGTGCCCCCAGGTTTTTCAATCATACATCTATTACTAAACAAACAAATAAGTTCCGGGCCTATGCCGCAGACACAAATATAGACATGAGTTATGAGATTCAGAGAAGCCGGGAAAAGGCTTTGGACTCTAATACACAACATCTGCACTGGACAAGACGCACAACCAGAGCGTCCCTCTACAAAGTCCCGCTGCCTGCTGTCGCACACTTGTATCTGTTGACCTGTCTCACGTTGAAAGAGTGTAAGGGGAGGGGGAGAACGATGGCAGGTGGGGGTGTTGGGGCAGACAGGAATAAAATGATCATTATTAACTGTTTAAGTGCTGAATGTTATGATTTATGGAGCCAAAGTGGGGCCAGTTGAGGTGTCACATTGGATTTCCAGAGGCATCTGTCTTGCGGTTTTGGCAGCTTGTTGTACCTTGGGTTCAGATGTTTGCATCACACTCCTGACATCCAGTTTCTCTCTCCAACACACCCCCCACTCCCCAACAGCCTCCTCCTGCTTTAAGTACAGCACACCTCTGATCGCTCCCCTTTCCTCTCCTTAAACCATCTATCCATCTGCACATCTGCTTTTCATTGAGGCCTGCATGTCTCTGAAGACTTGAACGCATTAAACGCTGGCACAAGCACAGTCTCACTCTGGCACTTAACACAACGCTTAGGTGACTTAAAAGGGAGAGGCGAGAATTATAGAAAATGAAGTGTCACCGAAATAAAAAATCGCCCCAGATTACCACCAATTACACTTAATAATGCTGTCCAGACCATCTGCTGATCAGATGGAGGACTGGTATTGTCTGTGGAGAAATAATGATACCAGAGAATGCGAGAACGAGAGAGATTCATTGAGAGAGACAGCGACATAGACTTTCAACTATGTGATGATGTGGTTTGATCTTTTCAATACTGTATAGAGTGGAATGCTTTGTATGGTAATGCAGTCATAACTGCGTATCTTGGGATAATAGCTATGTTGTTTCAGAGGGGTTAAGTTCTGCTAGATTGGAGACATGTGTCTGCTTTGCTTTATTAGTCATTTATTAGTCACTGAGGTCAGGGGAGAGTTTTTTAGCCAAGGCACAACACTGCTGAACTTGAACATGACTCTGATCATCAGCCCCTGAGGCAGCCTGAATAGGTGTACAATTACAGCGCACCCTAACTGGCCATGATCCCCAATGTGAAATTCATCCAGTATGTGAAGCGTGTTCAACAATCAATGTAATCACCGTCACAGTGACCGCAACCTTCCACTAAAGAGTGAGTCGTGCTCTAATTATCAGAATTATCGAGTCTGCATTCATTCATTGTTCCTGTCTATTGTCTTATTTTTCAGCCTCCATGGTCACAGTGGCTGCATTAATCAGCAGGAGACGGATTAGAAAGCACTTTCCACTCACGGTCATGATGCATCTGAGTTTTTACGGTTTGTGCGCCATGTTCCCAAAGGATTTTGACAAGAAGGAAGCATGACAAATGGATGACATCAGGGGAGGCGTATTGCAGGGTGATTGGAACCTCATTTTTCTCCACAAACTCAGCCAAAAAATAATCATACATGTCCCAAAACAAGTTCTCGAATAACCATGTTTATCCCTTTATAATTACACTCTTGTAGGAAGCATTAATTTTTGTATTCATGTGCAATGGAGCATACAAACTGGCATACTGGTCCTTTAATTTAACTTCTCCTCTTATACGTCTCAGTGAGCTCCTCAGTTTACCGTCATCCTGCAGTGATGCTCACTGAAAGGAACGTGCTACTTAAATTATACAGGAGAGGAGGCAGAGTGAGTGAATAGATACCATGTGATGACATTTATGGAACGGAAGATACCACTTTAGACGTAACAGAGTATTATTAGATACCGTGTTATCAGCATGAATTGTTTCTTGTTCACAGTCTTTGTTCCAAAGTGAATTTTTTTAGGGCGGTGTTTTAACAGGCGGATAACAATAGAGTCCTTATTTGTGCCTGCGTCTTTAGTTGGCAATGCTGACATCAGTGGCTCTTTGTGAGGATGAGCCAGCACATCTGCACATGGTCTCTGTACTGAACACAACATTTGCCCCTGGTGCTTTTGGCACTGTCGTACCTCTTTCTTTCTCTGTCTTTCTTTCTGCCCCTGCGTCCCTGATCTCACACCCTTACAGCGTCATTCCTAATTGGGCCTGAATGCTTGCAACTGTGTATATCAGAACAGCATCCCACCCTGCTTGTTCGAAGGTGTTCACTAGAACTTGGACACGATACTGAACTGAATCTCCATAGATAATCTGCTGCGATTAACTGTAAATGCAAGGATTTTTTTAAATTACTGTGCCCACAGATTGAGATCAACTTGTGCCCTGTGGAGATTTCGTGTCAACGAACAAAAGTTGTATAATTCATTGTTTCTTTCCAGTGTATCTTTGAGGTCTAACAAACATGGTAAATGCAATCCCTCTCCTCTCTGTAAAGGAGATTTTTAAAAATCTGTATCGTTTACATCTATATTTGCATGATAGCACTCTTCTTCTTCTACTTTTTGGGCGTATTGCTTTGCACGTTACTGCCACCAACTGTTGACAAGTGAAATAGCATGAAACCGACGGTAGGAACGCGTACCGTGTCGCCATGAGCTTGTGCACGTGCATGATACTAACAAAACAGGGACCCACTTGTGAAAACATTACTCCATAGCGTTACTAACGGTCTAAAACCACAAAGTACTTTGCATTTTTGTTTGTTGATTATATCAGTGGATTACACAGGGATATTTTTTAACAACTCAAGTTTTCCACAGAACATAACATGGAAAAATTCAAAACCAGAGCCAAAGGAATTTAAAGTATGATGAACACACAGCTGTTTTGCTCAACAGACCACCCATGAACACATTTAAAAGAATAATGGTCATCTCTCTCACACAGTCACTTGCTCATTCATTCACACAAACACACACACGCACACACACTCTCTCTCTCTGACTCTTTCCTTTCCTGTTACTGTTGCTGGATGGTCTTACATTTCACCTCAGTCCCTGATGCTCTCTCTGGCTTCCATCTCCTGATCAAACTAGGCTCTAACACACAATGAAATGTTCAGCGCTGAACTACCATGGCACATTCAATATAAACTGAATTTACTGTTGGGTCTCATCCAAGCCACCATATGTTGAGTAGCCTGTTTCCCCAACCTGAGCATGACTGATTCTGTTAATGTAGCAAAGCTCTAAATCAGCGGTGCGCTAACCTTCTGCAGTGGGGGGATCGAGACCGTTAACACTCATTTAACACTCTGACTTTAATGTCCTGGAGACACTCAGAAAGTGTCTCTAGGATGGAGACACTTTAGTCCACTTGAGCACGATGCAACACTCTGCACGAATGTTAGACACGCATGTCTTTTTTTTTTTTTTTTTTTTAGACCTTTTTTGGAAGCACTACTACCTGTTTGTGTTTGAACAAGTAAATTAAAGCCATACAACAAAGGCTTGTGACACGCTGTCTTTGTCCAGACCAGTTCAGTTGATGATTTTGCCACAAATTGTCACGCAAGATGTAATTAAAACCCATGTGAAAGTCAGATGTTCACAGGAGGTAAAACATCCAGATGTGTTTGTAATTTCCTAGGAGAGAACAAAACAAGACAGAAACATCTTACAAACAAATGGGATTTTAAAGCTGCTGTAGTTTCTTTCAAATGGTGGCTCCATATAGCAGGTAGAGATACTTTGAAAATCCAGAAATTAATAATGTTGCTTCTTCGCTTCGCCTCGTTCTCGCCACCTGAAGTTGATGTAGTTTACCTGAACAACATGGTGGTCTATTGATCCACCATCCTAACTAACCCTTCATACTTATCATGTTCACTAAGAGCATGTATACCATAGTATTAATGAGGATACAGATATGACTGAGCATTATTTGAAAAAATTCAATAGTAGTGCTGATAAGATAGCCGACTTTTATCAATACAATGTTTGAGAAATATTTTTCTACATAGCCTTTTTTCAAAATGGAACAAAAGAAATTGTTCCTGCGTTGTATGTTGTCCGAACACAAGCAGCTACACAAGATAGATAGACATATAATAAAATTGTCTAAAGCTGGAAACATTTTCATTTTAATCTGGAACTATCTGATCATAGAATACGTAAACAAGATTATGAATCTGACAGATTTTGGTTTTGCAATTGGTTTTATGGACACATTTCAGGTGTTGGTGCCAAAAAAGTGTTCAGGTTCAATAGCCAACATTTATACCAAGTTTAATGTTTTGAAAAAGACATTCAAAACCAAGCTCAGTGTAACTTCCATTCAGTGATTTCTGGCAGTGAAGACTCTTTGAAATAACATTTCCAAGAAAATCATTTGTTGTATTATCAGTCTATTTTAGTAAAATACTTTGCAGACAGGTAATCAGTGTTCTGGGATCTTCTCTGTCTTTTCTCTGTGTCTAACTCATTTACATGGTGGACTTTTCTTGGCAAACATTCACACTGTATTGTGGAACAGAGCAGTACGCTTTAAAAGAGCATTATCTCATAAGTTGTGTTACCGGGCTGCCTGGTGTGGATCTGTGTTTTATATGGTGGTGACTATGATATGTGTGTGGGAGAGAGCATGTGCATTCAGTCAAGGCCTCATTGACCGAGTGCCAGTCCATCGAGTGCTTTATGATGACAGTGTTTTTATTTGGTTGTTTGTCTTTTTCTGTGCATGCATACGGACAATCAAGACCTTATTAAAAGATCTCTGATGATGTTAGTCATCTCTATCCTGACTCATGTCACTTCTGGCCATCCTGATTAAATTACTCCTGACTTGAGGCAGGGAAACACTTGGCTTCACGTCAGCGGACCTTGAAACTTTCATACAGAAACACAGTTGTATACGCTCAGCCAACGAGCAGTGAAAAAAAAAAAGGAGAAGTAAAACAAAAAAAGACAGAACAATCCAGAATTTGGTAAACAGAACGATTTGTATTGCCTGAAAACAGACCAGAGCTGAAAGACATCTTGCCTTCTGTTAACGGCTTTGAGTGAAACCAGCGTTGTTCCTACGGTCCCCTGGTGATACTGGGCCGTTTGCATTGCTCGCTTGGCCTTTTCTCCACTTCTTTGTGTTTTCGCTGTGACCCGTGACAAGACAAATGCAGAGGAGACTAATGATACATCAACTGTAGGAGGGATATGTGAAAAGATGTGCCTTAAAGTGAGGATAACATGGCTCACAAAGTTCCCTTGTTTTCTCTTGTCTTTTGTTCGTCCTTGTAACCTTTTTCCCATATTCCAAAACACTTCCTTTCTTTCTTCTACTGTTTACTCTCCCTCTCCATCTGTTACTCATGTTGTAATATCTTTCTCCTTTGTTAGTCTTTTTTCATTTTTCATCTGTAGCCCAAATCCTTAGTTTTGCTCAATATTTCTCTCACTATTTGGACATTTAGTTCATTTTTGCTTTATATCTTTTTCATTAGTTTCCAGTAACTTTTAATGTTTTCTCTCACATACAGAGTGTTTGGGTGATTTTATTAATAATAGCTCGTGGTGTGTGATAACATTGTCAATAACATCGTTAGGAGAAAATTGAATTTGAGAAATTGAGTTAGGAAAGTTGGAACAGGGGACGCGTGGCCGCCTACACATGAGTGTGTGGGGATATCGGCTTACCCTTCACAAATATTTCCTCATACACCGAGGCCCTCCCTTTCATCTGTCTCCTTCCTATTTTTATTATCTTTTCGGTCATATTCATAAAGCATTTCTTTCTTATCAGATAGTCATGCTGGAATGATAAAAATGATGTTAAAAATATGCTTAGTTTTATGGGGCTTGAGGAATAAAACACACTAAATGATTAAATAGTATATTTTAATTGAGTAAAACCTTTATTTTCCCATGAATTTATTTGTTATAAATTATTCCTCCACCACAGTTTCTTTTGTTTTCTGCATTTGAGTGCATGGATAGACATAAAACCTTAAATCACTGAAGAGTCGTTTGGAATTAGAAACATCTTCAAATATCTAATGCAAGTCCAGTTGTTAGCACTTCTAGATTAAATAACTTACACCACACTTTAATAAGTTTTTTTTTAATTTTCTAAAATTAATAATTTAATGTTCTGATTAAAAATAAAATGACAGAGAATTAAATTAATTAATGAGGTCACCATTTCCACAAATGGATTGATTGCGTAACCTTAGAACAACTGATTGTAAACTTAAAGGGACAGTATGTAATTTACGGTTGCAGTTTTACTGGCTCGATCCTCCAGACACATTAATTTGAGTTAGTTTATTTTTCCAATATGGACGCATCGCCATTTGGAATACAATTCCTCAATTACTCCAGCAATAATATTTGGCAATAAATCTCTCCAGCGTTATTCTCACTGTCACCAGTTGGACTTTTCCAAGAGCACTCCATATATCAGTGGATACTACAGTTGTGGCAGCCAGCAGTTATTCCTCAAGAGAATATTCATAATCTAATAGGATTTCAACATGTCAGTAACGGCATGGATCCCAGTATAAACTGGTTATTCTTCCAGGGCAGTCAGCAGATCACTTCCAATCTGCTTATCCAGGTTTTAATTCGAGAGTGACTTTGGATCACTGCTCTCAAACAACACAAATTTTTCACGTATCAAGGATTTAGCCAGTTCTCCTGCTCTTCTTTCAGTGAATGGTGCCTACTGCTCAGAGAAGGATGTAGAAGCTGAGCTGGGTGACGCTGAGGGTTCCCTGATGCGATGTGGGCAGAGCTTGCCGCTGCTGGTAGGGGGTCATTTAGGGGGGCTTTATACCCAGAGCCTCCATTGTGACAGACCTACAGCTGACCTCCTTCTGCAGGACGGCCCTCACCAAGATTCAAGGTAAACTGTCACTATCGTTGCTGTTTTAAAATGGTTTTGTTCCAGTACTGAATGTTTCCTGTTGGGTATAGTATTACTAACAATTTACAGGTACAATCTGTTTTTCATTATCTTTGCTATTGTGTATCAGATGCACACATATGTAGCTGGAAAGCTTTATCCAGTCTCATAAAACACACTGAAGGGGTCCAAAGTACAACATTTATGTTACACTAATGTGATTCTTCTGTTGTGCAACCTTTGACTACTGTTGGTCAAGTCAGACAGAATTCCCAGTGAAGTTCTCTGTTGTAGGTTTTGTCCTCCTTCTTGACCCCCCTCTGTTCTTTTCCTCTGTCCTCAGTCATCTGACGAAAAGTGCTTCTGGACAGACATTCGCTCCTCTCATATTGTCTCTCAATATTTCCACTACAGCCAAACAGGAAATGGCGCTCCTGAATAGGATGAGAGAGGGGGGTCAAGTCTTTATTAACAACAACGATGACAAAGCCTGCCAGTGGCACTCTCCAATCCTAGCTAGCGTTAGTTCTGTTTTTTCCCCCAGCGTGCTCAGGGGAAGGGACAAAGACGATTCCTTCATGAGACAGCCCCCGAGAAAAGAGAGCTCTTCTCACATCACTCAGGGGCTTTGGACAAAATCCATAATGAGCCAACTGACAGGAATGATTATGTAGGAGATCACAGCAACGCATGGAGAAATCTGACCTGGGTTCCCCATTCAGCAGGGCAAAGATTCCCACCATAATACACAGTATTGTAAACGGTGACCCTTCATAGGGTGCAATTATGCCACCAAAACAGGTGACTCCCTATTTATCCCAATCTTGGGTTGGGTTTAACCCCTTTGTGTCATCAAAGCCTGTCAGATGGACACACTAGCCCATGGCCTCTCGGTCTCAGTAGCCATCCATCCCTCCCCCTCTCTCTATTCTTAGTCATAAATGCCCATTCATATCCTCTCTCTACCAGAAGATCCTGTTTCATTTATTCATAAAAAAATCTTTGGCTCATCAGCAGTGGATACTGTCCAACGTCACCTTATGTCACCGAGTCCTCATCATGGCCTTTACATTGTTAGTGTTTGTCCAATAAGGTCATTACAATGGATGAGAGACTTTGTTGAAATATTTTAGGTCATTGGGACTCATTCAACATTTTTATGTAAACTGATAGAATGATTGGAGGAGGAGGGGTAAGTGGGAGGCTAAACTCTGACAGTGCTGCTGGTGGGAAGGATCAATCAGCCAGTATCTGTCATCAGCCTGTGAGCTAATAGTGCTCATATTGCTCTCTGTGTCTTTTTCTTCTTGCAGATCCTCCTCTGGCTTCCAGAGGACCCTGCCGGGGGCCTCACCCGGCCTGGGCTGCGGCAGTGCCAACAGGTCTCACTCCTCTCTCCCTTACCCAATCAAACAAGAGAACTCAATGGGTTACAAGATCTCCAACACGGGGTCTGGGGTCCATAGTACGTTTCAGAACTGTAGGGCAGGCCAGGTTTTGGGGGTGACAAGGGACGAGATAGTTGGAGCGCCGCACATTAGCAACAACGGTAGTGGCGTATGCACAGTGAGCGGTGTAGGTACTGCTGTGTCAGGGGACGCAGTGCAACCGTTTAATAATGAAGATGGCTCCTCCCCGTTGGCTTTGTCCCCAACTAGCTCCCGTCATTCAGCGCGGCTGCTCAGTGCTAGCAGTCTGAAGAGACGCTGCCTGTCCCTGGCCTCACAGTCCACCGCCGCTGCTGGCAGCGTTGCTGCCACAGGTTCCCCATCAGCTACTGGCGCTGCTTCCGAGGAGATCAATATCACCGCCATCATCTGCTCCTCCTCCCAGATGTCGATGGTTGCCTGCGTCAACGGGTTCCGCACTAACCTTTCGCCCAGCCACACCAGCAGTGCCGGCTTCTCCTCCTCTTCCTCCTCCTCTTCTACTTCCCCACCCTCTAACTCCTGCTCACGGGAAGCCCCCCAGAGGCCCCCACCTCACGGTAGCCCCCAGCAGGCCACGCTACAGGAGAGCTGTCAGCTATCCTCACCTGCCACCTGCCTGCTGTCCCTTTCCTCCTCCTCCTCCTCCTCGTCCACCTCTTCAGTGTCATCAGTGGAGCCGGAGCAGGGCCAGGGGCAGAGCCAGGGGCTGTGTGAGGAGCAGGGCTCCATGCTGCAGGGGCGTGGGGCTGGAGGAGCAGCTGGGGGAGGTGTGGGAGGAGGAGGTGGCGGCTCGGACGGGTTGGGGTTATTGATGAGTGGGGGCATGATGTCTGGGATGCTGCATCCGGGGCCTGAAGCTGGGGCTCTCCTGGACGGGGGCCAAAGATCAGGGGCTACCCTCAAGCAGGAGCCCCTGGATGATTTTTCTCCCAGTGAAGACGAACTCTTTCAGCACCACTATCATCATCACCATCACTTGAGTGGCCGTAGCGGGCACCTTCGTCACCCTCACCACCCCTCTCGCCCTGCTATGCCTCCGCCCTACCACCTGCACCAATACGTGGGTCCCAGTCCTGGGGGCCTGCTGCACCACCAGAGCCAGCAAACAGCACCAACCTCTTCCCTGGGACTCAAACCGACCTCTGGAGGCCCTCCTGGGTCTCACACAGCACCAGAGCGGGAAGAAGTCGGAGGAGGAGCGCTGGCCGATAAGCAGGTGTGTCGCTGGATTGACTGCAGTGCCGCGTACGAGCAACAGGAGGAGCTTGTGAGGCACATTGAAAAGGTCCACATTGACCAGCGCAAAGGTGAGGACTTCACCTGTTTCTGGGCTGGCTGCATTCGGCGCTACAAGCCCTTCAACGCTCGCTACAAGCTGCTCATTCACATGAGAGTGCACTCCGGAGAGAAACCTAACAAGTGTATGGTGAGTCATCATAATTCTGTACGATTATCCATCAAACACCGGCCAGACCCCACAAAACATTCACCAGTGGTCGGTTATATACACAACACATATATCCAATATTGTTGAAAATCCCCTTATAGTCAGCTGTCTTACTTTAAGACAGTTCTGCTTCTTTTTGAAAGTATTATGTTGTATTTATTGATTTAAAATGAGTCTAGTTTGTCCCATAATTGCAACCATCTGTTTGAAAATGTTTTTTTGTTTAAATTAAATACAAGCACATATTTCTCAGTAATACAGTCCCTCAAGATGATTTTTCCTCAACAAGATACACATCCATTTTGTCCAAAAACAAGACTGGACTTGCTTCACTGCTGATTACTTTTCAACATAAACTTTTATTTCGTTTTGGTTGAGAAACAGTTATGATTGTAATTCCTGTATTTTTAGTGGAACACGTAAAAAAAAAAAAATTTTTTTTTTTCCACTAACGATGTGAGCTGCATGTAAGAGCAGCACTACCTTGTCAGTATAAATAGATTTGTGGTTGTATTCTTTACAGGTAAGGCTCCAATTGCACAAGTCAACATACTAATCAATGTCAAGCTGTCACTCCCCAGCGTCCCTTAGCAAATGGAAAAAGCCCTGCAACCTTAAGAATGATTTAGTCCAAATACACAATTAGTCCACAATTTACGTAGGGTGAAGCCATGTTTATTTTCACGAGCACTCTGTTTTTTGAGAAGGGATTCAGATCATGAAAAGCCAACACATATGGTTAACATAACCAAACAATGCCTACACTTGATCCTTTTAAATGGGAGCTTTAAATGTTTAGCTGTCCCACAAGTATTAAGTGAATTGGCTTCATATCCAAGCCAAACATGAAGAGAAATGTAGTAGTCTGGAAAAGGGAGCCACAGAGGGATAGTCGGTAACATTTGCTAGTCTTGCTCAATTCACGGCTTCACCCAAAGCCCCTGTCAGAAGTGGTCCTCTTCAAGCTTGGGAACCCATCCAAATCCTAATTATTGAAAAACTGAGTCTGCAATATTGCTACAGCACCTGTTTTGTCTCAAGGCCCTTTTTTTTCTTTAAAGAAAAACAATCCAGATCTTGTTTATTTTTCTAAATAACAGTGGCTTGTAAAATTAGCTGAGGTGAGGGTCTGTTAATAGAAAGCTGTGTTTTATGGCAGTTTTCGGCAGAGTTGGACACAAAATTCATGTTGATTCTGACTGATTCTGATACTTGTTAGTGCACATCTGAGCTGGATGTTGATTGAAGCCAAAAAGACACAAACTCAACTGTAGCTGCTGTTCTCTCTGCTTTGCTTTAGTGTTTCTGCTTCCTTGGCTCAGCCTGAACAAAAAAAAAATTTGGAAGTAATTTGCTGCTTTGTACGTTCCCCAACTGTTAATTCTTTAGGAGTGTGTTAGAAGTTAGGAGTGTTCCTTGGTCTTTTTTTCTTGGCATCTTTGTATCTTTAGTGCAACACAGTCACATTTGGGTGACACACAGCAAGTGAATGTTGGTATGTGCATACGGTAAAGGTCTATACATGAATGTGTCAGTGTGAAGGTGTGTGTATGCATGTGTGTTTTTGAAGATGTTTACCATATGTGAGCGCTGGAACAATTCGGCTCAGTGTGGACGAGCCACTGGACTCTGTCTGCGGACATGAGGCACTGTGAAACTCTGCTACACACCCTAACCTCCTGATCACCCTTATGTCAGGCACACACACGAACACACACACATATTCACAGAATGTGAAAATGGTGATATTGTTTCCATTGACTCTCACAATAGGAAGTATTGATTCGGTGTACAGTACGTTGGGTTGTAACACTCCTGCTTTTCTGACAGAACATAAACAGAAATGTGAAATGTTTTCAAGCTTGAATCAACACATCTAATCAGCAGGGATTGAGTGTATGTTGATGTGGGACTTCAGCTGATAAACTTTGAGGGCCAGAGAAAATAAACACACTCTCTGTGTGTATTTGTAACTGTGTTTGTGTTTGCATATAGTCTATACGGATTTAAGTACTATGTACTTATAGGAAACCTAATGTCTCTATGTGTACATTTAAAAGAGTGTGCATGCTCATGTATTTTCATTGTGTCCATCACAAATCCTTTTTTTTTTTTTTGTCTGAGCTTATGTGCTTTTTGGCCACTAGCACTGCTGCCTGTTGTGTTTGTTGTGCTCTTGCAATAGACAAAGGTATTCAAGAATTCAAGCAATTCTTATAGAGGAAGCAGATGAGACATTTTGTTTTAGGACAAAATGCTCTAGAAAAACCAGAGCTAATCCCTTTATTATCTTTCCAGCGGCAGATTCCAGCAGGCGCTCATGAAACAGGGCTCTCCTCACATCCAAACATAACACATCTCTCTCCTCTTTCTCCTTCTCCTTCTTTCTCTCTCTTTATATATACTGCATCTCTTTTTCTTCATACAGCTGCACAGCATTTGCTTCATGCTGCGTCTTGGCAGGAAGAAGTCATTATCACAACACACAAGTCATACCCCGACCCCTGCGTGCGCATGTCAAAGTCTGTACCTGGCTAATATTTTAAGAAATTTAAGAGAAAAAAAACTCAGTTCCTTCCATGTGTAGATGGTTGCGTTTGCTGCTCTTAAAAAGTTCTGCTACCTTTTAGAAAATATGTTTGGTTCCCTCTCCCAGCCAATTAAAGCTAGCCCTGGGCTGTTGTGTAGGGCAGGCGAGCGCTGAAGGACACACGGCGAAAAAGGAAACAACATAATCTCTCTGCAATATCCTGTTGTGTTTCATGCCTAATTCACTTGTTGGTTTAGTTTATTACATTTTTTTTCTTGTGTCTGCATAAATATTAAAAATATATCCAGCAAGAGTAGCCCCTGACATGGTCCCAGACTTTGATATTGTTCTGCTTTGTCAGAGTTCGGTCCAGCAGATTTGAAACGTCTGAAGACCGGACTGTGAGCTATGAAGGTCAGAAAATATCCTCCTAAACCATTGAAGCTCTCTGAGAGGAAAGGACAGAGTGACTGGAGGCAGGGGTACAGGGTGCCTGTGTACTTTCTTTGGTTCCTTTAGTATAACTTTTTTGGTACCATTCAAGACAATAGTATGCTTTAGATGTTTTTAGAGGTTATATGTTGTGGAATAAAGGATTCAGTCAGTGGTTCAAGGCATGAAACATGGTTCAGTGTTTGTTACGCTTCAGTTTTTACATGAAGAATTTCAGTCTTTTGGAAAGATACAGTCATTTTAGAAAGAAACACACAGCACAGGTAATGTTATAAAGACAGTTTTGGCCTGGATATAATATTATAGCTTCATTAATTTTTTTTATTTCCGCCTAACTGAAAAGACAAATTTATTAGGTCACGCTTATTAAGTTTTGTTTAAGTAAAGTAAGGTGATCTCTATCTAAGGCATGAGGAGATGAACATGTTTTCATTACGCAGCATGCTTATGGTCATTTCCAATATAACTTTTTTTAATATTTGATTAAAGCTCTTAATTTCTTCTTCCAGGTTTCATACCATTAAGATGATGTAATTGACAAATTATTTAAAAACAAAAGGAAAATTCCCCCGTTAAAGGGTAGATTCATGTACTTTGGTGTTATTCGTATGTTAGAGCCAAAGCTGAGACAGAGAGCCACTCGCCCCTTTCTCAATGATAAAACACAGCCAGCATTAGCTGCTTAATGGAACCCTGTCCAACACACAGACAAACACCAAAATGCACACACTCGCTGACCCACTCAGTCAAACCACTTGTTGAAGGAAAGTTGGACGTTGAGGCCCACTGGAAAAAAGTGTAGATCATGGAATTTCCTCTTTTTCACTGGTGTGAAACCAACAAACATATATATTTAGATTTACTAGACTGATTTTTGGAGGAGAGTGGCAAAATCTCTCGGCAGCAGATGTTGAGACATAGAGCGTGGGACGATGCCAAGATGGCGTGTGTTTTCAGGAGTAAATAGAGTCTTTTGTGAGCAATCAGCTCAGACGCAGGAGATGAAACAGGGAGTGCCATTAGCTAATTAAAACTGAGGTTCAGCACATGACCCGACTTTTCCTCTGAATGCCGCCTGAAACTGGAGCTGTCTGGGCACTGGGTGCGGGCGGCGAGTGACGTTGATATTAATGTGTTTGTACCCATATGAGCCTCTGACACTCTGGCCTGTCTGGACAATTTAAAGGCCACAATCTCTGAATCCAGTTTCTGAACCACAGGGGCCCAAAACTACCTGTAGTGGAAATGTGTGGAGCTCAGTTCACTTTCAAAGGATCCTAAAGAGCACTTAGAGAGGCTCAGATATACACACATATAACTGCAAAATGTTTTCAGCAGCTAAGAAAACGTTTTTTTAAAGCAGCATGTCATCCTCAATGGATAAAAAACTTTAAAAACCTCCAGAAATGCAGAGTCTTGCACCCAACAGCAACAACATGCAGACATTCAAACTGACCCAAAGAACTCAGGCATGCATGGAAACCAAATTACCAACACAAAGTATTGTGGCTTAAGAAGGCCAACTGGTTCCTCAGGCTGTAGACACACACACATTCACCCCAGTGTAGTGAGAGAGGAGAGGTCCGTATATGGCTCATTTAAAGTAATCAGGGTCAATAGGCGAGAAAGGGCATTGATTCAGCATGTCAGGAGTAACTGCATGCGAAGGAAACAGAGCTCCTCAAGTCTGTCAAGTTGGCACCAATGCAAAGAACTAATCAGGCCCAAATAAGGACCTGGCAGAGATCAACTTATTGCACTTTATCTGACGGTGCCGTACCTCTGCTAGCCATTAAATAATTTTCGGAATTAACTTTGTCAGTCATTCCCCAGGCAAATGAGTTCACCAGGTAGCTAGATAGTCTAATTTCTTTCTACAAACCCATAATCTGAGCCAGTGGTTATCCCGTCTTTCTGCATGACGATCGGAGTGCTGTGACGCTTGGCAGTTCGATCGTCATGCTAATAGTAACACAACACTGTCCACATGTGATATTCATATGATGAAACTGCTGGCAGAGCGGCTCCAGGACTGATGTTTTGGCATGCGAATGAAAGCCCTGGATAGATGGATCTTGCTTGTTTTCCTTGTTGAGTAGGCTCGGCCAACTTCATGTCAGGCCGAAAAAAGTTTTCCAGTTAATCTTTTGCAGTAATGTGGTCCAGTGCTCTCCCACCTCCCAACACCACCCCCACCCCCCGCCTTTCTCTTCCACTATCTATCATTTAGATCCGAATTTAGCACTATTTTGATACACTCAACACTTACTGCACATACGCAACCACAACATATGCTTCAGCGTCCCCCCTGGATCTTTTTGTTTAGCCAGACACGGAAACACTCAAGTAACAACTAATGTCACAGTCTATTTGTTTTATCATTGGCATTATATAGAATTATCTAGATGTTTTTGCAGCATATATTTAATATTTTAGCCATTTATTGACGGTTAATTAACTTTTAATATTAACTTGTTGGGTGTTTTATGATCTATAGAGTAATAAAGTCCAAATAAATATAGTTAAAGTAATTAAAAGATAATAGATATATGATAATGAGATGATCCAATTAAGTGAAATGAAATTTCTTTTTTAGGTTAATGGTGACATTTTAAACAATACATTTTTTTTTTTTCTTTTTAAATTTCTGAACATTTCTGTTGTCAACATGAACAGTTAAATCTTTTTAACTGGGAAAATCAGTATTTATTCTTACACTCAAATTATTGGTCTGAAAGGCAAAAGTAAAAGAAAAGAAATTAAAGCATTGGGCTTTGTTAGATAAGAAATAATGTAATTTATTTTGTGTTTGACTATCCAATATAATTTCTCAGTCTTTATCATCTAGATCAGTATTACAACAGCTGTGGCATTTGGATTTCCTGTTGAAGTATACGCAATTTTCTACAACAAAAATGTTGGCATGTGACCTTTTGGCCAAGTAGATTTAGCTGGAATCAAGCCACCAATGTAAACTGTGCAAGGCAGAGCTAAAGGAAGACGCTTATGCACATGCTTTATGCTTTATTACCCATGAAAAGAGGCTGGAGAAACCTTTTCTGCATATGTGGTGAGTGAACTGTTGTGTTTGGATTCCTAATCCCTGATTTAAAGTGTCTATGAGAGGGATGTTCATGTCATATTTTGGATGGCTGCATCTTTTTCTCAGATGATTGTTGTTGTAGAAATACAGCGAAGAATCAATATTGGTATGTCACAACCTTCACATTATAAGCAGTGGAGCAGTTCTTAAAAATATTGTGTGCTCTGCCACAGTGAACTCAAGCTACAAAAGGTCAAACTGCTACAGCTACCTTGCTTTCAACTTCATCACCAGGTATCAAAGCCTGTAGGATTTACTACATGTGATACACTCTAATTGCATTTGTCTGGAATGCAATATTTTGAGTTTCCCCATTTCCTCAACATTTAATCACGCTATGGTATCGGAAACCTGAAGACCCAGGGCTGTGGCTGGTTATACATTGCACAGAGATTGTGTCATAATTGTGTCCCATCCAAAAACCTTAATCAGTTTAACCTCTCTACTGAGCCAGATCAGTTTACTAATACATCAGATGGATGAAGCTTGGGTGTGTTCAGGGTTTCCGTCATGTTCAGGGGGCTGTTGCACGGATGCAAATCTTCTAGACTTAAAATCTACCCTGGTTGTTAGTGCTCAATGGTTGTACTTTTTGGCTGTATACCGTCATGGATCATGTGCATTGTGGAGGCGTACTTAACTGTCAAACAGATAATTATAGCCAAAGTTTGTTTGTGGTATTTAAGGGGGCAAAGACATAACAGGTCCTTTGTCTTCTGAGACTACCATCCTCTCCCACTCCTCACCTTCACAAACTGGCCTCGTTTTGTGCCCAGGCACAATATGTGCCAAAGAAGCCACTCCGCAAACATACCCATCAAACTGGCCAGTTGGTAGTGCGTGTGTGCTGTGTGTGTTGAACAGAGGTAAATCTTTCGGAGCATCCAGATGTTTGTTTTTGTTTTTTGCTGACTTGTCAGTGTGGTAGACGGCACTACATAGAACCGAGTCCAGAGTAACGTCTGCCCCCGGCCGCCTTCACATTCGCAAACAAGAGGGACATTTATAAACACCAGGACCACTTCTGTCTCAGGGCCACGCCACAACTCCGGGACGACAGTATCCCTCCACCCAGCCAGACCCACACCTCACCACAGCAGCCTAGCCTAGACCTGCAGCTAATATATATGAGAAACTGAATTGCTACCGTGCAAAATAAACACTAAGAGAAGTATGGATAAATTATGTAGCGAAAGACGTGTTTACGTTAAGGGTGTCAAGTTTAAATTATGCACTGCGGTGTTCTGTGGTTAGTGTGCCGGCTTTAATTTGAATGTTTGAGAAAAGAAGTGAAGGCTCGAAGAAACGGAGCCAGACAGGCAATTCAGCTCCACTGATGTCATCCCAAAGAACGACATATTTGCCCAGAATTCATCACAAGGTATTATGCATGACAAGTGATTTGGTATGCATTGAATGCAGGCTTGAGAGCATTTTTGAAGCATTAGCAGAGTCGCTGCACGCACACACACACACGCACACACACACACACACAACTCAAGTGTTTGTTATAAGTCAACCAAGCTTTCCAAGCTGAGACTTGTGTATGTTTACACTGTCAAGACCTTCAGTGTGTTTTCAAATGCCCACCAGAGTGAGAGAGTGGAGAGAGATCCAAATGGAAAGACCCGAGTAGAATATTGAGGCGTGGATTGTGGTGTCAAATGACACATATATCAAAATAGTGAGCCTTTACTAAAACCACATCTACTGTAATGATTGATAATGAGAGAGTGGGGGGAAATTAGAGAGCGAAAAGAGAGACGGGGCCAAAAATCTTTTGCAGTGGGACATATAAGGACACGATACACAGAATGATCCAATTTGTTAGTACTCTATTTTATGATTGTGTGACCCAACAGAACTGGCACTACAGAGACTCTGATATTTAATCTTGGATTTACCTCTCCCCCATAGAGTTTTACACCCCAATGATCTCTAACTGTCTCCAGAAAAAAGCCCTCTCGCTTTCTGTTCGCTTCGAAAAACATCTGTTTCACATTCACTCTGTTCGGCTTTGGAATTAGTTTAACATCGATGTAAAAAGGTTTATGCAGGGTTTAGAACCAGATTGGTTTAGTTATTTGGGCAGAATTACAGTAGAAGTAAGAAGCCTTTAAGTCAGAGCATATCCTTTTGTTTTTCCTCTGTTCTTCCAGCTTCTCATAACAGCGATCTTTCATACTGTGTCACGTAGCGGCTGTCATTTACATAAACGGAGCTGCATCCTTGTCAGGGGCAAAACAAACAAAACATCAGTATCACCAGTATGCCAGTTTCATTTTGAAAAGCATAAAGCCAAGAAATTTAGATCAAGTCATGCATGATTTAAAATACAGCCAGGAAATACATATTGTATATGGGGAAAATGGTGTGTTGTAATGTGCCAGCACTCTAACTGGCAAATTGTGTGAGGCCAGCGAGTACCAAGGCTTGGACTCATGTTACAGCTAAGATAAACATATGTCTGATGAGAAATTTGAAGGAAATATTCCATAAATATGAAAACGTTTACCGAAGAATAGTGGAACCTCAGGATTTTTGCCGATGGCGGGTTGCTCGAGTCCGTTGTAATTGCACAGGAATGAGGTGCGGTTTTGTACTCAAATAAATGTGTTTTCCTATAGGACATTGGACACAGGCATTTTAGTGTGAGTAGTGGTCTGAATTATTGAATATGAATAGAGATCTATATACCGAAATGTGGTGAATTGATTTATTGAAATGTGAATGAATGGTGATGTGCCCGTTGAGAACGCCTGAGCCATGATTCGACTTGACACACTGCATATCTAGCGCCGTCTGATATATTGCAACCAGCCGTATCCACATAACTGGAAACTGGACTCTGAAACCCACAGAGAGCAGAAAAGAACACAACCATGGCATGCTGAAGAGTGAACTAATCTAGGGGCACCGTGGCATCTCAGTTGCACCACATTTTTTGGGCAGCTGCATTTTTTACTCAGGAGGCTTTGTGGTCTGGTTCCTCTCCAGAGGGTTGCATAAACGCACTCTCTCCCCCTGCACCCTGCTTGAGTCCTTGGGCTGGTGTTGATCACGATGCCATGTTGACCTATTGTTTAATTTTGCTGGCATGTTTTCTGTCTGAATACTATAGTGCTTCTGGCATCAAGGTATTTGGCTTGGCAACTCGCTGGACTTCTGCAGTGTTTATTTGTTGTCACGTCAGAGTTATAGAGTCGCCCAGTGTATGCTACGGTAGGCGTGAGCCTTTAGACAGCTGTGTCAACTCTTGCCTTGTGTGGACAACGAATGGTTTGCCAAAAAGGGAGAAGGGCTTTTATTTCTTTACTTAACAAGTCTCGAAGATACACTGTGACTTCAACCGTGGTATTCATTATATCAGGTTGTCACACAAGAATTTAAGAACCCAGTAGGAAAGATTGAAAAATACATCCACCTTGTCATCTGACATCATGACCTAGGAGTGCAACAGAGAAGTGCGCCTGCATTTATTTTGGAAAAAATGAGTACATTACCTTTAAATATTCTCTGACTACAGCAAGAATGCATACAAAGAAAAACACATTCATATTTTAGGGCTGGTTTTCAGAGCAAGGCCATCTTTCCGGACCTGTGGCAATACTGAGAGATGCCAGTTTCTCCACTACCAGCAGCCTCAATAGATCAAAATGAAATGCAAATCACAAGATGTGTTGCATTTTGTGTTAGTAACTTTTTGTTTGGACAGTTTTCACTCTAGGAAATAACAGCAGAAGTACACGAGGCAAGCAAAACGACAGTGAGCTTTCCTTTCTTGTGATTTAGAGTTAAGTGAATGCCTAAATACCAAAGTTACAGTGCTAGACAGACTGAGGAATGAAGTCAGAGGGGCGAGAAAATGATGTATGATGGAGATAATCCAGTAAAAACATCACTTCAGAGCACCAGCCAGTTATCACGTTGGATTATACAGCATTTGTCTAATATTCAAGAACAGTAGAGCAATAAAGTTGATCAATTAAACATAACATTATTGTCATCACTGGCTGTTGTTGAATTAGTGTCTATCATCCGCCAATAGCATCGATTTAAAATGGAGCCATGGAAGGACGTTGAGGCACATAACACCCCATTGTAGGGCTGGAGCAAGGGGAGCTTATTGGCAGAAGGGGGGTAAAAGAGAGAAGAGAGAGACAGAGAGAGAAAGCGAGAGTGAGAATAGAGGCAGGTGTGAGTGAAAGGTGCTGGACAGATTGAAGCCCGGGTGTCAGAGGACGCTGTAGCTCATGGGCCCGTCAAACAGGATCCTGCATTGACTGCCAGTAACATCAGTCCAGGCGCCGGCTCGGAACACAGATCATGTTTAGGATTGTCATTGCGTAACCCCTAGTCTGTCTTTTTCATGGCGGGTTCGGATTTCGTGAATGGGTTTATAATTAATGCCTTGATGGTTACTAATGGCCGTGGCACTGGAAGCTTTGTATTGCACTCTAATTAGCCATTATAAATGGTTAGGATCGGTAGTGAGAATAAACACACTGTCTCGAGACAAAGTGGGGATGGCTCTTTTAGAAGCCTTTCACTGAATGAGAAGTCACAGGATCATGTGTCTCCTCACTAAAATGAACACCCTAAATCCTTCATATCCCGTGGTTATCGAGCCAATATTCAATACAGTACAATAAATCTGTCTTCCTGTTGTAAGAACAGTAGTAGTAGAACTTTCAGATGTGCACTTAACACTACAAATATAATGGCAATTTACACTTTGGTCTTGTGTTTCAATAACTACTTTTCCGTAAAACTTTCACATGTCAGATGTAGTTTAGTTTTTTAAATTAAGAGAAAGATAGTAAGTGTGTCTTGTTTTAATAAAACTGTAGTAAATTAGTCATTTGATAACAATTTCCTATGCTCAAGGAAATAATATCAGTTTAATTAAGCATGAAATTATGTCACCTAAAAGCTACAAAAAAAAACATATCTGGAGGATTTCTCTCAGGGCCGCTAGTATAAAGTAAAAGAGGCTTTTACATTCCTGTCACATACCGAGGATATAATATCCTGCAAACACTTTATGTTATGTTTGAATACAACCAGCGTGAAACATTGATAGAATAAATATGTTGAAATTTAACAGAGGCCAGAAATGTAACAGATTAAGAGCAGCAATTTTGTGCAGTCTTCTGTTGTAGTTTTGGTTTTGTTGTGTCCAAACACTGTCCTCTCTCACTGAGGAGCATCGATGTGGACGTGATCAGAAACATGACCCAATGTTTGTTAGCAGTAGAGCCTGTTTGAAAGGGAGCTGTACAGCTGACCTGTGTTCATACAGTTGAGTGTAAAGTATGTCTATGTTTGAAAATGATTTCTTGACACCCTGAGTTTTTGCCCAAAGGGAAAATTTAATATGCTGGGGCAACAGAGGAATGAAGCTGGAAGTCGGTTTGGTTCTCTCTCTAGCACTGCATGATAACACACAAGACGTATCCTCTTCCCTGTCTGTCCGCCTCATCTCTTTGAGAACGTGAGCCCTGTTTTCCTTTTTCCTTCAACCTGGTGAACCAGTAAACCCCAGGCTGCCCGGTTAAAGAGGAAATCACATCTTAACTCTCTAATCTGATGCAGGGCTGCAGAGCTGGTAGACATTTGAATGAAGGCCTCTGAATCACAGCAGGTTAAGTGCTTCCATGAAGCCTCACTATGTTGTTGTGCAGCCAGGCTCACACTCTGCCAGGCCTCCACCGCAGGAACAGGGGTTCATATCCATCACTACACTTCCTCCTCAATCTCCAGCAAACAGTCCGCGAGAGGAACAAAACAGCTGGGCAGGCTCATTATGTGAGCAGCCTCATTTAGTCATCATAGGAATGCTTCCTGTTGTGCCATCCACATAGTTTTTAATCTGCCCCCCAAACTATTCAGGCATGAGTGCAAAATGGCTGTTAAGAACAATTTCTTTAGTCATTTACATGACTACTTCCTCCCACCAATTTATCGGCTGAGCTCTTGCTCCACTCGTTTGTTCATTTCGCATCTGGACAACACTCCCTCGCTTTCAGTCATTTGCTGCGTGTACTCATATCTCACCATTCATAAATCAAGGCATCCCAAAAAATTGAGTTAAGTGCTGGAGACGGGGGAGAAAAGATGCTTCATGGAAAAACAAAGCAAGTATGTGTGAATTCATTTGTCTTCTGCTCTGAGAAAAAAGAAAAAAAAAAAAAAAAAAAAAAAAAAAAAGACCACTGCTATCTTCGATTCAAATTAAAGCCCTACTCGCAACAGATGAGGCTGGCTGCTAAAAGGGTCCCGCTTTGCAGTGGAAATGATATATGTAAACTATGTAATGCGAATGTTTTAGCAAAGCTGTGTTTAATTTTGTATCCTGACGAAGCGCATGAGAAACCTGCCTCTCCTTAGCTGTCTCGTTGAATCATATGGATATAATTTCATCCATTTACGTTTTTCTGCTCTTTGCTGTGGTTGCCACAGGGCATTTGGAAGCAGGCAGATTAAATGCACATGTTCCTTCCATCCGCAGCCGGGGCACTCTGCTCCACAGCCTCCCCTCAGAACAGATCCTGAAGTGTTGGTGGTTTTCCTCGTTGGTCAGGGCAGAGAAAGACACCTTGTGATAAACCAACTCATTCCCCCAAACCTCTTTTTTCATACTTATAAAGTTATACAGGCTGCTTTTGAGCATTGGTACTTTAAACATGTTTTATTTGGCAGTGTTTTCCTTTGCCACCAAAACTCGTTGCCCTTCATCGCGTCTGTCAGGCTTGGCTTTGAAGGAACCTGGACGTATTAGGTAAAACTAATCACAGTGGAGAACTGGTGGAGACTGTTGAGCTATGAGAGCCTTTTTTTTCTTTTATGGGGGCCCTCTGAACATGAGTAATAGTGAATTTCATGCTACTAAGCAGCCGAACAGTTGAATCCCATCTCCCCATCATTAGTCAGAGGCCTGAGCTACAATTACTGCCCAGGGCCAGAGAGATATGTCAGTGCTGAAGGAGATTCCCTCGTGTCTGTAACAACCACAGTAAAGCTCAACTGTCAGGAGTGAATATCCTGGAGCTTATTCTTGGAGGGGGGAAGACTCCTGTAGGTGATGATCTGAGCTGCATGGCCCACAATCAGATTTGTTTTTCCAAAGAGAAGAACCTCTACCTTAACTCTGATTCTTTGCATTTTTCTTCTTACACCATTCATTAAAGCTTTTAATCAGATTTCTGTCCTACATGTCAGCAGCCATATTTCCTCCCAACACCCCTCCATAACGGCTGGTTTGTTTCCATCATATACAGCTCCTGCAGGTTGCTAATGAGCCGCCACATGTGAGGAGGGCCGCACACTGCTGCCTTTTAGCCCCCGACACTGTTTGGCCTTTTCCCTGCCAGTCAGGAGTCATTTCCCATGAAGGCCTCAGGCACGCTGCACCTCCACTAGCCTACATGCTGGGCCCATAATCTGTCTGTTGTGATCAGCTGCCTGTCCACCCTTTCAACCCGCTCTCGCCCCCTTCAGCCATGTCAAGACCCCACTGTCATCCCGAATGTTTACCGAGCTACTGAACCCCCACCCCACCCCCCACTAAAGAGTGAGATGGTGTCAAACGGGGCTCAGATCCCCTCCACGCTGCCAGCGCCGCTCCCCTATGTGCGGTGATCCGCCGGTTTACCTTAGACGCTGGTTTCAGAGAGGAAAACTAAACATGTTTAAAGCAATTAATGTGATTAGCGCTGTCTAAACTGTTTTCATAGATAATATCAAAGGTAAAATCAATCCTGTGTCAGAAGCCTCAGTCACCACAACTCTCTGTTTATGCCACTTTAACCTGTGGGTTCATTACTCTAAACGGTTATATTTTAGGCAACTTCTCATGGACGATATAGGGAACCCACTGACATTTTTAACATGTATGCATTCATTTTAGAGGCTTTTATCATCAATATATTTTTAACTTTGGTTAATCTAGTGGGAATCAAACCCACAACCTTGAATGTATAATTGCTTTTCTACAAAAATATGACCACATACTGCCGTCATTAACTGTTAAACACTTTCACATCCTTCATCCTTCAGGAGCAATGCTGGATTTTAACTGCTCAGCGATGCATGCCCCAAATATCCGAACCTAAGTCAGTTTTTGACAGTCCATGAACTCACTGAAAGAAGTCATTTTAACCAGCAGATTGGCCACGCTAAAACATCTTACTGTAGCATAAAATCTTTCATGCAGGGTTCTGGGTAGTGTCCATGCCTAGAGGTGGCAGTGCCTATTGGTTTCCCAGCAGGCAGGAAAACCTCATACTCAGCCGTCTCCCTCGCTCGTCCAGCTTCCAGAGTAATAATACGCTCTACACGATTAACACGGTTTCCTCCACGGACCCGTAACTATAATTTAGCCTCAAATTTGTATTGCGGAAAAGAAAGCAATGAAAGAGTGATTATTCCCTTATACATAAATACACACATTTGGCACGTCAATAATAGCCGTGTTTGTTTTCCAAACTCAAATGCTCGGCGCCGTATTTCAGCAGTCAGCATGGACCGTGTCTGTCATGACTGCTACGGCAGTGTGGATGTTCCTCCGCACTCAGATTTTTATTAAACTTTCCCACCCTCGCTGCGTCTCTCGTTTCCATCCGAAACATTTGATTGGCATGACTTTAGAATAATATGTTTCCGCTGTACAGTGAACTCTTAAAGACATTTTCCATGGTTGTACGCTGAAGCCTGGACAGAATGTGTGTGTGTGTGTATGTGTGTATGTTGACGAATCCAGGTTTTTTTATTCATGCTACATTCCAGTCGTCTACCTCATTGTGACTTTTATGCTGCTGTTTAGTCAAGAAGTCAGTCATGTTGTCATGCATTTCTTGTGATTATGTCAGCTTTAGCCACACCACACAGTACACAAGTCCAAACATAGCTGATTAGAAGGGCCGTAATTATACCACGGTCGTGTACATTGGGCTGTGTATCAAGCCTCCTTTTAATAACAGATTGATGTATGTACTAAGGGTGTCAAGCAGTTACAAAATAATCTAATTAATTACATACTTTGTGATCAAATAATCTAAATTAACCACATATATCAATATTTGCTGTGAGAAACATTTAAAAATATTAATATTAATCTATCACAGGTGGACTGCATCTGAATGCCTGTTCGCTTGAGGAGACTGGTTGCTCATGGTAGCATCAGAGGCTGTGCGAGGTGTGACTCAGCGCTCGCTGTTAAGTGCTTTGTGCTGAGGGAACTTGAAATACTGCAATGGTACAAAAAAATAGCACAAAACAAGGTTCATTTGGTCAATGAATCAATCCATAAGTGTGTTTTTTATTGGGCCAAGCAACTTTTTATAATCTGCTTCCATCATGTTTACAAAGCTACTGCGTACGGTCGTATTTTTAGAGACATATGTGGTTAAGGAGAATCATAGATCGTGATTCATCTGCAATTGATTTTTTAGTTTGTAATTTTTCAGTTATTTTGACAACCCTAGTCTGTACCACTCAGTGTTAAAACTGTCACGTTTCAAAGGTTTTGAAATGCTCGGTCAGATTCTAATTTACTTATTCTTTGATCAGATATTTCGTAATTTAAATCATACATGTAATATTTTAGACTGTATTTAATTTATGCGACGTTTCTTATATGGCTGATACTGATACTTTAAAGAGGCCTTCATAACTTACTTGGATGACATCCACGTCCTATGTTTTGGTGTACATATGCTTGTCCAGTTTTGTTTGCAGTTAAAATCCACTTCACAAGCTTAGTTTAAATTGTTAGTTTGTTGGGGGGAAAAAAAGCATCTGTCTGACCATGTTGACAGGATACTTTTGTTTCCAAACTCATCAGCTCAAAGGTCTTACAAACTTCATGAGGAGGTGTGCGCTGTGTAGCCATAATTGGGCAGATTAAGACTCTCTCTGAGCCACACAGGCACATACACCCACAGATCAGCCCGGTCACCCAACACGGCTCTACCATGACTGGCTTAGGTTTCGCCTATATTAAATGGAGCCTCAGTGAATAGAAGGCCCTGCCTGTGCCTGTGTGAGTGAATGAAGGAGACCAGGGATGAGTATTGAGTCTAGATGAAGCTGAAGTCCCATTAGAAGAATGGTGTCACTCTCTCCTTAGCCGTAACCCGACCTGCTGTCAGCGGGCTTCACTAAAGGTCAGGGCACAATGGACAGTAGAGACTGCACCGCCTCCGCAACAGTTTGTCCATGAAGTTGTATTTGCACTGAGGTCAGTTTAGCTTTTTGCAAAAAAATTGGTTTAAGGTCGCATTTAAGAGTTGGGAAGCTGTTATTGAGGAAGACATTCTCTGACATTTAAGTGGAAACTTCAGAGTTTAAAGTCGAAATTGTTGCACCATGTTTTCATCAGACCAAATGCCTTCCTGGCTCTCTGTTTCTCAGTGTTTTCAATCTCATATTTAGGTTCTTGACATAGAATGAATAAAGGCTCCTTTGTTTCAGATTTCTATCCATCCATTGTTCAACAGGATGAACATTTCTTGAATCTTACCTTGCGTTACCTTTTCTTCCTTGATCATAACAAATAAACTAGAATTTTTAAGTGATCATAAGAAGTTTCAATTTCTGGATAGCTGGAGTGTCTGTCTTGATATTTCAACCTGTAAATGTGATATGTGGTGTTTCCACCTCCACTATTAAAGAACTCTGGACCTAAACCTGCAGTTTGACCAGATGAAATTAGCTGAAATTAGCTCCTGATCAACAGTTCCAGGTGTTAAAAAAAGTCAAGATTTGGACATTTCTTGATTTTTATTAACATTAAAAACAAAGTTAGGCTTTGTATGAGCATCTGACATAGATCAATAAATAACCATCAAACTCTCAATAGATCGTCTACTGTGGATGTCGCCTTTTTATTCATACATTACATCAAACTCAAACATCAGAATCACACCTCAATAAAAACATATAACTACAGGAGGACTGTGTGAAAATTGTGTTTAGGATATTGTCGTCTAATTTATCAAATCTTATTCAGATGCAGCCAAACTGCGAGAAGTTTTAGTTTCATATTTCCTGGAACTTTTTTATCACAAATGACTAATGGTTTCTTTTATTTACTTCACCAGTTTATACAACCTTGTAGCAACCAATAATGTAATAAGTTATTATGTTATTGGTGTAGCAGTAGAAAAATCCTTTGAAAATGTAATAACTGCAGGCGATAATGTAAAAATACATGATTAGGACTGCAGATTTTTTTTGCAGTTTTTGTGCAGTTTGCTCATCAAAAATATAGTGGATGGCATAGTCGTCATATTCATTCATTAAGGGTACGTACTATGCAGCACTCTCTCTCCTTAATTATGGTTGTAAGAGACAATTTGAGAATTATTTGTTGTACAAAATCTTTATTTAGAATATTGTTTATTTGCTTAGATATGTAAATTCATAATTTCATGTATGGGGGAATATTATTTAATTCATTACAGTGAAGTGTATATGGTAGTTAGATCAGTTAGTGGAATGTGCTAGAATTCAGGAAGAGAACAGTGGTCATGTGACCTACATGCTCAGTGTTAGATGAAAAAGTCTAATCAGTCTAGTTATTACTAAGTTATTACGTTATTGGCAGGTATTACATTATTGGACGTTATTACATTATTGGTTGCTACAAACCTGTTAGTTTTTGCCACCTCCACCACTTTTTTTCTTCTTCTTATCTTCACTTTCACGCCTCTGTTTTCATGCACCAATCATACAAGCCATGCATCCAAAGTCCTCATAGAGTGACAGGCAGGAGGCTGTACAGAAGAAGCATGAGCTCCTCACTGTCCTCACATATTACAGTCCTCCTGTAAATGAGTTTAGCTTTAGGTAGATATGAGTAACGTTGAACTGTGCTTCCCATACTATTGTACACCCATACACTTGACTCTTTACACAGCAGCCCCCGTAGGGGGTCTTGACATAGACCGCCTTATCAACCAATCAGCCATGTTTTCTGCGTAAGAGCAGGAGTGGATATGCGAGAAGCCTCATGAATCATTCACCTGTTAACAAATCTGTGGTGTTCATTGGCTGAGTGGTTTGGATCAGATGGGCCGAGCTGGGTCGGATATGAGCTAGTTTACAGTCACTGTCACTTGTCAGTCTATTGCACTATACACAGCAGAACACTTATCTCATGCTATGCATTACAGCCCATTAACCGCCGCAGTACGGCACACTCCAGTTTCCCCTGCAATTTAGACGGAGCGGCGGCCTTGAGGCAGGTGTACTGTCACGCATGCCGCGGTCTTTCAAGTGGACGCGGTTTTCAACAAAGGTCCTTGGATTGGCCGCGTAATTCAAGAGCCACGGAAAAAAAAAATGCGTGCATTTATACCACCCATGTTCTTAAGCGTCTCTCACTTTTCCATAGCTGGTGAATATGTGGTGTAGAGTGAACTCCTCCAGCTGTGCGAGTGATCAAGGGACTGAGGGAAAGAGTGGGACAGCTTCTTTCTGAGTCACAGATGTACACATATACAGGGCCCACATTGTACCAGAATTCGCCAGCTTTACAATGATTGATTGCTTTTTTTCTGTGTGTGCGTGTACGTGTGTGGGTGGGTGTGCTTCTCTGTGTATATGTGTGTGTGTGTATGCATGTGGGCGTTTGTTTATTTCCTTGTGTGGTCCTGTGCGTACCTGTTTGAGTGTGGTTGTCTTTATGCGTGTGTCTGTATATGCATGCATTCCTGTTGTGTGTGTGTGTCATGTGTGTGCTGTTTCTCCTCTACAGTTCGAGGGCTGCAACAAAGCCTTTTCACGTCTGGAGAACCTGAAGATCCACCTGAGGAGCCACACAGGAGAGAAGCCATACCTGTGCCAGCACCCCGGCTGCCAGAAAGCCTTCAGCAACTCCAGCGACCGCGCCAAGCATCAGCGCACTCACCTGGACACGGTCAGAAACAAAGTCTCTGCACAGTCTCACCTCCCAATGTTTCTCCAGAGCAGATTAATGTTTAACCTGTCTCGGGCCAACAGTTTAAGTAGTCTGGGTGGTCGCCGTGTTGAACAAAGGATGGCTGCATGAAATTATGGACCATAAATGTTTGCATGTGTTAGATACAAGCTGCATTTACTTACTACAAAATCCATTCAGGGATTAGATTATATGCAAAATTAAAATATTAGTCGTCAAATAACTAGCAATGAATGCCCGTCAGTGTATATGTATGCCTGGTGTGCACTCATACTGTATCCCTCCATCACTTTTACACACCCATTAAAAACTGCACTGCCGTCCAAGTCTCAATGCCTATTTCCACATCTTGACAGTGTTACACTTTAATTTGCTGTCAGTCAGTGAGCAGTGTGGCATTCTCACTCTCTGTACACTGGCAGTGACACGCCACAGATCATTAAATGATCAGTTCCATTAGGCCGAGTCACAGCTTGTGCCGTAACAGACTTGGATTGGAGCTGCGAGCTCAGACAGAGCTTCGCCTGTTTCTCTGACCTGTGGAAAGGGAAGGAAAGGTTGAGTCAGCCATCGCTGCCACTCGTCATGTCTCAGTAACGCCACCAATACCTCACTTTATCACCATCTGCATGCCAAAACGGACAGGGAGTAAACAAGCTATTTTGCTCAAATGATGTCCTTAGTACAGTTGAGGTATTTGTTCTTTCTTACACTTAAGGGAACCTTTGTCTTCTTGTCAATATATATACAGTATGTTTATTACCAGATAGTGTAAGGTAGTCTGTGATTAGTCCCTAAAATATATATACTTACCAGCTTCAAACATCCAGCCAAAAAGCACCAGATGTCAAATAGCTCTAGAAATCAAGGACATTATTTAAGGCATTTGAAGGACTCTTTTAATAAATGCTATACCAACCTGAATGTAATCAGTTTGTGAAGTCTGTTTTTATATACTGTTATGTTAATGTTAAATGCTGTGCTTCCATAAGGCTATATTCAGTTAAGTCAAGTCATTTAACTTTATTTATGTGCCCCAAAATCATAAATTTGTCTCAGAGGTCTCCACAGTTTGGACAACATATGACACCCTATGTCCTTAAACTCTATATTAGGTCTCATATGTACTTCCAAAACTCTCCAAACTCTCTCCAACACAAACTCTTCAACTCAATTAAACTCATCTACAAGGTCATTAATAATATTCAACTAGAGTTGTTCCTCAGAAATCATTTTAGAGCCTTCTATTTGTTGACAGTTTCCTCTTAGGTCGTGTGGCAGGAGTCAATTTGTTACAAAGGGTGTCTCTTTTTCTTCCACATGGTGGAAAGAACTCTTCACTTTTCTCCCTCTTCGGTCTACTTCAGGCCAGAGAGTTGAATTCAGTATTTATGAGCAAGTACCAAAAATGTCAGAAAGAATAAAACATCGGTGATGCTGAGCAGGTAGAAAGTTTGGCTGCAGTGGCGCAGGATGAGCTCTCAAATTCTTTCTGCAAAACTTTATTTGAAAGCGACATTCATTTTAAATTTAATTTATTGTTTTAAGATTATTTTTTGGGCCTTTTTTATTTATTGGATAGAGACAGCGAAGAGTAAACACAGCTGATAAAGTGGTATGACATGCAACAAAGGTCACCGGCTGGAATTTATATTTCCAGAATATTTTCCCCCTGTGTTCCCGTACTGGCCAGCGACCAATGCTTTTGGTACACGTAATAGTAAATCATTCTGAACTTTTACTTAAGGAGACTTCTGAATGCAGACTTGTGTTATTCTATCAGTTAAGGGTTTTCTTCCACCACCCACTCTTTCCACAGTAGGACAAATGATACAGCTAATCTGGGACCCCGATGCTTATGGCTTCACATTAACACCCCGCTAAGGCATTCACTGTGCCTGCCCAGCTGCCTGCGCTGCCAAAAACACTTTGGGGGAAAATCATTTTCAGGCTTTAATGATATTTATTCTACACAGAAGTTGTGCTTGATTTTAAATTTTTTTTTTTTTAACTCAAGGTTCTGCGCCGTATTGGGTGCGTTGCTTAGCAAAACAAACATGGCGGAGATGAGTGGCACTGTAAGCGCCTTGCAATAACAATGGCTTATTTACAGAGAAGGTCGAGGTATGGAGGCAGAGCTAATAAAGACGCGTATCCCCTTACACTTTAATGGTCAACTTATATTCCAGAGGATGAAAGAAAAATTGCTGTAAGGGGGAAAATCCCTCACTAAGCCAGCTACATGCTATATTTGCTTGGTTAATGAGAAGAATGTGAAATTATGAGGAAACTCCATGACAGAGCAGTCGTTTTACAGATGTCATGTCTGTTACTCTAATCTGCCTCCTTACAACCAGACTGTATGTCAGCAAGCGTGCTGATAGAGTTCCACCAGACAACTTAAATATAACTCTTTATTGGGTCACAATATCCAGTGTATCCAGTGCAGTAATCGTGCAAAACCAAAGGATTTCTTAAATATTAGTTGAGTCATCGTCAAGTATGATATAAATCATGTAATATTGATGTTGTCAGCACCAAGAGAACAAGTTCAGGAAAACACTGGGAGAAGAAAATGAGGATAAAACTACATGCAGCAGCACGTTAAACAGAACTTCGACCGGCTTTAAAGTCCTGAATTAACACATTTTTTTAAATTACAAATATTTTATAATGGATCTTTTCTTTTCTTTTTCATGCCTTTTCTTCTCTCCTTACTTCAAATTCTGTCATTCTCAGCTGAAAGGTAGGACTTTAACTTTCCCTTTACTTCAACAGATTTTTAAACTTACCGTGTATTCATTTAACTTACTCACGGCTTATTTCTTGTGCTTCTGTCCTCACACTAAAGTGAATTTAGATGTATCTTACACTTTCAACTGACCTGAATCCATCTTCTCTCTCTTTGTAGAAACCATATGCATGTCAGATCCCCGGCTGTACCAAGCGCTACACAGATCCCAGCTCCCTACGCAAACATGTCAAGATACACTCGGCCAAAGAGCAACAGGTGCGTAGAAAGGTAAGACATCTTCTACAAGAGAGGGATGCAATGCATACTTATAGATATTTAAAGATTGCATATCATGAAGAATACAAGTACGCCCTGCTCAAGAGCTACTGTGAATGCCTGCACTTTATTCAGGTCAATATGGCAGAGCTACAGGTTTTTACAAACAGACCACTTTATATACCATCTCCTGTTCTGATGTGCATTATCCACAGATCCATCTAGTTGGTTTAATTGAGGGGTTGGGGTGGTACAGGGGCATCTTTGAAAATCGTTTCCCCTACAATAGATCAGGTTTGACCGCATTTCATCGTGTTCATGGTCAAAAGCCCATTCTTTCCCTGACTGGAAGCGGGTAAATAACAGAGAATGGGTTCATTGTTGTGAAAGGGGCTGGATAGTGGCAGGCTGGATGATGTGTTCCTTTGCTTAGCGTCGTAAAGGGAAACACATGTGTGCTTGTAGCATTGTTAATAAGCTGTACTGCAGAATACCCCAGTGGCTAGATGTTATGGACAAATGTCAAACAAACGCTCTTACTCCACTCTTGGAGCAGCCCGGAGAAAAACTGTTAGGAGTGTCGCTGTGGGGAAAACAGAGCCCTAATTACATGTGATGAATGTTTTGCAGGGCACTCATAAGGATCCCCGGGAGGACATGCACATACACATTTACTGACATACAGTATCTAAGTGTGAAATCATAACATGGATGATGCCAGCCATTAAACTGTTGAACAAAGCCACGCTGAAAAGTTCAATCATCCTCGATTTCACTGCCCAGAAGTCTTAAAAGATGTAAATCACGCACAGATAAAGTTAATGTTATCTCTCCACTTGGCTCATTGCTGTCGATGAACTCTGCGGGAATAATCAGAGGGTAGAGAAGTGGATTGCTGGAGAATCTTTCCAACCACAAAATTTAAAACGTGGAATTGATTTTCATGAAATAACAAAGAGTGGAAGAGGGAGACAGATGAGCAGATTGATAGGGGTGCAATGATGATGGAGAAAAAACGTTTTTGAACAACATCTTTCTTACAAAGATGCACTTGACTTCTACTGGTCCAGCAACGCTGCCAGGTTTTTATGCCTCCTGGCATCATAAAGTTATCACTTCTTACTATTATACACTCCACTGAAAAATATATTATTATTCAAGAAAGTTAATATCATAGCATGATGACAAAACGCAAACGTGATTTACAGTTTCCATGTTGATTTCCTGATGAACTGAACCCACATATTACTGGATTGGATTCAGATCATAAGGAGTTGCACCAGCTTGTTAAGTTCAAACTTAGCCTTGTTATAACCCAAGTGTTTACAAAGTGAAATTTACAAGTCACTGAATTAAAATGGGATACATGTTTGCTGCTCACAAATTACAGTAGTTCTTCCATAGAGATTAGTTTATTTATCTCCCGTAACTGCCAGGTTTAATTGCTACATAGCTAACCCACTGACAGAGCTAACATTAACAGTTAACCCTTAAAAGAGGTCATTTGATTATAGATATATCTGGTCTAACACTTGATTGATTTTTGAATGTTTAATAATGATGTAATGTGGGTAGATTAGATTAGATAATGTTAGTTGTTTTAGTTTGTTCAAGATAATTAAGTAACATGTCACCCAGTGCAAGACTCACTGATGTGTTTTATTAGTTTGTGGACAGCAGTGGAGGTCTTTTGTGAATAAATAGTAGATCTATTGTAGCAGATCATGTCCACTGCTATTGTTAGTCCAGAAAGCGTCATCTGATATTGATGCCAAAGCAGATTCCACTGAGTCCTCTGGTAGATTCCCCGCTGTCCAGTTAGTGTCTTGATTCTGGCACACCATGCTGCATTACTCACAGCTGGTTTAAAATGTCTTTCTTTTTTACCTACATCTGATAATCAGCTCTAGTCTTGTGTCACACAGTCCCTGTGTTGAATTTACTGTTGTTGTTTTGTTTTTTTAAGGTAAATCTCCTGGGTAAAGAAAAGATGTGGTTGTTAGTATAGTCCTGGTGTGTACCTCAGCAACTGTAATGTTTTATTACAGAGAAATCCACTAATGTGTACAACAGGGGTCAGCTGTTCCACTGATCCATAAGACAGATGTCCCATTTCTCCAACTGACACAAGTTGCCTCAGGTTTAGGTTTCTTCTGGTGGCGTGTGATCGACTCTCCAGATGAAATGTGTCTTCAGTTGCCCCTATTACTGCTGGCAGTGAGAGAAACAGAAGCAATCTTGCATTGGCTCTGAGTTGGTACAGTGATCAGTTAGCCGCAATGTCCAAGGCCAACGCATGACTCAAAAAGGAGTGTATGATCTCTCCTCTGGTTCCCCCTGACTGAGAATGTATTCTCATTTGCTGTTTTACTGTTTCAAATTAACATTACAATTACGTTATTGCAAAAAGAGAAAACAAAACATACCCCACATAGGGTCCAACCTACGAATAGACAAAACTGAGGCTGTGTTTTGTTCCTACGTTGTGTAATCTTACAAACCAGATGGGGTTCTCTCGAAAATGACTCAACATCATTTCTTGTAAACATTTTTTGTTTCTTCTTGTGTTTGCGATTGACAGCTTCGGCCATGTCCTCACCTGGAGCAGGACGTCCTGAGTGACTGTCTGTCCATGCAGCATCTCCAGAGCTCCACCTCCTCGCAGCACCTCTACAATGGCAAAGATGGACGTTCACCTGGACTGGGCCAGGACATCTTTACAGGTGCACACAGGATGCTCCTCTGTCATCTGATAATGTAACATCTTCCCCTTATGAAGGGGACCTCTCTGGTGTCTCTCTTAGTGCACTGTTCATACGTTGTTTTTTGGCACACAATGCTACACAGTGCTATTGTGTAGCACTTTACATACCATTTCTCTCAACACAGTTATTTTCTAACATATCCAAAAAAAGACATGTTAGTTTCAACATCAAATTCTCTGCAACATATCTGATGGCTTACTTTTAAGCTTGGGTGTAGTGAAGAAACAGACTTTTCTTGGAGAATTCACGTGTCCCCAAGATATATGTTTGTCTCTAAAAAAACACTGCAGCTCTCCTCCAAAGAGACACTAAGCTGTAATTCCTTTTGCTGATCATTGCTGGAAGCTGTTTTAACGTTGCTATTATACACTACTTATTCTTTTAATATTTTAAACCACCAATCTAACGTATATGCTGTTTCATATTGATTTAAAGTTCCTTGTGACACCTCCCATATGTTAAATCTTAGCAAAACATACTAAAATTAAAGTTAATCATGGTGTAGATTCTTAAAATAAACATTTTATAATGCCTGCAATACAACATGTCATATGACACCAGCAGTAGCACCACATTCTGTGGTTGAGAAATTCACAATGCGAATGCAAGAGACTGGCCATGTCTCAAAATATCAATGGCCAGGGAGTATTTGCTCCAAAACAGAAGAACAGGCCAGCAAGTGAGGTCTGACTGCCAGAAATCCCAACACCTGGCAAAGCAATCATCGAGTCATTGGTGGTAATCAACAGCCATGTCGACATTCCTGCAGATGTATTATGGTAATTTTGTGCTTTCAGGCAGTAAAAATCAAACTTACGGCCTTTGGTCAAACATAAACAAATTACACCACTATAATTTATCTTAATTGCCTGTACACATTTTTATATCAACATTTTAGCTGTTGGACTCTTCTAGGTTATTTAAGTTTAGAAGGAAGTTTTGCAGCCTTGTGCTTTTGTTTGTTTGGTTTAAAATTCATAACCATATCATATGAACTTGTCATCTTGTCATGCAAAGACTGCAAAAACCATTACTAACAGCTACAAACAGAAACTTTTATCACATGTGGCCCTTTAAACTTCCACTTTTCTAATTGATGAATTTGACCATCACCAAATGTCAACACTACTTTGGATTGGGAACAAGAGAGAGATAAATGAATTATTATAACAATCTTAAATGCAAGAGAGATGCCCCGCAGCTTCCTCAGTTTATGGACACATCTGTCTTTGTTTTCTGCCTGTACCCCATCCAGGCTCCCCGTTGCTCTCTGTTATTGTTGCTGGAACTCCAGCGCACCGTTGACGACTGTGAACGCTCAACTTATCTTTGAATGCCGAACCAGGCCTCTAAGTCTTGGCTTTTCCCCCCCCTTTGCCTCCCTCTGCTTCTGAGTGGACATTGCTTGCTCTCTTGTTTTAAATGTTTTAAAGCCCGGAGGAGCTCGCTCGTGAGCCGATGCCAAAGCATTCAGGGATGCGGTGTTATTTGAGGCCAGCAAAGATGTTGCCGGTTGGCATGCGGGATCCTTATTTACATGACTTTCACTTTGTTCCAGGCCCAATAGGATGCATGGAAGAGGTGGAGCAAAGTGGGCAGCCATCCCATCATTAACACTTGTGGAGCAGAAAATGAGTCATGCTTCCAGTCAGAGCTAAACTTGTTTTCCTGTTCGCCGGTTATAAGTATGCTCTTATTCACATGGCTGCAGCGAGACTTACGAGAAGCCCCTCTCTGTTTTATAGAGCATAATTAGAGTGTTCTCTGATTAACCAGAGGAAGAACTCATCATCGTTTTAGTGCCGAGGTTTACATGCTCCTGCTGTTATGCTGAATGGCTGATATACCTCTCCATCTCCCTTTCACAGAGAGCTTTCTTCCTGAATTTGACCAGAAGCATTTCAGAGCCAATCCACAGCATCTTCAGAACATAATCCTCTACTAACCCTTAAAGAGTGCCACCAGATCCCCCCTCTCACTCCTTCCACATGGAACTAGCGATGAAATTGAGGCAATCACAGCCATTATTTGTCGACTGTTTTGCCGGTCTGGTAGCAGATGTTGGGGCTAAAGGGGAAAACATTTAAGGTCTGTGATTGATGATTTGGGGATAATGAATCAAGCTTGTAACCATTTCAGAGTGCTGTCAGATCAGGCCTCGGCATGCTTCCACTTGAGAACAGCTGGGCCTGGAAACGGCAAAACCAGGAGCACCGATCTCTTCTCTTTCCTTTCATCTCCTCCTGTCTTCTCCTCCCGTCGCTGGTTAACTGCCCCAGACAGTCAGCGCGCAGCTCTCCTCGTGGATGCTGGGAAAGAAATCAGCCGATAAACGAAGCAGAAGATGGAGAGAGCAGATTTATTGTGTGGGGAGAACAAGTGGAGATCCAAGTGAAACCTTCCTTATCAGGACTTGGTGTCTTCAATGTCTACTTCTCGACTGGACATTTAGATTTAACTGTCATTTGTCATTAGTCCCTCTCTGGAGCATTTTTACTTTAAACCAGTGGAAACTTTGCAAGAAAGGTTGCACATATTACAGCTAATTTTTGTGGACTGATTTGTTTGATTTGATTTGAAATGCAGCTCCAAAGATTGGCAAGCATAAGCACAGTGTGGTGACAAATTAACAGGGATTTTCAAGGAAATTGTACTCCAGTAAATGGAGCTGAACGCTGGCTGATTCCAGTTTCTCAAATGAAAAAAACTTTTTTCTCAGTTTTACATGACTGCAAAATGAATACCCTTGGGTTTCGGGTTATTGCTTGGACAAAACAAGATATTTTCACTAAGAAAACAATCGATTAACATTTGCAGCCCTAGTGTGCAGTGCAATCTGAATAGGAAAAATGGGTCGGTGTTTAATTGAAGTCCACAGCTTGAAAGAGTAGAAACAATTGGCAACACGCAGCTGGCTTCAGGATAAAATAACCACCCCCTCCCACAAACCATTGTGTCAACAAAATGTTTATCAAATATGATTTAGAAATACTCGATGATTGAATAGTGGAAGACATATTGGACATTTTGGAATGGAGTCAGGAAATGATACTACTCTTTGTTTTTACCCATTTCCAGCTGCGTTTAAGATGTTTTTTTTAAAAAAAATGACAAAATGACACTGATACGTGCAGACAAGCATGTGCACAAAAACATCACATATACGTCTGCATGTACTCACATAACCATGAGGACCAGCAGGCACACACACCCAAAACAGAGGCTATCCAGTAACCTCATTCTCCCTTTTGAATGTCCTACTGTTTAAAGTCACTGTTCAAACATATGTAACATTTTAGTTTATTATTGTGTAATAAGAACAAACGGCCGAAAGGACAAACAAGGCCAATCCCCGTGGCAGCACAAACAATGTACCCTAAATTACAAACAGTGTAAACACAGAACGTTTTATTTTATAAAGCTCTCTGATTGGATGAAGGTTGTCAAAACACAAACCCGTTACCATGAAATGGCTTTTAATTTGCTCAAAGGAAATATGGGGCGCAGGGTCCTCGAGTTTATTTGGCACGTTTACTGAATTAACTTTGTTTGTCTTTAAGGCCTGTACACTGGCTCCAGCACCCCCCATCACAGCGCCTCAGTCGAGCTCCTCTCTCCTACACCCAACCCCACCTCCACCACTGACCTACCCTCCCGACAACACCGACTGGATCGGGACCTCGGCAGCCCTCACCACCTGTCCCCGCTGGCTGCCATGGACGGCACAAGAGAAGGGTGAGTCCTCCGCGGATGTGTAACATGGATGTATTCAGCTGTGGGGATGTGTCATACTTACTCGAACACTCAGGGTCACTGTTAAGGGAGGAAAAATCATAAATGTGCCAGAAGGGTGGGAAATATAAACAATAAATCTGGTAAAAGTGTACATTTTTTGATTAATGAGCGGAACAGTCGTGTAAGGCTTTGTCACATTCACATTACCAAAACTTCGGACTGTCCTCTGCAGTCATTTTCAGCATGTGAGGTAAGTTAGTCACGTGATATCGCAGTCTGGTAAGGTCAAACTTTTCTAGCTGGTTGCCAAGAACACACTGGATAAAGCTTGACAAGAGCAACATCGCTGAGAAAAAGGGTTACTCTATCATTTCAGGTGACAATACATGTACCATTTTCAGCAGAACGATACAAACACACAAGTCAGTTCAACTTTCTTCCTCTATTAATCTTCACGCTGATAGTATTATGATCCTCACACTGATTTTGACCCACTGTGTTTCTATTGTTTTTAACCTATTTATCATCCTGAATCAAGGCCGAACCGCCCGGCAAACCCACTTAGATCATGTTAGGTTAAGCCTCTCTGTCCTGCTGACAAACCTATTTGGCTGTTTCACTGGAAACAAACTCAAACTCCTCAACCCCTCTAAACATCCCTCATGGGAAGAGGGGCCGTGCTGGTCACCACAGGGTCGACGTGACACATCACCAGCTCTATTTCTGGCACCGGAATCAGTGTTCATAAGGTCCCTCATCTCCATTGGACATGACAACGTCAGCGCGATGACCAAACCGCTTGGCCGGACATGATTCACTCTTTAATGAGTGTAAACTGTCAGAACAGTGTGATAAGATCATCGTTTTGTGTTTAGGTTGTGAGCTGTTTTATCCTCAGTTCTCTCTGAAAATAGAAAACATTACCAAACAATTCATATTGTACAAATCTACTGGTGTTCATGCTTCACAGACCATCAAACACTGAATTTGACACTTGATTTGTTGAGAGATCACACGACAAATACAAACAATGAACTGCGTTAGATTATACCATCTTGCCCCAATTAAAAAAAAAAAAAAAAAAGATTGTACCATATTTTAAGATGAAGCATCTGCCAGATAATTGTGAAAATAAGTACAACTGGGGATACTTTTATAGAAAAAGCAATAAAACTGAAGACAGTTTAGTCTTATTTAGTAAGTGTGCCAGTATTGCTACATCTTTGGAAAAGAAGAAAACTGGTTCATGTTCAGTCGTGTTTTAAATTTCTTTTAAATTTCAGGAATAAATTGTCTATGACGAGAATACATTAATTACTGTTCTAAAACACATTTTCAGAAAGCTGCCTCTTATGTTAGATACCAAAAAAGCGCATGTAAAACCCGCAGCTCGTTGACGTGCATCTGTCTTGCTTAAGGACACTTCGGCAGAACTCTTTTCATGTATTTGTGTTGTTCTTCGTGTGTGTGTGTGTGTGCGTGAGGAACAGCATGTTTCCTATTAGTGCCGATGATTTCCCCTGAGAGCCAGCAGAGCAGAGTTACAGAGGCCGAGTGTCGTCAGGAGGCACAGTGTGTACTGTACTAAACAATGTGCCGAAAACCAGGGAGGTAGAGAAGGAAAACAGTCTTTTACAGTTTAATAACATTGAGAAAGAGTGGATGGAATCAAGCATCATAAACCCTGTGTAACAAAAGTGATCGTGTTACGTAAACATGCTTTCTTTTAACTCTGTGGTCTGCTCTTTGGGTGTCTGTGTGTGTATATACACGTTTATGGGAGTATACACAGTATAGGCCAATGACAGAATGAGGTTTGATGGCTTTCTTACTCTGAGGGCCGTGCATACATTTGTACTCATGTGTGTCTCTGTGTGTGGGAGTGTGTGTGAGTGAGAGGAGTTTACATATAGTAATCCAGGAAACACACATGATTGCGTGTGATTGGGGTGTGAGGCATAGCAGACTTCCAGCACAAACAGTGCGCAGAGAGAAACCGTCTTGATGTAAACGTCCAAGCGTTATTCGGAGACGTCAGGTCGGCCTGGAAGCATCTGGAAGGTGATGTGTTGTTTCAAGCCTTGAAAGCGGGAGGAGAACGCTGTTGAAATTACCTTGCGGTTTCAGTGCCTCTCTCTCAGCAGCATGCACAATTACCAGCACGAGGAGAGGAATGGAAAGTGAAAGGGACCTGAGTAGGGGATGCTGTAACAGCGGTTACACAGGCACGGTGACATATTGAATGTGAGATGTGGGCTTGTTCTTTGGGTGCTTGATGAGGAACATCTGAACATCGTGTGTGTGAGTGGTTACCAGTGCTTACATATGTAACTTAAGTGTCCATCATGACATTTAAGTAATCTCCCGTGCTCATGCATATCTTCCCCACCTTAAACTCCCAACATACTTGTGACCCGATGACAATGCTGCATTAAAATTGCAGCAATTTCCAGATTTTCATCAACTCAAGATGTTTGACCTAAAAGAACTCATGGCTGAACACACACATACTGTAGTGCCCTATCTGTTCATCACACAGTATGGACAGTGGGTGGGGCGAGGAGTCAAAAAGCGAGTTGTGGCAGGGACCTACAGTGCAACAAGCCGGGCATGAAACGTCTACTCACATTTGCCTGAAGATGGAGCATTTGATTTACATGTTTAAAGCCTTGAGTATACAGGCTGCTGCCAAAGTCAATATCAGCGCCGCACTTGTTTTTCCCAAATGGTTTAGCAGGACATTAAACATTTTGACAAAATTATCAAACTAACCTGCCTCTAGTGTGGCAGCCTCTGACCTCATAGCTAAATGTGTTTACTCTGGCTCAAATGGGCCATTTAGACTCCTTTTACTTTGTAAATACCAGTGTCATTTTTCTGAAGCTAATATTAAAATATGCCAGTTAAAATACATTTGGCGATCGGCATGGCACGAGTGCATGTGTATGTGCAAGTGTACGTGTGTGTGTAGGGCCTCTCTCATAGAGATGGCTGTTCCACCATGGCGGCCTGTGCTCACAGAGAGATGGGTGGTAAATGTTGTCATTCACTGCTTTCAGCCATATGCGGTTATATAATTGCGGAGGGGAGAGTCTACTGCCTTTACCTGCGTATTGATATTAGAGCCCCTCTGCAAATATTAGTCTGAGGTGGTTTGATACCTCAGCAGTGATTGACACGGGCTAATTGAATTAGAGTGGCGGCAGAGACGGCACAGAGCTACATTAAGAGTTCCCCGCTCTGAAGGGAGGCGTTCACGGCTCGTAACTCTACACTGTATGTCTTCCAATCCATTATCATTCTACAATGATCCAGAAAACGAGTGTCAGTCTCACAGCCCAAACAAAAACATTTTTGAGGCAGTCGCTCATGGCAGCATGCGGTCAGTCACTCATTTTGTGGTGCTCTTTTATAAATACGTGGTCTCCAATTAACCCGTCTACACAAACGGTTAACTCACAGAACAGATTCAGACAGATTTATTGTCAGTATTTCTCCATGAGGCATGGTGATTAAGGACAGATCCTTTGTGTTTAGGGCAGTTATCTTTGTGAAACTAACAAAGAGCTTTCAGGGCCCCAAAAATACCAAAATACCGGGGCCTGCAGGGCTGGCTTAGCTTTAGCTTAGCTTTAGCCAGGATGCTGTAGTCTGTCTCTCAAGCACAGCTTTAGCTTGCTAACCAGAACCAGAAGCGTTCCCACAATTCTACGCCAAAGAAGCCCCTGTCATCCATCAGAGGGGCTTAATGGTCAGCTACAAAGGGGGGGGTGAGAGGGGAGGCAGAGGGTGTTTGTGGAGAACGTAGAGTCTGCGGAGGACAGGTTCTGATCCCAGCTCCCTAGTGGGACAGTTAGCTGCAGGTGAAGGAAGACGAACGAGGAGCAGATCAGGACTGCTCATGAATCTTCTTTCCGTCCCATCACACCTCAGTACAAAGAGCCAAGACTCCAAGGGCAGCTCCTCTTTAACACAACAAGAGTGCATCGACTTGTAGTAATGCGCACGCATACCTGAATACAAGTCATTTTGTCTCGACTCCATGTGGCGTCAGCGTCCAGTCCAGGTTGGAAGTCTCTTTCATCGTTTGGTTCATCAGAGTTTAGTCATGAACGTCAGTGCTGACACAAATCTCATTCCCACAATGACATCAGCTTTCTCGTATTACTCACAGAAAAATTCACTGAGCCACTAAAGTCGAAGTCACTGAGCTGTTTTCTCAGTGAGCAAAGAGCAAGGTCTCATAAAACCTCTAGCTCATCACTTCAAAAATGTTCCTATTAACATCTCCTCCCGACACCATCTTCCCACAGCAGAGGTCGCATCACTCAGTTATAGTAGACACAAGGGTATTTTACATATCTGTCCACACTCTCTCTAACCTCTCAGCCTTCTTAATACTTTAAATTTAGTCCATCAATCTGATCTGCCTCACCTTAAAGTCCCCTCCAACTCTTCTTTCAGGAATCAACAGGTCAACTTTCAAATCACTTTCTCATTGCAGAGGGACAGGAGTGGGTGGGCTGGCTGGAAAAAGCAGGATGGTCAGTGAAGATGAATATCAGGGCAGAGATTAATGAAGCATATGAAAGATTCCCCTCATACATTGAGCCTGAGTAGCTAGCAAGCTAAAGACTAGCGAGAGCAGGGCCGGGGGCAGCTGGCAGTGATTAGCTTATGATTCACTTTAGCTGCATATAGAGGCAGCTTGTAAAAATATGAACAGTATAACTGTTTCCTGAGTTTGTGCTGACAGCAGCTCCTGGGGGAATGCTGCTCTCTGCAGGAACACATGGCCATGCACTGGGCTTGTGCCAACCCATGGATTAGCCACACTCACTAAACAGCTAGCTTCTCCAGTGCTGGAGTAACACAAAGTGCCACACAAGCTTCCTCAATTTTGTAGAGGTTGACATGGAGGTCAAGTGCAGTCTATATATGGCTAAGCACTTACATTTGATACCCTGATGAACATGTTGATGAGTTGAAGGCACTTGAAAAACCTTCAATCCCCAAACCAGCTGTTACTCCCAAAGGAATCAATCCAATCATCTAAATTTCAATTTGTATCAAATTTGCCAATCCCGAAGAATGTGAGTCTTGGAAAGTCCCACTTTTGTTTCCAAGTTATTAGTAGTGGTGTAGGAGGTATTTAGATCTTTGACATGCCAGCAATACCACACTATAAAAATATCCCATTACGAGTAAAAGTCCAGCACTGATGCTTGAACTCGAGTAGAACTCAAGTATTAGCAGCAAAATAGCCCCTCTCTGTGTTACATTACATTACTGGACTACTATTCATGATGTAGCTGGTTGAAGTGGAGATAATTTTTACAGCTTCAGTAATGTTGGGTTGTTTAATCTTTAAGAATACATCATGTTTTATAAGCTGTTAAATAATTTAATGGAGTAAAACGTGCAGTATTTCCCTGTGAAATGGTACAGCACTTGAGTACTGTTGTATGCACTTAGTTACTTTCCACCACTGGTCGTTAGTATAATGGAAATGCCAGATTTAGATGACCACCGAAATATAATCACATGTTATGTCTCTCCACCAAATTTCATGGGATCCATTCATACGTTTATGAGACAGGCAGACAGAAAGAAGAGCAAAAACATGACCTCTCTTATAGAGGCAATAAAAAGAGTATGCCAAAGTTTATTTTTTATACACAGTTTTATGATCATCTTTATTGATAAAGGCAGAAACTCTGGGATCCTAAAGCTAAGTCCTACGGCTAAGTAAAATGTTAAGTGAATCCAGCATGGGCAGGAACTTCTTGCACTTTCATTTGACATTGTTTACCATCTCCCTTCATCAGCCACTCACCGTCAAATGCCCCTCACAAAGCCACCGCCAGCTACCGAGTGCCTGGTGGGACGTCCCCCCATGCAGTAGGTCATATAGTAGGCTCCATCCAGGCCAGCAGTGAGCAGTCATCTGAGGGCTCGGCTGCCTCCAGCAACACTCTGTCATCACATTCATATAGCGCTTAGTGCAAACCATATGCTTCCACAGTGCAGCGGCACATAGTAACACAGCAGCAGTTTATGTGTTGGCATTCCTGATATGCAGTCATGAGAGGGTACTAAGTAGCTGTTGAATATTTGGGAGGGGGCAGATCTGTTTTAAAGGCAGGTCTGTTGACTATCAGTCTGGATTTGGACCAGATTCCTGTTCCATTAAGTTAATGTCAAGTGCGCAACATTAAGTTGTTAAATCGGTGGTGATTTTGAGTTTCTTGTTAACTTTAACATTTAAGTGTCTCAATAAATACCAGACGTATTACTGCTCCTGGGTAAATTTATTAAAGTGATATTATGAAGGTGGAATGAGTAGTACATTAAATATCTCTCACTAAGCACAGAGACTGGAAACAGCTAGCCTGGCTCTAACACGATCTACCGAACAGCATTTGTACAGCTCACAAAAAACATTAATTATATTGCATTAATATGTACAACCAGTTTGTATTTTCATAGATAGATTAAAGGACCAGTGTGTAGGATTGAGTGGCATCTAGCAGCGAAGTTGCAGATTGCAACCAACTCACCTCACCCTCCCCTTAACCTACAGTGACATTAGAGGTGTTAGGAGGCCATCTCTTTGTTTGTTTGTTTGTTTCCATTTTAATCTTGAGACAAGCTAGCTGTTTCCTCCTGTTTCCAGTCTTTGTGCTAAGCTAAGCTAAACTCCCCTAGCTTCACAATGATAGTACAGACATGAAAAGTGTGAGCAATTCTCTCATTTAAAGTCTGTGTAAAGTAAGAATAAATACGTGTTCTGAGTTTGTAAGAACAAAGAAAAAAGTGTTAGTAACGATCCAGCCAAATTTGAATGACTAAAAATATTGTAGTTTATGAAATGTGTGTCAAAATCGGGTAAAAATGAGCAGTGCTCCTGGACTGTGGGGGCGTGTCTGCTGAATGTGCTGAGCCATGCCCACTCTTGGGAGCAGTCAAGCAGCAATTTTTAAGCGACTGAAACGTGTCAGATGAGTTCAGAAAATGACATGACTAACTTTGAAACACTCTGAGCAAGTTGAATTAATCACTATCTCTCTGCTAGGGGCGCAGGGCTATGCTCAGGGTGGCCTCAGCGTGTCATCGAGCCACCCTTTAGGACCGCCCACAAAATCCTGGACTGAAAACTGGTGAAAAACTGTTTTAACCTCTAACTTCACATTTCAGTAATGTATCGTTCAAAGTCTTTTCACATGTTTTCAGCAACTATTTTCCAACATATTTAATGTATTTTGAAAGAAATCTCGGAATTGCCTTTGCACAGACTTTAACTTTTAACTCTCTTAGAAATTGACTAAACTATTGAAAAAACAAACTCTTCCTTCCTCGTGATTCAGACCTTTACTTGGTACAACCCAGTTGTGACTTTTGGAGTATTTAAACTTGCCACCACATTCCTGTAACATGAGGCCGTAACATTTTTTCTAATGTTCCTCCAACTTTGATGACTATAAGGTGGAATTCCTCGTAAAATGCATGATGTAATTCTCCAAATATTTTGAAATCCCTCGATGTGCACCCTTTACAATAAAGACAAAATTAAATGGTAATAACAACCGCCATGATAACAGCATACTTTTCATGTTCGATGATATGATGTTATACAGAACTCGGTCTCAGATGCTGCTGACAGCGTCTGTACAAACTCACTGAAGCTGCAGAGCGTTCATTTCATTCTGCAAGTTTTAGAAGATGAATTAGTTTCACTGTGATGCTAAATAGGGGAATTACCATCAGCTGGTATAATATATATATAGCTGGTGGTAATATTTCACGTTTTTCTTTTCCAGTTTGTGGTTTTCCCAGTGCAGAGTGGGACTCTTAGCTGCTGAGACTAGGGAAAACAGTACGCTTCATTTAAAGACTAGTTTGAGATTAAGTTGTATCAGACTTTCATTTAAATGATCAATATCCACAAAAATAAGCCGATGTGGAAACCTCAGTTGTTCTCCAGCCTGCTAGAGTCCACAGTCTCACAAACATGTCAACCTAATATTTCTCTTTCTCAAAAGTCATGAATGTAAACACTATTGTGCTTTCTTCTCTCTAGGCCACAAGGCCTGAGGTTACAGTAATGGTGGGCAGCAAATGTGTGTGTTTGTGTGTTTGTGAATATGTGTGTGTGTGTGTGTGTGTGTGTGTGTGTGTGTGTGTGGGTGGAGGAGGGGGGTTGGTTTCACTTGAATGCACACTCGCTGTTTGTTGACTTAAGATCATAATATGTGGTAGGAGGACGATTACGTGTGGGGAGCCCAAGTTTCCACACGCCTGGAATGTTTCTTCTTCTGTGAGTTTAGGATCACTAACTGCTCCGCTGGGTTTGTTGGATCATGTGGTTAGCAGGCCCGCATGTAGCTCCGGCTTTGATTGGGATGTCACAATGCATGAAGCATTTTATTGAGAAATTATTGAGACTGTCTAGAAACTAAATCGAGAGGTTTAAATATATATTTCTGTGTCTCATCCAGGGTGTCGGGTCCCCTGATGTCCCCAGGGATGAAGGGAACGGGGACGCCTCCTCCTCCTCCGCCGCCTCCTCCTCCTCCTCTGGAGAAACAGCATGTCCACCCTCACCACAAGCCCTACTCTCACTATCACCACCATCAGTCTGCCAACGACGGTAAGAGCGAACCAAAGACATCTGGCTGAATGTAACTTAACTTGTTTCAGGAAATCTGTTTTGACTTGAATTTGAAAATTGGCGTTTCAATTTAATATCCTGAAATTTTTCCCCGTTGCAGGTGATTTGGTGACATGTAGCCTGAGTATTGCTTTTATGTAACTTCCTAAGAGGGAATTCAGTGTCAGATCATCAGCATACATACATAAGAACACCCTTGTGTCCTTTTTCAAATGCTTGCTGTAGCAGCAGACCCACATGAAAGGCCTCAAAGAGAGGAAGTTGTCTCTTAGAGCAGCGATACTGCCCTGTGGCTCTGTCAGAGCATTTTTAGGACGGAGAGAGATTAGAGTCGTAGAGACAGAGTGGGGAAAACCACATGCCGGAAGCCTTTTCCCTGCACTGAATTAGCCAACAAAATGCTGGCTCATGTATTCAGCTGTCTCTCAGCGCCCTAACATGGCAGGCTCAGCTGTCACTCCAGAGCCTTTTTCCTAATGCCTTAAACACTGTTTTCCCTGTAAAGATCTACACATGGACGTCTCTCTAACCACGCTGTGGTCAGGGAGTTGCGTAAAAGCGCTCCAGGAAAGGCTGCTTTCCCATTATCGTGACTCCTGCGGTCGAATCTGAGTACAAACTGAGACGATGGGGACAAATGTTACATACTATGGGGGCTGGCACAGTTAGAACAAGCACAAATATAGCATTGTCATAATTTGAGATCCACATCAAGTTTCAGCCGGATGGAGCGGACGCTCACTGACCTTGGAAACAATCACCCATAGACACTGGTGGCAGTTGATCAAGTCTGGCTTCTATTTTTCTCCCCTCTTTCTCCTCCCCGCTCTTCTACATCCTCCCTCATTTCCTAGAATACCAAGGCAGCTTTCAGAGCTGCTTCCATTTCGGAGACTCCTACAGGATGGAGCAGACCGTCGGTGGCGTCCACGTCCCAGGAGATTCTCACGCCTACACTTCCCATCAGCACAATGGCTTCCACATGTCGACTAGCAACACTGGCACAGCAGGTGAGGACAGTTTACCTCGAGAATATGCGCCCAGAATCATAAATGATTGATTTCATCAAACTGAACTTTATGTCATCTGCTCCAGGCTTCAGCTTGAACCAGGAGCTGCAAGGAGGCACAGGGTGCCAGTTCTCTTCCAGCCCAGAGGAGAGCATTTTCTACCAGGTGGGCAGTTTCGACCGCAGCCTGAGCCACATGCCCTCTGTCTACACAGAGACATAGAGCAACACTGGAGCAGGGCACGCTTCACCACACTTACTCTACTACTCTGCAGTCCAACTCTTTCCACACCCATCTTATCACACTTGGATCTTCTTTACTTCTTCTTCTGTACTTTTTTTTCCATATAAGATATGGGTCACATAGAAAATCACAATAATTTAGAGCTTATTCTGACCAACTTTTCTGCCAGATGGATGTTAAACCGGCAAGATTATTTACCTGACACACTATCTGAATGGTCAAGAACAGTGGTTCCCACACTTTTTGGTTTGAGACCCCCCCCCCCTCCAAACGAGGATGTCTCACCACCGGTCTTTGAGGTGGTAGTAGCAGCAGCAGCAGCAGGAAGAGGTGACGAATAGTTGTAGTCATGTCGGACAGTTTCCAGCAGCCTTCAAAGAACATACAGGAAGTCGCAGAACTATTCACATCCTGTTAGATCCATCTGTGGGCTACCTGCAGTTTGCAGACCTCTTGGCTATATAAATAAACTTTATTGTACTATTATTATTAGTTTTATCAACCACACAAGATGTTTTTTAAAAGATTAAACCTTAAGGTTCACGGTGTTAAATATTTCACTGATATTAAACAATATTACACATAAAATCAGGATTTGCTCTAAAATGTTGTGTTTGTGGTCAAAACTAAGAGAAGAGGAATTTCCCATCATGCCCTGGGTCTCGCAGTCAGTGGATATCAGAGCAAGTCGGACACAAATTTAACCAGCATGCATGGTCCTCTCGAACGAGGATATTTTAAAGGAACACAAACTTGGAGTGTAGTTTAAAATATCTGTGCATGCAGGGTGTAAGGATAGCCCATGAGTTGCATTGTGGGAATTGTAGGCGCCAGTATTTTCTGGGCTTTGTGACCATTCTGTTTTTAATCTGGCTCTCCAACTTGATGAAAGTGCAATGCTGTATCCCTGAAAGACCAATTTAATTGTCTTGTAACTCTGTGTGGGGGTCACAAACCCAAAGTTGGGAGCCACTGAGTTAGACAGGCTTTCGATACTCAAGAGGAAAGATCAAACACTATGAAATTCTGCTCTTTTTTTTTTTTTTGTTGCTCTTTTTACTCATTTTACATGAAGAAAAAAATACAAAGAAGTCTCCTTTTCTTATTATTAAAGTTGCTGAAAGCTGAAGATTTTACTGATTTTCTAAAACACATGGCCTTCAGTCATTTAAAGATCCATACGCTTTATTTCAGAATGACACTTATTGGCCAAGAACTCATCATGTACAAAGACTCTGACTGGCGCTATGACACTTACAGTCCAATCAGATCAAGCTTACAGGAGCAGGTTTGCAGTCAGGTGGGTAAGTGGTTCAATGTAATGTGATCCTAATCAAATCTTTTCAGATTGAACAAATATCTCCTAAAAGTCTGTGATCGTTTTGCTCCGTGTGCGCGCCGAAGAAAACATCTAGTGTTTGTACACAGCCGTGGCTCTGTAAATGGGAAACAAACAAAGTGGATCAGACGGAGCCTCATAACACTAACTTGTTATTCCAGTCGTTCAGGTCGTGATTTGTGTGTCAGATAACATTAAATGACCTTGCCACAGACATTCAGCAAACATTTCTAGTTTCCAGATATGCTGCTGTTGTGACGTTACATAGGATAGCAGGAGAGTTAAGTATCGCTGCCTGGAGCCGGTGTGTTGGCTCTGGGAAACCGATCATCCTCTATGCATGTTAACTACGCAGCACCAACTGTAGCAACAGTTTGCAAACCCACAGCAGAGCTAATGTTAGTTACATTACTTGCTGTGTCGTTGTTCGAACTGTAGCTTGGTATTTGTGCAGAATCACTTACCCCACCTTTTAATGTATCTTCAAACAGTACAAATCCTTCAATGGAAAGCCCTCTCCCTCCTCTTTATGTTTTTTTTTCTCTTTAATCTACATCTTTCAATCTATTTTAGACTGAAATGTAGAAAAGAATATATCATTTTGCCGTGTTTGTTTTAACAGTGGAAAAAAAATGTGTTTGCATTTCTGTATTTTGTTGTTAAGTGTTTTGTTTTTGTTTTTTTGCTCTTGGATTTATCTCTGGAGGAGGGTTTAAACTCATTAATTCTGCAATAATGCAGAGAAACCAACCTACTTTATAATTATTATTATTATTATTATATGTATAAAATGTACAGTTTGTTTACAGCAATCATTTGAATGTTTGTCATTTCTCAATTTAAGAAATAAATAACTGAATGACGACACAGTGCTTTTTCTTTTTGCTCTATATAAAATACAAAATAAATGCAGAAAGTACTCAAATTGTTCACATTAGTTGTACGTATATATGTGTAAAATATTCAGGTGTGACTGTGGAGTCTGGCAGATGGTGATGAGCGCTGAGAAAAACTTCCACATTGTGATCTTATTGTTCCCTCTAGTGGACGCTGGTGAGTACTGCAGACACAAGAACCTTCTTTACTTCTGCTTCTTCTTGTTGACATAGCTCTGATAATAGAAGTTACCAAAGAGGATGACGAGGGTGACACAGTAACAAAACACTAACAAGTTCATGGATTTGGGGAAGTCGCACTCTGTGAGCAGGTTGCGGCCCGTGTACACGAGGAACATCAGGAACTGCACCTGGAGAGGCAGGAGGGAAAAGTTCAAACCAGCGTTCTTCACAAACACACGTTCACAGTTTGTTTCACACAGAGCAGCACTCACCAGCTGCAGTGACGTGAGGTGTCTCTTCCACCACAGGTACTTCTGCATGTGAGGGCCAATGGCAGCCAGGCCGTAGTATAGATACATCACAACGTGAACAAAGGTGTTGAGCAGGCCAATGAAGAAGGCTGCGGAAAGACATTTAATAGTTTTTGTTAGTGTTACAGAGTTTTTTATTCACATTAAACAGTACCATTGTTATTCATGAAACATCTATGCAATGGATCCGACAGCATTTGACCACTAAGATAATCAAGATTTTGAATAATCGAGCTTAAGGAATGGCAGAGAAATGACTTTACTCTTAACGTGAAATGTTTTCTGATCAGGGCTTTAATGACATCAGTCAGTTTTTACAACCGATATACATTTGAGTTGAGCTGTTCGTCTCTCTGTTTTATCTCGATCCGCACGTGTGCATGTCATCCGACCATTGCACAACAAGCACACCTCTCATTCATTCAACCCGACCGCCCGATATCTTTGGAATGAAGGTAGTCGTGTTTTTTGTTGAAAAACCGGTAGTTACTGCAAACACCCCACGCCCACTTACCTAACAAAAGTTATGTACTTGCACTCTGAACTCTAGAGATGCTCCCCTTAACAACTGGGGAAGTTTAACATCTAATTCAAGAGGTATCTTTATTTCCTGCTCCTCACATCTCAATAAAACCAATTAAGCCGTATGTGGATGATGTTATTCTCTCTATTTCCAATCCAATTCCTCTTGACCACAAATTCAAAAAGTAATTAATCGATACAGAGATACCTCTGGATCTTCTTTAAGATAATCCCTGATCATTTTTAATATTCAGTTAAAATCTCTGAGCAAATGTTTGACGTGTTCAAGCTAAATTCCTCCTCTCGCCTAGCTGAAACTAAACAGGACCTTATCAGATGTTCTAGTATCAGCTGCTTCCTACATTTCTCTGTCAATTCTTTCTTTATTCCTCTATTTCAAAGTATCCAAAGTTTTATTCCCAAATCATTTTAGGTTAGCTGATCAATTTATATATATATATATATATGATATGATATATATTTTAGCAATTATTCTGGTGGCTCAGTGGTCCCTAACTTTCAGATTTATTTCTGGTCAGCCAACATTCTTCTTCTTCGTCATTTGTCCCAGAGCTTTGTGACTGGGTTACCTCATGGGTTAGGATAAAGAAAGCATCTTGTAAATCTACCTGCCTCTCAGATATTCTCCTCGTCTCTTCCTCTAGCTTCTGCTCGCACAAGATCAAACCCTATCCTGAAATTGGAGACATTTCGGTCTACAACCCATCTCAATCCTCTCATGTTTAATACAAAAAATATCCCCTCATTATTGGATGATATGTTTAGAGGCTTGTATAGAAAATATTGACGGTGTATTCAGATCTTTTTTGCTCAATTTATTGACCACCTTTATTCACTGGACCTGATGAGCCTTGAGAAAATTAGAGGAAATATTTAGTTACACGAGTAGGAATGACATGAAAAAAGGTTAAAATTTTAGAAACCTTTGTGATCTTATTTCATATGCTTGAAATGTGATGTCTCTTGTTTTTGCACCTGTTTTTTCCCTATTTAAATTTAACTTTGTGGGTTGCCCATTTTCCTATTTCCTCTCATTTTTCATTTATTTATTCTCTCCACATTTTGTTTGCCTGTTAACTTTTAACTGTTAACTAAGTCTGTCTGTTTTAATTTTCTACTTTCTGTAGCGCATAATCTAAAGTTCATTCATTCCTATTGGAGATGTAATTTATTCATAGTTTTTTGGATAATAAGATATAACAGATGATACTTGTTAGTTGTTAGTGCCATTGTTGGTTTTGGTCTTTTCATGGGATTGATGACACTAGGTAAAATTTAGAATATCACCAGACTTATCGTCCACCCAGAAGATCTGGTTTATATATCAGTGTCATTAGAGCGCTCATAGTAAATTACCGAAATAGTTGACTTACACTGTCCGCCGGCCACATACTTGACTCCCGCCCACCAGTTGAAGATCATGGTGGCGTGGTGGTAAACATGAAGGAAAGTCAACTGATTGTTCTTCTTCCTCAGGATGAAGAAGATCTGCACATAAAGAGGAGGAGTCAGCATCACGTGTTCTTACAGTGAATTTCAGTGCATAAGTTTAAACAAACACTTCTTACCGTGTCACTGAGCTCTATGACCTTGGAGAAGAAAAACCACCAGCAGACTCTGGCCATCTGGAGGAAGGAAACAGCAGAGAGTTGTTGATATTATTCATTTAATAACTGCATGTTTTATCTTTTAAACTGGCAGGATTATACTGCTGTGAATTATGACAGACCAAACACATCAAAGTGACTAAATTTATCAAGTGAGTCGCTTGCGTACCCTCATTGCCAGCGGACTGGTGCTGTAATCTACAGGCTGGCAGCGGTAGCTGTAGTCTGAGAGCCAGGATGTGACCAGGAACTGTGAAACATTCATACAATTACTTATAAAATGATACGTCACCCAACATCACCATTTAAATCACGGCACAGAAAGAGGAAGCAGCAGCAACGTAACCTGGAAATATTAAATTGTTGTGCTCATGATTGATTTGGTTTCTTTGTTAAAAAGCAGCTCGCACACCTCATAAAACATGTAGGCCGACAGGCCAACCATGGCAAAATTGTAAACAATCAGAATGACTTTGAGGTCAACAGGTTTTCTGTCTTTCATCAGACGAGGGCCGGCCCAGACCACACAGAGGTAAACCAGGAAGATGATCGACACCGGGACAGGGGAGTAGACCAGCAGCCACGGGTCTGTCCTTTTGTCTGGAACATAAAAGAGCTTTGTGTCAGGGGATTATTATTTACAACTGTATAAATATACTACAGGACACAACTCTGGCTGGATTTCTGCCCTGATTTCCTCAAAATACAGCACTGAATGAAGACAACTTTTGTTGTAGTCTGCAAAGGAAGAGCCAGTTTGTCTGCAGATTTGTAAATATAAACCAAATGCTCATTCAAAAAGCACTTTCAAATTCTTGTGAATGTAGTTTTCCACCCTGTTCCACCCATTTCTATACGTCCACCACTGTGACAAGATAATTTCATTAAAATCAAGCATGGTGACATATCATGTGATAAGCCACAAAGCAGTCATTGTGAAACAATCCGGGGAGCACATCTGCAACTCCCAACTCCCACACGGCGACCACAGATACAGGCTTATTTTCTGGACTGGAAATGTCTCTTACAAGTGCAAAAACAGATGAAAAGATGACTAAAGCCAAATGAACTCTATATGTAAGGAAAATAACCATCATCATACCTCCATTCTCCACTATCCTCTGGTGCGCAGAAAGGACACTTTGCCACATAGAAGCCATCTGAAAACAATAAGAAAAGATAAGGACTTAAAAGGAGAAAAACACTCAGATTTGTCGGCATTTAAAGACAAAACAGTACTAATGCGCACATTGCAAACCGTTTCAACAAGTAACGCTCACGCTGAAGAACCTTTGGACACTATCTGGTAAATTATTATTAGCTAAGTTGAACTTGGAGCACGCCCTGAAGCCAAATCCAAGTCTCCGTCTTGTCGAGTTAAATGAATGAAGACCGAGCAGCGCCCAGCCGCACCGCTGCAGGAGACTTGACGGCGGGCTAAATAACACACATGTACAATGCGGATATGACTTACAGCTCTGACACAAAATACTAAGATTAAGATCACTTCCTGCTTTTCTTCGCTTTGGGTTTGAAGTATGAAGCTTTTTTTTCTCTGGCGGGATGTTTGTGTTTACGCGTTCAGCACAGCAGGGGGCGCTGCTTCCTGCCAATACAATACAATGTGAGTGAGGTAATTCCATGTGTTTAATTAAACACTATATATTTTATTATTTAGCATTTTTATTCATTTTTTTCTGCATACATACAAAACATAATGTCACAAAACAGGTTCATATAAAAATAAAATAAAAAGGAGAAAGAGGCACAGCGCTTTACAATATGGTGAAATGAAATTATTATTGTATACATGGATTCAATTCAAGCCCAGTGAGCTCACTTCAGTCACTTGTCCACAGTTGGTATCTACTTCAATGCAGATTAACTCACAGAGAATTCAATGGTTTCTTCCATTTCTGCAGAAAAAGTTCAGCTCTTATAGTGTCCTATTTTTTCCAGTTACAACCTCAGAGATCAGAAACTTCACATCCACTTCATCCTGATGGCTTTCTTTGCCCTGTCTGATGTCTGACGTTGCAATTCAGTTTCATCTTATAAGAACAGTATATTTTCACTGGATGCTCTCGAATGTCTTTACTTTCATTATCCTTTCTACTTAAAACAGCTTTTAGTTCCAATAATATTATATTTACTTGGACAAGAAATTGGGAGACATGCTCATGGGTTTAACTCACTCAGATCACTTCCTTCCCGTCATGTCTTTAAGATTTCTTTCTTCGTTTACCTGAAATCAGCTTGTTCTTTGTTGTTTTGATTGTATTTATCTCATGCTTAGTTCACTTAAATTTTGAAATGTAACAGCACAGTATTATTTTGATGTTTTTTTCCCTGTGCACTGTTAAACCTATTTTTAGTTCTGTGCTGAAAATGATTCTCGGTGTAGAATAACCACTGATAGGAGACTTTAATCCAGGGCTGGGATCATGCAGCCCTCCAAGTTCCTGCAGTTGGGACAAACTGCAGCACCAACAAGTATTTACACATCTAACACCAGTCATCTGTCTCATCCTAAACATTACATAAAATGTAAGCTTGTGTCAAATTCAGTTTCTTTAATATACACCATAATATATTCTCTTCAAACTGAATCTTTTTCTTGTTATAACCTATTAAAGTTTCTTTGCTTTTAATAATAACAAATTACTTTTTTTTTCACTTTCATCATGATAAAAAAATAAAGATCTTGATTAGAAGATGAACAACATGTCATTAGCTGGCATTAACCTGGTGTTTGTCTTGTGTCTGGGCGTTATTAAGTAACATTCTCTACAACAAGAAATTTGCATTTTTATTATGACCATTATCTCATATATTGCTTCTGAAACATGTGTAAAAAGTTTTACATGAAATTACTTTTAATTCTGCGAGAAAGGATGCCATACTTGTTCATGTACGTGATCTACTTGATGTAACTTCACAGCTAGTAGTCGTTATGATAAAAACTTTATCTACAATAAGGTCATAAAATATCATAGGAACAATATACATTTTTCATTTTAAAAACTGACTTTGGTAAAATCATTTGATGATATTTTGTTTCCAATCCTCTCGGCCAAAGTTTGCTGGGATTGGCTGCAGCCTCACCGTGACCCTGATGAGGATAAGTGGTTACAGATAATGGATGGATGGATTGTTTCTAATCCCCTTAATGTGGAGACATAAGAGTAACACACCATTTGGGACTTTCACACACACTCCCATCAAGATTCCTGTTTAACCGTCTTGAAGAAGGAGCTGAGGGAGAGCTGTCTGCTGTCAGATGCACTCAGTCTGGGTTTTTTAGAGCTCTGCGGTTTCTTCCCCGTCTTTGTGCCGACGTGCGTTTGCCTTTTTCCATCCTAAGTGAGACAAGCAGAGACAAATGTCTGTTATTAATACAAGATTATAGAATAAGGTACATTTTTGTAAAGGATTATAAAATATTGTATAAAAACACAGAAGAGCTTACCTTTGAGGTTTGTTGTTTTTGACCGACCACAGAGTCACACAGCTTCACAATCTGCAGGAGAGTCAACATGTTGATCCCATTCATGACTGTTTACACAGACTACACATGAAACAAACTCAATGGCCAACCACAACTGTCCTTCATGTTCTCTGAAACTTTAATAAATCCCATTAAAAAGGAAGATGAGTTTTTCATTCAAATGCAGCTCCAAACAGCAGCGCAACATCAGGGAAACTGTTTTTATAAACCAGACTGCTGTTGTAAAAGCATGCTCTCTGCGAGAGTGATAATCAAGTCCACTCTCGGTGCTGCGGGTACTGCTAACCCCAGCTACACAGCAGGGTTTCTCACACACACACACACAGCGTAAACATTATAAAAACCTTTTTCACTCCTGTGGAGACCGCAGCTTCCTGCAGAGCAGATCTGTTGAGCCACTGTGCATTTTCAGTCTGTGTTTGTGTGTCACCGTCCTTCAACCGCACACTGTGAACCACATACGTCTGGTGGATGTGGGAGAAGTTGTGAACCACCTGCAAGCAGCCAATCAATGAAGCATCAGAAGGTGGTTACACGGCAATAGAAAGAGTTCACGTGCATGTAAAAGTGTGTGTGATGGTTAGATAGGTGGTAAACATTAATCTTACCTCTCCCACATACTGAAGGAGGCTGTCGGTCAGACGGGTTCCTAATATCCTGCTGATCTCAGAACACAGCGCCTGCTTCTGTTTCACGTCAGAAGTCTTCTCCTCCTGCAGGAGACTCGGAAACTCCCACAAGCCTGCCAGCAAACCTGTCAATACAAAATAAACAAACACTGATGGACTGCAGAGTGATTCAAAAGTCTACCAGAATCATAGCCTGCTTATAGAACCATTTTTCGGATGTAAAAAAACACAATTCAGTCTGATTATCAGGCTACAGACGAGTTATTTTTGCCAAACAGATCCAGGAAGATCCACTGCAGGCACTGACCTTTGTTTGGTCTCTGTGTGAGCAGGTACTCGTCCTCTCCCTCCTCTCCAGGTCTGATCACCACACAGGTCAGAGTTCGCTCCACTCGAGGAGGCTTCTTCGCGGGCTTTCTGGGGAAGTTCTGAACCCCCAACTCATCGTCCCAAGGCTCCGACGGACACAGCGGACACGTCCCGCTGTTCACTGATGGAGAGGAGAAAGTTCTTTGATATAACATCATGACTACATGAAGGTTTCAGAGGAGGACTTCAGGAGACTTACTACAGTCTTCTATATCAGGCAGGCTCAACGGCTTCCTGTCCAACTTCCCCAAAAGCTTCCTGGAGTTTTTCTCCTGTTTGACATGAACCTGCACATCCACACACAATAAGTCATCATCATGTACAGTGATCCAAGGCATTGATAATGGCTTCATCTGCATTTATAACACAGACCATCAGCATTACTTATACTGGTTTAGCACGTAGGATGCTTTTTACCTTGCGGTAAGAGTGGCAGTGAGACTGTACGGGACATTGGCTGCACAGTGGTGCTTTAGGGGTGCAGACTCGTGCTCCCAGCTCCATCATGGCTTGGTTGAAGTCCCCAGGTCTCTCAGGGTCCACCAGTGTATTGGCTAGACTCCTGAAACATAGAAACAGCAAATGAATGCATCTTAACACTGTATTTAATCATTTAAATGTTTTATTTTGTGCAGCAATTCAGCAATTTGTGGTGCAACCTGAGAGTCTGTCTAGACTAAACTGCCTTTTGGATTCATTTAAGTCCAGTTTTCGGTTTTATATTTTTAAGGAAAATTCCTCAGTTTTTAAAACCTGGTTTCCTTGAGACCTAAATATCTCCAAACAAATAAAATCTCACCTCAAAATCTATTAAATAACAACTTCTGTCTGGACTCATCTCAGACAAAAACACAAATCATTCTGTGCAGTACAGTTTGGCAGACAACAGTTTGTTTATGGAAGCCAATGACTGTAACTGTATGCAGCGAGTCCATAACTGACCAGTAGAAAATTATGTTCGAAGGTCAGGCAGAGACTGATGTTGGCAGCACACAACCGATATATCAAACTCTCTGTGCAAAAGCTGCTCAAAGCAAGAAAACCAACAACAACATCACAGTAACATTCACATGTCAAAGATGGAGCTGGAATCAGGTTCCTTGAGGATATCAGTGTGAAGTTTAATCTCACCAAAGTGCCTCTGTTACTGCAGGACTTGTGCTGTCAGCTCCAATGGCTCTCAGGCGACACAACACACGAATCAGATTACCGTCCACGGCTCCAGTAACCTAGGCAACAGAGGTGATCTTCATCATCATCGGTCATATATGATACAACGCAGCCTTAAAGTTTGCCCTGGCTAACAGAAACACATACAGCTGTGGTGCAGATGTGCATGTGATGACCAACCTGGCCCAGTGCAATAGAGCCTATGGCTGCAGCAGTGTAGCGTCCCACCCCGGGCAGCTGTTTCAGCAGGCTGTCAACTGTACGAGGCATCTGTCCGTTAAGCTCTGACACCACCTAAAACAGATACAATGGACTCTCCTCATATAACAACATAAAGCCGTATAAAGTAATCACTACACAAAATTATGAGAAGCTAAAGTTAGATGCTACAGAGATGTTTGATACAGTCAGAGCAGACTTGCAGACCTTCTGAGCTCCTTCATGCAGCCTTTTTCCTCGAGAATAGTAACCAAGGCCCGCCCACATCTGGTTCACTTCCTGCACATCAATAAAATCAAAGCATTTTATTTAAAATCCACCTTAAAAAAATCACCATCATCTTTAGTGACTGCTTTTTTTTTTGTTGTCACCTCGAGTGTAGCAGCTGCAAGATCCTGCACCGTGGGCCACCGCTGGAACACAGTAAAGAAAGAGTTTAAATTACATGCAATATATTTAATATATCACAACAAACAACGTGTAACGAACACCAAAGGACACCTGCCTTTATCCATTTGTTGTAGTAGTTGACTACTGTGGCAACCTGGGTCTGTTGCAGCATGATTTCTGAAACCCACACTGAAAAAAGGAGAAGAAACTGTGTTATAAATGCTGTCAGCAGGAGTTAAAGTTATTGTATATCATTTTGACAAGAGAGCCTGCATATATATTACCTGCATATGTCCTGATGTTGAGGTCTGATTCTGTGACAGCCTTTGAAAGAAATACAAGAAGTTATTTAATGTGTGCAATCAAAGACTGACCAATAGAACTTGACATGATGAATATTGATCAATATTTAGCAGCATCAGGGTATTTAAGAATCCCAACTTGAATGATACAGATTAAGGTCTCATGCATGCAATTAAAATTTGTTTTCTGGTCAAAACCAATGATAGAAATGCGTCTCTTTACCAGAGTCCTCCATGGCAGCTCCCTCTGCTCCTTGTCGTACCAGCTGAGGAGCTGAGATCGCAGCAGCGCAACATCAGCAGCGTCATGGAAGGTGTGATATGTGGACGGTGAGGAGGCATTAGTGGTTTCTTCTGGAAGGTCAAAAAAAAACATCATTCACATCCACACTGAACAGAAATTCACTGAAGTTCAAGCAATAAGATATTTGACAAATACTCTTGGATGGATCAAACACATTCTGAGGGGGAGAACATGAACAGGACAGGTAACTTCAGTGATGTAACAAGATACAGGGAGGTCATTTCCTAGTTTATAACTACTTTTTAAGGGGAAGCTCCATTTGAAATAAGTTGTTTTTATTTATTTTATTAAGTTTATTCTCTGTGAAAGTGCGAAATTAAACACATGAGGCCACAGGGTAAAGTTTGGCTCTCTAGATGCAGATTTACATCATTTCTGTGCTGTAAAAATTCACATTTTAGTTGAATGAAAACTTTTCTGACAGTTTCAACAACATAAACATGACTTTGTTAAGACTTATTGAGTAGCTGCTGCATTAACTGCATTGATTTTATTTCTCCTGTGGGCTCAGGGATGTTTGCAGACACACAAACATATTAATGTGGATAAATTCAGAGTGTGTGTGTAGAATCAACATGGTATCTACCTTCTTTCACAGCTGTCTTTGACCTCTTCCGCTTTGCTTTTGCTGTTTCTACCATCTCCAGTCCGGTTTTCTTGTTTCTGTGCAGCGTTGAACGAAACCTGCTCACAAACAAACACCGCATGTACCGACTTATCTCCCTCTCCTCTGTGCACAACACGAACAGTTTTATTTACTTCACTGATTCATTTTGGGCTCCCGCCACGTTCAGCACTTCCAGCCGCTGCTCGTCCAATCAGCGGCAAGGAAACAAGGGAAGTATGTGAAACGTCATCTCCGGTGGGAGGGTCGAAATCAACATTACGTAAAGTCAGCTTTGGTGGTTGTGCAACTATCATTTGGTATTGATTAATATACTGATTATTGTTCTATATTAGAGGAGGTCTGTCATCAGTGCAAGTGGAAGTATTCATATACTTTACTTCAGTAAAAGTTTAATACCTCACTGTAAAAATACTCGGTTACAAGTAAAAGTACTGCAGTGACAGGAAACTGAAAATGTACTTAAACGTATTAAAGTAAAGGTACTAAACGGGAAAATGGCCCAGTAACTGTTATTTTATATATTAATGTAAAATCAGGACGTTACTCTTCAGTGTAGTTGGTTGAAATAGAGCTAATTTCCACTGTAACTAATTATTTTTCATTATTATTTTCATTATGGATTAATCTCAATTATTACAATTGAACACTTCAAGTAAAAGAAAAAAAACACACACAGTGAATAAAGAATATTTTTCTCTTTTATCTCTGTTATGCTCTATGTTTAGTATTACTGTTTTTATTTCATATGCATATGTTTACATAAACAGAGCATATTACCATGTATGCACACGTATATCTTCACGTGTCCATGTATATGTATGAACTGCATGTCAACATGCTCAAATAAAACATTTGACAGCGACAACAAATTAAGAATTAAACAATTTTAATTATACAAACAGTATTTATACAAATTTCTCTTTATCTGCATCTTTAAAGCTGAATTGTTCCTTGTTTGAGCCTTCAGAGTTTATCACCATCTAAAGCTGGAATGAAAAGACAAGAAACAAAAACCCAATTATTCTCACTGATGGACACAGCAGACAAAGCAGCCTTAAGATGAACGACTCATTACCTTCAGTAATGTTCAGCTTGTTAGTTAGCAGGATTTCTGCTTGTGTTTCATCAATGTTCCTGTACAAAGTGTCAGCATTGTGCTGTAGAAAGAGGATGATAGAGAATATTAGTGTTGCCTTCTAGCACCTTTCACACGGACCTTTTAACTAATGCCATCACAATATTAATACAATATAATACTATACTGATATTTAGACTTACCATAAATGCTGCAAACATTGTACTGCCAATGACTCTCTGCACTTGTTCCTCAATAACTGGGTATGAGTGGACAAAGTGCTGAGACAGAGATAAAAGCAGTGTTGTATTTAACTGTACTCACAGACCTTCAGTGGCTTTTATAATTATAATAATTATAACAAATCACTACACGTGTTGTGTATAAGTCATAACATGAGTGTGTGGTTCATGCATGTACCTCCAAGGCCAGACTGGCTTGTATTTGGGCATCATTGTGTTCTCTGTTGCCCATAGCGTGCAGAAGATGTTGGATCACTCCAAGAGAGACAAGTTCACGACAAACCTCTTGGCTGTCCTCGGCCAGCAAGCTTCAACACATTCAACATCATCAAAGCAATGTATTACATGGATGTATTCAATTTATATGACAGATTTTAAACACATCATTACATTATTTCTAGTTGTAAAAAAACTCTCTCATATTTGTGTCCATACCGTATAGTTTTAGCAGCAGCAGCTTGTTGCACATACACAGGCAGAGATCCAGTCGTCTCGATTATCTCTGACTCTGATTGGATTGTATCAACAAAATATGTTAATGCACCAGACAAAATGCTTGCACATATGGGAGGGAATGGGTTTGGGTAGTTGGAAAATTAATTATCAGTTTCAGAAATTGCAGACATATTAACATAACCTGGGTGGTCCTAAAGGTAATTCACTTCCAGTCACTGATCTGTCTAAAATAGTCAATGTATTATTGTAAAGTGTTACCTTCCATATTTTGATGCTGCTGTACTTCTTCTTTAGCAGGCCTCAGCAGAGCCACCAATCCTTTGAGCAGCATTGGCCTCACATCGTAACACTTCAGGTCTAAGATCAGATTTATAGCTGCCAAAAAACAAACACAAAGAGAAGATATTAAAATGTGATTTCTCAGCCACAGTGGCTTGGGGGTTTTAGCAAACAAAACAAACAAAACAGAAAAAGAACAACTTATTGTCGTGACTTTTCGTGGCTGCCGAAGTCGGTTTGTGGATTTGCTTAGAAAGAAAAGAACCGCCACTCATCTTGCATTGAATAATTAGGACTTTATTCGAGGAAACAAGTGAGTTTGGGATGCATCCCCTGATCGGATCCCTGCCCATTCCCTGCCAATTCTAACCCCTCTTCTCCTGGGCTAGCTTTTATACCCACAGACAAACAAACAAATATTCTGAAAATACTCCTCTCAGGAAACCAACTTCTTGTTGTTGTCTTTCATAACTAACTTTGTCACCTCTGTCTTTACCAGATAAGGACACAAGACATTTCCACTCAGAGAGAGAACAACAGGTCAACAAGAACCTATTATTCACTCAGAGAGAGGTCATTGCAAGTTCTTTCAAAAATACACTTCACATTCAACTGTGCCATCAGGAGAGATCAATGAAATACTCTGAAATGCTTGTAAGAAAATATACCACATCACTGAGGGGAAACATTTTTTAATGTTCTCTGCTTACCTTCATCCTGAACCACCCGGTGCAGGGACCTGAGCATATTCAGTAGAGGCTCTACAATGCTGTGATGGGCTGTTTTCATTTTGGACTGTGAGAGAGGAGATAGAAAAAAACACTGCAAGTCTTCTTCTCATATCTTAAATATATATAAAACATCCTTTAAAAGTACAAAATCTGTTCTTCAGTATCCTGGTTAGGTAATGAGTGAATGAGTGCTCTGAGAATGATAACAACTTCATACAGGTTTTTTGCTTTACCTGTACAGTGTGTAAGGTGTGCAGGACCAGCTGCTGGGCCTTAGGGGAGGCACACATCATGAGAGCAATGAGACTTTTGTAGATTTGGTTTTGATATTTGGGGTTTCCGTGGGTCAGGGACTCCAGGACAACCCATGCTGTTTCTTGGGTTTCATCTGTGTTTGACTTAGCCAGACAGTCTGCTATCACTTTCACACCTGTAACAATGTAGAGAGGGGAAACTGATACGGCTCCTACAGTTCAGTATAAATGATCCATATGAAAAAGCTGCTCATCTGAATAACAGTTATAAAACTGTGCTAAAAAAGACAGCTACAGTGTGTCTTTTTAAATTTACCATGGCTTTCGCAGATAATCTCTTTGTACTTGCGGCCAGCATTTGTGACAGTGAGCAGAAGACGCAGGGCCTCAGCCTTTTCCTCCTCTTTGCACTGAGAGTGGTTCAAAATCTCCAGGAGAGTGAGAACACCTCCATCTTCCACAAACTCCATTAGGTACTGATCACTGAGGAAATGTGAGAATTGTGAATCACTGACTGTACAGTGAAGCACAGATACATTAAAGTTTACAGTAGTATTTAATGTCACTCACTGGCTTGACGCAGCTGATGTCCTAAAGATGTCCCAAACATGTATCTGAACATTCAGTGAAGGACTGGGTCTCAGGTGATTAGAGAGTCAATCCAGAAACAAGAACCATAACCCTGTTTTACAGGGTTGCAGAGGGCCGGAGACAGCTGGCATTAGACGAGGTACACCCTGGACAAGTTACCAGTTCACCACAGGGCTGACTCATAGAGACAATCATTCATGCTCACATTCACACCTATGGGCAATTTAAAGTCACCAATTAAAACCTCTTAAAACTTTAATTTTATGTATGATTTAATGTTGCCCAGAATATAGTTAAATGTGTGCAAGTATGCAGTAAAGAACAAGCTAAATAATTATTGATATTTGGGGTTGCATTCAACAAACTCCACATCCCTAATTGTCACATATAAGTTAATATTTATGAGCTTTATTACTCATAAAGCTATTAATGTGGGTGAATCATACAGTGAACAGAATGAATGCACAACTACTACCGTGTAGATAATATTAACATGATTTATATATGTATGAAATTGACACACAGGAAATTTAAAACATGATTGCAACATGCATGTATTCCTACTATATGCAATTGTTTGTTTGTTGTTATAAATGTGTTCAATACAACATGTCAGTGTGTTTTAGCACCACTACTCATCCAGTAACATAAAGAAAGGATACGTGAGTCTCATCCAGGTGGTGAGTCTAGCCAGAAAGAGGCTGGCAACCTGTGCAAACTCCAGCTCCAGCTCATAAAACGTCTTCCCTGTGTTTTGAGCCAGGAAAGTGTTCAACATGCGGCTGCGGACTGTCCTGTCACCACGGTCCCATTCCCGGAGAAAACTGAGGACTTTGCCGATGTTTGCTGGTTCTTCCTGTGCTGACATCGTGTCTTTACACTTAAATAAATACAAAGTCCTTTCAGCTGCAGGAACCAGAGCCAGAACCAGAACCAGGGTTATAGCTAAAAGATAGAAATTAACCTAAAAAGCTACTTTTAACGCTGATTTGCTCTTTAGCTTCCTCCTCCACTTGTAGCAGCTAGCTAACGGTTGCCTAGCAACGCACCCACAATCTCGACAGTGTGAGTGTGAATTCAATTCAGTTCAATTCAGTTCAATTCAATTCAATTCAGTTCAATTCAATTCAATTCAGTTCAATTCAGTTTAATTCAGTTCAATTCAATTCTTTTGTCACATATAATCATACAGATACAATCATACTAAAATGTATTAACTATGATTGTACCTGTATTGTGCCAGCAAAGCCAACACATTGGTCGACCCTTTTCTAAAGTATAGTTTTAATAATATATAGTAAGATAGGATGATAAAATAACATGCACTTCACTGATCCCACACAAGGCAAATCCACTTGTTACAGTAGCTCACAAGGTGGATAACAAAATACTAACTTTTATTACTTTTTACATTGTAGATTAACACAGAAGACATCAAAACTATGAAATAACATATGTAGAATGATACTGTAAACAAAACAAAGTGTTAAAAAAATGAGAAGAATATGTAGGTTGTATATATGTATGTAAGAATATGTTTTATATTTTATATTTTTCAAAGTAGCCACATTTTGTTTTGATGAGAGAGGGAGAACAATAATAAGAAGAGAATTGCTTGGGCCAAGAAACACAAAGAATGAACATTAGTCCTTTGAAATCCAAATCTGAGGATGTCACTCAAACAGAGATGAAATTAAGGGAGGTTGTGTCGTCTAATGCGTTTGTTTTTTAGTTAGACTTCTAGCTGTTGTTCTGTTGCTGGACTGCTTTTCGTCCTGTGTTTCTGTAGCCTGGTGACTCAGCCCCGAAGGCAATTGATGTGACCTTTAAGGGGGTTGGGAGATGTTTATAACCAGCACAGTTTTATTCAGTCTACTCTGGGACTTTTTAAGTTCAAATTCTATATTCTATATATATTCTTTAAAAAAATCAGTTGACTTTTGTTGTTGCATGTATGATGAAAATCACTGAAATTGAATAGAAGAATTGAAAATTTTAAAATGCCCATTGTGGAAATAATATGTAGTGTCAGATTTCAACTATTTTTCTTGGGAAACACCCCCTTAGTGGGTGTGGTGATTCCTGGAAAAAAACTGCATACAATGTGTATGATTGTGAACAGACTTCCCAAACTTATTACTTTCATGTTCCTTCTTTTCACCTCATTTTGAGCTCTGGTAAGTTAATTCTTATTTTTAGCCAGAAAAATGTATAGGCGATTTATTACATTGCATATTACATATTTGTCGAAAAAGAATTAAAACAAAAATGCTCAGAAAAAGTGTATTTGCATGTTTTTTTTGTATCTTGGAGTAAGAAATTGGACCTGCAGTATATTTCTGTCTCTTGAAAATCAACCAGCACTGCTAGAAAAACTTTACTTGTTGCTCTTGTGGTGGTCCTGCTTCCTGAAACCTATTTTCATGCTAAAATGAACTATAAACTAAAAGTGACAGTAGCTCTGATATGTCTCTGATATGAAGTGAATGGTCACTATTTAACAACTCTCCTGAACATCGAGTAAAAAAACACGTTTTTAATCACAGAAACTTACGCCTTGTTTTCCTTTTTTTCTTCAGTGCACTGCAATCAAAATGAGAGAAAATACTTTAATATTATTCTGCTTTCTTTTCCTGAGCATCAGCCTGTCTGCTGGTGAGTAAACTGTTCTTATCCTGAGAAGCTGTAGTTGATATTTTATGTCTGAACACAACTTAATTAAACAGTGACATAAAAAGCAATTGACAAATCTTTACTGACTTATCTTCTTGAGGTAATGAAAGATATTCTGAGTGCAAATAAGTGGAAGTAACAAACATATACATACATTGTAACTAAAATATTACACTTTGCTTTGCACCTCAATTTCAAATTTCACAGTTCTTAACTGCCAAAATCTGGATATATTAACTGTCAACTGGTATGAAGTTATCTGGCTTTGTTTTGTAAATAAAAGTGGAACCAATATATGATTCCACTTTCATTTACACTTCCATTTGTATGTGAGTCATAGGTCACATAACTTGTAACATTAATTAAACACTGACATTACTTAAAGGATAAACCATAAATTGAAGAACTTTACTGTAATATAAATCAAAGCCTGAGCTCATAGCATGATATTATAGCATACAGACTTTTTCATCTTTTTCTTTTTGAAGGTTTTAAAGAAGGTTTTGTTAGGCTGATGGGCGGTCAAGATCACTCCGAGGGTCGTGTGGACATTTTTCATGATGGAGCTTGGGGCACTGTGTGTGATGACGACTGGGACATAAATGACGCTCATGTAGTGTGCCGCCAGCTCGGTTTCCCTGGTGCAAAAGAAGGTCCATCTACATTTGCCAGCGGTAATAAAGTGAAAATTGACTGTGCCAGTACACTAAACACTAATGAGAAAAAATCTGTAATTTTAAACAATATTTGGTACAAATGGCTGTATTGTCACTGTTTTTGTTCTGTGATTTTGTGTTAGGGGACGGTACCATCTGGATGGATGATGTGGGCTGTACCGGGACAGAGTTGAGCTTGCAACAATGTGCATTTCCTGGTTGGGGGATCAATAACTGTGGTCACAGTGAGGATGCTGGTGTTAGATGCGAAAAAGGTAAGGCAACCAGAGTGTAGGCAAGAACTGTGCATCTCCCATGCAGAGATAAAGAATAGAAAGACAGCAATTTTGTGTCACTACAAAATCACTCACTGTGTCCATATTGATGTCTGTCAGAGCCTACCAAGAGGGATCTAAGCCACGAATATGATCTGGACCACAATGCAAGCCTCTCTCATCAGTTGGGGGAACTGTTTGACAGTGGACGTGACTGTGACTTGAGCATTGCAGTGGTGGTGGACAACGACACCATTAAGACAATCTGTGCTCACAGGGTCATCCTTACTCTGAACTCAAACCTCAAAACTTCACAGCCAGACTTCAGCAGGCTCAGCATTGATGTCACTTCTGACTGCAGTCAACACGCCAAGAACTTTGTCAGGTAAAAGCAACCTTGTGACTTTCAAATGCCTCCTATTTGCCACCTGCTGTCATGTAAACCAGTAACACTCATAGCTAGAAATAGCTGAACCCTGCTAATGAAAATGTTTACATTTCAGGTACTTCTACACAAGAAAGATGACGGTCACACCGTCCTCTGCCCATTGTTTTCTCAAGATGGCATCCGACTGGGGTCTGAAGGAACTTCAAAATACGGCTGCAGATATTTTCAGACAGTTTCTTCCAGACGATTCCACTTTCCAGAGTCAGAATTCATTGTATGAGTATGCAGTCTTGATAGATGATGTGGAACTACAAGAAGTTTATCTTCAGTACCTGGCGTGGAACTGTGAGGCACTGATCCATTCGCCAACCTGGACAAATCTTGCATTTGGTGTGGTCAAGGCGCTTCTGTCTCGCTCAGACATTGTGGTAAGTAATGAAACGGTCATCCTGAATGGACTGGAGAGATGGGCAGCAGCCCAAGAAAACACAACTATTCCTGAGGTCCTACTGAAGCTCATTCGTTTCCCAATGATACCAGCTAAGGACTTATACACACTTGATGGCTCACAGTATCATGCCAACAAGTGTCAGGGGTTTCAATTTAATGCTCTGCCCTTCACGACATTGACCAATGACCTGACAGAAGGACAAAATGTCTACACATCCAGGATTTTCACTGGCAGGCCATGGAGCTTCACCTTTAGCCACTACATTGTTAAAGCTTACAGCGGCATGGAGTTGTACACTTTTGGTGACCAGCACAGTAATAATGTGACATTTGATTTCCAAACACCTGTTCACAACAGTGCTGGTTTTACTTTTCACAATGTGCGCTGGAAAACAACAGTACACATCAGTGACTGCTCAAATGGAAACGTCATATGCCCTTCTTTGCCAGCTGTTAGTTTGAAGATTGAGGCAAACAACAGTGATTTACCCAGTGAGATTGAGGGACGTATTCGCTACAGCAATAGGCTTGTTGTTAAGTGTCGAGAGATGTATGTGGTACATGTTGGTGAATTTAATTCTACTGATGGTGAGAATCTTGTATTTGTTCCAAGCAGCGCACAACAAGCCTATTCATGCCACTCAAATCTGTTCTCGTACCAAGTGGTGATACGTCCTGAGTACGCAACAGATTAGTTTCTGTTTCTGCAAAACAGAAACAGAACTTCAGCAAAGAAGATGCAGACATGGATGATTTATGAACAGATGATTATGTTCTTAAGTATAGCCGTTGTTCTGTGACAGCAACAATTTGTTGTAAACAAAAATCATTTGATTTCTTTTATAAATATATTTTATTATTATCCTTTATTACATGCCTGCATACTCAGATAACATTAGTGCATGCTTTTTATTTTATTTTTAATACCTGAAAAACAACATATCTAAATGTATCAAGTTGGACAAAAGTCAGCAAAGGCAGGAAAGAATTCATACATACATGTTACATACTGTAAAATGCTTGTAGTCTGAAGGGAGGTGCATGTTTCCAATGCTAGTATGAAGTTTTTGATGGTTAGAGTCTCAATAGAGCATTTGTTCTAACAAATAACAGAGGAGGACAAGTCTGACCATGTCTGTGTCTGTCCAGCAACTGGAGCTACGTCATCAAGTACAATTTACAATAACTGACGTCAATAAAGATGGGGTGGAGGGGGCTAAAGATGCCACTGAATCCATGTTATTAAACTTATTTAACAAGTTTAACAAAAGTTAAGGTTTCTTTAAATGTATGGTGTTGACAATCATATTTTTTGGCATTGTAAAGACATTTTGTAAACTCCTTCTTTTAAAAATGATTAAAAACGATGTAATTCTGCAACATGTGTTTTAAGTTTGTGTCCAATGAATTTTACAGATTGCTACTCACAAAAGAATGTAAAATCTTTGTTCAGCAACCCTATAATCAGTTGTGGTTTTAAAACAAGTTGAAACAAGACTGTATCAGTACAAATACAGTAGGCGTGAATTACACTGCTTGTGTTAACTTGCACTCACATTCATACTAATTTATGTTTTATTTAATGGAAAATGGCTCCATCTCCTGGCAGTATGTTTAAAGTATTACTCACCATGGGGCACGTATATATGCAAAAACTCCTGTAATTTGAATTTGTCTACAAACTTGCGTCACACTGCATCTAAACCACCACTAAATTCATTTAACATTTAAACAGAAGAGTGCAAATTCAGGGGCACTCCTTGTAAGAAACACTAGTGCAGCTGGGAGGCATCTCTTACGTCCTCTTCGTGTGCTCACCACGGCCTCATACAGCTTAAATTTGGTTTAAAATCCCACCTGACCAATGCAAGACTAGCAGATATATATATATATCCTAATGCAGATCCCTCTTGCCCTTCGTGTAAAGGCTAACAGGCAGATCATATCCACGTGTTTTGGTCTTGTCCCAACCTTTCTAAATTCCGATATTTTTGACGCTTACACAAAGATCTTTAAAAAAAATATCTCCCAGCCCTCTATGTGCCATTTTTGGACTTATACCAGAATCATGTCCCATTAAAGGCAAAGCTTGAGAAACATTCACATCCTTAATTATCCAGCTGGATCATCCTGCTTTGGTTTGCTTTGGTTTGCTCCACCTATAGCTTCACAAGATGGATAAGAGACGTTATGCATTTCCTAGACCTGGACCCCTTTTATACAACTTTGTGGTTTACACACACCTCTTATTGAAGAAGACTAAGAGGAATATGATGGTCTTATGATGGTCCAACCCTAACCCCATTCATCTTCAACTCTTACCTGGCTTAGTTTACTCTGCACGGTTTGTGTTTTCTATGCGTGATATTACTATTTGTCATCAGTATGACAAACTTGTAAATGTTATCTGCTGTATTACATGCAGAGTTGAGAACTGTAGAGGGATAGCTGATGAATCGGAGGGTGGGTTTGTGGAAGGGAAAGACATATAATGTCTAGAGTGGACAGCAAACCAGAGCGTAGAAGTATTCTATATACATCTGTATATAACTGCTGACATTTTGTAACGTAAAAGACCGATAAAGGACTTGTTAAGCAGTGCAACAGGAGCACTGTTGCCTCACAGCAAGAAGATTTCTGGTTTGAACCTTGGCTGGGGCCTTCCTGTATGGAGGTTGCATGTTTTCCCCATGTGTGCATGGGTTCTGTCCAGATATTCCAGCTTCCTGTCACAGTCCAAAGACATGAACTTAATAGGTTAATTGGTGACTCTAACCCTAATCCATGTTATCTCTAAATATAGATCATATTTAATTGGACTTTTGCATGTACAGTTATAATGTGAAAATCAACAAGTAGGCTAAACTGTAGGCCTGTTAAATAAACCTGGGAGGAAGTGCTATGAAATACTCAATAGAAGAAGTAGAGCAAAATTGTGCAACCTATCACACACCCACTACTGCTGAACTGACTTATTTAAACTTTTGTGGGGCCCAAATACTGCTTCAACAGCACTGGGTTGTTTCCTGTTGTGTGTGGTGTGTGGACCCAGGCCTGTGTTTACCACCACGTGGATGAAAGAGGAACTGAACCCAGTGGTGGTGGTGGTGGGTAAAAGCAGACACACTGCTGGAGGTTTGCTGCCCTCCACAGGCTGCTTCCCGGTAAATGTGCTTTCTCTTCCGAAGATAAAGGAGGAACATCTCGGTGTAATGAAGAAGACAAAAACACAGTATAACATAGTAAAGTAGAGGACAGGGTCATGTTATAACACCACACAAATCACTTTAGCACCAGCTCCCGTGTGTTATTCCTCATACAGAAAGATCACATCATCTTCAGGATGTACTTTTAATCTGCATGAATGCCAAATAGCGGTTGGCTCACACGCACGGGGCGACACTTCATCTTTCCGGAGGAAACGGAAGATTTATCGCGACATAATTTACATTTTTAATCACATTTAAAAACATTTCCTGCAACCTCCATCGTGTATCACATGTTACTGATGACTGTGGTGTATTTCTAAGTCATGTTTGTGTGCAAATAATGGTAAATTAGACCGGCATGGCACGTCAGACAAACCCGCTCAGAAGAACACAGGGAGAGTGACAAGGACGGGGAGAGGGAGAAAGAAAGGGGAGGGGAACTGACATTAAAGCAACACAACAAGGAAACTACACTGCAGAGCCACAGACGCCTTCATTTTATGTTTTTGAATAATAGCCGGAGCTAGTGAAGGCGAAGTGTATCTGGTCAAATCTGCCCGGAGCTTAACCCCTACACAGCGAGCAAGTGGTCCTGGAAAAGGAGCAGCTCTTTTTTAAAAAGACCGAGTTGGATTTAAAGGCGCTTCTCCGACGCTTTTCAGAGATATGGGTGAGAATAATGAAAGAGGGGGTTTAATTGTTATTCTGAGGGAAATTAACACAGAGGGAACAGGCCTCTTGTTGCGGGTACAGAGAGAGAGAGAGAGAGAGGGAGAGGGAGCCATGCCCTAATGGGAGGTGGAAACAAAAGGCCAACCGCATAGCTTAGCCGTAATTAATGAAATGTCAATTTAGATTATCTTTTGGCTTATTTTGACCCCCCTTGAGATTCATTTAACCATGATTGAGCTGCTATCATCTTAGCATGCTGCACTTACAAATAATGCTGGTTGCCATTACAGTGGTGCTTTCATTATAAAGTCATTGTAGTTAAAAAAAATAATAACAATGGGACATTTGCTTTGTTCCTGATGCATACAGATGTTTTAACTGCCATTCATGTGTCTTATTTTGAAGCCTCTTTGTAGCCTGACAGAACATGTAAATGCATGCCAATATTCTGTTTTTGTTTTCAGTATCATCATGTAATTCCAGCACATTTTGATCCCTCATGTGTGTGTGTGTGTGTGTTTGTGCAGGCTCGGAGCCACCCAGCTCTCCACAGGTGGTGGAGGATGGAGGAGAGGAGGATGAGGAAGAGCTGAGTGGAGGGGAGGAGGCAGATCTGCGGTCCAGCTCCGGCCGGGGATCCCTGCTGACCCGGAGAGGCATCACCCTGAGGGTGCTGCTAAAGGACGGCCTGGTGGAGCCCGGAGATGGAGTGCTCGCCATCCACTACCTGGTAATAACACACATCACAACTGGGTACAGTAAGACTGTTGTTCTTCATTAGTGATGTCAGTGACGTATCATGTGGGGTTGCAGTTGTAATTCAGGATAACCTGGCATGATAAACTGGCAGTGAAATGCACTAAACACTGGCTTTAAAGGAGTAAACTAACACACACACACACACACACACGTGTCGTCTCTTTTCTCTGCTCCCTCAGGGTAAAAACTTTGTAGGAGACCTGTTGAATGATGGGAAAATCAGGTGGGTAGAGACGGGCCAGATCTTCAACTCCCCGAGTGCCTGGGCAACACACTGCAAACGTCTGGTCAACCCAGCCAAGAAGTCTGGCTGTGGCTGGGCATCTGTACGCTACCGGGGACAGAAGCTGGTCCAGTATAAAACCACCTGGCTGCACAAGTACCAACCCAGCGCAGACATGGTGAGAGAGCAGTGGAATTTGTAACTTAACTTTTTATTTTCCGTACTATAGCTAGTCAAATATATGAGGCAAGTGTGTCGAGGTCAAACATCATGACCCAAACTTTGACTTAAATAATGAAAAGACCAAAATGTGCTCATTTTTATACTGTTTAGTGTCAAGAATAAATAAATAAAAATGGTTCTAGGTGAACATACAGTTGCACAGTTAATTCATGGATCATTACACAGACTGGACTTCTGCTTTGGGCTGTGCATGATTTTTGACATTTAGAGAGAAAGTAGAAGAGAAACAAACTAAAGGATGTTTCTGAAAGTGTAATGATGACATTAGTAAAAATGCAAAAGATAAGTACTTTGGTAACATAAAAATAGTAACAAAAAAGTCTCTTTGTTACAGGATGTGGCGACACAGTGTGAAAATTAGCTGTGAGCAGGTTTTCCTCTCACACTGTTTCTTTTTAAAGATTTTTGGGGGCCTGAAGAGGTGAAAGTATTCTGTGTTTCCACAAGCAACATTTACATTTAGTCATTTAAGCTGACACTTTTATCCAAAGCGACTTACAGGGAGCAATTTGGGGTTCAGTATCTTGCCCAAGGACACTGCGACATGCAGGCTGGAGGAGCTGGGGATCGAACCACCGATCATCTGATTAGTGGACGACCCGCTCAGCCTCCTGAGCCACAGCTGCCGTCTTTTTTGCATCTCTGTGATCATATCTGTTAAAAATATGTAATTAATTCCTTAGAAAAAAGCGAGAGAGAAAAAAATGCAGGTACAGTGAGAGTTTTCAATCAACCCATTTCAAGATTTATTCCAGAAATTAGTTTCTTTGTCTTGAAACCAAAAAATAAGAATTTGTTGCACTAGAATAAAGAATAAAAATGGGACTTGATTTTAGAAAATAAAAATATATATTTTGGAAACATGAAATATTCTGGAAATATTCTCACTGCACTAAGGACTCAAGTTAAAAGGAAAACTGTTAAGAAGCGGTGATCCTGTGACTCCTTGGGTTTATTTATCTTGGTTGTGCTCACTGCTGTAGGGTACCATAATGTGTTATACTGTTATATTATCTGTGTCACTTTATCTACATTGTCCTGTGTCACACATTTTGTTTATTTCTTGTGTTGTCAGAGCCTGGTGAGTGAGGAAGACGATGACGAGGACGAAGAGGAAGGGAAGACAGCTGTGCAGCCAGATGAGAAGAACAAGAACAACAAACCGGGATTAAACGGTATAATCCTATTCTCTTAACTTCAAATATACATGTTTCATAACTGTGTGGTTTCAATAAACTGGAAAACAAATGTTAACTCTTCCAGACGTAATGGTTTCACGCAGAACTGACAGAGAGAGAATTCCTGTCAGATATTGCACCTTGGGCACCAGGGATGCTACCAGGTACTGACTTTTATTCAGGAATATCAGTGTAGTTTCATGTGATCAAAAGAGTGAATTAGAGCGTCATAGACATGAACTTCTGTCCTCAGAGATCCGCACACGCTGGTGGAGCTGTCAGCCTTCTCAGCCATCAACAGATTCCAGCCTTTTAATGTAGCCGTGTCCAGTAATGTACTGCTGCTAATGGTGAGTAACACAAACGTCTAAAACAGGGTAACTCAACACTGATGAAGAGTTAAGAGACCATGTTGGCTGCTTTTTAATCCTCATTAGGACTTCCACTGTCACCTGACCACCAGTGAGGTGGTGGGATACCTCGGAGGACGATGGGATACCAACACACAACGTGAGTGTGTGATACAACTCCAGAGTTAAGAAATATACATCAGTGGAATGAAGGTGTGTGTAACCAAAGCATCTTCCTCTCTGTGGACGATGTATTTCAGTGCTGACAGTCTTGAGGGCATTTCCCTGTCGGACCAGGCTGGCAGACCGAGACTCTGCTTCTGCTGTTGAAGAGGAGGTAACACATGGACAGTGAATAAGTAGTCTGCTCTTTCAGCATGTATGCCTGCAGAAAACATGAAGGTGAATGACACCCATTTTAAAAAATCACAAGATCTTCCTGAGCCTCAGGACAGCTCTGCAGCCAGCACTTGTCAACATGCATCTGTCTCTCCAAAAGCCAGAACCCCCCCCCCCCCCAAAAAACGAATGAATTGAATTTTCCATCACTGGGAAGTTAACAATAACTGCAGTGTGATAAAGTGTGTTAACGCCAAATTAGGTTCAAACACAAGTTGATTTGTGTTAACAAATCTAGAATATAAACTCATCAAAAGATTTGTTTAATGAAGTTCCAACTTTACAAAGATTTAAAAATTGTCAGTGTAGATAGAACTGAGCTTCCATCGTAATTACTGTAGTACTACACGTTTATTTACTTTTAAGCCTGGGCCTTTTTTTCTAATCAGCATCTGTCACGTTGACTCTGCTCCAGATCTGTCAGAACCTCTTCATGCGTGGGCTGTCGTTGGTGGGCTGGTACCACAGTCACCCGCGAGGACCGGCTCTGCCGTCGCTGCAGGACATCGACTCCCAGATGGATCATCAGCTGAGGCTGCAGGGTTCAAATAATGGCTTCCAGCCCTGCCTGGGCATCATCTGTGGTAAGTCCTGGCTTTTATGTGGGACTGAAGTGTTATGATCTTTACATTCTCTCACACTTTGTTGATCCCATGCAGGCAAATAAAATTATAGTATTGCTAAACTAAAGCAGGAGGTATAGGAGGACAGTAACTACAAAAAGCGTACTGGAATGCTAGAAATAGTGACGCACTACCCCAACACTTGCACTCCTATAAGAATGGAAATTAGGTGGTGCATAGGGTGCATTTGGAGACATGGGATATAAATGTTGCACTTCAATGACACTTGAATGAGCAGTAAAATGTCCCGTGAATAGCAGCAGTTAATAAATGTTTAACAGCTGGATACCCTCATGAAGAAACCCACAGCAGTTGTTGTGAACTGCTATAAAGAGCCTATTTTCCAGCAGTCAGTTCAGAGTTATAAAGTCACTGTGATGTAGCGCTTCACAGCTGGAAACACGGTTAATGTTAGGAGGACACTGAAGTTGTAGTTGAAGTTTACTGCACTGTTATTTCTGAAGAAATATGGTAAAAAAGAGTAGTTCCAGCATCACAATGATAGCGCGTAATTGTTGTGATTAATATCTTAAAGCACATGAAGAACATTAATCTGTAGTTTCTAAATCAGCAAAAACTTCTAGTATTTTCCATGCATGGTATCATCGCTTCCATGAACCTGCGCTTTCTAACCATCAGGTAGGTTTGATGCCACCAAGCTTTAAACTTTCTTTCTCTTTCAGGTCCTTATTATCACGGCAATCAAGGTGTGGCGTCCACAATAACTCCATTCTGGGTCGTACCACCACCTGAGGTGAGGGCACTTAAAGAATTTAAAGCACTCACCTTCATATTTTATACCTTTGTTACTTAGTTTAATCTTTTCTGACATATTTGTGCTCATGTTTCTACTAAATTTTTTTGCATCATCTGCCTTCCTGCAGCAACGGCCTAATGACTACGGTATCCCTGTGGCTGTAGAGGTCACCTATGTACAGGACAACTTTCTCACCAGTGATGTTCTTAATGAAATGGTACAGCTTCAGTCCTATGAAAATACTGCAGAGACATCTGTGCAGTATATACTGTAAATCATTATACATTAATCGTTTATATCCTCCACAGATGCTGCTGGTTGACTACTACAGGGCAGCTCCCGACCTCGTCCAGTTCAGCCAGTACTGGTGTCCTGATACGACCATGATGGACAAAATTAAGGTAGGAGGATTTATAGAAAATCTTTATTATTAGGTGATCTTGACGTGATCTTTCAGAGTTTCATACACCCTCCAGCAGGTGGCCTAACTTGTACATCTTTCTGTCTTCTCCCCTCAGGGCTCTCTGAGTTGCCACGCGCCCAAAGACCAGGCCTACTCTCAGATCTTGGAGCATGTCTACAGTCAGCTGGGCAACATGCACTGAGTGGATCTGCTGTGCATGCGTGCATGTGGCCGCTCTCCATCTCAAGTCTTTCCATTTGAAACACCTTTTGTGCAGAGCTGACAGGACTGCAGTGACAGATGTACAATGTAAAACCCTGCTTGAAAAAAAACATACATAAGAAAAATGTAGATGCCTTGAATTCTCTTATGTTTGAGTGATGCTTATTTTTGAAAACAGCATTATGGTGAGTCAAAAAGTGCTAAATCTGTGATACTAGTAGCTTATATTTACCAATGACGAAAACAGAGAAATATACAATTGATCACAAAGAACCAGACATCACCGGATCAGGAAGACAAGTGTTTTATAAAAAGGACACTAAATGGAAGCATTTCACGGATCAGAAATCAGCCTGCCTGTCCGGCCTCTTACCTTTTACACATGGACCTATGTGCCTATCTGTGCCAGTATCCAGTGCTATGACGAGGATATTGCCAGATACGTACAATGTAAACTTTTAATGTGTTGTAATTGCCTTCATAGACTAAACCAATGGAGCAGTGGTCAGGGAAAAGAGTGAAAATGAGTAGTGAAAATATATACTACATTAGCAAATGGTGCAAATGTGTCTTGGTTTGACCTAAACTGTATTCTGCAATAGGTTTTGTGAATGTTTGTGTTCCTCAAGTCAAATTGAATGGTTGCAATGTGGTGCAAACAACTTCCATTGTGCCAAGAAAACTTTTTGTAATGAACCTCTGTGTGTGTGTGTGTGTGTGTGTGTGTGTGTGTGTGTGTGTGTGTGTGTGTGTGTGTGTGGTGGGGGGGGGGAGTGCGCTGTGTTGTGAATGTGCCCCTCTACTGTCTCCCTGTTGGGCTACATGAGACATGAGTCCTGTTGGTTAGGACATAATTGCTTCCTCTTTACCTGTACTGTATTTATTACAAACTGTGGATTGTGTGATGTACATGTACGAAGACAGAGCAATGCCTTAAGCCTGCTGATGATCCACAAAGCATTAAACTATAAACACTGGAACTATTTAAACATGACTGTTTGTTCTTTGTTGACTTTATTTTAGGAGTCTACGGTCACGTGAGCGGCTCTGTGAGGCTGTATTCTGGCACAATGATGCTTTAGCTTTAAATGCTAATCAGCATGCTAACATAAGAGCTATGATGTTTAGCAGCTGTAATGTGCTTAATGTTCACCATCTAGTGCGTTAGCATGATCATATTTACTAATCAGCGAGGCTGATTTTTCATATTTGGTCACAAAACTAACTTCTTGGTAACATTTCATTAAAAACACAAATGCAAACCTCATGGTGGGCTACAGGAGAAGTCACGGAATCAGTAATCTCATTAAGATGCATCCTCTGGGGGCTATCTGTACAAAATTTCGTAGCAGTCCAGTTAATAGTTGAGATATTTCAGTCACCTAGTGCCCTTTAAATGAGTTAAAAAGTTTAGAAGCACAGGTAGATATTAACAGGCACAGTTGTTTTTAAAACTTCAGACAGGGCAAACCTGACTGAACTAGGAGGCTTTGAAATTAGGGTGTGGGTTTTAGTGTTTTATCCAGTCTGTTGATTTAATCTGAATTCTTTCAAACCTCTTAATGAACTCATTTATGTTTAGTGTTTACCTCACTGACAGTATATTGGTTTAATGCTTGAAAGTTACTAAAATGATAAAGAACCAAAACTCAGAACATCCAGAGGTAGTGAATCCCAGAGCAGATGATGTGCAACTAAAAAATAAAGAGAAAGAAAAGATATTGGTAGTGGCCTTGTACTTTACCAACTCACTCTTACTCTTTATTTCATTAGTAAAAATAATGTTATTTTAAAAACCAAATAAATTCAAAACAGGACTAGAATTTATTCATCGATAGAAGGAATTGAACCTTCACTAAGAAGTTAAATATGTGCTAAGAAGTTAAACCTGTGCTAAGATCTTTACAATAGAAAACTATATAAAAGTAAAAATAGAATTTTCTTTTTTATAGAAATAAGAAAATAGAGCTAAAAACTGTATACAATTAAATCAGGCTGTAGACACTGAATGAAAGTCATTTAGCAGCGGTAGTGCAAATGGAGTTAAAGTGACAATATCAGAATGTCCAGTTATCAGTTTTATATTTTAAATAAAACAAAATATTGTTTCTAGAGAAGCAACAATGGGTACAATGGTTCCTGTCCATAAATCTAGATACTGGTTTCTGGGGGACATCCCTTGTCAGAAGTCAGAGTCATCTGCCACAGCACGCACAAATAATTTTCCACATTCGATCACTAATATCGACAGATATTTCCACCCCTAGAGCGGCTGGCACGACTACAAATACCGTACTCCATTACAGGCTGTTACTTGTTGTGAGTATTTTGTGCATGAAGCCATGATTACATTTTTCTGTGTTGTCAACAAATACAATTTTAGTTACAGCCATGATTTGATGTCAGACCCTGAGATTGATCAAATGCAACAATACACACATCTTTCTTTTCTTTTTTTTTTATTGTAAGAAGGGGGAGGTTGGGGGACAAGAAAGAAGCACATACAACTTCTTTGATAATAAAAGACACAATATTGCGGTTAAATTCTGTACTCATACCAAAAGTAAAAAGGCAACTTAAATCTAAAGACATACATTTACAAGGTGTAATATAGGACTACATGCAAAGATTAATTTAAATGTTTTAAGGTCTTGTATATAAAAAAATAATACTATAGAGAGCCAGAATGATTTAATGGTGTTCAAAGGAGCATTTAAGACTGATTAAACAAAGACATAGCCCTTTAAAAAAAGAAATCATTGAGACATTTTCTTTCCAAATATGGATTAAAATCTACATAAAAAACAGTTTGCACTGGTGGTCTGCTGATAAACGTCAAGTTAGTCTAAACAACATCAGGAACCAGGAAACTGCCTGTAGTGTGAGAAATGTGCAAACGTGCACACATGCATTTCACCTTTATACAGGAAAGTGCCAATGGCTAGAAAAAAAACCAAGAGTAGAAAAGAAATCTGACCATTTTCTTAAGTAGCTAGGTTAGGTTTTGGTTGCTGTATTAGTTGCAGTACTTTCCCTCCTTTCTTTCCCAAAAGGCACTAAAACAAAGCTACAAGGACTTTTTTTTTTTTTATAACAGTGTGATTCAGACAGCACATGACTCCTACAGTCTTTAAACTTTGCCCTGAACTTGATACAAGCATTGAAATGTAGTAAGATTAGAAATGTAAACATATTAGACAAGGACCAAAAATCAGGGGTAGGGGAAGTGTTTGGCAGGGTGGAGTGATGGACAAACACAGATTTAAAAAGAGGGGAAATGTAGCAGAAAGATACTACAAACAGTGAAACAGCACACAGTTGTCATTCACAATTAAAACTTTTTTTCCCCACCAAACAATTCAGAGTCAGCGCGACTGACGAGAGCGGTTTGGTAAGGTTTCATGTTTGGTAACAAAAGTTCTCCAAATGAGTCAAAATGGACAACAGCTTACGCTTATTTTTTCCCTTGATGTTTTCCCTTTCACTCCAGGTCTTTCCCTCATACTGTACAGTGTATGTTGGATAAGACTCCATCTACAGGTGTGGACTGTGGCTAAATCCTGAACAAGAAACCAGCCTTGTCTAAATAGATTAACCAAACAGGAACGCCTTCTATATCAGCCCAAATGTACTAACAAATAAATCGAATCGGTCGTTGCGAATCATCAGAATCACAAGGTCAGAATAAGTTTCAAAGCACACGAGTTTCACATTCTCAAAAGACATGAGGGTAGACTGAAATAGTGGGAACAGTTAGTGATGAATATGAAAGACCGAGTCGCTGCCAGCAGCGTCATCTATTCAGGCACTGCATGGGGTTAACAGGCGCCAAAAACGGGGGTCAAAAAAACGACCGACTTAAGGGAGACGGCAACATGCTAAGACAAACAGGCCCGAAACTAAATGAATATATGGCTGTGTTACAGAATAGTTAGCACTTTAACAAGCGAGCGATATGTTTCTATTGCATTTTATAAACTTTTTGGCTCTGTCTCCTCTATTGAACAGACTAGCAGACAACCACTAAACAACTAATCATTCTGTATCTCTACACAACAAACACACGCCTGCTGCAAATGACAAAAAGGTGCAACGTCTGCATTTAACTTTGGGGTCTGTGTGTATTGATGGAGTTAAGTCTGTCACACACACACACACACCGTGTCAATCTCATTTGAGGACCAAGGTGCAAATCCAACATTTTCTCACATATTCAGTAAGCACTTCTAAACTAAATTCAACTCAACTATTGCAGTAGGTTGAGACTAACATAAATCAAATACTGAAACAATATAAGGAAACCACTGTGTCAGGCCTGTTGTCTCCTGGAGCCATCACCAGTGCGCAGCTTCGACGTAGATCTTTAAAAAGAGCGTTACAAATAGGCCAATACCTGGAAACAGTCTAAATCACAGATCTGAGACACATTTCGGCTCACGATTCTCATTAAAAACACACTATATTTTCTTTTTTTTTTTAGATACAACTAGTGAAAACTACATTTTCTAGATGTGTATTTTAGTTTAGTTTAGGTAAAACCATTTCTCAGTCTCGCCAGCAGGTGGCATCACGAGACGAGCTCCGGTCCTTGAAGCGGACACAAACAAGGATTTCGGTTTTGAAATGAGAATAATATTCAGTCATTTACACATGACACTTACTGTGAGGTTTGAGTTGGCCTCTTCAGTCTGAAAACTGACTGTTTAGTTGGTAACCAACCTGAGTTTTAAAATAGACTGCAAGTCACACAAAAAGAATGATATGAATGCGTTGCACCCAGTCATCATAATCACCAGATTTAATACGAATTGTCTTTACTATGTCAGTAATTTGTGGTTAAAGAAAAATATTGCTCATAAAAGTGTCATTAGTTAGTTCTCAAGAAAATGTTTTCCAGATAACGAGTAATGACATTTTGTGTCCGTCTTGGCTCCTTTTACCTTTGGGTGGAACAGGTTGATATTCTGGTCTGGACTTTGAAATGTGACCATCTTCTCCAGAACTCCAGATGACAAAAAGTGCTCGTCTGTGATGATGACGCTGGAGCTGAAGGTGAACATGAATATTCTGCGGACCATCCCTTGGCTTCACTTTCCTCCTTCTCTACTAATTCTACTTGCCCTCTCCTCCTCCTCCTTCTCCTTCTCCTCGGCTCTCTTGCTATCTTTATATTAGTGTGGCAACGGAACAAGGACCTCGACATAGTTGAGAGGGAAGAATCCCGACTGGCCGTTCAGCATTCCCTCGTACCAGTTCTCGTCGATCTGATTGGTCAGGGTGATGACATCGCCCTCGTGGAAGCCCAGCTCTCCCTCGTTCTCTGGCTCAAAGTCGTACAGCGCCTTACAGCTCGGCTGCTCCGGGGCTGACAAAACACAAAGAGAGGAAAAATGAGGAAAAAAAAAAAAAAAAAAAATCAGGATGCTTGGTTTCAGGAGGAGATTGTCACACTGCACACCTTAAACATGTAAAAGACTGCACGCTGTAGCACATATAATATGTTAGTACAACGTTAGCATGTGGTACAATCAATTAACTTCAACACAGCACTGCAAACAAGCTCAAAATTGGTGACAAGTTGAACCGTTGACCAAAAGCCACAACATCCTCTGACACTATGTTCCTCCTCCCTCCCTTATCTGTCGTTTCCTCCTTCTATCCCGTTCTCTGTGACCTCACATAGATCAGCAGAGGAGGGTAGAGCTCCACACACAGACAAACTAGGCTTTTTTGTCTCCTAACAATTTTCTCATTGTGTAACATTTACCCTACAGACTGCTGGGCAGGCTCGGGATGGGGAATGCTTTAGTCATTCATTCTCTGTGTTTTACTCCACACTGTATCAATTTACAGAGGCAGAAAAAAAAGAATGTAAACACTTTGTTGAATAGAGCCAAATCTGAAGCAGCTTATTGACAACTACAAACATTTCTCTAAGGGTATGTTACATTAGAATAAATCCCAATTAGTGGCAAGCTCTCTCTTTAAAAAAGGAGTCTGACGGGCATTTTGATAAACTGACAAAGTCGTGCTTATTAGCTTGTACAACTAACTTTTCCGTCAGTGCTTGTGGTGTTGATTCATTTCCTTAGGCGGTAATGACAATGACTGATCATAACCAGTTATGATAGCAGGGTCAAAACATGGCTCAATAACTGCTGGTTGTTCCATAAACTGACTTTTGGGCCACTATGTGGCAATGTGAACAAGTTGTGTTACAACTCATAAAGTAAACACTTGCTTACAGCTGTTATGGAGCAACATCATTAGTTTAAAGTCATGTTTCTGGCCACCTGATGAATGCAAATCCAACATTCACTCTCTTTTTGCTTTTTTTTTTGTCTCCATCAGTACATAATGTTGTGGTGGGACATAAAAAGCAAAAATACCGTTAAAGAAAATATATAATAGTTTGTGATAAATGTTTGGTGACACAACAAAAAGATAAATATGATTTAAACAGCTTACAAGCGGCTTTATTACTCTTTATGACACTGATACTAATTCTGATATTAACTGAAATACCACTACAAATAATATTTATAATTCTAGCTCCAGCTGCTTGTTTCCTGCATGCTAGTTAGCACTGACCAAAGCACTGGCTTCATTACATAACTGTAATATTTAATATATCATTTAGTAATAAAAAGATTAGTTTGGAAGTTTGACAATTTATCCCGACTGTTCTTTTAGGACGTGTTAAATAACCGCAACTGGAGGTTCTTTGGTCATTCATTCTCTGTGTGTGTGTGTGAATTTACAGACGCAGAAATAATGTAAACACAACATGTTGACAATTATTTCTCAAAGGGTAGGTTACATTATTAGAATAATGGTTGCAGAGGTGTTAGCAGCATTTGGTAAGTCAGGCTGCAGTATCGAGAGTACAGGATGTGGATTTCATACAAACCACATGTATTATTCATGCAGCGTAAACAACAGATAATGTGTTGAACCTGTGAGAAGCGACATGTATCCTGCTTTCTACATTTCACACCAGAAGCTGTGCAAGCACACTGCAACACAATAAAATCTGTGATGACGAGAAACGGCCCACGCTATCTGTGACTCACACAATCTGGGTTTCCGAAAGGACAATCTGGCCAAGTGAAAAGACGGCTCTGATGATGTCGTCACAGGAGAGAGGAACAAGGTCAGTTGGACAAAGGCCAGCCAGATGACAGGCCAGCGCACGCACACACACACACGGACACACACAGAAACAGGCGTCCATTTTCTCACGGTAAACGACTGAGTGCATTCAAAAGTCAAATACTCAGTAGATGGCGAAGGTCGCGTTAAACCAAGTATTCTCCGTCATTGACTGAATTTATTTAAGAAAGATGTAAAAATCTGAAGGCGTCTGTCATTTTTACAGATTAACAATGAGGGCAATTTGATTTATTATTCAGTTTATCATTCAATAAAATAAAAAGGGCCATCTACCGTGACGTTAAGTAATTCATATGGAACACTGTCAATAACTACATGTTAGACCATCTGTAGTGGACACCGCTGTCCAGTTGGTGGCGAGTATATTGAGGAGCTATTGTCTAGAAGTTTTGTCTTTGATCTCACATGCATGACCTTGTTGTCTCGCTGTATTCAGCCATTGTATCGACAGGCTACTGAGATAAAATTAGATGAACTTCATTGATCCCACACCAGGGAAGTTCTCTTGTTACAGTAGCTCACAGTACACAGGATGGATAAGAAAAATATTAAAAGATAAAATAGAAAAGCTATAAGTAGAAATAGAAAATGAAAATAAGAGTTATATTCAGCATATACAACTTTCAGGTAAATGGATACGCATGATATCATTTCACAAAAATAACTGCACAGGTTATTGAATGCGCACATACTGTGTAGCAATCTCTTATGTGGCATATCACAAAATGTCACAACAGCTGAGTTGCTTTAGAAAGCTCGATTGTGACGTGGTTGATGAATGAGATGAAATAAGGAGGACTGATTCAGTGGATGAAAGGCAAGTAAGTGATATTCATAATGTTTATCAGCCAGGGGCAGCTAATGTTACAGGGAAGAAAACAGCAGCAAGGAGGTAAAAATCATTCATCTGCTTCGTGTTTCGTTGACATGAAACGTGACTTCACGGTTGTGCCCTCATAAAAACATAATATTTCAGTTCTGGATAGTAAATATTGAGGTTTTTTTTAATTAAATGCTATTAAGTTGGCTGTATGTCTCATTATCATTCAAAAATGACGGGTAATAATGGATTATGACGGGGTTTTTTTACGACCCTCTCTGTCAAAATGACAGACAACCAGAGAGTCTAATGCAATATGTAGTGCATGCCAACACTTACAACGCCTCTCACACTACAGAAAGACAGACACATTGAGTTTGTCTCACATATTTCTGCTCAGGGGTACTGATTGGTTGCAGGTCTTGAGCAATCATGTTGGCAATGCAGAGAATTTGTTTAATGCAGACATGCTACTTTGGCTTCGTCCATCTTCGGTGTGTGAAGAAACAGCTGGATGTTTTGTTGTGTGTTGGAATGCTGGTAAAACAGCTTTTTTCCACGTTTCTTATGCTGCCCTTCGTGCCGCTTTCAGAGTGACATAATTGTAAGGATGACATAATGGCAGAGTGAAATTATGTTTATTTGTTCTTTGTTGTGTCAAGACATCATCTCCCTGGTGTCAGCCACTTCATCATTTTGACAGTTTAATAGTTAATTTAAATTTATTTTACCCAAGCGTTCAGAGTAAAATTACAACATCTTGATCCTCATTAACAAATATTCAAACATTTGATTTTAGAGCCCATCAGCTGTTTCTTACCTGAATTGCGTGAAGGTGGCATGGCCATTGAGGTTGAGTAGCCGCCATTTGAATGGTTGTCGTCCGAGAAGTCAAAGATAGGTTTGGGTTTAGGTGTGTATTCACGTCTTGGTCGATTCTGAGCGTCGTTCATCCTGATTCAAAAAAAAGATAGGCTGATTTAAGTTCTTCATTTCCAAACCTCCAGTGTAAGTACAAAACATATCAGAGCCAGACTTGGAGCTCTGAGCAGAAAGCTGCACAGTCAGATGTACTAAACAGTATGTTGGTATTTGTGTGCATCAGGTTTCATTACTGCACCTGTCTCTGAGTTTGTCAGAAAGCTCCTCCAGCACCTGCACCGCCTGTTTGTGGTACTGCAGCTGGGACTCCACCAGAGATGAGAGCTGGCTCACTTGCTCGATCTACACACACACACACGCTCAGATTTATGGTACATGGTATAGGGAACCAGAAAAGAAAAAAAGAAGCTGACGCAAGAGAAATTACAGGAAATATGTAACTGAAAAACGGACTTCCTCCTGGTAGTATTGGTCATACTGACATGGTCAACCAGTCCTAAATGTTAACAGTAGCCCCTCGACTGTTGTTCTGTAGCTAATCAAAACACACCTATCAATTTGGACCTTCATACACTCATATACTGTTTTGTTCTCCTCACCAACAGATGTGCACACTCACAGTTATGTACAGAACAAATCAAAAAGTGATTAAATATTATATAATCTATTCAAAGACATGTTATCTCCAGTGTGTGTTATTGTAACGGGCGTGTTTCATTACTTTACAGTAACTATTGCTGTGTTTATCCTGGGGGTGTGTTGGACATCAGCCTTCCAATAAAGTGAAGCTTAGTCAAGCCTGACAATGAAGCAGCTGATGAAATGCTTCACATGTGGTAATAATGTATGTCAAAAAAAAGGGCTGAAAATAACTGTCGTACACACACTTTCCTTTTTCTTTTTTCACTGTGCTCATAGTGGATAAAATTATGACTAGCTGTCACCTCTCAGAAGCCACGTTTATAGCTGTATTTTATTTATTTATTTTAAAGATGGGCTGCACAGGGGCAGGATCGGGATTAAAATGATGTTTCAGAGGACAGACACCAACACAACACACAGAACAGTAGTAAATCAGTCCTCACATCAGTCTCCAGCAGGTTGTACATGCTTGTCTCTGCCACTTCCTTTGACTCGTGAAACTTCTCCAGGGCCTGTCGGACCTCCTCATCTGGGATCTTACCCTGACGCTTTTTCTTGTAATCGTAGTCCAGGCGACGGCCTTCAAGCTTCTTCAGGTGATGCTGATGTGGTAAGAGCCATAGTTAGTTTAGAAGGGGCCACAGCAGTGATCACCATCTTGTATTAAATGAAATTTGAAGAAATGATCATAAAGGGTTTCTTCTAATGTTGCCCCAGAAGAGAGATTAACCGATGAACTGACATACAATTTATTTCCCTGTCATAAAGCATACCTGTATCTCTCTGAGGTCCTTGTCACAGAGCCCTTGCAGTGGATCAATGAAGTTCTGCTTGACATCGATATCTAGAGAGTCTTTGACTTCTGCCAATCTCCTCATGGCCTCTCCAACATCTACTAGTGCTCCGCCTGAGCCACACAGACACAGATTGATTGATGGCTCAGTGCTCGGTGAAATTTGTAGTACCACAACGTTATATCATCATCAGACCATGCATAAAGAAACTAACAAACCTCAAATGGACAGAAACGTGCTACTTAAAATAGTCTTATGCAATCTAGTATTTAGTATTTCAAGTACACCGCACAACACACACAAGCACACCCAATAACCCAAAATAACAAACCCCAACATTCCTCCGTCAAGAATTTACTATCCAAAACCACAATGCACACACAAAACTACACACGTCTTACCGAAATTAGTGTCTTCTCCGAGTTCCCGTCCATACTTGCCCATACATTCCCCTAGCAACCCCTCAGCCTGAGGGTAGCCTGGATTCTTCACCTGACCACGGATCTTAGACATGGTGTTCAACATGGACAGTTTGGCCCGTGATGCTGCAGGAGAAGGGTGAAACCATTTTTTTATCAAAGAGTTCAAGCTGTTTAAATACATGTGTGAAAACAGGTTTTCTTCTCACCTGGGTTGGGCTGGAGGTACTCTGATGTTTTGGAGATTACCTCCACTACTGCTTTACTGGTCACATCTACTTTCTATGAAACACAGCAAACACACATAAACTAAACATGAACATGCCAGTGGCAGGCAAAGGAGGTACGCAGCTAAACATTTTGTAACTGTTGCTTTCGCGTGTTTGTTCATATGTTCTAACGTATATTTCAAAAATACAGTAGGGTATTTTCTTTTAGGTTTGCTACGTAATATAACAAATTAAAGGTTATCAATTATCAAAATGTAGCTGTTTGATTCTCTGTTGTTAAACTGATCTTATCATTTTGTTTCTATTGTAAAACCCAATGGTGGTGTGTTTCTGAAGTCATCCACACTGCTTAAGGAAGTTTCATAAACTTTGAGGTAAGAAAACTTTCCAGACCAACAAGAGGATGATGCAAGGCCTCAGATGGTGTAAACATCACAGAGGTGTAAACATCAACACCGGAAGTTTCGCAGACTTTGCAGATTGTCCGTAAAAACCAATTAGGCCTGCAGCTTTAGTCAAAGATATTTCTCTTTTAAGACCACGGAAAGATGCCTCTCTTACCCGTTCCAAGTCTCTGAAGTCATCATCTAGTTTAGTTCCTTCGGCACCTCCAACTTTCTCACTTACCATCTAGTGGGAGAGAGAGACCGAGAGAGAGAAAGGGGGAGGAAAGGCAGACAGTGCAAATTAATTAATGCTGCTCATAAGGTTTTGATTTGAATGGGGAACAGGCTCATCTTTGATATACATATTAACGCTGCAATATGCTAGAGCACAGCATATTACATGCTGTGTGTTGTACAAATAACATATGAATTTAGAATAACTCACAGCAGTGTAGCAATCTTTGTGTGCATGGAAATCACACAAAATCCCCCCAGCACAAGCAAGTGTTGTGCAATCCATTTTGTTTACACTTTGCAGGGTAAAATAAATGTTGGAGCAGCTAACTCCATTACTTCGATTTCAATAAAAGACAATATGCTCCAACTTAAGTGGACTAAAACATGTTGATTGCAAGCATATGTATTTCCAAGTGAGATCTCTCAGCATGTTTTTAGGGCACAGACAAAAACTTAAGAAATGGAAAACAGTCCCTTTCCTCTGCATGTACACTACAAGTATTTTTGTACATCCTACTTGGCTAAATTTCTCAAACTGGGAGCAGGGTTTATTCTTTTTTAGCACAAGTCAGTCACAGAGAACTGGAAAATAACTATAATGGTTACTCTGGCTTTGTAATGAGTCCTTAATGCTGTGACTTCAAGATAGTTCAAACATTGACTGCTGAGTCCTTGAGCTACATGGCTCCATATTTGAGTTTCTCCGAGTGGAATGGGCTGAAAAACAACTCCAGTCACCACCAGCAAGATAATGAAAATGGCATGCAACAACAGTCCTTGGCTGCAGAGTAACTTGTAGATCGATGTCAAACAGCATTTCAAACTGTCAGGATAGTGAATGAAACACTGCAAGAGATGAGGCCTGGAGAAAGAGGTAAATAATTTAACTTGCATTTGTATAATTTAAATTTTATTGTCTATAACATGATTTTAGATATTCCTGAAGACTTTGAGGGGATTTCATGACTTTACCAAAAAAACATCACCATGCATGTCAACAATATGACCTGTACTACATAGATTGGGGATAGTACAACGCTCTTCACGCTTTTGCAGATTGGCGACATGATCTTTTCAGGTGGTGTACAACTCGGAACTAGCTTATTGGACATATATAATCCTTTGGACGAGAGATTCTCCTTTAAAATTCACTCTTTTGTGATACAGCAACAGCAGTTTGAGTCATTCCCGACATGACTCAAACAACCGTTGGTGATTTTCCTGTAATTACTGGACGTACTAAGACTTTGTGGGTCTGAGAGAAAATTCAAACGAAATTTAAAGAATATTATGTGTGGGCAGTAGTCACAAAGTTTGACATCAAAGATTTAAGCATGCAGATTGAATAATTAAGGGTTTGTTTATCCATGTCCTGTTCTAACAAACAGTAATACATAATGGTTATTCTTCCCCCTCAGCAGCAGCTGTCAGACTCTTGCTGAGCAGTCCGGGATCTTCAAGTTATACTGCAGGCTCTCTGCTCTATGCGGAAAGCACATGACGGAGGGGGGCCTTGGGGGATTCAGGTCACAAGTGAAGATACAGCCTCAACTGAAAGCTGACTCAGCATTTGACACCCTACCTCAGAGGGAAGATTGCAGTCTGCAGTGCTTAAGTTTTACTATCTTATATGTTCCCTCGTCTGCCTTTGATACACGGTGGGGTATATCACTGTTTTTATCGTCACTAAACGTGAGATTTTAGTCTTTACTAGGAGTAATTTGTTACCCATTAAGTACTGTTATCTTTATTTTCTCTTGCTAATGAAAACATCAGGTTCTCGTGTCAGTGTAACATTGCTATTTACATGAACACAGGCTCAAAGAAATGGAGCCCAAAAACATCCACAAAGAGGTTATCATCTGGAAGTTTTGGTATAAACATGCGTAGAGCTACACAGAGGGATCAGCCTAAAACAGGTATCCTTTTCATCGTAATGACTGGGTCTTTAGGCTACTGGTAGTTACATAAATGCCAGCGCATTATCACAAAGCCTAGCTCAAGATCTTGTTTGGCTTCAGATGAAGACAAAGATTGCACAGAGGCAGAGTAGCAAAGAGAAAGAGGAAAAGTGGCAGCCTAATATGTATTGTTTCCTAATGTGGCGTGTGAAAAATTAGCTAGTAATCATCAAGTCAGTTAGTTATTTCTCTCACATGCTGTAGCGTGTCGTGCTATTGTTTAAGCTGTTCTTTGTCATAGAAATATTTTAAGCGCAGAATTAAAGGGGAAAAAAACTAGGTGGGCAGGGTTGGAGATCATAGCTCGATATAAAAAGAAAGCTCTGTCATCACGGTATCTGAGCAGACCACACTTGAAGAGGAAATTATGTCAGTGTGATCGGATATAAAAGTGCAGGTGAAAGAAGTATTTTGACACATCAAAGGAGCTTAGTGCGTACATCCAGGAAGAGTATTTAATTTATATTTAAATCTCTTGCATTTAAATTATAAACTGAAACTGAAAGCATCCTTTCCTCCTGAATACACACACGTGTCAATCGCTGCAGCCTTTCAAAAGTTTTGTCAGCATCTATATTATGCCTCGATCTAGATTAAGAGTAACAACTTCCCAAACATATACAGGAATTATACTGTAGACTGATTATCACGCCTATAAGAGGGGCTTAATGCCAGATCTACTTTATTAACAGCCGTTAAGTAATCTCTCCTGATTGAACGGTCTTAACGCTCAATATAATGAACATGTTACAGGCTAGAAACAATAAGACTGCAGCGTTCGGACCAACTTCAGCCCTGTTTGAAAAAAGCAGCCCTCTCATTCATTTCAACTGAACTGTACATTGAAGCAGCGAGGGCACCCCCGTAAAAAAACGTTGAATCAGACTTTTAATGCAACGTCAGGTCAGGGTGCTGTGTGGATTACTTTGTAGTGTGAACGCTACACATGGTTACCGTTGTGATGACTTTCCAGAATTGTCTTTTAGTCCGACTGTATTTTCTGGATCGTATGTCTTTGTTTCATCTGTAACCTAAACAACGCGACTCAACCAACGCAGCTCTCCGTGCAGTTTTAACGCAAGGCTGATTTCTGTCTGAAATCACTGTGACGTGTGATACTTGCAAAGTGTGTAAAAAAACCAGCAGTCTAACAAGACACCTCTGCAGGTGATTGTGCTGATTGAGTCTGAATCACAACATATAAAACAAAATACCTACACAACAAACACTTATAGCCGAGTTGTCGAATGTTACGATACGTTATTAACTACAAGCTTGAAACAGACATCTTGCTGAATATATACCGCTTAATATCCCTTAACAATTTCCTTCATGCAGGCATAACTGTACTCTGTTTATCTTCAGTTGCAAATTGAAACATTTGAGAACCACGGGACTTATAACTATATCAAACTTGATAAACTGCACAAACAGTCTTAAAAAGGCCTTTTGGATACCGCGTAATTCTGTCATCTCTGTACAGGACTAACCATCATTCCTACTGTTGCTTCTGTGAGTGTGATTTGGTTTGTGCTCTAAGTGAGTCTGAAACTTGAACATTTATTGTTATGAGCAACTTACAGAAAAAAACAAATAACTGCAAAGGATGGATAGTGAAAGAGAAAACCAAGGACGTATGTGCTACAGGGCACAGATATCATTCCCATAGCCAACTTCCTGCATGCCTCCAGTGTAGAAAATCTGAGCTATGTCAAGTGTTATTGACTCTCATGGAGTTTTGGCAAGAAAAGCAGCTGCATTGCAGTCGCATAAAGGAAAAGCACACTCTTTCTCCCACCACCTTCTCCGCATCATTCCTTGGGTCACTTTCTCAGGCACCATTCCTCTTAATCCACCTCAAAAACCTTAATGTAACATCATTCATTTTCACTGCACTTCTACAATCATGTTATTTTTCCTTTACAACCAAACCAACAGGGATGTGAGTGTGTTCCTGTACAGGAAGCTGCTGCAGAAACCAAATGTCTTTCCTGCTTAGATCAGCAGGGGTGGGGAGAAAAAAAGAGACTCAAAAATCCGTTTAACCTTCCCCGCCCATGAGTAAGAAAGCTGGACAAAATTAAAAACATTCACACCAAGGTTCAGACACTAAAAGACAGTAAGACTTTTATACATCCATGGCCAGCTGTGGCATTTTAGCAATGGTATTTCCAGGTTTCCCCCCCTTAAGGAGAGCTATAATATTGATCTGGCTGGCTAAACAAAAGACTAACAAAAAAAACACAGCTGGAAAATAGGTAACTGGGTCTTCACTTCAAAGAAGCACTCCTGAAAGCTGGTGTTCAAATTACACTGCCACATAGATAAAGGGGGTTTCTCTGTGAATGCCCTAAAACTGTTAACTTCAGTGTGTGAACAATTGCTTTGCCTTTATTGCACTACTTTTTTCGTGCATTGTTTTTTTAAACAGAGAGCCCTGAGTCACCCGGAGAGTCCCTAAGGCAGACACAGCTATAGCTAATGTTTACCACAGGATGTGTGCTTACTCAATCTGTATTGGTGCACTGCTGGAGTACGCTAAAAAAGCACACGATGGGAAACATTTGTAAAAGCACAATAACGTTACTTAGCATGAGCTAAAGTTAGTTAACGTTAGTTCCAACTGAGGTTAATGCAAAACATGTTAGAAAGATGCTCACTCACTTTAATGCTAATTAGCTGTGAGTGCCAACTAAAACAGAATAACACAAACATTTTATACGATGACACAAAGTGTTTTTTTTAACATTAAATAGCTTCCTGTTGTCATAAAACAAAGCTCTGTTAACATTAGCCGACTACAAACCGTCAGCTAGTAATGCTAAGTGAGGCTAGCCGCTAACGATACATGACAGTTGCTAGCGTAGAGAAAAAAAGTTTTGCAAACCTGACTGGCTTTATAAAACTGTTTCTTCAAGCCCGCTACAGACATCTTGAACCCCGGTCGTCTTCAGCCTCCGACGAATGTGTGTAAACAGGTCACAATATAACTAAAGTTAGCGATATAGTTTGTTTTAAAAGGGGCCAGTGCAGAAATGTTTAGGAGGAATCATAGGACCGCACAGCCGTCACTCCAAGTCGGGACACGCCAACTGACCACGTCCACGTCGAGAGAGGTGATTCTTCCCCCCACTGTCACAGCAGATAACGGAGCGTGAAGTGTGCTAAATCTACCAAAAATCGACAAGATAATCTACTAAACTGGAAACTATCGAGGCCACACTTGTAACGTAACGTTAGACAGAGCACCAAATCAGCACCAGCCACTTTTGAAAAAATCAGTTTCCCGAGTTTACACAGTGAAAGCTGGATGGGTGTTAATGTTGGTGCGCACCGCCCCCTGCTGGATGTTAGAGGCGCACACCCCGTCTGTTCACTGCAGGACTAAGGCCAGCCTCTTTATGTCTAAACACACACAAGTAGGAGACTTACTGTGGTTTTCATCATCGGTAATAAAATAATAAGAAAAAAGAATATCAGTGTTTGAGAGTGTGGTAGAAAGATCAGGGTCAAAGTGCTGTGTTTTGTAGGTGACATGGTGACACTCTTGAGTGTTTTCCATGTTTCACACAGTTATGGGCGCTACCAAAAATATTGAATGAAGAATAAACTAGTTACTAGACTATTTTCAAGTTTAAGTTTCAGGTTTATTTAATACAGGGTCAACAATGCAATGAAATGTGTGGAACTGGTCAGCTCAGCATTAAGAGTGTGTAACAAATAGAAATAAGCTAAGGAAGTAAAATACAATACTAGAAAAAAACAAAAACAAACAACTGTATTTTCTGGATTGTATGCACAGTGTGTAGAATTTTTCTGGCCTTAACACTTTTTGATTTTGACACAGGCACCGTCCTCAAGATTAGAACTTTGAGATTATAAACCAGGAGCCATTTCAAGGTCTTTATCATATCAGTTTATACTGTTTTTTAGTGCTTCTATGGACCCATGGCTAACCTTCTGATCCATCTGACTGGTAATCCAGCCTTAGCTTGAAAATATCAAACTGTCCCATCTTTTCTCACTACCTTATACCTCTACATTTCTCTGTCTTAACAGTGTCTAACTATCTAGATAGTTTTGAATTTATGCGAGAAGGCCTCAGACTAAATATCAGGATCCTGCCACCATGCCAACACAATGGAGGATTTAATTTCCTTGTGCTCAAAGCAACTGAAAAATTAATCATCTTCTTCTTTGGTACTACTTCCTGCTAAAGAATTAGTTCCAGTGAAAAAAAGTTCCAGTGAGCCAGCACAGGAAGGCCCATGAATTGTACTGGCATGAATAGATGTTTCAGAGGTGGATACTTCAAAGCCTTACTGAAACTAATACAGACTTGATACAACACTATGGAGTTAGATTAAAATGTATTTTTCGTGATTGGGGAGGAGACACACTGTAACCACAGAGAGGGCAGAATGAAATCTGTGATCTGATCAGATACAGATACCACAGGCTGTGGATATACTAAATTATCTTACCGGGAACAAAAACATACTCAGGCACCCTGTTGGGTCTCTGAAGAACTTTTATCTACCATATGGTGGTAATAATGCACTACATGTTCCCAATACAGGATATCCTTAAGCCCTGCTTAAGACTAGGATAACACGTGTTCCAAGGTAGGCACATATATGTAACACATATTAGTAATATAGTCTAGTATATCGTGTAGTAATTATAGTGCATACACTGTATTATCTAGGATATGACAACAGCCTGGTGGTGTAACTATAATTACCTAAATGTCATGTCCCTATTATATACGGTATGTGTGCATTTATCATCTGACCGAAGGAAAATTGCCTCAAAGATCAACTAAAATCTGTGTTAATATTTTATATTTCATGTGGGTATGGAATATAACATGTTTATTCATAAACAACTAAATGAATTAATCAGTGCAGATTATTATTCTGGGTGCAATTAGTTTAAAAAAAAAAAATAAATAAGATTAAGCCACAACAAAATTTTATTTCATTGTAAAAAGACTTTTATTACATTCTTAAATCCACATATTGTATCACCATTGTGCAATAACACATTACTGTGTTAAAACCTCTTGGGCTTTATATCCATAACATATCATAAATTATTTCTTATTAAAATCTATATTGATTTAATAATAATAATAATAATAATAATAATAATAATCTTAAAATAGAGTGAACGTATAATAAACAGAAGGATCATGACAAAAGAGAAACTTTTAGGGAGACATCTTTAAAAACGCTCTTTAAAAAAATAGAATTACATCTCTCCAAGACAAAAAGGACACTAAACTGATGAGAAAAAAAAACAGTACATAAGGATAAAAATGAAGAAACAAAAGATCACAACAAAACCAACGCAAGATTCAGAGATTATAATCCATCTTTTATATTTATTTTATACTGTATTTACTTTTTAATATCCTATTTCATCTATGACTCAAACTCAAAAAAGTCTTGCAATAATGATATTAGACAGGGGTAAAATCTTTGATACTTCTGAAATCAAACATTCACAAGAACATATATACTGTACACAGTGATAAAGGTTTTAAGGTCTTCTATGTTGGTGCAAGGTGTCTTGTCAGCTAGACTAACTGCAGACACTGTAGGACAGAGAGCCCAGCTATCTCCCTGAGTAACTCTAAACAGAAATGTACGTGCAGATCTTAAGTACTGCCCCCTGGACAGCTTTAAGGCCTGCAAAAACTATAAAGTATACTGACTCTTTTGAAATCAGCATGCATAACTTTCTAGGACTCCACGCATAAAGTATTACACGTTGTTACAATCTGTAATTGTCATCTGGCCACGTCAGCTGATAGCTGACTTGTGTAGTGGTTGGCTGTATATTTGGTACATCATATTCTTAATAGCATTATTTCTTGTGCTGCAAGGTTAACTGTGCTGGAGTGCTTATGAAAAAAAAAAACTGTAATACATGGCAACAAAAGCCCAACATACTGAGAACAATGGGAAAGACATTATTGCACAATCCCACTATGCCACTGTCGTACGTACCCAGAAAAGGGTAATACCCCTTCATACTATGTGAGATAATAAACTGTATGGCGAACTGCACTGTCCCAGCAGTGCAAAGCAAACCTGGCTGTTTTCTTTGATCACTAATAGTCTTTTCTAGCAGCTTCTTTAGGACACTGGTAGAAAGATACTGTTTTAGGTTTTTTTTTTGTACAGAAATCCAATCTGTCCCCCTACTTTGAAGAAAAGGGTTTCATCTGGACACACCCTTGCGTGTCGTGAGAGACCTTTCTTCACACAGATCTGTATCTAAGTAGGACTTCCTGGACCCAAAGGCATGAAGTGCTCTCAAAAGACAGAAGATCTGAGGAGATAAGTAGTTTAAGTAGAACCAGTTTTGTCTTCTCTCCAGTTTTAAGAGCATAAAAATATAATTTACAATAGTTCAAATCTCACTTCTAATTGTTATATTTGTAAAGAAGCACTCTAGTAGTATGAATGCGAAACTACTAACTCAGGGGGGTAGCTGATGGCTCTGTCAACCCTTTGCTGTGCCATGTAGTGTTTGAAGAGGGTGAGGTAGTAAGGGAGTGGGGAAAGAGGAACAGAGGATTTAAATGTCAAATCAGAACACCTTTGCTGGCTGCGACAGCACGGTCTGACTGACCCCAAAGCAGTGAGAGTTGGCGCAGACAGTAAATCCCCTCTAACTGATGTCTGAGGAGCTTAAAACACCATCACACACCTGTCCAGTGTCCATTCTTTGCCCTTCATCCAAGCATGTAGGTAACAATGTGATAACTCACATTTCAACAACAAAATCTCAGTTCATTTTTTGTCTTTACTCCAAAAGTCTTTTTGAACCTGCTGGTTGAGATGCTGCTGGATGGTTTAGGGCGATGGCACTCCTCTGCGAAGGGTAGCTGATGGTGTGACAGTTCCAGATGCTCCTTCACAAGAGCACAAAAACCTCCACAGTAGTCTGCTGTCCAGCGCCTTTTTCGCACAGCTTATCTACAGTGAGAGGGTGTATCTAGCATTTCTGACTGGTTTAAACATAAGTTTCACAGATGGCAGTCTGAGTGCAAACCCGTAAAATCTTGCTCCAAGAGTGTATTTTGGACTCTAACAGGGACTTATAAGTGCTAATTATGAACTAGATTTTCTCTTCAGCAACAACAGTCTTTCCATCCCAGAACCCCAACATTTGGGCAGGCAGTATCTGTTTGAGAGACCTGAGCACAAGCACAAAATTACCCTGCTCCTCATTTTGGATCAATACATGACTGCTCTTGTCTGTCATGATTATATAGGTGTTATGTATATATATATATATATATATATATATATGAAAAAGGAATATCTGAAAATACTTTCACAATACCCCTGTGATTCTCTCACTGTTTCTCAGTGGCATTTGTAAAGGGAAAAGGTATTAGGGTTGAGGTCATTGATTGCATAAAAAAAAGAAAAAAAGAGCTCACTTATATCAGTGTCTGAGAGTGTGCTAGTAAAAATACCTACAAAGATCAGAATAAGTGCTATGTTTTGTAGGTCCATGGTTTTCCATGATTCACACAGTTTAAAAAAAAAACCCTGTCTGTTTGTGAGTTTGATCATGGTCCCTTTAAACAGTTTGTTCATATGTTACAAAACTGCAAAATATGGGCGCTACCAAAAATATTGAATGAAACAATAAACTGTTACTAGACTAACGACTGAAACAGGCATCATTACTGCAAATCTCCACAAAGTGGCTGAGGATTTTAAGTATGTACATTCTATATCAAGCCTTGGGCTGTGCTGAACGGTTGAGGGGAAAGGGGGTACATTCAACAATAGCTTACAGGAACTGTGGGAAAGGTTAAAGTCGAATTTATATTAGAAAGGAATTCCACATGATGAGAGGTTTAAGGTCTCTTCATAGAAAAATAGTTTTGAGGATACAAATTATGTAGGCTACTCTTTAAGAACTTCTCTAACTCTGTAAAAAAGAGGTAACATGCACTGAGTACCCAGCAGCAGTTCCTGTAGTCTTACTCTGAAGCTGAATGGACTAGCTTGCAAGGTGGGAGGTGAGAGGAGTGTGTCTTTAAGTGTAGCGTGTAGGATTGTCATAGAGCTGCTGGTTGGTTTTGCCTCAGCTGGTTGCCACATTTTTATCTCCCCCTCCCTACACCTCAATGTCTCTATTTGAATCACCCTGTTTAGCAAAATGGTGCTAGCCCTCTGTGGAGTCTGGGAAGGTGATTTCACTGCCAAAAACCTCCCTGTACAGAGGAGGAAAGGTATATGCTGTCTCAGGGTGAACCAGACGGAAAAACTCCAGTTTGTCGATGTGAAGGTTGCAAATAGACTTCATGATGGGAAGCTTAGACACCATCTAGAAATGCAGAAGAGTAGAAACAATTAAAGGAAGAAATAAACACCAATAAAATTTAATTTCTTTCACCAAACTGGAGAAAGTGATGCAGCAGGATTTGTACCTTAGCGAGTTTCTCTTCTGATGCTCCCTCTTTTTGTAGGCAGCGCTGCAAGGCCATGTAGACTTTCTCCTGCAGCTTCTGGACCTTCTGCACATCTGTCAGCCAGGGTCGGTCTGAAAGAAATTATAATAGTGGCATTAGTGTGCTCATATTGTAACCTTTTAGATTGATTTTCTTCAAGGCTTCACAAAACAATAAAAAAATAGTTTGCAGAGACATGACAGTTGTCTGGGATTAAGTGATCTATCATAAAGCCTTTATAAAATGTCAATGTTATATTATACATTATATTATATAAGTTGGTCAGACCATTTTCAAAAGTGTTCTTGTAGTATTTTTTACGACTCTTTAACAACCAAGATTTAACACTATGCTGCCAGTTGCTTTTACAGTGAGTTTCCAAGTTTGTTGTTACAGCTCTGTCCAAGCTAATTTTAATACTCCTTTAATACTGTAATGAATTAAATGAATCAGTGTCTTGTTGCAAAGTAGGAATGTAAAAATGTATGTCATGTTTTGGAAAATTACTCTCAGTAATTATACAAACTTTCCAGCTATTACATTGACCTATAAGGATGTTTTGACTGGGGACTAAGCCAATATCGTGTTAGCAGCAGCACTGTTGCCATGGGCGCAGCATTGCTGATGTAGGTGTGGTAGGTATTTTCTACTGACAATGTGCTAATTTGATAATTTAATTAATGCTCACCTGGTGAGAGCAGCACAGCAGCACTGAAGAGAGCCATCTCTTCCTCGGTCATCTGTATACGACTCATGCTTTTAGCTAAGTCAAACACTGCATTCACAAGGTCATCGCAGCCTTGAGGGACGGAGAAGGAGAAAAAGAAAGTTATCATCAAAACCAAAACTACTGACTGCGATAATTTTGACACAGATAAAAAATAAAATACAAGGAAGGAGGGACATAAAATCCCTCCTTTCATCAAGTTTATGTGTTGACTCACCAAGAGCTTTGAAGAGGTGAGCAGTGGCAAACTTCCCATCAAAGAGAAATGTATTATTGATGGGGTTATAGGCCCGACACATACGGATCAGAAGAACATCCATGCAGCCTGTGGACACACACAAAAGAAATATAGACAAAAGCTTAGTAGCATATACATATCTAGTTGCTGAGCCTGCACAATTAAAAATAGTTGAAAATGATTAAACTAGGCCATGCTCAGTGTATTTGGGTTATAAAATATAACCTAAAATTAAAACACTATAAATAGTCTACTAAGGTTTTTGTTTTGTCCTGGATAACACAGGCACCTAGATAACATTATTGAATTGAATTGAATTAAATCAAGAAGAATACACACATAAAAAGGAGTCACTCTTCTAATAATGACAGAGTGCTTTTTCTTTTAGCAAATAAGTGACATTATTAGATTATCACATCCATAATTTGTACTGCTGCATGTCGGAAGAAGGCCTCCTATTTCTTCAACAAATGTTATTAAATCCTATGTTAATGTTATTAAAGTAAAACATACTTTAATGACAAGGCAATCCTATATACTTTCCTGGGAAAACTATAAATGACAAAGAATGCACATTGTCATTAAGTCACTGATTCACACCTGTCATTGGTTCATACCTGACGTGACCTGACATGAACGAAAATGTTTGTGTGCATGCGTTGTGTTTTAAATTTGCATGATCATAGTTAATTAAGAGGTGTTGTGGATTAAACACATTAATAGTGATGATACGGTAAAGGAATGCTGTTTAATAGTGTCTGTAACTTGTCATTAACCTACATTCTCCACTCTTCACACACGGACTTTCAAGATTTCAAGATTAATTAGTCTTATTAAACGCCTTGTGAGAAAGTATTCGTGTTCGTGCTTGAAAGAAAACTTCTTGGCTACCAATGAGAGTCATTAATTTCTTGTTTTGACTGATTTATTGTTTTAACTGTCAGTGAAAATCCCCGATCAGGTGTATTTCCGCGTGTTATAGAAGTTGGTCACCATATACAGTCTGATGAGCAGAGGAGGCAGCGAAGAAGGAGCAGCATGTTTGAAAACAAGGCCAGCCATTCATCAGACGCAGAACAACCATGCATCTCTTTAAGTCACTCTGCTTGCATGTGATATCTGAACTCTGTGAAGTCAGTTTGAGAATATACTGTTCATATGACAACAGTTATCTGTCCCACAGCTAAAAGTTTGCAAAGTAATAAACATACACACGGCAGGCTAGCTGTCTTGCTGGAGGCTCCTGACTGTGAATATGTACAACTGATCGGGTTTGTTTATATACTGCTGTCATGCACTGACCTGCTTTGAGGAGGATAATCTGATCGTTCTGACAGAGGTCCATGAAGCCAGAGATGCGCTTGGCAAACTCTACCACATACTGGATTGCATTGGTGATGTGTATGGCACATTGTTGCCACATCACCTCAGCTGACTGAAAGAGAAAGAAACAGGGAAGCTTTTATGAGAATTGCAATAACTGGAAGGCAACATAAGAGCTGTATTGTTCTCTGTTGGCTCCATGCTTATATACACATCAAGGAATTTCTGGTTGTTTTCCGCTAAAAGACATCCTGACCTGCAGTTTGATAATGTTTGCTGCATCTCACATAACAAATGTGTGATAAAAAAATGTTTGGAATTACAATTTAAGAATGAACTGTGGTGATAAGAAAGGAGTTTTAGGGGAAGGTTATAAACTGAAAACATTCCTCTGAAAACCTTGTACAAGAGAACAAAACAGCATGATGAGCCAAACTATAATGATATGAAACAATATTTTATGTGAGACTTCTACAGTAATTTCGACTGTATAGAATGAGTAGGTGGTGGAGATTTTCAACAGTAAATAAATGGTTATAAGATTGAACATACCTTGGTCTGGTATGAGCGTGTCTCTTCTTGGCTATACAAAGTCCACGCCATTCTCTTCAGCTCCTCTGTGCTGTGCTGGCTCGTCTCCATATGGGACTTCAACACACTCTGAGTTATACGCTCTGAACAGAGGGAAATGTTGCCGTGAGATCCATGTTGTTTTTAGGATTGATTTAAGGTTCAAGCACATCTTGTATGATTATACAGTAGCTAGGCATTACAGGACTTATACTGACCTATCTCGAGCAGGGAGCAGCCCTCAGGCAGCGGGTTGAAGATAGCATGTGAGAAGAGTCCAGAGTCATGCAACAACTGGTACTCATGCTTGATGCCGTGGTTGCCGTCTACAAAGTCCAAGTTGGTCTGTTCTGGTGAACTCTGTGAGGATGAGCTGCTGCCTGCGCTGCCGCCCAGCATGTCCAGGTTACAGTAGTCTGGACCTGCATCCTCCGGGGTCAGAGGCAAGTCGAAAAGCAGGCCTTCCGGCAGTGTGGTGATGTCGTCCAGATCGCTGAGCGCGGTGCTGGAGCCTCTTCTGTAGGTGCAGTCGTGGTCGGCCATGTCGCTATTCTCCTCATGGACACCAAGCCCTGCACACTCTTGGGACTGTTGGTGCTTCTGGACCTCTGCATACAGGGTGTCACGCTGCTTTTTGGACATACGACCAAACTTGACCGCTGCAATGAGAGAATGTAAAGACAAAAATTAAACATTCAAGAAGGTATGGTCTAGGTCAAACAAGGATTGCATGACTCATTCAATGTGATAAGCAAAAAGTGGGAGGTGGAAACTCTGAGTTAATTAAATATAGATCGAGTAGCTGAACACACCATCACGGCTCATGCCCAGAGCGAGACACTTCTGCAGCCTGCAGTGCTGACAGCGGTTACGGTTGGTCCGGTCAATAAGACAGTTCCTCTGTCGTGAGCAGGAGTACATAGCATTGTTCTGCTGGCTGCGTCGAAAGAAGCCCTACAGACAAAGAAACACACACACGCAATGTGAAACAGTGGTAATTAATGCGAGCATCATGAATGGTTAACATCTTAAAGTTCTTGGAGATCAGGTTTACCTACTTTTACCACTGTACCTAACTTCTTGTAAAGCTTAGAGAGATGGACGATAGCTCACCTTGCAGCCTTCACAGGTGATGACACCATAGTGGATCCCTGATGATTTGTCCCCACAGATTTTACAGGGTATTACCTCTATTTGAGCTGCAGAGAGATGAATGAGGGAAAAAAATCAGATTAAATGATGATCTAGATCTGATCTAGATGTTTATAGACAAGACAACTAACTCATTAATTGAGAAAATCATTGGCAGATTACTAAATAAATAAAGATAATTGTTGCAGCTGTTGTTGTAGTTAATGCATCGCCGTCTCTACATAACCATATATAGAAACCCAGCCCACAAGTATGTGTCATGTAAACATGTATTTGGCCATCGTCCAGTACCATTGCGATATAGAGGCAAGTTACAAGAACATTCAACATTTGCTTTTTAGGCCTATCATGCTGACTGCAGATACTGTCAATAAAACACCTCATTCATATCAAATGAAGTGGACTGCCTATAATAAATCAATATTTACACTAGACAACCCTGATTTTCTACTCAAACTGAACTCAAACAAGACAACCGTCACCTTGCATTTGATATTTCTCGGTGCAGGTAGACTCACTTACATTTTCTCACAATAAATTCAGGTGATTTCATGAGTCAAATCTGTGTGTTACAAGGTTTGAAATGTAGCTGATAATGATGACAATGTGATAATGCTATAAGATTGTGAAGAAACAAGAGAAGTGTCAAAAACACAGAGGATCCTGTAATTGACAAAGCAGACTCCGTATACATTAAACACCTTGTGTTCTTTGTGAAAGTCTGAGCCTTCTTACCCAGGAACAGCCTGTTCTTTTCATTATGTTGTTTATCTAAGTAGCTGGGCCTCCTCAGGCCCAGAATAGCAGGTCAATTGCATTAGCTGAGGCCCAGGGTTATAAAGTTTCACATCTCTCTCTCTCTCTCTCTCTCTCTCTCTGCTTCTGCTTTTGCTTCGGATGAACAGCATGTTAGTTAACAAAGGCACAACGGCTGTGATGAACTCACCAAGGCCTACAATTGTAACGTACACAAGACAACTTAAACTGTCTGTTACTGTGCGGACTGTGTGCGAGATCTGATTTGGCTCGAGCTGCATGGTGTGCTAAACAATCCTTAAACCACTTTTGTCGGGTTACATAGAGTATTAGGTAACCTGTAAATCGCAGTGGCAGCTTTAACCAGCCATCACAGCTCTTCAGAAAATTGCTGCTTTCCAAAGGCTCTTTCATAAACTACTCACGACCAACCAATCACACGAGTCAGTCTGTGAGGTGACAGATATGCGTCACACACCGAGGCAGAGCTAAAGATGTTAGTGACTGACATTATCCTGAACATCCTTCAAAACGTTTCTTCCACAAAGACTTTCTGTGCACTGGGGGTGACATGTTTGAGTGTTTCACTTCGGTTGGGTAGAATTCCTACTGGCTAACGCAACACATCTGATGGATATAAATAAATAAAGGGCAATGGAAAAAAAATCCCTTTCTCCACTGCTCCCTTTATCGCTCCCCCTCCAGCGCCTCACCCCTCCCTTCAGCCGGTTATATAACTGCCGTCTGGCCGCATTCCACGAACACGCTCATTCAAAGGTGGTTGTCTTGGCAACGGTGTGACGATCCTCCCTCACCCCTCCCTACGCTCCCATTGGCTGCTGAGTGAGCGGCTTCGTCTGTAACTTGCCACCTCACCTGCCAGTCAGCTGAGCAACATCATCAGGTCCAGAGAGCAGGAGCTGCTCCACTGACACAGTTTTCCAGTCAGCAATGGGGGAGGGGCTTGTGGTGGCTGCCTCACAAGGAACACAACCTGGGGTGCATCCCAAGACTCTAAAATTGCATCCACATTTTGCATCTTTTCCTTTTCTTTGCGCTTTAGTCCCACCCAAAGGGGATGCATGGAGAGACGCAAGGAAACCAACCACCTTTCCTCTGAAGCGTCACATGAAGTGACGTCCATTTCTGATGACAGCGGCAGCTAATCACAGCTGGATCAGTGGTTAGTCAGCTTTAACAGCTGAAGAGACTTTTGATGGAGTCTGTATCTGTACTCATGTGCACTGTGTTAATAGCCTACTAATAAAGACACACAGTTATCAGTGCCAGCAGTGTTTTCTCTTTGTAGCCTGCACAAAGAAAACATGCACGTGAACAACATTACCAAGAATATGATTATGGTGTCTTTTGAACACTTGGAATTATTTATTAGGCTAAATGTTTAATGGATTATTTAGATTAGGCTATGTAACTCATATCAAACCTAAATGATGTAAAAAGTGTTTCTTGCGTTTGAAATTTGTAATCGAGCTTTGTTGTTGAGCAGAGGCAGGTCACACAGGTTAACGCTGCATGGTGAATCAGAAAGCAAATCAAACAGAAAACTTTGGAGTGATACCTTTGGTATGTTGTGATGTATCAGCTGCAGCGTCCAGTCAATAACTGATATCTAATAAGGGGCGTGCTGGCTATTAAAAGACTTGAACATGAACGCTGCTCTCTTGTATCCCCACTCCTCGGTCCTTGAAAATAAAGAGCTTTGGGACAGCTAGAAAAAGGCGGACCAGCACGACTTCAAGTGGGGATCGGGAAGCGAGGAATCATCAAATCGACTTGGGATGCACCCCTGTTTTTTTTGCAGGTTTTGAGGTGGAACCTGATCTGACTTACGTTAAGGGAGTGTAGAGGGTGGAGCCCTCTTTTTGCTTTGGATGGAAAACAATGTCAGGTTTGATGATTGAAAGATGGATGACCAGTTGAAACGGCCCCACTGGAGATTTTACAACTTGCGCAACATCTGGAAACATTTCCAAAAAACATCCAGTACAGTAAGGTGCAGCAGGGGGAAAAGACCTAGCTAATAGTAGCTCTCCACTTGTTGCAGCATGTCAAATATTTGAGTGAAATTTCAGCTGTGTTTGAGCTAGACCATAAATCTATTTTTACTCTGGTGCAGTTGGTTGCCCAGAGATTCCTTCTGCTGTTCAGATCTACTGGCAAATAAATGTTGCACAAATCACAACACAGCACAGAAGTGCACGCTGTTTAGTGTCGACTGATTATTAAGATCAAGGCTGAAGCACAGAGGAAATTTTTACTTTTGCAGGTGCCTCTGCATGTTGGTCCCTACACTGCCTGTTTGTAAATCCTATGAGAGTTTCTATGGTAATGTCCTTTTGTCCTGTTGTTTTTATGTTTTTGCTATATTTATTATTATTATATTTTTAAAAATAAACTTGGACTTTGAATATTAGAGTGGTCTCAGACAGCTTAAACAGTCTACTCTGTGAACATTAATTTTCTGCTATGTTGCGTTGCAGCATGAGCCTGAACAACGGTTTCTTTATTCTCTTCAGAGTTTATTTAGAGCTTCTCCAATGAATCTTTGTTTTAAGACAAAAGCAAGAAAAACACCAGTTCTCTGTGTGTTTAAATGCTATAGTTGTCCTAACATCTGTTAAAGCGACATGTCTAACCACATGTATTTTGACTTATGTAACTTTGCTCGGTCCACAATGCTGCATAAGCAAAAGACAAAACAGTGATTCACTACACCTCATAGGGACATAATTTGTATTAATTTTTTTAGAACTTCATTACAGTGAAGCATCTTTTCACGTATGATATTACACTAATGACCTTTAATAACCTCACCCATAAGCAGTGATTTAAAAATAATTTCTGTGTCAGTCAGTCAGTGTGTCGATGTATCAGTCTCCGTCGGTCAGCACTTTACTTCATCAGTGCTGTAAAACCCTCCGCGAGGGAGACTTTGCCCTCTGATCCCAGCTAATCAAACACAGTCCAAGGTCCTATTTACCTTGCACTTTACATTTACCTGACATACGGTATACTTAACCTATATTCTCGGGCTTCTGGGGCTGCTATGGGAGGAGTGGGGTATATGGTTTCTTGTGCAACATATTGTAAACTTTTACCCACATAGAGCCTTTGCGCAGTTGGCAGTTAAAGTTTCCTGGCATTAAATACTAATGTGCTCTTTCTTGATATCTCCTCATCTAGGGCCTCGTTGTTATGTGTTTTCTATACAGCTGCTGGATGTGAACAGTGATTCTTCTTCTCCTACTGTCCTTTCTAGAGAATGTAGACAGTACAGTATGTTCTGTCACCCACCCTAAACTCTTTAAAATGCACTGCAGGTTTAGGTAATTGCTTAACAGATGCAATAGAAGAGGAATGATGTATAATGTTGTACACCAAGTCCACTTAGCTGTAGCTGTTGCTGAAGTGCTTTTACAGCAGTAGAGTAACATTGAATAGAAAGTGTGTTTTAAGAGAGACGAGGTCTGCATTAAAAAACTGGGACATTTAAACTGCCAATAAATTGAAACCAGCAGTCTCTTGGTGTACAGTAAGAGACAGATTCATTCTTTTCTTGTGACTAGAAATATGTTCTTTCATCTTTCTATAATTCAATAATTATCACTATGTTACAAACAACACTTTCCTAATAGGAAGAGAATATTCATGCACACATCCTTAAAAGGAGTTTAGCAGCATAGCTGTCAGCTCAGCCAGGTGAGGATGAAACTGTTAAGGTTTACTATTCCACTTACATAAACCTTTTTCCCACTTATCTTAATAAATATTCACATGTTGACCAACAAAGCTAAGCCTGCCAAGAAACCAAGCTCCACACTCTGGGCCTCTGTAATCCGTCACCATTGATCAGAAGAGATAAAGCGCATTCACTTGATCGTGCTGTTTATGCAGCTTTAAGTCCAAACCCAAGTGGGCCTCTGCAAAACAAGCAAAAACAGACTGAGGAATTCAGTTCACAGCATGTAATTTTGCATGCTGCTCCGAACCGCAGGAACAAATTTAGTACTACGCTGCAGCAATCACAGTTGCCTTGAATTAAAATCTCTTTACGTCTGTTCAGATGTCACTTATCCTTTTGCATACCTGGTAAATAGATACGTCCTATCCAAATGACTCTGCCTTCAGATACTAAAATAATAATATTATTTTTATGTAATCACTGTGTACATTTCTGTGCTGCAGAACAAATTGTGTCCCTAGTAGACAAAATACGCAAAAAGGCGCATATCCGTGCTGACATTTTGACATTTTGCCTTCATACTAATATGCAGGCTGGTTGAAGAGTTAAAGCTTTAGATAAGGGGAATGGAATCTTAGCATGCAGCTGTCAGAGAGAAAGGGCACCTTGACACATACTGTAGCTCGCTGTGAACTTGCCCAAGGCTGCACACTCAACCGATAGTGGCGTTGGGGCTGAGCTCAGCACAGCACAGCAGTGGCCTTGCGAGAGGCCTTTCCTCTTAACTGCTACCGTACCTTTGATCTAGGGGTCGACTGAGCCCCAAGCTCTGCACACCATTAGTGCACTGAGGCACATAACCTCAGAGGGCTTTAATGAAGTTTGGTTATTTGATTGTGTTGCATCTTACCTTGTCTAACCTGTTTGTGCAGATGTTTATGAGAAGTGTTTACAAAAATAACTGCTAGACAATCAAATATGACAGCAGTAATTATTGCAATTTATCTGGTATGAAGATGTCTCTGGAAAATTAAATCTACACCCTGCTTATAAAAGTCACAGTTTCTTCCTCATGTAGTACTTAATTGAAGACTGGGGATTACAGTGTAATTAAAGTGGTATTACAAAATCAGATTGACAAGCCGTGCTTGACTGGAGTGACACACACTCTGATTGATGCATGTAACTGTAGCTGACAGAGGAAACTGAGCTTAACTGAATCCTGCTGTGCTTCATGGTTACATGTGGGCTTGCTGTGTCCATATCCTGCTTGTCACAGCGGTGCATGGCTTTGACATAGCAACCAATACAAAACGAATAATTTTCAACAGGATAGATATATAACATGTATATTTTATTTATGTTTCATGAATAAAATCTGTGTGATAGTTAGCATCTTACAAGGTGAATTCAAATCTGAATCTCATATCTACCGTATTTTAAAGAGGAACATTTTGCTCTGACAACTGATTGCAATATCAACGTTGTCTCATCAGTCATGAGAACAGATGATGGTCCCACCACCCCCGGGCACACACACACACACACACACACACACACACTTGCTGTAATCCTCAATGACAGAACTAGGTCAATGGAGCACCTCCTCTCTCTCTCTCTCTCTCTCTCTCTCTCTCTCTCTCTCTTTCTCTGCCTCCCCCCTACACTGGTCCATACTGCTGACGCTGAAAACAAAAACAAGCTGGCTGATGAATAAACTGTGGTAAAACACAGTAAAACACACCACCAGGGCTCTAACAGCACAACATCAACAACAACATCATATTAATTAAAGAATAACTCAAAAATCTAATTATAAAACAACTGATTGAAACATATGAAGTGACACGAAAGTGTAATAAAATACAGCAAATACTGAAGGAGAAAAAAAGGGGACTATTTATTCATCATGAACAAATCCCTTCCAACAGATTTTCGTGCGGCTTGACAGCCTCTGAATCACTCCGCTCCCTCCCTCCCTTTCCTCTCTCTTACATAACTGGAGTCGCTCACCGGTGAAATAGAGTAACCACAGCTATAACACAGGCAAAACTAAATACATGCACAAAACCCTCACACTTTAGACAAACAGACGAAACACTCATGTTTGGACATTTGGGTAAAGAAATGCATTTGAGCAATAACTAAATAAAATAATACTCCTCTTGAGCTTAGACGTGTAAACAACTTTCAAGGTCCTAAAGGTGATATATATTCAAATTTAAAATACAACCTAAAGAATATTAGTAATGATTATAATAAAATAGGTTTTTATTTGGTTTCCCTCTGTGATGCAATCTGGTGTTTATTCCAGTGTACGCATGCAGCCTACGCACTTCGGACTCAAAGCAGTGGCTTCGAGCATGCATGCTTAAATCTGACTCAGAAGTTATTTACAAACAGACGTGTCCGGCTGTTAAAAGTCTAATAAATGTAATATCTTTTATAAACTTACCTCTCATGTCGGCGGTGAAGTGTAGCCAACTCTTCAAGTCATACAACTCCAGGTAGAAACGAAGCCAAGAAACACTGAGAGCGACGCGCACTTATTTGCTCCAAACCGGAGCAGCTGAAAACTGTCACAACAGCAAATCCTCATATGGATTTTCTACCTTTACATCAGCCGCTTCGACCTTAAAGAGAATTAATAATAATAATAAAAGCTACGTGTGTCTCAGTTATTTACTTTCTTGCCTTCTCCGCGCAGTCTCAGACGTGCTGTTGTGATTAAACACCTATGAAATAATAACGCGAGCAGCTCCCTCGTCTCTCTCAGCTCTGTCCTGCTCTGCAGCTCGCTGTAACCTAGTTTCGGCGCGTGGACTACACATGATCCTCACCCCGCGGTCCGCCCGCCTCGTGCCCCGTGAGCTGACGCGCGCACCACCCCTCTACCCCCCTCCCTCCCTCCGCGCGCGCTTTAAGGAAGCTCTCGCGTGCGTGGGAAAGTGTGGCAGTGTGTCAGTTCAGACCCGACACTTTACCCAGCGTGGGAACTATTAAATAACAAGCGCAATGTTTTATTTCCTGCAAGATTTTTTCTCCTTTAATAAGCAGCACATTATTATTATTTTTCTTCCAGGTACTGTGGCACATATTAGGTTGTATGAATATTACAAGGAAGAGGTCCCCATGACAACCCTCAATATATAGGCTACAAATGATTGGATTGGAGAGTTATAAAGAGATTTAAAGGCCCATACTGATGTTATGAAATGTTTTCAGACACTATAAATCATATAAAAAATCAACAGCAGAGACCAACTCACAGCTTAAATCAAGCCTTCTTTTATTTTCTGCTAGTTATGGTATCATTAAGTTATGATAATGCAAGTGGAAGTACATGAGTAGTCTAATTTGGGCAAAATATTGCCATGAAGTTGGAATAATCTTGTTTTGAGACACATTTCTCTTTTTATTCCTTATTATACACGTCGGGTTAATTGTGGTTTAATTTTCAGTGTGATATGTTTGGAAGAGACTGATCAATAAAGTTTTGGGAAGAAACACTTTATCAAGAATAAATCACATGTTGCAATAATTTCATGAGAAGAGGTAAAAAATATTTTATTCCAACTTTATGGGCAACAGTGTATTTGCTATAAAACATCTGAGGATATATTATAGATCATTTTTGTTACATACTGAAGGGAATGTCAACCATAAATGGTAGGAAACATGCATTCCAAACCCCAAAAAGCTATATGATAGTCTATAATTTTATAAAATGGTTGAGGTAATGGAGAGTATATGGTATAATGGGCTCCATCTGAATGATCCTTTATGGTACCATAACACTGTAAAACCTGTGTTTTACCATCACTTTTAGCTGCACAGACAGAATATACCCTGCTGTTGATATTTTCTTAAGGACAGATAATGAATGTGCATTTTAGTTCTCCTGTGGTGGTGTTTTCATAGCTTGCTCTTGCATTAGACAAACATGAAATAAGAAAGATGTGGAAACATCCATAAAACAGCAGATCAGAGTTTTACTCTACATATGAAATAATATATGCCAAATCTGCTGTTGTAGAGAGTGAATTTAATAGTCTGTTTAGCTGATTCAGTATTGTAATAACTCATTATATTAGTGCATTATATCAGTGGATTAACAAACACTAATCTTGGTGAAGGAATTAAGTGTGAACACAGGTTGTTGTGTTTCCATTTCCTCAAATGTTGAAATGCAGGTTTTAATTTAGGATTTTTAAATCAGTGACGAGTAAATCTTCATTCTTGTCATTTCCCTTTGAAATGTAGGCATGTGTTGCACAAAGAAAGCATGCACACCCTCTGACTCTGCCACGAAATAGCCCATGACAAAAACCACAGCCATTAATAACAGCGCCAATGAAAACAATTGATTTGCAGGCGTGGGTAAGATGACGAGTGGATCATGTAACTTAGGCACAGTTATGAAATGAGGAGAAGAGAGAGATTATGAAAAGTAGGTTAGTGGAGCAACACAGAGCGTTCACACCCCTCCCTCTCTTGTCTTTCTGGTGTGCATGCATGGTGAGTCTCATCCTGTCTTTCTGTCTTTTTCCACTTTGAATGCTTTTGTCTGAATCATATCTCAGTCAAAGCTCACTCTTTGCATACATACAGACTTTCAGCACCACCTATAGCACGAATGCTTTATGTTCTTGGCTGTGTCTATTGTTCCATCATGCTCACATGCTTGTGTACGTACATGTTTTATCCATATGTTTCCATATGTGCAGCCTCTCCCACTTGTGCGAATAAAAAAAAGGAAAAACACTGGAACATAAATGCAAAGCAGCAATGTATTGCTTCTTCCTGAATGCACAGTTTAAAAATACAATGCTGGGAAAAGTGCAGAAAGAATGTTATGCTTTATTATTCTCTGTAAACTTCCTCTTCCTCCCATTTAGCCGGTTTTGTCAGTCTGATGGTTTCCTTCCTGATCCTCATCTGCCGACTTTCTCGGGTTATATTATGTCCCCTAGTGTGTCCGTCTGTCGCCATGAAGCAGCCACACATCCATCCGGTGTTTGCCTGCAACGTCACTGACCTCCTGACCCTCAATCTTACGTAACCATGGCAATACCTAAATTAGAACACGGAGCATGGAAAGAAGGAGGCACTTAGAGGTTCACATACAAGCACGTAGCTCCCAACCAGCTTTCCAGATTAAGACAGATGGAATGAACGCGCCTGACACTGTGTGTGTGTGTGTGTGTGTGTGTGTGCACTGTATGTGTACATGTGTTTGTCCAGAGACATGGAAACTAAAGACAAAATCAAACATCTCCTCCTCTAAAACAGAGGTGGTGGTGATCACACGTTCAGAGGTGTTTTCCGCACGTTCAAACTGCGGTGCATTAATGCAGTGACAATTTAATATCTCAAACTGGCCTCTGCCCCACAGCACATGAAGCCCAGTACACTGAGAGGATTATTTTGGGATCCAGGCTCTGGCTTCCATAATCCTCCGTCCTCTCCTCGCCTTCATCCTGCTAAAGCCTTTCCCTTCTCTCCTTTCAAATGCCCACTAATCTCTCTCACTCCGACTCTCTGTGTGGCTGTAATCTGGTTTATACCTATCTTTCACCTGCACCGGGTTCATATCAATAGGTCAGTGTGCCAAAATCTTGTCTTTCCTCCTGTTTAACATGCTGTCATATTAATTTCCATCTCCTCCACAACCTGGAGAATGTCCTGACTGGTGACCGGCTGAAGCGTGCTTCCAGACTGATTTCACAAGATTTTAAATTCTTCACATTGAAAACAGCAGTTGACAAAATAATCTTACAACAAGGTCTATTTAGTACCTCTTCTGGAGCCTTTAATTGTATTATTTGCACAGCTGTCTAAGTTGTTGCAGTCTCATTTTAATGAGATTGTATATGTATGTATAAATGCATGTGCAATTATGCATGTGACTAATAACTCTAAATCAAATAAAATATCAGCATCATTGTGATGCCAGAGGAAAGGTGGGGTGATCATTAAAGTCAGTAACATTCTGCACCAATGCTGCTGCTTCAGTATTCTGCTGCTTACCTAAAACCTCAGCATCTATGGTGTTTGGTGCTTGTGGCAAGGTGAAATAGATGTGACTTGGGTAGCATGAGCTAATGAGCTAAACAAACAAATAAGAAGCAATCTGGAGTGCCCTTCAGTTCACTTTTGACTTGGTATTTGTCCCCCTTGGCAGCTGTTGATACCAGAGATGGCTGAATTTATTACCCTCAGGTACACATTAGCTTCACATCCTGCCATCGAGAGTCATGCTGTGTATTTGGTTCTTGACGGGCAATATTTAAACGATAGGCATCCAATTAAAGCTGACATTTACCATGGTGTATCTGTCTGTGCTGCTTCCTCACACGGTGTTTGTCTTGTTGTCTGTCAATAGTGCTCTGCCTCCTTCTAGATAATATCACATCTGACAGTCATGACAGGAAGAAGCGACCAGAGGCATTTGCTGAGTTGTGACAGGGGTTTGATAAAAGGATAGAGGAATAAACAACAATTTAGACAGCCTAATAGATAATACTGGGACCCAGAAGAGATTATGGCAGAGATTATGTCTGTGTGATGAAAATTCAGTCTTAGAGGAATATAAAATAAGAATGGATCTGGACCATGGATAGCAACCTACAGGGACTTGGATATTTATCTTCTTAGTATAACAGGCTCTAAAACTACCACCTTTTAGCTCTTGGCACAATAATAGGTTTGTATATTGCCCCCTAACCACAATGTGACTCTAAACTTGATTATGTGCCTTCATTTCCACAGTTGTCTTTGAATATTTTTAATTTGAATAGCCAATCAGCTGCAGAGATCCAAAGGCACTTGTGTGGCTTCTTTCTGTGAGGCCTGAAAGTTCATTACCTCATATCTCATTGCTCCCATCTGCTGTTATTTTTCCATCCTTCTCTTCATTGCTAATTAAGTGCTAATCCTGTCCTCATTTCTATGGTTACACCGCGTGTTCAGTGATGTCATCATTCATTCTTGCACTAATGTGAATAAACAATGAGACACTGTATGTTAGCTGAAATACTGGGCTTTGGCAACATCATCTAATGTTTGTACATGTTTGCAAATGCCTTTGTGTGTGTCCAGAGTCTGAGGCCATCACATACAGGTGCAGGACCAAAGGGGTGGCATGGGCTTCATCTGGAAGTTGATTGGTCACCCCTGGTACTATCAGAGTCGGAGGCTGATAGGAAACTAGTTTTTTAGCATTAGAACATCTGTTTGAGCTGACTGTTAACATTTTTTCACAAAGAGTTGCAAAATTTACCACAAATAAATGCAAAATGTCCATAAAGAGAACAAAAACAACAGTTCTTTGGTCAAAGGGCAGTCATTCATTACAATGAATAATGAATAGTTACATTGTAACTAATATACAGTTTGATATTGCTTTTCAAGGTTTTTAATGTGAGCGCTAACAGTTTTAGTGACTGTACAAAATTTGCATCCCTTAATTAAAACCGTGACCCACATTCAAAAGTTTCAAAACCTGCCCCTGGTGACATACTAATCAAAAACAATTAGTCACACAGGTGTCTCTGTTGCTTTACACATTACCGTCACACACCCATCTCCTCTGAATTTCCTTTTCAAACCAGTTTACCAAGGCCGGCCTCAGTTTCGGAGAAAAGAGAGCTTGAATCTGAATGGGGATTGAGAGATGAGAGAAATATGGCAGTCATACAGCTGGGTCACAAGGTTTCAGTGTATGTAATGTGTGTAAGTGTGTGTGCATGCTACAGTGTGGAAATGAATTGCAGATTCTCTGGGAAAAAGAAGATATGTGCATGTGAGCATGAGCATGACCTGTCATTTTAACAGTCATGTTGCTTCTTGCACTGGAAAATAGTAAAAATGCTGCATTACATAAGTAGCATATTAGAATATTTTAACACTGTAGAAGTCTGAGCATTCATTAAAAATGTTTTTTTTTTTTGCACAGCAGTACCCAGAGAAAAAAAGGAGAAAGAGAGAGAGAGAGAAAGCCAAGTCGATGTCCCAACAATCTGAAGATGATACTGAAAGGAGATCTGCTGTTTCCAGCACTCGCTTCCATGACAACAGCCGTTGACAGGGCCCCAGACCCCATGGCTTGCCTGTAATGAATCATCTGCCCTGAAGGTGAGATAACACCCACAAATGCACACATATGCGCATGCAGAGACTCACACACAGGCGTGTGGCAAGACAAACTGATATGCACGCACATACACACACAGCCCTGTTCTGCTCTCATTCCAGATTGGCTTTCAGAGAACGCCTGTTTACCTCTGACAGAAGTGGAGTCAGGAGAAAAAACACACATACTTGTTTACATCGAGAGGATTGTTTTTCAACCGCAGCCTGTTGAACGAAGAGAGAAGTGGATTGTATGTTCAGTCATAAGAGCAGTTAACACACCACTGCTGATTAATGACCTGAGCGCTGATTACTGGTTTCGAGCCACACCTGGAATCTGTGTGCTTATGTGTGCATGCATGTGTGTGTCTATGCATGCGAGGGTTTGTATGTGGAGCTGTACTCCTGCGACACACACAGGCATGCTTGTATGTGTCTGTGAAAGAAATGTTTGATGCATTTGCTCCCGATAGCTGCTCTGGAGAAAAAGATTAAGCATGTGTGATGAGAGTCAGTTACAAATGGCTCGAAGGAGCCGAGGAAGCACCTACAATCCTCTGCTTGTGTTGCAATCGGAAAACGTTGGCCTTTGAAATTATAATGGATGACATGTGTTTAAGATGGAGCCATCAAACAGAGGAAAGCTTCAAATTTCACACACGCTTGAAAGATCTTAAATTATATCCACGGCAGCTCTGCGTTCTTGGCCTGTTGCAATCAGAGTGTTTGACAAACAACCTATCACTCAAGTGCTGAGGGGCGAACCTGGGGCCCCATCTTCTCCATTCCTCTCACACACTCTCTATCTACCTCTATCTGCGCTGCCCAACAAGACATATTTCTTCCTTTCTGCTATATGAATACAATCATCAACAACAACACACTTTTCTGCTTTAAGTGTTGATACTTGAATGTGCTGAGTTACAGTATGAAAAGGCACACTGTGTGAACCAGATGTCTACTAAAGTTCACACCAAACATTTCTGTTGGGCTCGATAAAGTAAATTGAGTGACTAGTGGTGTCTCTATGGGTATCATCAAATGTTGCATGAAGGATTTAGTGGCATGAAGCAGATTGAATAATGTTCCCCTCCTTCCAAGCTTGTAAGAGAAACTACAGTGGCTGCAAAACATGGCAGACCCCGTGTTAGAGGACCAGCTTTGTCTGTAGGTATAAAGGGCTCATTTTAAGTTAACAAACACACGATTAAAAACATGCATATGAATATTATATTCCATTTCTGTCAATAGATCCTCCTATATTTTACACACTGGACCTTTAAAGTTTGAATCCTTCAAAATTCAAGTTCTTGTTGATTTAGCAATGCCGATGGTTACTGGTGGTTACAGCAAGTGTGGTTTAATAAAACAAACACTCCTTGATCAGCTGCTTAGTCAGAAGCACAACAGAAGAGCTATTGATGCATTTGTTTACCTTACAACCGACCAAACTGCAGATGTCAATCAAAAGTAATTGCTGATATCATACTGGGCATAGTGAAGGAAGTTTCTCACACAGCTATGGCTTGTTTTGATAAACTTGATGCAAACACTAATATGTATCAGAAATGGAGACAATGGCGCATTGCTGCTGGGTCTTAACATGCATGGGTGCATGGGCACAATACAGTCTCAATAAAAAATGAAAACATAATGAGGAAATTTTATCGAAAATAAAAAAATAAATTAGGAAATAACATGTTTAAAATGTGATCCTTGTAAAAAAGAAAAAAAAGGTGGTTTTATCGCCTGTTGAACATCCAGACTTTTTAATGCAGACACCATGCTACTACAGCTTCTCTGTCTTTAATGATGACCGCTAACTAACTAATATAACGTAACCCAAATGGCATTCGTTCATACAACATACATTAATTAAATAAATTGCTCACCTTCAGACATTACAAATAATCTTTTAACTGCACAGGCCTTGCAGCGATTGTTAATCAGTCCTCAAGACACACAGAAGAAGGCTGTGTCCCAAATTTCTGATCTATCGTTAAAAGATGAGCGTGGTGGTTTGTATATGGGCCACTGCCATGCTGTTGAGGATTTACTTATCCCTGATGAATCTGCATGATATGCCATGTGTTTCTGACCTACTTACCAAAGCATGACCCATGTATACATGAACCCCCAAGCAGGTATGAGCTGCATGCACACGCTTAAGAAATCAGACCAGGACACTGAACAGAACACCCTTGCAGATGCCTCACAAAAACATTACAGTCTAATATCTCAGTCCAGCTTTAGTTGTTGACACATGTAAGCTTCCTCTCACTGCCCTCCCTCCTTCTTTTTTCTTTTTTCTCTGTCTCCTTCTATCAGGTCCTCACCTGCTCTGACACAAACATTCATGGAAATGAAAAAACTTAACAATTCCAGATATAACAAATCAAATCTGGTGTAAATGATTTTTTTTTAATGTGAATCCCTGGATTCTCTTTCTTTGCCTTGTTTTTGTCAGCGTCCATGCTCTTTTTCTCTGGCCTGGTGGCCTACTTTTACATCCATCACTCCCTCATTTCTCCTCCATCCTCCAGCCTCTGGGCACTCTGGGGTCATGTAGGATAAACTGAGGTCATCCACTTATCCTCGTGCTTTTCACCTGTAGTTTTTTAGAAATCACTCTCTATTGTTGTGCTCAGTTTTAAAACCTGCTTTCCACTTTCAAAAACGCAGTTTCTCTCTGCTGTGCACACAGGCATAGACGTCTCAGAAAACAAATTAATTAGCCTCAAAGGGTATGTATGAAAATGACCTAGTTTGTGCAGTGTGTTTGCATGTTGTTATATTACAATAAACCCCATTGTTAAAACCACAATACACTCTCTCTTGCGACTCAATGCTTTTCCTATCTTCTCCACAATAAAAACAAACATGAGGTCTCTCCAGGCATGTAAGGTGCAGTTGATGATTCAGTTATTTTGTTTGGTTATGTTCATCAGTTTAAGACAGTATTTTCTCACAGCAGGAAAGACATGTTTTTGTTTATGTATGCCCCCCCTCACTCTCCCTCTCTCGTTTTATTACTGTCATGTGGTGAGGACTGTTTTGAATAATAATCCACTGCAGCGAAACAACGACCCCTGGTGATCCAAAGTGTGAAAGCACTTTGAGTTCCTTACATAATAGACATCAGCACAGCCCTTATGGCACAGCTGCTCCCTGCATCAGATGTAAATGAGAGCTCATAGAGCTCAATGATTATAATGAGAACATTATAATGCTGTCCATGTGTGTTTGGGAACTCGGGCATTAATATTCTCTCTAAACCAGATTAATCAGTTGAACACACACAGAACTTCTATTATGCAACCGCTCTGGTGCAGAGGGCTTGGTGCACAGTTTTACAGGTTGTTTTTGTGCCCCAGGGCATCTCTGGCATACAAGCTACAAGCTCAGTATTTGATTTTGATACTTTTCCCAACTCCAATTACGTTTTGGAAGCATGATTTGATGCGTGTCATTTTCAGTAATTGAAACAGGTCTTAGTGCCAAATCTTCAATCTGCAAAACCGGTTAATCAGTAAATAGAGCAGCTCTGTGGCGTCTTTGTGACGAGTAAGACAAATCTTACCTTGTAGGCTTAAAGCTCAAGCAATACATTAAGTCATTTCAGATAATTACCTTTCTCATATTAATTTAATTTTTTTTACTAGTATATAAATCTCATCATGGCCTCAATTTGTTTGAAATGCAATGTATGAACCCTGGAACATTTTAGTTGATACAAAATGAAGGAAAAACAAGTGAGATTTTTTATCTCTTAACAAACATTAACTTAAACCTTTTTAGCTTCGCTTTCCAATATAATGTACTATAATATATCTATTTTTCTATCATTCATTTCTTATTTTAAATGTTTTCTTGACTTGTATTGATTTTAGTTTTTGTTTGCTTTTATCTATTTTAAATTTCCCCTAACAATAACATTTATAAAGTACAGTACAGTAAATCTAGTCTATATTTTGAATTATGATCCGCTCATGAACCAAATAATTTTGCCTTCTTTAATACATGAACATACATGTAATTCATAGCTTAAAATATGTATTGTGCCTTTTATATGATGGACATGATGTGTCATGTTTGCACAAAGAAGAAAAATTATTGCAGTTCTACATGGTAAAACATGGTATAATATTTGATCAGGCTGGTAACACATAACAAAGAGGCAAAAAAATTAAATGTGGGAGAAAAAGGAGAACAAAGGAGGCAGGAAGTGAAAGATGAGTAAAGGTTGAGAGAGGAACAGAAGTGAGAAGGGGCGGGGGGTGATGTAAAAACAGAGGGAGAACAGGGAGGAGGGGGAGAATACTTAGAGCTCAGAGCTGGTAGGAAAATTACTGCATCGCTCCACCATCCAGTCATCCTCATCCTCCACATCCTGCACAGCTACATTTTGTATTTATATTCAGGCGCAAATCCATCACATTTTACATCAGCGAAGCATTGAATGTGCATGTTATCACTGTGAAAATTACCTGCAGTGTTAATACATTTTTTTGTAAGTGGCAGTTGTCGAGCACTTCATTAGTTTCTAGAGACGATTCAAGACATTTGGAGCTTGCTGGTATGTGACAAATGTGTGGTTAATGCTCATTATTTTAGAAATGATGCCATCTTTCTTTCAATACAGTTGTGAGTAGAGCAATGGAAACATTCACAGCTCCATCACTGTGTGGAAAAAAACATAATATAGCAGCAGGATTTTTTTTTAAGATTATATACAGTACAGTTGATTGTCAATTTCATAAATTGGATTGCTGGAGGAATTTACCCACGGATTTATTATTTCCTGCTCATAAACCTCTCAGTCATATTCAGAGACATCTCCAGGAGCTTTAATCTAATCTCTGGCCAGATTCAATATAGTGAGACATTAGATGAGATCAGAGCGACATTGTTTTTCTCATGAGAATTTCTAGGTTACCTAAGAAAAAGGAAAGGTCTTTTAATGCCAGTGTCTGCACTAAACTACTGTGTAAAGTTTTCTTATGTTGTAAAACACTAGACATTGGTTTCTTAAACTGTCACATTAATTCCAGTGGGAAATAAAGTGAGAGTTTAATGATTCGATTTAATTTAATTTAAGACTAAATGGTAAAATGTTCGTATTTAAATACATGTGAAAAGCAAGATGGACAATTTATCAAACTGAATTACTTTAAATTGCTGCCTGCTATAACTGAATTTTACACGATAAGCTATGTATAAGCAGTACATTCTGTCTTTCTTCAGTAATTGCAGAGGCTGTTGTGAGTTCGTACACATAATGTAGGCATTATTTACTTCTCTTAGTGTGTAGGATTTCGCCTTACATAACAAAGTATCGGTAAACAATCCTGACTTGATGCTAATTGTGCCAGAAGTTTGTGAATAATAGATCAAACATTGTCCCAGGACTGTTCAGCTGACCCAGATCAGGATTTTCTTCATAATTTATTAACTTAACATATTTTTTTTAGGCCTGTATGTGTTAAAAACAGCCTGCACCCACCTTAAAAACCTGGGACATTAAACTGTTTCTGAGGATAAATTGGATTTGTAAAAAATGTGCCGCAGCATGTCGGCCTCAGAAATGAGGACACAAACAAGACAACAAAGATATTCCTGTTTTCCTGTCCTGTTTCACAAACTTTGTGACTGTTCCACATCTTGTGATTGCAACTTGTGATCATTTGTGCAATCTGTGGATAAATGGATCTCAGAGAGAGAGAGAGAGAAAGAGAGAGAGAGAGAGAGAGAGAGAGAGAGAGAGAAAAGAAGAATACTTTATGGTGTTATTGCTTTTTATTTTCATACATGACAGCTGGATGGGAGTATGATTGATATTCAGCATAACACTTTTCACTGAAAAAAGATTTCTCTATACATGAATGAACTTGTTGGGTAACGACTCAGTCCCATGCGCTGACCATCACACGTGAAAATGAGGATGAAATGCCCCATTTCTCGTTGCATTATTCGAGAATAAAGAGTCTTATATCATTGAACACAAAGTTCTAGGGAGAAATGTACACCCACCACACATTCACACAAACACACATAGCTGCTAATCTATGGTCACGGAGACCAATTGTTCTCATGTGGTGTGATGTGGGTGTGGTTGCTGGAAAAAGTAGGTCCATTTCAGAGTATTTGAACAAAAGCTGTTGAAATGAGGTGGTTATGGTTACTCATCTGCTCTGAGTGGAGGTGCATGAACAGAGACAATTAGGGGAAAATTGTAAAATTACGAATAGAGCTAATCAAATTACCATTCACTGTAATCAAGTAAATTAATCTATTTAAATAACCATCTCAAGAGAGCTCTCTGACTCAAAATCTGCAGTAAAGTATTCTTAATATTCTGCAAGGAACTGAACTTCCATCTTTCTGGATTTGGACACAGTGGCTATTAACCTGTTGCTTCTGAAGTGTGGCATACTCATCATCATTATCATTACAACAAACGAGCTGATGAAAAGTGGTGGTTTCATATTACCTTTGATGCCATTATGGCCATATGTGAGACACGAAGAACGCATCAATGTTAGACACAGGCATTGTGTGGGTGCGATGCAGGACGCAAACAAAGAGAAAGGAAGTCTGTTTTGTATCAGTGTGAGGGTGAGGCTGTGATCTTTCTCATTCTGATGATTGTATAGCACAAAGCAGTGATGAATGGATGTGTGAATAGGATGGTGATGACACATTACAGCGGGGGTGCAACAAGTTGTACCCACATATTGTGCACATACTGTATGGACATGCACAACGAGAGGACTACACACTGAATAAAAGTGCAATGATGGGTGAAAACACAGATGTACATATGAACATATATGTTGGTACTTTGGCTCAGTGATTAAAAACCTTTTTGGCATGAGCGGGATTTTCCCTTCTCAGATCGTATGTTGTGCTTTATGTTTTTCAAAACTCTAACCTTAACCGTAAAGATTTAGGGTTAGCTACTGGCACAATATGGTAGAAATTGAATATAGTAAGTATATTTTCATCATTGTATTATCACCTAAACATAAGAATTGTTGTGTGTTTGTTAGCCTATCTATTGAGGGAGTGGGTCATCTTAATCCATATATGTTGCACCGCCATGTTCGTATAGCTATCCCAGAACGCAAAAATCAAATATGGCTCCATATAGCCTTGGGTGTTTTTCCGCAATTTTTGGCTGATGTAGGTTCTCCTACATGCTAGGAAGAGGAATTGAGGCGAGGGGTATTCAGCTGGGTGCAATCTGCAGCCTCACCACTAGATGCCACTAGACTAGATCCTTAACACTGGACCTTTAAAGGAACAGTTCGACACTGGGAAATACGCTCTTTTGCTTCCTTGCCAAAAGGTAGATAAGCACATTTATAACCTTATAACCATATATAAATATGAATATGTAGCTACCAGCAGCAGCCAGTTGGCTTAGCTTAATTTGGAGAATGACAGGGGAGGACCAGCTAGCCTGGATAGCTAGGTAAAAGAAATCTATAAAAAACAACAAAAAACCCCACATTTGTTAGCTTTGGACAGAGTAAGTCTACCTGTTTACGGTCTTGATAAATATTCTGCATTACATTCATTTAGCAGATATTATTGTCCAAAGGAACATACTGCGACATCTTGTATCTTATTTATTAAAGCATGAACTGATCTAGAAATGATTGTTTGACTTTCATGTGAGCGTTGAAGCCGAGCTGACCAGGTCAGATACACTGCGTGCTGTGTATCAGTCCTGTCGGTCTCACTTTCAGTCTCGCTGTGGTCGGTGGACTGTGGACGGTGGTAAGACAAGGCACAAGATAAGACGTATCACGGAGAAAGATCTATAATGGCTCGGAGAAGGCTCAGTTTTCAATTAAGCCAGCCCGCATTGTGTTACAGCGCATCAGTACCACAGCTAATCACCAGAACCCGGCCTGACACACTGACACAAATTTATAGCCACAACACACACACACACACACACACACACACACACACACACACACACACACACACACACACACACACACACACACACGCGCACGCACGCACGCACGCACGCACCTACACACACACACACACACACACACACACACACACACACGCACGCACGCACACACACACATACACACACACACACACACACACACACTCAAATCATGTCAAGTTTGTCTCCACATGGGCAATTGATCATTCAGCAAAAAAAACAGTAATGACACACAATTTAAAAAAACAAAGCACACACACACACGCACACAGAAATTAAATGCAACAAATAAAAACACAGAATACATGTTGTGTTTGTGGTTTTGTTTCAGTGTAAACAGAGTATGTAGGCAGGTGAAGTTAGAAAGATATCTACTGTATTTTTAAGGTATTAATAAATACAAGAACTGATAATAATTGATTTACAGCCATTTATTGCACACAAAACAAGTTAAACCATGCTTAACACAAGAGTTACAAAACAAGAAATGCACAGATTAAGATTAAATGAAGAGAAATAAAATGACATAAAATGACATTTTAACATATGAAAGCGAATGCAATCAAAGCACACACCCACGCTGTAAAGAACAAGCGACAGGGACCTGGATTTGCGGACAGACATGTCAATATATGTCATAACACAAAGAGGAAACAACACAGCATGAACACACAGGATTCACTCAAAGTCTATCCATGCATGCATCAATTTACAGAATTTTTTTGTGCATCTGCAATATGCCTGACCCCTGAACCGGGTTTCCATGGCGAATCTTGGTTGCCTCACCAACGCGTTCAGCGGGACAATGACAGAGGTAATCTCACCATCACATAAAGCAAGTGAACACCTTTGTGTGCAAGAGCAAAGAAAAAATGAGGACAGTTGACTGGAAAAAAGAAAAATTGGGGAAGAGATTGAAGCAAAAATGAAGGCTGTGTTGAAGAGGGTGTAGAGGGACAAAAGACTGATAAAACAGTATTCTGCTCTACTGCCCCAGTAAACCTTGACACCTACAAATTGATTGTAATTTACGTGGTCTGCAGCTGTGCCATACAAGCAGCTCATATAACAGAGAAAACTGTGAATTCATACATAAAAAAACCCATTGCCCTACATATACTGTATGTTTAGTTAACAACAGGAATTATTAAATTATAGAAGGTAATGACATTTTGATTACATATAATGAAAGGTGTAAGACTGACAGTGACTACAAAAGTATATTAAGGCAGAATGACACAGTATACATAAACAGAATGTCTTTTCGTCAACAGGACTATTATTTTCATTAAGGAATAATAAAACATAACAAAAATATCCAGATTTTTTTTTAAAACCCTGAACACTGCAGTGTACTAATGATATAATATCAGACTGTAGGATAATTGGCCAATTTCGCACTATACAGTATTGACTGTCAAAATTAGAGTCTCTGGGACCGCGTTACTGTCACAGACACTTTGATATGCAAAACCTCATTCTGTCTAATCTGTTCATTTCATCCTGTTGTCTGGGTAAAACTGCACTGTTTGAGAAAATGATCAAACTACTGCAAATATTATGACACAGCTAGAACCAAAATATATGTGTTTTTACCATTGTATTTACTGTGTTTTGAATCATTGTCAAAAAATCTTTAAGTTTTCTATGGACAGCAAGCCTGAAAGTCCTTCAATGATGGCTTTCATTGATGTTTGCAGAACTGGACTGAATTTATTTAACTTACACAGAACTCCTTTTAACCACTTATATTGTAAAAGAACCAGGCATTGATAGTTAAAACATTAATAGTTTATAGTGTCAACAAATATGTTTCCGCTCTAATTTATTATTTTTTCTTCAGTATCATTACTCCAAGATAGTTTTCTACTTTCCAAGTGTGTAATGGGAATTTAATAGTTTTATTTCAATTCCTCGAATTCAAAGAGCCTGTTGTTGTTGTATAGATCAGTAATCTTAACGGCTCTTTCAGTCCATTCTTAAAATCCAGGGTCTGAAGTGATTTATGACAGTTCCCAAAACTGGAGAAAACTGGGACAGTTGTGATGTCACTTCTAAAAACTGCACTTTAAACCAAACCTCAGTTTTCACACAAAGGGATTTTGTGTTTTTTTTTTTTCTATTTGCCAAATAGTGAATGTTGTATCTGTTAAATGATTACTCAAGGAATTAAAGAGAATGAACCAACACTTCTCTGCTTTCAATTGGGCAGTACAATAGTACCAATAGAAGGTGGCAAGCCACCTAAATAGTTACAAATATATTATTGATTTTTAATTATTCCAGGTAAGTTTTTATAAAACATTCTGTCATGTAAGAAAATATGTTGGAGATTTAAATAGAATGGACTGGAATAAATTAGGAGATGTCTCAGAATTCAAAGTGGCTATTTTAGTTGTATGTACCTACCCATGTTAAAGCTGTAATGTATGATAAATACATAGGTTCTTAAAACTTAAAGGTGAATATATAGATGACTTCATTGCATTCAATTTTTAATAAGATGGGATAACACTGTTATAGACTGTGCCAAATAAAAACAAAATCATGTCATCTGTAAATCAGACCAACATATTCTCCAAGCTTCCTAATTCCAGAAATACCTAAATGAGTTCTGATAGCTAAAGCAAGTGGTTTATGGCTACACTAATGCTGTTTGTATTTGCAAAGGTGCACACAAAATGTGTTAAGACCTCAAAAAGATATAACCATCCATCAAATCCACTCAGTCAAAAGCTTTAAATGTGTTTACTGATTAATATGCCTGAGGGTATTTCATTTGCAGGATTAACAATATTAAGAACTGCTCTATTATGGAAATCCTAACAACTTCATTAAATATCACTAAGGTAAAATGTTGGCTGATGGGAATGTCAATAGCATTCAGTCAAAAATCATTAAATTAAAGTTTTGACCTGATGATAAAAACTGAAGGAATCAACAAAACTGAATCAAACTGGGGTGATCACAGTACGTGGAGAGTGTGTGGAGGCGTGATGTGTCTGAACATGGGCTACAGAAGGTGCCTAAAGGCATTACACACCATAATAAATAATTTTTACTTACAGCTCACATACTGTATCTACCCCTGCAGTGATGAAACATCTTTTTTCATGCTTGTCTTTGCAGCGATGTGAATGTGAAGAAGTGCAGAGACAAAAACACAAATAAGAACTCAGTGTTTTTTTTTTGTGTTCGTGAAGATCTTTGTTATAGCGTGTCTGCACTGTTTGCACAGGGTGCAGCTGTACACCCTGCTGACTTGCCAATTATGCCTTTACATTTACTTAAGCACCCCGCTGATTTTCCAATTACACCTACACAGCCACACATGCTGCCGACTGTAATTAGACCTAAGCGTTCTCTGCAACTCACAGATGTGCATATCATGTACGACTGCTGGAGCTACTGCTCGTAATGTACAGCTACCAAAACTTCTCAGTCCTTATGACATGTTTGTCTTATAAAATGATGACATGTAAGGGAAATTGGCCCCCTGACAGCTTCCAGTTTTCTAAGTAAGCGTATGTTCATACATAATTGGAGTAGCTCCAATAAAGGGAATTAAATATGTGGACAGCTGATAGTAACTCAAGAGCTTGTCTTACTCCAGTGAACTTAACTGACCTTCTTACTTACCTCTTGTACCTCTGCATACAAGGTTATTGGTTGTTGCAAAATGCTTGCAGATTTAGGAGTGATCAACACATAAAGAAATAAGATGAGAAGTAGAAACCACTACTTCTACTTCAAGAGATATCTTTTCGCAACACTGCCTGACTACATGTAGGTCCCCAGTTCTCTACCAGCTGTTTCACTAGCAAAGACAAGATGTGTTTAAATGATTTATCAACAAATAAAAAGATTGTGAGTGAAGTGTGGGCTCCTGTAGTTATTCTGTCTGTTGCTGCATTGTGGGGAAGCTTCTGTGGAAAATCCGCCATAGCGCCTGGACACCCTCAGGACACATACGGAGAGTAGGAAAAAGAAGAAGAAATAGGATGGACAGGAAGGGTGCAGAATACGAGTGCAAATGAGGAGGAGAGGGATAGGAGGGTATCTATACAAGTGTCAGAAGTGGCACAGTTGAGGTCCTGCTCCTGAAACTCTGCTAACCTCCCCTATTTGGGTGACCCTGGGGTCGCTCCGCAACAAAAAGCATGAAATGAATGTACTAATCCTATCACTATCCTATCATATTGCACAATAAATTAAACAGGAAATCTGCTACAAGCACATATAAGTCATATTTATACACACCAAACACAACTCCAACACCAAGCAACTTAATTATCAAATATCAAAATCTGTATAGTGTCATAATGTCATCACATTTCATTGAAGTGTGAATTTTTATTAGGTGTAAATGAAATCTTTCATTTATGTTGTGTGCCATCTTCATTTACTCTGAGTCAGTGACATACATACTGATACACATCTGAGCTAATGTCACAAGTGTTCCCTTGATTATGACACCAAAATTATTCAAATAGACCTTGTAGTTGCTGAGATATACTCTATTCATTTTGCCTAAAAAAGAGGCTGGGCTTAAGAGGCTAATAGCTTCAACTGATAGTGATCCTCAATGTGACTGCCATGTGGATGGACTCTGCGTGTACCTAAGTAAAAATCTCTAATTACATAAGGCGTGCTTCTCCTGATATACAAACTGATAACATGCCATGAGCTTATCTGTAACATACCATATGTCTTCAAACTCCAAAGCTCTGACTGGTATAAGAGTTTTCATCCCTAAAGCTCAATGTTTCCATATGTCTGCCTTTTTTTCTGTCTTCCAGTCCACACAGAAACAGTCCCCCACTCCTTAATCTTAGCAATAATGAGTCATAAACTCCACACCTTCTGCTTTGTGCTTCTAACTATACACTATGTCCACCTGGGGGCTCTCTGCTCCCACTCCAACTGCCAAATTAGATTTTATGGACCTGCCTGTCAACACAATTTTCCCTTCACCTCTCCCTCTCTCTCATCCATATTATCCCTCATGGTTCTTATTTCATTACCTCCCACTTATTTCTGTACTTTTCTCCTCTCACTTCTCCACATAATTCTCAATAGATTTTTTACATTGCAGGCATTTAGTGTAAAATATTTAAAGCATTTCAGTATTAAATTTGAAATCATCTTGAAAATTACGCAGTGTGCTTTAAATTGGGTTGATTTGATTTGTCGCCGAGCCAGTTGGAAATAAAAGCTGGAGGAGACAAAAGGACAGAAAGAGAATAATTGAATTTACTTTTATGGATTTGAGCCGTTTCAGCTCAACAGTTTTATTTTTCTTTCACTCCCCCCTGGTGGATAAGATTGTTATTACAAAGCCCTTTTTCAGCTTTGTGGAAATGCTACTCCTCTGCACATTGCTTATGTAATAAATGTTATCATTGGAGTCAACAAGTCAAGTGTGTTTTTACTGTCGAGTGAAGATGCTGATGTTAAATCAGAGTCAGCGTCTAGAAACTTGGTCTTATATATGATTATTGTGTGAGAAATAAGTCTGCTTCCTGAGTGTGTCATGTTAAAGATAATACCTGAAAAGATCAAATATCCTTATAGTGTTTTGTTGGATGCTTTGTTTTAAGGTTTACCAACATACTTTCTCACGTGAATGTTTCTACATCACACCATGCCGTGTCTCTGCGTGGTGCTTTCCCCAAACCAATTCATTCATACCTCTGTAGTCATTAAATGGTGACACATTGTTTCATAAACACCATAATTACTTCATTGATTAGTAGTAATGAGTCAAGATTTTTCTGCCTAATTGCTAAATTACCTGAATGTATGTGTGATGATTGGTCAGAACCAACTCTTCAGGTTTCATAGGTGAGATAAAAACAACTTAGTCATAACAAAGTCAGAACTTAATGTGAGTCATTCAACATGAATTGTGTTTTTAGCCATGCTAGCTGTGTCTACAGGCATGGCAGTGTCAGTTCAACACTTTGGTGCAGATTGATGCCGCCATGAGGTTGGCAGTGGTGGTTTAAAGTGACCAAATATCTGCGAAACAAATTACATTCCTGTCATAAGTCTCATCTGTTTTGTGTTGCTTTGCTAAGCTGCGTAATAACAGGCTAAACCAAGATGGTGATCACAGTAAATATTACCCGCCTATCTCAGGACTTCCTGCAAAACTTGACCTACTTTCAAGGTTGCATGGAGAAGGAAACATTTTTACGAGATCCAATCCGCAGCAACACTTAAATAAGAAAAAAAAGCAACCTAATTGTTCTATTTCTCTGTGTTTTATTTTATTTTATTTTTGTTATGTGGTTGTTTATGTAATTTATGCATTTCTTAACTTTTAAACTTTTTTTTTTTAATTGCTTTTTATTGTCTTCTAAATGTAGTTGGTTCTTCTTATTTTGCCTGAGTATTTTGCTCATGCTTGTCTGTCAAAGCACTTTGTAAACGCTGTTTTTAAAGGTGCTATATAAATAAAGGTATTATTATTATTATTATTATTATTATTATTATTATTAATAATTGTGAAAACAGGTTTATCCAGGCTACAAGCTGAAAAGCATTTAAAGCTGTTAAATTACAAGGTCTTGATAATTTGCACAAGTACAAATGTGGATTAAACTGAGAAACTATCTTCAGTTCATGTTAATGTTCCCCTTTACTTTAGTATCATTATATCCCCCACTTTTTGTGTTCACTGTCTGGCCAGACAGGTAGAAATGTTTCACTTAGTCTGTTTTTATTTATCTCATTTTCCGATTTGGATCTCAATTCATAGGAGGCTAGGAAGAGCTGCATCGCTGTTAACTGTTAAATGTGTTCATCGAGTGGTTTGGGCATTGAAGTTTGGATATATAGAACCCATAATCTGCACAATAATATTGTGCTGAGATGCTCACTCCCTCACACAACCTGATGTCAGTAATACTCGATCAATAACAGTATTTTTGGTAATATCCAAATATGAATAGCTGTTGTATACTTACGAAAAGTACAGGAGAAGTATACCTAGCATTTGAGAAAAAGTAGAATTTTGGAGTCCAAATATTGAGATGGTGAGATGGATGACAGCTGGCATTATGTGGAGCTCAGCTGTGGACTAGGCAGTCAAATCAAGGAGAGTACCCACTGGCACTGTTTCAGCCTCTTCATTAATCAGATTCATCATAATGAATGTATGTGTGTGTGAGAGTGTGTGTCTGTGTGAAGGCGGGCCTGCTAGAGAGGACAGGGAGGAATAAGGAGCTAGGGGAGATAGATAGATAGATAGATAGATAGATAGATAGGGGAGAAGAGTCAGGGGGATTGAAGGATGGAGAGACGAGGGAGCATGGTGTCACGTACACTCCCTTGTGCTTTTTCACAGCGCTGATGGGACATGGGCCCGGTGTAAACAAGCTGTAAATTATCCCAAAGCTGGCACTTGCAGTCACCTTAAATCTGCAGAGGAGAGAATGTCACAAATGCTCCTGTGGAATTGAACGCAGGGTGGGACACAGTCACCGTCCACCTCCTCCCCTCCACCTCCTCCTCCATTCCTATCACTGGAGTACTGCAGCACTGGAGGGTTTCAGTCCCATAAAACATCAGCCAATGAGAGACCCTGACAGGTCCTCACGGTCCTCCACCACTCAACAGATGTGAAATGGCCTGATAGGCTCCCCAGAGAGATGAAGAGCTGGATGGAGAGAAGGGGGAGAGGAGTGAAGAGAGGAGAGGAGTAACTACGGTGAGGAGGCTAGGGTTGAGTCAAGAAGAAGGGTGATGTAAAAGTCTGTCTACACCTGGCAATATGAACTGACAGGGAAATAACAGCTCCTCTCAGTGATTTACACATTTTTAGGATTGTTTTACTAAATATGCAGAAGTCTTGCTCCAGGCTTTTGACATTTATTCCAATAGTCATTATGCCTGTTATGGAGCAATAGCTCCCTCTAATGAAGACTGATGGTACTACACTACAACACCTGCTTAAAACATGTATCTCAACCTGTCAGTCTTCTTTTTAGCGCCATGGTTATTCATTTTTCATTAATTAAATGGGGTGCCAGATGTTTTTTTTAAAGCCTAACACACACAGGAGAAGTTCCTTTAACCATGAATGAAAATTTTAAGCTTCAGTTTATCTGAAAACATGAAAATAACCAAATATGACAAGACAATTTTCATTGAACAACTACATTATTTTTTCATTTGTTTTCACTAGAGATGACATCTAGCATCTTAATATAATCACATCAGTTCATTGAGTTTAAATGGTGTATTTATTTATTTAGAGGCTTTTGACTGGATATGTTCCTCTTCATAGTTTTACATTTGTTAGCCTGTCTTGTCTGAGTCTATAATTAGCTAACAATTTTCTTTTGTTTCTCAATGTTAGGAAAATAGCATTTTAACAAACCACTTTAACAATATTATTAACTTTCCCAATTAACCATATTAAATTGAACCAAATTAAAAAGTAGAGTTGCAACTTTGCTTTAGCTAAATAACAAACTGAAATCAATACTAAATATGATATGTTTTTGTTGTGCTATGTTGAGTGAAGTAACTGCGCTTTACCTTCAGGCAATTTGCAATGTGCCTGAACTATTGATTTATATTTAAAGTAATCAGTCTGCAAACAGTGACTGATAACTTCATACTGTATGTTTAATTAGTTTCCACTGCATTTCATTACCCTGAATAAAAGTGAAGTAAAACTGTTTATCAGTTAAAAAAAGACATTTTGTTGCAATTTCTGGGAAAAGGTTGGGAACATGGTGTATGTAGGTGAATATTGGTTAACACACGCCTAATAGACAGGAGTGTAGGAAAATTACTTCACCACTGGATTTATTAGTTTTGTCCATGACCAGCACACTGTGGATCTATTCAGCTCTGTGCTGATAATGTGGGGGAATTCAACTTTATTCTTATATTTAAAAAAGGAAATAATATGTGTACAAATGTACAATAGTGTACTACTTGTAGTGGAATGTAACAAGTACTTTACTTAAATATAATATTGAGGTTCTTGCACTTTACATGAATATTTCCATTTAATGGTACTCTATACTTTTATGTTACATAGATTTGACAGCTAGTTACTTTTATGTTACATATAAAACATGTGAGAAACCTATAACATATGACGCATTATCATAGACTCACTCTGCTGGTGTTTGTCATTTTTATTAGCACATGGAGTTTGGTGACTTTGCGTACATCCTCTCACATTTTTGCACAACTCCCACTCCCACAAAACTAACACAATGGTGACGGAGATGTCTGTGCAGACCCACACAGTCCTGTAAAAAGATATCATGGGGCAAAAAGAAAAAACAAAAAAACAAAACCTGTGAGATTGCATCATCATGCATCAACAGTTGCTCAACCTACTACATGAAAATTGTAGCACCTAGGCCACAAGAAAGTAACTTTATAATATAAACTATATATGTATAATATTATATATAAGTGATACAAATCAATTGAGGGAGTCAAACACACTGTAGTCAATAATGACACGTCAGAGTCAGAGTCATTGTCTGAGTGGTTTATTAGAATAAGAAAGTTGACATAGAGCAAAGTCTCCATGCGGAGTGACAGGCAGAGCTCAGGACAATGTAGAGAATGGTGAACAACTGCTGGAGTGTGTGTGTGTGTGTGTATGTGTGTGTTTGTGTGTTTAGTGTAGCGTGTGTATGTTGTATGTGTGTACTGCGCAGTTGTCGGAGGGTGCATGCAAGTGTTGCTTTTTGCGTGACGACAGACAGATTTCTTCGCGGACACAAGCACACACACTTGCATGTACTGTACAAATTCACACGTCGCTACTTCTGTACACACACAGAGGCTGTGTCGTCATGCAGCTACTGCACTTAAATTACATGTAAGCATCAAGGTTATGTACACGTAGTAGGGACATGTGTTGTCATCTGATGACAGCCTGTCCCGAGCCACAGGACGGCAGGGTCCTTCACAGTAGCAGGAGACAAGTAGAATCTCTTTTTGAACCTCAGCCTGTATGAATTCATTCACTCCTCCTCTTCTTCCTCTTCTTCTTCTACCATTTCCTTTCAGATTCACCATCCAAACAGGACACAACACCTTAGTGCTGCTCACAGTACTGCTTCATTGTCAATGTCAATATAATAATAATCGTGATAGTCATCAGGTTCGTCTTCATTGTCGTCATCAAATCCGGCACACCAGAGAATTGAAATTGAAATCATATACAATAATATTCCATATAACTTCAAAACAAATATCTACCACAGAAACAAACTATAGAAAAAACAAACATGACAAAATGATCAGTGCTGACTAAATACGTCTACAACTTTACAAAAATGCAAATGATTTTGTTTTCGCCTTGTTTTTGTGCTTTTTTTCCCCCTCTCAGATGTTGGCTTGGAAGGGAGCAGTTTTATGTCGCTACTCCCAAATGCGATGGTGGATTTAATACAATTTAGCCTCAGTTTCTGGACTCTTTCTAGGGCACAGAGCACGTACAGTACAGTGAAGCACTGTACGGCAAGATGGCAGTTATTGGCTGGAGGGCATCGCATCACTGGGGCCACACGGCACAAAACAACCCCAACAACAACAACAACAACAACAACACAAAGGCATTTAAACACAAGTACACAGTCACAACCTGATAAATATGAAAAACAGACTGGGTCACGAGGGCTGGTTGGGAATTTAATGTGTGTGTGCGTTGATATGTGCAGAGTAGAGATAAAGAAGGAGAATGTGTGTGTATGTGTGGATAGGACCAGAGGCAATATGTGCTACATTTAACAAAACCCCCAAAAACCTGCAAACAAAATCATTTCTAAGCAAAGGAAAGCAATTTCCTGCATGAGAGCATTTGAAAATGTCGAAAAAAAATAGAAACACATTAAGGATTTGATGTAAAATAAAGCTGGATTTTGTGAATTACTTTGATTTCTTTTGTCACCGTCTCATTAAATTAACCAGCTAACCTTCAGTAGTGACAAACAGGACGAAAACACAGGCTTACGTAGAGATTTTGCGTGTGTGTGTGTGTGCAGAGAGATAGTATGACTCGTCTGTTAACAATAAAAATGGGCTTGAAAGAAGAAGAAGAAGACAAAATGCAGCTGTTGAAAGAGGAGGAATGGGAATGACATGAAGTATGTAAAGAAAAGGGAGGATGATGGCTTTAATAAACAGTCTGTCTTCCACGAGGATACACCTAAATTCTTTAGCTGCTCTGTAATGTTCAACTAAAGTCAGTAAGATAACATCATGTACAGTACCTTTCTGAGAACCAGTCACTGACGGCCTATTTCAAGCCTGAGCTCTATTACTGATATTAATTCAATTGCGTCCCAAATTTGGTTAAAGGGCCGACGGTATTTGTGTGTATGTGTGTGTGTAGCTGGTGAATAGTGGAGGGGTAAAGAGCTGTTTGAACTTGCACCTCCCTCTCAGGGTTGATGTGTCTGTAGTAATCTTCTCAAGGGCTCATCAGGCCATTAGAGGGCCGGGAATGTACTTTGCCTAATCAAGCATGTTTAGTGAAACACCGGAGGAGACGCAGAGCGAGGACACGGCTGGCTGGGCAGGCCGGCCGAGACAGAGAGGCCTCATTCACACGCGCACGCATGCACACACACACACACACACACACACACACACACACACACACACGAGAAAGAAGCAGCACTCAGGTCACAGCAGAGATGGAGACGGAGAGATGGTGGAGGGCTCCGTATCCTCAATACTAATGACCTGTTTCAGGGTGGAATGTGTAAAGAATACACTGTACTAATGTGGCGAGGCGGTAATGTAGTAACATCATGTTCGCCCGCCTGACCTCCTCCTCTGTCCTTGCTTTCATAAATCTCTTTCACTGGCTTGTCTCATGCAGTACCTCCAGCTCTAGCTGTGAAATATTTAGGGCTGGGGATTGAACCTCAATTCTGCTGTGGTACCAACCGAAATGTCAGATGGTATTAAATATTTGATCAGATTTACAGTCTTGTTTACTTTTATTTTGATCAAACAGTTCTTGATTATTTTATTCAGGGAAAGTTCTTGTGCGACTGCTTGTGTTTTGACAAGGTCATTACTTTCATTTGTGTTGCTAAATGTGAAGGATAGCTATCAAAAGAAGTATTGTTTGCTTTTATGTTGGCCATGAAACATTTCAAACAATACCCAGCTTTAGTATTTTTACATTAAACCTTCATTATGTGATTTAATGGCCACCTGGGGGCAGCAGAAACAAGATGTAAACACAACACTGACATATTATCAGTTTTTAAGTTGACTATCACACATCTATCCAGATATGGAGCCACAATCCCCTCATTTGGAGTCATGTTTCTGGCCACCTGGTGAATCTGAAACTTCAATTTTCACTAATTACTTCTGTAATTTGGCACCATTTTTTTGTCTCCACCAGCTCCTGAGGGGAAATATCTAACACTTTAGTTGCTCCACCAGCTAGTCGCTTTGTCTGTCTGCCATTAAGAGCACAGAGTTGATGTTTTTGAGCATTATTGCTGAAAACAGCTGCTAGATGATGCCCGAAAATGACACTAGTGAGAGCTCTGAGAATGAATTAAACCAATTATTTTATTAAGTTGCGGGCCCCGAAAACCCCAAACAAAAGACAGTATTGAATTTCATATTTCCACTTTAAATGGAAAATAGGGTTTTGTGGAAAACATGCCAGTTTTAAACATATTATTAAATTACAGTCTCATATCTGTCATATCTGTATTAGGAGCCAAGAAATTCAAACAATACCTGGTTCTAGTTTTTGTACATTTTTTGTTGTGTGTGTACGCTGTGTATCTACCATCTGACCCAAAGTCCCCTTCAACTGAGCTTCTCTATTTTAGCTGCACTCCTTTGTGTAAAGTATAATGGCTTAAATATATTGTATAGCATGCACTGCTCCCACACAGGGCTCTAACACTGTTAGCACAGATTTGTGAATGTCAAGCAAAGGGCTGATCCACAACATTAATGGCCCAATAGAGAAAAGAACAGGGTACAAAAAAAAGAAAAAAAGAAGAAGGGTAAGAATGAGAGTAAAATTGATCAAAGCTGTTTTTTTGGACTCAATATGAGTAACGCATTCATGGACACAAACCCAAAGAGACTGACACACACAAAAACACCACCACACCGTGACCCAGATGAAAAAAAAAACTATCTCTGGATCTACATTTGAATTAAGAACGGATGAGAAGAGACAAAAACAGAAAACATCAAAAGATCAGACAACAGAGTGAAAGAGTAACTCCACACCCAAGTATACCATGCCCATCTGTTTTCTTTATCCAGCTTTTGTGGTGAAACACACTGAAAGACAGAAAGGGATAAAGCCACAAGGGATGACCATTGTGACAGTTAGCAGTGCCCCAACTTTGGCCTCAGCCCCAGCTTCAGCCCTCAGCTCCTCCCTGCCCTGGCAAACCAGTGAATAACTAGAGTGGTTGAAGCATAAGAGATGCCCGATCCTGGTTGGTACATCTCACATGACGGATGGAGCTGCTGTCCTCCTCATTGATATTCTGCAAGGCTGCGGTGCTGGGCTAGGTCCCTGACTCTTAACGGCTATTTGTTGCCGCAGTCTCCTCCTGCTTCTCGGGCACAAAGAGGCTCAGTGTCGGGCAGAAGAGGCTGAATGGAGCTCCCAAGCGGCCGGGCCTCACAGACCCAGTCAGACAGCCAGACAGCCACAGCTCACATTCCCTCCTTCAAATGGACTGCGGAGCCCAGGGGGGCCTCAGGTCAGGTCAGACAGACCCAGGCATACTGAGAATCAGCTAGGGAGGGAAGAATGGAGGGGAGATATTGTTCCTTTTCCCAGTGCCCAACTTCTACTCACGTCGCTAAACTTCAGTTTGCTTTGCAGAGAAAAGTTATATTATAAAATATCAAATTAAATTGGCTTTATTTTCATCTTTATATTGTTTCTTGCTTATTGCTTTCTCTTGTTTTACATGATGGCTCTGTCCCATGATGCCTCTGAAGTGCTGGGAATCATAAAAATTACAATGGGAGTCTCAACGCTTCACTAGCTACTGGTCAACCATCCAAACTTTTGATTGCTGAACACACAGAGCTTCAAGGAGACACTTAATAAAATCCATTTGTCTCTCTGTGATTGTTTAGAAAAAGGGAAAAATAATGTTAACATTGACCTCCTCCTTACAGAAACTTCATTATATAGTTATACTTCACAGTTAAAGACAGGACACTGGTTGGGGTTGTTGTGGCCACTCACATACGCACATACACACAATCACATACACACACTGCATGATTCATTGAGAGTCAATGCCCTCTGGCACGGCTACAACAGTTTTAGTCTCATCTGAAATCCATAATAAAGCACATTATTGTCTGCTGGATGCCACTGGCACAAAAAAAACAAAAGCAGAAACAAAATGTCACACTCAAACAAGATCCACGGTGTCATAACGATGAACAAAATGGTGGAGGGAGACCTTTCACATTTGGCTCTGCAAGCGAAATTGTTCTTGTTTTTTTTTTTTTTTTTTTTTTTAAGTCCCCGCCATGTTCCTTTGAGAAGATTCCCTTTACTTTGCACCCCTCTCTTTACCTTACTGTTTGTCCTGTGGTGTCAAAGTCAAGCTCTGCGGGTCGTACCACTTACAGAGCAAGAGGGGTGCACCTCAGATTAAGAGCAGAGGAACAGAGATGTGAGGAGAGTTTTCTCCTCTATTTCAACTCTCTCTTTGTTTCTTTTCTCTCTGTCTCTCTCTTCAGTCAGCTGAATGACGTCAGAACATTGAATGACAGTGAGAGAGGACAGACAGGGTAAGGTTGGACCGGGACAGTGAGTCTGAGGGGTTGATTTATTCCAGTCTGCTGTTGGAGGGAATGGGTGTTCAGAGAGAGCTTGGTGCCAGGACTCATGTACTTCACCTCACTGACCACTGGGGGTGCGCTCTCCCATGTTCTTCCCTAGAAGATGGCTGAAGTCAGCCAGTTCTCCCAGTCCCCGAGGCCCGTGCATATCTGGCCTGATAAGACCCTGACGCTGGGGGTGATAGGGCGCTCCATTGTTGCTGTTGTAGTTAAGCGCCTCGTGACTCCAGCGAGGCTCCCCATAGTCCATGTGGGGAGTGGGAGCGGAAACCACCCTCCGTCGGTCAGGGGAGTCCTGCGGCGTGGCGGGGTAGATGTATTCTCCTGCTGAGTTCCTCAGGGTGCCACTCGGACGACTGCCACCGTGCTCCCCTCTCTGGGTGGCTAGGATCAAGTAGCGCTGGCGCTCTGTGTGCGGGGGCAGCATGACCTCCCCTGGGTCCTCTATCCGGACCATCCCTCCACCCCCTCCGCCACCATGCAGGAACTTGGAGCTCAGGTAGATGACAGAGTTGTTGGGGCACGGTGTCCCCACAGCAGTGAGGAAGGTCTGGCTCTGGTCCCAGTCGGTGTCTGGGAGACGCATGCTCCGTTTCTGCTGCAGTGGGGTCTGTTCCGGGGTAGGCAGCAAGCCTGGGTCCATCTCTCCTTTAGGCCAACCATTGGGCGTAACAAAGGGGTTGTCTGCCTGAGAACGACGTCTCTCTCCGCCGCTGGTTCTTGTCACGCTCATTACTGACCCGCTGCGCCCCTGCCCCAGCATGCTCTGCTCTTTGTCACTTTTGCGGCGGGCGCCATTGGTTCCAGAGCCTCGGGAGTGGCGGTGGCGGTGACTCATGATCCAGCAGACGGTGAGGCCAGAGAGGACAGCTCCTGTTGCAAAGGCTGAAACAGCAGACACCACTAGGAGATTTACAGACACCAGGCCATCGGGTTCCTCGATGAAAGTCTCTTGGAGCAGCATTCCTACAAAGAGACAGATACAATCATGCACAAAAGGAAAGCCATCAGTCAACTGGTGGAACCATGTTAATAGCATCTGTATTTCCTGTATTAAACATGTGGGAGTTAACAAACGGCGAGGCAAAATGGCCTATTTTCTCTCTTCCCTTTGTGGGTGGGAACGGTCGTATGCTTTTCAGCCAAGGTAGCTCTGGCTAATTACCTTCATTACGTAAAGTGGATGGTGATTTTAATAGCTGTAATAACTGTCTTCCTGATTGAGAATAGCTCTCAACCCTAACATGTTTCACAACATTAGCTTTATGTGGAGAAATGCCAAATCTAGCATTAATGGTGAGTAATAAGTTAAAGTTTTCAGAATGTTTACCATGAAAATCTGTTAGACTCCCCATGTAGTTTGACTAAAAACAGAACGTGTAATTCTCTGGATACTGCTCGGTACAGCTGTTTGTCTCACGCACAAACAAAATAAAGACCTGAAACACCCGAACTTTTCTTTCCTGTGAATTTATGAATAAAAAGTTCTTGTACTCTTTGCTCAAACAAATAAGCTGATATTTTTCCTTGTTGCATCTAAAAAGTCTTTTGCAAGGATGAACACAAGGCATTTTGTTTATAGATAAAGGGTACCATATCAGCAGACAAAACCGTTTTTGCATTTCTTTTGTATAAGAACATGAGATGAACTCCCTACGAGAGAACTGTTTATGAATTATTGAAGATATGAATACAGCTACAGACCACAGCAGGGGCTGCCATGGATCAATTAGGGAAATGCCAGAAGAAACGTTCTTTGCTGTGTGAGCTCCTGGGAACATCACCAACAAATACAATGAAATTGTGCCAAGAGAAGCAGATTGGAGAAAAAGCAGAAGAAAGAAAGAGGAGGGTGTTACACAGAGAGAAACAGAAAGAGAGAAGTTGCCTAAAGCAAACTCGAACATTTGGGGCCTTAGACAAACATAGTAATAGTTGTTAAATTACAACACCAATAGCGGCAGAGGGAGGACTGTCTGCACAAGGACAGTGAAATAAATCCTTTCTCACAGGAAATAAATGGATGTCATTAATAGACATTGGGAGCCACTTACTCACTTACACACAACACAGAAAAGGAGCAGAATGAAGAACGGGAGAAAGAACGAACATACAGAGAACAGCAGCCGTTTTTTTTAAACAAACATACTTTTATTGAGTGACAAATTCATTTTTAATGGGGACAAATGGAGCTGGTTGTGGTGCAAATACTCGTACAGCCTGGTGGTTAATTACTGTGGCCTGTGGCTTGGCATAATAGAGTGTTACTCTACACACTGACATTAAGCTGGGGGAATGGCAATGAAAATCCTGTGACTGCTGAACTGCTGTGCTCTGCCAGAAGTGCTCTTCTACACATTACAGGGGCAGCTGACCAAAAAATACAGTAAAAACAATTTCTGCTAAAATGTGCAATCTATCTAGTTCCACTTAACTTTCTGAGTTTTGGGCATATCTGTCCTAACAGCAGAGAGCTCAAATCTGGTTTGTGTTAGTTGAACACACACACACACACACACAAAAAAATCTATTTTTTAAAGCTTTACAGACCTCCTTCCAAAAACAATGATACACCTACTGTTTTAGCTTTTTTCCTTCTGTGAGGAGATACTGGCAATTGTGCTTTGGTAAAAAATAGCTCCCAGTGAAAAAAACAAACAAACACATAATTTCTCTGGGTGGCCATGGCCCAAAGCCTTTCAAAAAGCCACAATTATAATGACCTCACAAACAGAAATAGCAGGAAAAAGACCTTAAATAAGCACTAATGTGGTGTAAGAGTAAGAGTCTACTAGCTGCTCGATGAGGCTGCAACCATCAGCATGCTAACATGCTTCTGCGCAACAGGTATAAGGTGCAATGATAAAGAAAAGGTTCATGATTTTAGTCATCCAGTTAGCATGCTAATATTTGCCACCAAACAAAGAATAAAGCTGAGGCTGATGGGAATGTCATTCATTTTGCAGGTATTGGACAAATGTGACCTGATGATGGCGCTAAAAAAGAAGAAGACTTACTTATTACTTCATGTTTTACACATATAGGCCCGAAATACAACCACTCACACAAAGGGCAAAGGGCTGTGCGATGGAGAGCAGTTAAGGGTTCGATACCTTGCTCAAGGCACCTCAGAAGTGTCCAGGAGGTGAACTGGCACCTCTCCAGCTACCAGTCTACACCTCATACTGTGGCACATGCTGGACTTGAACTGGCCGCCCTCCGGTTCCCAAACCAAACTGTAAACTACTGAATAAGCTACATTTCATCCCGAGGGCATCGTGAATGTCTGTACCAAATATCATGGGAATCCATCCAACAGTTGCCGAGACATTTCACGTGAAACCGTAAACGTCTACCTTTATGGTAGCGCTAGAGGAGAAGTCATACGATCACCAAACTCTGTAGGGTTCCTTATCTGGGGACATCATCTGTACATTTCATGGTAATGTTGCAATATTTCAGTCTGGACCTGAGAGGTGGACTGGCATTGTCATCCCTAGAGACTAGTGTAGTTAAAATATCATTCTGATGTAAACAGAAAGATTAAAGTGATAAGATTATAAAGAGGAAAGGAACCTTATCTGTGTTTTCTTTCATTTATTCAGACAGTTGGCCGACTGCCAGGCTGGAGCTGTACATACTGTACAGCCGTACCATTAAAGCGAAACTGCACTCTAAAAAGTCAAGGTAACAAATGACCAGGATTATATTTAACCATTCATCGATCTCTTGTCACTTACATTTTCATCTTATAGCTTGGACAATATATCCTTGACACTATCAATGCGAGTCCATACTCTCAACAAGTTTGCAGTTTCCATTGACTGAAACCTGGCATTAATCAACTGGCCTTGTTGGTCAATCAATGTCCTTTTCAGCACTAATTAGTCCTTTATCACCAATCCAATAAGCTCAGTGATACACGTGGACACGGGCCTTAGTTACAGTCTGTTAATTATGTGACATGCTCAGTTCACTTCAGTTCACCATTAGACAAATCCTCTTGAACAACCAGAGATCGCGTTTTATCAGCGGGATTGTGCGTCAGCGTATTTGTTTTTCTTTTCTTTTCTTTCTTAAAATTTTGTTTGCTCGATGCCACAACCTCCTCTTTGCTCGTTTTCTTTCCTTGCTCTTCCGTAAGTTCATAACTGCCTCTGAATATTTGTCTCGAAATAACACAATTCCATCCAATTTTGTGATCTAAAATGGGATTGTTCGGATGATTTCTGCATTTTTACATTTCAAATTCTCCTGAAGTAAGTCTGCATGTGGCTTGAATTATGCAAGTGTTTATTTAACTGATTATTAAGGCTTATTTAGGAGGTTAGTTTTGCCCAACGGGATGTAAAGACTTGATTGCTCAATATCTTAAAATTGCTCTGAACGCAGATGGCAGCTTATAATTCAGATCTCACGACATATCTCTCCTCACTCCGTTCCCTCATGCTGTGACACAGCCAGCCTGTAGTTTCAAAGGCTAACATGCACAGATGTTAGTCTTTGTGTATTCATTTAAGCACCCATGTTCTTCTATGTTTATATTGAATCTGGCATTTGTTCATTGGGAGTTCTTTTCTCCTTGAACACATTCTTGGCATCTTTGTTGCAGCAGCCTAAACATAACCCTGATTCCTGCTGTATTTATTTTTCAAGTTTCAGGCCAATATTCAGTTTGGAAAGACTGCCAGTTTCAATCACATTATCGCTCCTCTCCTCAGTAACAAGGGTGTTCTTGGGGGCAGCAGATGCGACACAAAGAAAGACATTTGGAGGTTATCAGCGTGTTCGTCTGCAGTGTCCACACACACACACACACACATAGGAAGGGGTTTGAAAAGTAAGGTAATGAAATGATTCATTTTTTTTCAGTAAACCGCAGTCCTGATGACTTTGTAAACAAAAATGAAGCGCTGCGACCACAGAAAATGCAGAATGAGCTTGCAACACAAGGGGGTGAAGCCGCAAATCTCCTCTCACACACACATAACATCTGGATTTGTTCATGCTGTGCTCAGCTGCAGAGGTTGTAGATATTTCTTTAACATTTACATCAACTGTGGTCCAGGGTTGCTGTGTGGCACTTCAGATTAAATTCTGCACGGTGCAATAATACCGCTGTCATCTTCATGCAGAAAGAAAGGTCTTGACAAGTGTGTGTGTGTTAGTATGGCTTTCAGTCTCTGTGTGTGTGTGTGCACAGACATTTTAGCTGTAGAACAGAGACAGACTGGCCTTCTCACACTCAATGTGCTTCCTCAACTCTTTTTCTCTTTGACATGAACACAGATATGTTATGTAATTATTTCATGAATTCAGAATGTCGGACTTTCTTAGATGCAAATCATATCGAGGAAATCTTTAGCCAGTGGCAATAAACTGAAAAACCTGATGAAAATGAAAGGACGATGGATAGATTTGGTAGTGTCTGTCTTTGTGTGACAGCAGGCAGGTTTTCCTGCATCCTACAGAGAGGTGACAGTAGAGGCAGCAGCTTGCACACTCTCTCCTCCCTTCAACTCTCCTCTCCTCTTCCAATCCTGCTCACTTATTAAAGCTTAATAGAAGCCAACGGGCCTGCCTGTCAGCCTGACGCACACTGAACTGCTTGTCTTGAGGCTTCCAGCTCCAATTACAGCGTAACAATGAGAGGAGAGGAGAGGAGAGGAGAGGAGAGGAGAGGAGAGGAGAGGAGAGGAGAGGAGAGGAGAGACGAGAGGAGACGAGAGGAGAGGGATGTTATCTAGGTTGAGGAAAAGGGAGAAGTGAGGAGAAGAAAGGAAATGAAACAAAAGAGGAGGAGAGGTTGAAACAAAAGAGCTGATAGGATGAGAGGAGGAGACGTCTGAAGAGAAAGAAGAGAGGAGAGGAGGGCATGAGTGAGGACTAAAGAGGTGAAGAGGAGAGAAAAGGATGGAGGAAGCAAGTTTGAAGGAGAGAAGAGACCTAGTTAGTACAAAAAATGGATGGACGCAAACACTTTTTAAGATATTTATGTACAATATACTTATATAATAAATAAAAATATTACATAAGTTAACTGTCAAATTCAAATTACAAAGGAGGTCGCACATAGTTCAATCCTCTCTTAGGTGTATGATATCCTTTGTCTCTAACCCACAGTCATCTGTACTGTCATACCGTGTATCGTCCTTCCCTCCAATCCTCTTGTTAGCTGTTAATCCTCTCTCCATATCTCTCTCTTAGCCACCACTCCTTTGATCACCAGGGGTGGCAAAATGATGGGAGTAATAGCTTAAAATTTCAAAAGAGAAGTAAAGAAACTTTTACTTGCACACTTTCAAATCAAGGTCGTCCCTTCACGATCATATCTAATGTCAGCGCGACAAAGTGATGTTTCCGATCGTGACAGCTGTGGTCATGTTAATCAGTGTGATTTTTGCGGATGCTTCTGTTTCCCCTCATGTCTTCCGCTCTCAACCCACAACCCCCCTCCCCTCTTTCCCTCCATTCTGCCGGTGAGGAAGGGAAATTAATGAAAAGCCCTGCTAGCTCCATGCCAGTTGTTAAACATTTCCCTTGATTAGAGCACTGGCAGAAGACTGTGTATCTGCACAGGCCACGCTCACAGTTTGGCGGCGCTTTCGACAATGGTCTTGTGAACATGTGTGTGTGAGATAAAGACACAAAGGCAGATGAAGGGGAGGATTTTTAACCCAGCATCAGTGATGTTGATGTTGATTAGAAGCACGCATCCAAAGGATAATCATGGTTCATTACAACTTGGGTCTATTTTCATAGTTTTGCCTATCATTTCCATTGGGTATGATAATGTTGCACTCATCAAAGTAATTGCTTAAATCTGGGAACACTGAAGCATCACCAAAATGAAGTCTGGCACAAAACACAAGTGTTCAGACAATCAGACAAGCTGGAGATTTTAAACCAATGCATCCCAAGCAGGAAGGCCCCTCAAGATAAATCTGAAGGTTCAATAGATAAATATAAAAAAGATAAAATGATCTTAACTTTTTCTGATGTGTCTCAAATTTGTTTCTTCTTGTGAACTATTGGAGTTTTTCCTCATCACACCTCTAAACTGTTCCACTGTTCACATCTCGTAGATATGCAACTTGTGACACTTGGCTAAAATGCGTCACGCGACAAAAAGGTTGGGAAAAAATGATCTAAACAACTTTATTCAAGGTAAATCTGAAAGTAAGCACACCCAAAATGTACGTAATAATCCCTAATCATACAGGAAAACCGTGTACTTACAGCTACAACAGATACAGAAGTAGAAGGTGAACCAGGAAGTCGGTCTACTATCTGGATGTTTCAGCAACAATTTCATTGTTTGACCTTCCACAAAAGTTTTGTCAAGCTGTTGATTGTCTGACTTCTCGGGTTTCTCATCTTGTTGGACTCCTTTATAGCGACCCGCTCTCAGATCTCAGCAATTTACTTAGTGAGGAAGGTCATGTGAGAGCTCTGTAAGTCAACCTCTCACACAGTGCCTTGAACATGGCATTGTGGAAAACAAAAATGTCAATGTCAAACAGAGAAAACTGGAAAGTTCAGCATCTGAAAATATTGTTTGTGTCCTACTAAGTCTGTACTTTCCGAAGTCAACAAACCAACAATTCGCGCAGGGTTTGAACTTTTTCTCCTGAGCTCTCTTTTTTGATTCACAACTATTTCTGTCACTTTTCGTGCGAACAAATGAGTGCAACATTATGAATGCCTTCTAGGAGCGACTGTCTGAAAATGTACACTGTTACTGTGTCTCTCTCCTCTATATGATGGTTGACTTTTCACTCCTCCCTTGAGTGTGGCCATTGGGAACAGCTTGATTGCTGATGTGGTCAGACAAAACGTTGTAGTTCTACAACCCTTTTTATTACTGTTCAAAATGATGACCAAAGCTACCAAAATAAGACCTTCATTATTCTTTAGAAAAATAACACAACATGGAATCAAGAAACCTGTTTCACCTTCTTACTGGTTTTGATTGCGGCCTGTGGGTGTTCGCTATTTTACACATTAATAAATTACTATTTGTGGCTTCCTACAGTTCGATAAGTTTCTTAATCAAAAGCCAGGCAAGAGAACTTTTATGCAGTTTGAGAGCTGAAATACATGTATCAGAAACACAGCACATCAAAACAGAACAAAGAGACTTCACAGCATCCCGGTGGACCTGTCGATGCCACGAGCACACACTTCTGAGCTTGATAGGTTACGACTGTGTCAGCGTACAGCCGCTGATCTGAGGAGCTTTCATCTCCAGAACCCACCATTTCTCTGCATGTTAATGTGTTTATGCACGCAGTGACGGCAGGGATGCACGTGGCAAAGCATGTGCGTCGTAGTGTGAATAAGTGTGCATAGATGTATGAATATGTGCGTGTGTGTTAATAAGTGACTGCGTGCACTGCCAGCACCCATGGCTCAGTGATTTTGCTCATTATCCTCCTCTCCTTTTCCTCTATTGAAAGACTGCAGGCACTATTTTGTTTCTTGTTTTTAGCACGTCCTCCTCCTTCTTGGTGTCTTTTTTTTTTTACCATCCCCATTAGTTTTCTTTCAGCATATATATCTCACCATCTATTTCTACTACTGCATCTCTCTCTCTTTCGCACACACACACACACATTACACCTCATGTTGTGAGCTATGAAGCTTACACCAACGTGTGCTCAAGGATGAAAGAGAAGGAATTAAAGCGCTTTTTAAAAAAAAGAGCAGAAACACTGCAGAGCTCCTTATTCGGACTAACCCTTGCTTGCTCATAAACCGTGTTTACTCTCGGGATGATTGTAAAACCATTTAATGTGCCTGACAGTGTTTTTAGAGCATGGCTGAGGAAAGCTGCTGGAGAATTATACACAACTCCCTGGTTTAAAAAAAAAAACAGAGGAGAAAAATATATATATGTTAAAAAAAAAAAGAAAAAGAAAACTCAACCTCCGGTCCTGGGGGCCAGTCAGATCAATGATCAATATGTTAAAACATTTATGCACACCGGCCATGCGTTTGCAATTAAAATTCCATAAAAACTCCACCAAAAAACTGCTGTTAATAGATTCAGGTCTTCAGCTGGGTCTATTAGTGAAGGCGGATCAGGCTTTTGGCTGGCTCAGAGTCAAGGTTTGCGATGATGACTGCATAATTACATACCTGCATCACTCTCCTGCCGCCTATACAATTCCCTCTCTTCCACCTTTGGTGAACTCAGTGTATCTCAGTTTTCAAACTCTCGTCCTCTTTCCTCATCTTGGTTCCTCTCTACCTTTTTCATACTTATAAAAAAAATCTCTGCTTGGGGTAAATGAGGTAAGTTTAGAGTTGCTTTGGGGGAGCTCTGCGTGTTAAAATCATCAGGGCTGACTCCCTCCCGCCGCTGTATAATCAAAAGCTACAGGACTTTTTTTTCCTGTTTCCCATAAATGTTTTTTCACAGCCTTTGCACACGTGTTGCTGTCAGGAATGTTCCTCATTCAATTTGTGGATTCAATTATATCAGGGGACCTTGTTTTGCCAATCTGGTCAACCTTTAGCGAGAGGCAGCTTAACAAGGGGGAGTCTGTTAGCAGTTTCAGCTGCATCCAATCCAAACAAAGCAACTGGGCTGTGGCGGACACTGCGGTGAAATAAATTGTTTTCCAGAGAATTTTGTGTGTGTGAGAGTGCGTGTGTGTATACGTAATGTGTGTGTTTTCACAGTAGGTTTTAGCCTTTATTATTTTCCTCTATATCCTATAACTTACGGGTTATGGAGTTGGCTGTGCTATCGTTTGGTAATTGATATTCTCATTTTAGGTGCAAAGCCAAAAGCATACTGTGGAGAGCAATAATAAATATTCACAAACATGTCACAGGCAATAAATTGGAGAGCAGGTCCGCATAGCATTAGTCTAACTATCTGCCCAGAGGGCTCATATCTCTCATTCCCAAATCATGAACCAGGCAATTTCAACTTAATCTTTCTCACATGCTACGTCCATATATCACATCATATAGCTATGTACACTGCTATACTATACGCCCACCAGCTGAAAACACACGCCAATTTGTTTTTATGTTCGCATCCCCTGTGCTGAAGTGTTGGACCAGTTCCTGATACAAATTTCTGAAGGTTTAACAGAATGATTAAACCATCAGGCCTCATGTCGGGGCTGCACGCCATCTGGGTGGCTGATTGAAACTGCTCTCGCCCCATTCGTTCAGCCACCCGCCTGCTCTGTTAATTTACAGGCCGTCTTTAATGAAATGTCTCCGCTGTGACACGGGCCAAGGCCTCTCAGGTGGACGTGCCGCTAGGCCATATCCCGAGCTGAACGATCGCTCAGACTCACAGCGCCTGTTGGCTGACCTGGAATAAAGGGAGTTTAAAGTGATCAATACTGAGGCGATGCAACAAACCCAGCGGATGAAAGAGATAGGAAAGAGGCTGATGGACAGACTGGCAAAGAAAGTGGCAAAGAAAGAAAGAGCAGGAAAGAGGTGTTAGAAGGAAGAGAAACATAAATGAAGTGAAAGCGAATGAGATTGAGACAGAGGGAGTGTGACTGAGTGAAACAGAGAGAGCGGGAGTGTGAGAAAAAAAAAGCGCAGTAGTGTTATTGATGTGTTGCAGAAAGGAGGAAAAGTGTTGTTTGATGCAGGGAGTTAGGGGAACTCACCGTGGTCGATTTCTGTCTGAATGATAGACACAAAAACAATCCCCAGTGTTGTGAGTGGAGAGTAGTTACAGTATTCTGGATGTCACCCTGCTGGACTCTCTGTTGAGGCATTACATAGCGCCTCCAGGTCCTGTCTGCACATTATTGGACAACTATTACTCAGCACTGACCACAGACCTGCCCGAGGCCCTTTTTCTTCATCAACTCTGTCTCTTCCTCCCTCTGTGTGTACATTCAGCCCAATTCCTTATATGCCAGTTTCTAGAGTTCAATTTTGCAGATAGTGAGAAGAGCCGGTGGCTTCAGCTGGTGTTTGTGTGTATATTTGCACGTAGTTGTGTGTAAAGTGGCTCCAGGTCCACTCACATAATGTTTTATGTGCCAATCTGACATTTTCACACACATGTACCCCCCTCTTTTTGAGGCTGGCATCTGGATCACACAAGGCACCATATTAATCTAATAATGTACAAACACGCAGTGCTAGCAGTGCTCAGATATACTCCATTATAAGTCCTGCATGCAGAATTTTTACGTGCTGAAGTACGGCGACAATGTTAGTACAGTTTTTGTTTTGCATACTTACACTGTTAATCAGTGGAAATGTTAAAAAGTGTAGTTTAACCTTGTCAAGATCGCATAATATTTGATGAAATCTTTGTAATCAAGCACCCAAACAGTTTTATTTGTAACCTTTCGGTTGCTGTTTATCAAGGTTGAGGGCCTTTTGATTAATCCAAAAAAAGTGGCAGAACTGACGTCAGACAATATAACTGCTGAAAACTTGGTTTCAAACTTTTGTATTTCTTCATCGCATTAAAGATCTAGTGTGTTCGATTTAGGAGGCTTTTCTTTTTTACAGAATATGGCTGATATGTTCTTTTAAAATCACTAAATCGAAGTCTCTGTATTTATTTTGTTTATTTAAACATTTTAATTACACAGCGAGACTCTGTTGCATAATGAGCAGCTCATTTACATGGCATCTCTCTGGGGTTTTTTTTTTTTTCTCTTCATTTTCTATTACCTGAAGCACTTTCTGAGCTGTCAAAGGTGCCAGAGGGCCGTGTAATCAGTGGCCTCTTGCAGCATGAAACAACAACTTTTGGATCCGTGGGGGGCAAATGAAAATAGTTTGGTATATTTTTTTATGAAATAAAATGAACAAACAAAAACAATCAGTGACTGGAGGCCATCCGTACAACCCTCACCACTTAAAATCTCACTTCAATCAGCTGTTGAAAGATGGCAAACCTGTGCACACACACGCAAACTCATCTATCAACGAGAACCTGTGACTCGCTGAGGGGTCACCAGGCCCCCCGTGTATTTCAAGGCTCTCTGTGAGGTTCCCGCTGTTGGGAAGATGTGAGCAGCAGAGGGAGGACTCTGAGGAAGAAGTCAGATGAAAGAGCTGAAGCCCTTCAGGAGTCCTCGCACCTCACCAAGCTTTCCAGAGGCTGAGGCTGCTATTCTTATCATCTTAGAGCTCGCTAAAAAAAAATTCTCCATCTCTACACTGAAAACTGCAAACACGCCATACAGTATTCCACTTCCCTTATTCTGCTGCTATGCCCGAGTACACACACATACGTCAGCTGTCATAAGGCGCGTTGGTCCTCATATTTCATCAGCTGAGCTTCAGAATTCACAGAGGGGATCATCCCTGTTCTTCAAGCCTCTCAGAAGCTCCGCAGGGTGGGAGAGATGTGTGAGTTAGAGCACAGTCTGGGGATGCACAGCCACACACCACACTTCCTCTATCTCTACTTGTCTATTCTATCCCGCTCTCTCTCTCTCTCTCTCTCTCTCTTTGCCCTTGGTGTCTGACTTGCAGGAGTGACAGCAGAGGGAGTTAGGAGAGGAGGAAGGACGACTGTGGCGCCAAGGTTACAGAGCTCTCTCTCCGTCTGAAAGAGGAGACCGCATCAAACAAAAATGAACTACTGTGGCGAATGCTTCCCCCCCCATCCCTCCTCTCTCTTTCTTTCTCGTTTCCTGTCTGTCTCTCTGTTGGGGTTCAAGCTACGGGGCAACACATTCATCATCAGCAGACTTAAGACCCTGTGCTTTAACTAGCTGCCATGTAAATACAAAGAACTGTGTCGGCTTTATGGGTTCCCCCTCCTAAGCCTCAACTCAGGCCCCATTCCAAACCGCAGCAATTAGAATGGCATCAGATGAGACAACGGCCGTAAATTTGGCAACAAATTTCCTTTCCTGCACAAAGCTCCTCACAACGTTACAACCACCAGCGAGAAAGACGGAGTCTGTCCTGGCTCTGCGGTGATCGTCATCCACTGTTAACATGACGCCACAACAAGGAATCTCCAATCTGCCTTCGCCTCATTGATGTTTCGGAGGACCTCAATTACTGAGTGATTGCATCCCGCTGTTCCACCAGTCAAAACACCGCCTTTCTTCGGGAAATATTTTCACAGCACCATAATTGCTTCCATCTGTAGCTACACTGTGGCAACACTAGCTGTGTCATTACGGCTGAGTGAGTTCACAGCAAAACGGGTGGCGAATGTGTGTGTGCACGAGTGTGAACGTTTGCGTTCATCCGTGTGGGTTTGGATGCATGCACTCGCAGGAATGCCTCCTCTGCTTTTATCGACAAGGAGGAAACAGAGGGGAATGTGATGAAGCGGGACGCGTCTCCTGTAGCAACAGCACCGCACACACCTCCGCAACACCGCCTCCTACTCCTATTTGATGGCTGGTTTAACAGAGTTGACTTTAGCTGATGAGCTGTCTGTGCAAACACAATTTGAATCATTCCCCCAAAAGGCCTGCAAACAGCAAAATAAAATGAGGCAGCGTTCAGCTCATTGCTGCTGGGAGATTCAGACACTTGGCATTTCTGAGGCTGTTGCCTCTGAGGGTCCCAACAAACTGAGCTGGATGCGAGAGTCTCTTTCCTTTAGAGTTTAGAGACCCTCATAGCAAATTAAAAGAGAGAAGTCGGAGGTTTGACAGACCATTTATCCCACGTTTACGCTGTAACTGATCTGCCTGTCAGCAAGGGTCACAACCTGGAAGAACTGAATCCAGCCAATCGACACGTTGTGATAACCTGCCGTAAGTGGATCTGACATCCCATACCGTCTGTCGACGCCTGAACCAAATCCGACTCATTATGCTGTTTACAGAAATGGTTTGTATTACCTGTCACATACCCAAACACACACACACACACGCAGACACACACACACACACACACAAAATCCTAGCAATTCAGAGTTAGTTAGGTGATTTCTGTCAGCAGTGTGTGTTCTGCTCAAACATCATTAAAACCAAATCCAGCATAAATCCAGCTGCAGTTTGTCACGCTGGGTGAGTTGTCCACTGTGAAGAGCCTGCTAATTTCGAGGGCATAACTGTTCACACACAGACATTAATGGCTCTATTTTCCTGCAAGTTCAGACTCTGGGCATAAATGGGTGTGACTAACTTTTTTTTTTTGCAATTTTAGAGAGCAGAGGCACCAACGTGGCACAGCACAGTGAAAACTGTAAAAGTGTCTGAAGCAGAAATAAAGACTTCATCGGTAGGTTCTAGGTCTTAATATGGTTGTGAAGATCATACAGGAAAAACACAAGCCTGGTGTTTGTTTTTGTTTTTGTTATCAACAATTCCCGTGAAGACTCTTAAATCAAAAATGACATTATCCTTCAATCAAGTCTGTGTAGTCACGGCCTTACATTGCTTATTCCTCTGAGCTGTAGAGCTTCTTTGCTGTTCAAAAACTATTAAATTAAAGTTTTGTAGCATTTTCCTTCCTACAATCAACACAGTTTGACAAGCTAAGAGGAAGAAACTTTCGCCAGTTTCTCCAGAGACTTTGAATAAAGAAAAAAAAGAGTTAAAAAAAACAAAGAAGCAGCTTTAATACTCATAATAAACGTCTGTGTTTGCATTAATTTATTAGTCTGAGAGGTTTGTGTAACTATTTTGTGAGAGCCCAGTGCTGAAACACAAAATTGAATAATTGATGAATGTAGCCACACTGTTTGACCTGAGTGTAAATATGTGCATTACATCGCTCAAACTACAGACTTCAGATGAAGTGAACATATTATTACAGCTGCTGTACAATGGCTACAGATGTTTGATCGAGTGAAGAGTAAAAGGCCTTTTAAAGTTCGTCCTAAAAGCATTAACATTTTTCATTGCGACTTGTCTTTTTGATGTGTGTTCAAAGCCAAAGAGGCAAAATACATTTTTTTCTCCCTGTGACTTTGGAGATATCTGTGTAAATGTGCCTTTGATACTGAACATTACTGTTTGTGCTTGTGTTTGCAGTAAAATGTGGTCTTAGCAGGTGGAAATACACAGTTTCATGCCAGAAGTGCTGCGTCACTTCACCCCCCTCGGTGCAAGTGTGTCTGTTTGTTTGGACCTACAAAATTACCTAACAACAATGACGTTAGCTTAGCTTAGCGCCTGAGACACACGCGCGCGCGCACACACTTATATACGCACGCACATAATTGAACCCAGTTACTTCTCTGACCTCATCTCTTTCATCAAAGTGTCCCTCCCACAACACACCGTCTCAATTAGATGTCAGGCTTCCAAACCTTGCTTTGATCAGAGCAGGTTTAGTGAAACAGCATGTCTCGACATACTAATATTTGGTGTGTGTGTGTGTGTGTTTGCGGTGTGATCTTTGTTTTCTGATAAACGCAGAGACAGCCATGCATAACCACATGGCAATACCCTAAGCTTAACTCAACTCGCTTATATAGTTTCCCATAATTAGGTTGATACCCCACTGTGGTCTTGCAGAAAGACATTTTTTAGCAACACAGCGTAAGGAACATCATGCTCATTTCATTGATTTTTATGACCAATTAATAAAAGTAAATGATACAAAATAAAGATGTAGATACTAGTGTGAAGTAAGGAGAAGGGCAACAGCTCTGTGATATACAAAAAGAGAAGATTAAGAGGATGTGAGGCAGGTGGTGTACATCACCTCGACAGAGTTACAGCCTGGCCACAAGCCCACTGAGGAGGCCAGTGACAGCGCCGTGACACAGGAGATGCCGTTGGCACTCTCAGTCCATTTGTCACACCAGCCCAGACTAGCACCCATGGAAACAGCCACTCCTCTCCCTTCCATCCATTCTCCAAGCTTTCATTCACCCTTGTTCTCATCTTTTCTCCTGTTCCTGTGTGATTACCCCCATCTCCTCGCCTTTCTTTCCTCTTCTGACCTCCCTCTTTCAGCCTTCTCTTTCTATCGCACCAATCCTTTTCTTATTCACCCATATGACTGCACACTTCTGATCCCCTGAACCATTTCACCCTTTCCATCCTCAAAGTTTGTCTTCTTCCTATGATCTCTCAATCTCTTTTTTGCTCCGCTTTCTACTCCTGGATCTGATTTACCCAGCCTCTACTCCCCGTCCTCGCTCTTCTCAGCCCCATTCCTTTCCCCTTGCAGAATCACCCTTGATATCTATTCGACTGCCATCAGCCCGAGGAGAGATGAAAATCGATTCTCCCTCCAGCAACTGCTTCTCTCCAGCTAAGGAGAAAGGGGAGGCAGTTAGCTGGGCTCTAAGTAAGGCCGTCCATCCATCTCCCTTTGAGGTCTGACGACAAGGCTGCTCTGAAATCAGTGTAGCACTGACTGTGACTGGAGAGAGATGAAGCATGAGGGATAGGAGAGACACAGAGCAGCAGAGGAGCAGAGACTATGGCACAATAAATGACTTGTTCTTTTTCAGACAAGCTGCACAGCCAGAACTAGCATAATTTCCCCTTAAAAACTGAATATAACCAGCCTGACCTTAATCTTAAAAAGACTTATTTTTTCGCTTACAATGTCTATAGCAGCATCGCGCCCTGCAGACAGTTATTAAATCTGTGAGTTGTCAGTAGTCCTACCAAAGAGGAATTTTCCCCTGCACACTTCTCTGATTTGAATACTTGTTAGATACCAGAAGAGGTAAAAGCCCCCACAAAATCTTGTGCTTTATGATTGAAGAGCAAAGATTAGAGAAAAGTCAGAACAAATCCATATTCATTTATGTCCAAGAAAAAAGTTTTTTCTTCATTCACGTCTTTTTAATAATCTCATGACCCCTCAGATTTATCTTGTGACTGCCCTTACTCAATCCGCTGGTTAAGAAAACTTTAACCTCATGCTTAACCATAATCATGATTAAAAAGTGGTTCTTTATGCCTATTGACTGTCTTCAACAGTCAATAGGCGTAAAGAACTGCTCGTGACTGGAGGCCAGAGAGGGGAAATTTAGTTTGACATGCAGCAGCAGAGAGAGACTCCTCTTTGGGAAAAGAAGTAAGAAAAGGGAGAGTGAAAATGAGATTGCTGAATTTCCCCAAAGAGAGATAGATAGGCCAGACCATATCTCACCTTCCATCTGCTGGGTCAAGATACAGACAGGTGAAATGAGTCCAATATATAAAGATATGAAATATTCAGAGACCGAAAGCCTTCTGTCTATTCAGACGATCCGAGTCCCTGAAGACTTTGTGTTGGCGTGTGGGAGCATATGTGTGTGCTTGTAAGTACACAGATGTACAGTATGTGTCCCGTGTACGTGAAGAATAATGCACATGAAGAGAAGCACAGAGAAAGATGCTGACAGACACATATAGAGAGGCGGTTTTCAAAGTCTTAACGGTGTCAGTGACAGTTTGTCATAACAAGCTCATTGAAGCTGCACCACTCCGTCTTCCTCCGACTGAATATTGCGTTTGCAGATGGCTGAAAGAATCTTTGTCTTACAGGAAGACAAAGAAAGATGGACTCAGCGTTAACTAGGAAGAGGAAACACTGAGGAAAGCATTCATATCAGAGACAATGAAAATGTCAAATGAAAAAAAGAGCGATGATGAAAAGATAGGCCGCGGCACCAGGTTCATCACAATATCTGAGACAAAGTGCTGTCTAAGTGTTGGTGGCAGCCGTCAGATAGATGCTGCCTCAAATTCCTGCCGTGCCAACCCAGCAGCTCTCGTTCATCTAGCGACAACAGAGCTCACCTCTGTCAACAGAGCTCAGCTCGGGCATATTTCATGACGGGATCAGACGCAGGAGCAAACATGCCTGAGAGCTCAGATATTCCTCAAAAGGCATAGACAGGGAGCAGAGAAGCACTTCTCTATCTGACACGGGTCCAAGAGGGGTAGCTGTCAGGGCTCGGCACACTTTCATCTCTGAGTAACTGATATTATTTGATCTGTGCAAATCTGAAAATTTATATTCTGCTTCATATTTGCGGCCAGTTTAAATGAGACCTCCACATTTTATACGTCTAAGTCAATTTACCGATGATAGCAAAAACAGCACAGCTTGTCAAACAGTTCTGTCTTTTGTGGCTCTGGAAGGAGGTTCGTCAAGTCTGCAGAAAGACACTGTCAAGATTCATTATGGGAAATGTAGGATACAGTGTTTTGAGGCTTGGCCCACACTAGTTAGAGAGGATTTATTGTGTATCTCTAATGTGTTTCATAAGGTTAAATATAACAAAAGCATAAAGGTTTGGAGTAAAGCCAACATTGCATTCTTATTGTGAAACTCAAAACACTGAAAATTATGTTTTTTGGTGATATAATTTTTAAAAAAATTACTATTTGTGCTCAAATAAGAACTGGTATGTCGTCTTTTTGTAAAGAAATGGGTCAGTACGCTGCTTTGGGAGAAGAAAATTGAATTTGTCCATTGTGTGATCTACAGGGGATACAAAATGAAATTCAATTATTTTTCCCCCCATGTCTTTTCTATTGGAGGTTTTTGATACAAGTAAGCTGATTGATACAAATGACTTACAGTGACTTAAATAGTTGTTTGACTATAAGATTCAGATTGGCAAGTTATTTTACGAGTGTTCAAGGAGAAATTTTTATATCGGCAAGGATTAAAATTTGTTTTCACATGATTACTCGGTCTGATTTGCGACAAACACAGCTGGAACCTGTTTCCTGTTGACATTTTGTAAAGGTGTCTTATACTGTAATCCCATGAGGGAACGGCTATGAAATAGCATGAAGCACATTTATCTATTCAACGGTTTTCAACAAAGCGACATACAAATGAGGTACAATCCAAGCTACAGCACATTAAGGAGAAGTGCTGTGACGATATGTAGTGTGAGGCGAATAGAAAAGCATTCTCCACCTTCAGTATCAGTGTCATTACATCCTCTGACCCCGAAACCTTGCACCAGAGGTCAAGATATAACAAGTCCAAGAAGAGGATCTGAGACTAGAGCTTGTAAAACAGTCCATTAGCACTGAGCAGGAATAATTATGTTCATCTCTCACCCACTGGTGTAATACAGAAGTGGAGTAATGGTCATATAAGTTGCATTTTAATTACAAGCTTCCTGGACAACTGTGTGTATTTGCTGAAGTGCAGGTCCCTCGTGGAGAGGACATTTCTCAGATTTTCCAGCTACTTCATGTTATTATACGTACAAGATGACTTGCAGGACTCAAAAGAAGTATATGTGCCCGATGTGATCTGTTTTAAATATAATGGACTCTTTGGAAGATCATGGATTTTTCTGTAGGAGCAGAACCAGCAGCATGAATAAAGTCCCCCACATGTTCTATAAGCAGCTACACATGGGCTCAATGAAGACAAATAACTAGTTTAACTTCACCAGGCACAGAGTGAGCATGAGCCATCAGTTACAGAGGCCATCCCCCTGTGGTTTGGTGGTCAGAGGACCTGAAGTGAGAGAGCAGCATCAAACAGAGCACCCATCTGAAACAGGATTAGAGTTGTACGCGAGTTCTGATTATGCAATATTTATCTGTTCTTTTCTCAGGGAGCACGGCACATGAACTAAGGGAACTTTCAGAAGCACAGGATTAATTTGCACGCATTGGAATTAGCGCTCAGATCAAAGAGAGGGGGTATCATGGGAGTATCCGAAACCTCTCTGTATCTAGAATAGAGATTTCGCTTTGCTATGTACCACTTCTATTTTCATAATGATATTGAGAGATAGAGAGGAGGGAAAAAAAGGAAAACATCAAGGGGAATTCAAGCTGCAATTGAATATAATTAACATGTATATGCAACAAAAACCTACCAGACCAAAGCAAAGATAGCATACATGTAAGGGCAGAGTAAACAACGAGAAGAACAAAGTTAGCTGAAACATACACAGGAATTTCTTGCCAGCTCAGAAACTAAATGAGACTAGCAGACAGTCTTCATGTTGGATGTTGGTGGTTACTCGTGGGAGAAGTAAGAAACTACTGAGCACTGAAGTGAGCTGGGACTTGTCTTTGTTTATTTGTGGCTTTCCTCTATAAACCTGAAACTACCCGGCTTTTCCTCTCGTGTACTGTATCGATGTTTACCCTGAAGATATACAAGTTATATGAGGATCTGGGCAAAGGCAAGAGAGCTATTAGCTTTAACACTTGTAGGCAAACACACACACACACACACGCATACACGCACAGACTGAGAATCACTCCTCTTACCGTCACAGTCACCCAAGTGGGCCACGTTTCCCTGTTCAACATCTTGCTCGAACGGCAGTCTGCAGAGGAGAGGAGACACAGTCATTAATCAGAGGACACAGAGGCACAGCAACTCGGCCACTGACGCACAGCACAGATCCACTCTGATAGAGGAAAACTATCTCAATGTTACAGCAGAGGACAAGTTACAAGGGAGCATGTATCTCTACAAGCTCCTTTAAACCTTAGATTGTAGATTTCTTTGTATTTATTGTGACAAAGTAAGGGTAAAAAAAAAAAAAACAAAACAATTAAAACGCACAACAACAATTCAAGAGGCCCTTGAGCTGCCTCATATCCTGCAATAATCACCATTATAATTCAGAGATAACCACTTATGCCTTCAGGGTCATTAATTAAACTAATGAATGCACTGAATTGCAAATACTTCTCGGTCAGCATACTTGTCTTCACATTAAATATTTGTGGTGTAAATACAACCTCCATGCCCCTAAATATTAAAGGAGTTAGAATAGTTTCAACATAAATCTGTTTTAGTCATCATTATAGACCTTAGGGGTCGAGGGATTTTTAAAATATACAATAATACATATAAAATAGATCATAAGATCAGCATAACAGTTTTATGAAAAACATATTATACTTAAAAAAAAAAAGTAAACTTCTATAGCGAATGTTCCACAAAATGTCAAACTTTACTCGTATTCTATCATTCTACAGAAACTACAACGTATCCTGTTTCTACAACTCTATCCCCGTGCTTTAAAACTCATTTCCCATTCGGGCGACAGGGGAGCATGGAAAACTCAAAGGACAATAACATATGATGAGGTGAGGAAACAGAGGAAATGAGAACAGCACACAGACCAGGTGCTCACAAAGAAAAACACAACTGCTCTTAATCATGGCTCACATCAAGGAAAATAGCACCATGTTGCAAAGGACAGGCTACGTCAGTGTTTGCGTGAGTGTGTGAGCACACAAATATGTAAGCCTATAGGCGTCATTGAGTACATTTACATAAAGTAATTCATTTTCTAATTCATTTGTGAACAAAACAGACCCACATAAGGTTTTCATTTCATTTGTTGTGGGGAAAATGTGGGCACATGCGCTCACATATCAGTCTAACTAACAAAATGGTCATTTTGTCCCCAAAAAGCTATTCATGCTGACAAAGTCTACTTTTCACCCCCCAACGTCTAGATTTACATCAAAAAGTAATAGTTAGACATTTTCATATTTCATGTTCTTGCCAAGAGATAGATGAGAAGATCAATACCACTCTCATCTCCTCTCTATACAGTAAATTTGAGCCAAGAGATGGCTGGCTTAGCTTAGCATAAAGGCCGCTAGCCTGACTCTGTCCTGTTCAGAAAAATCTGCCTACCAGCATCTCCAAAAGGTCACTAATTATCACATTATACGAGAATAAGTTCTGGTTTTACCGGGAGTTGTGTGCTGGAACAATTCTCAGCAAGAAAGTGCATAAACATATTTCCAAAAATATCAAATGATTCCTTTAATACACATATTTTAAAATCAACAGCGCTGTTATACTGGATCACTATTTGGCCGACAAACAACCTTTTGAAGAACCGGCGCACGAACTACTCGAGAATGCTGAAAAAAGCTCATTGAGACAAGTGACTGAGAAGTCAGTGTTCTGCAATTAGCTAAAGGCTCAGGCAGCAGTGCAGCCAACATTCGTGCTTTTAATGCCTAAGAATCCCGGTGACAAATGACTCCGAGTGCACTGTGAACCTACAGCGGTTGTCATCTTAATAAAGAATAATGGTTTGTGTTCAGTTGGCTGCCTCTCACAGACTGTGGGTCGTTTACTTTGTATACATTAGCTTTGCCTGTGTGTGCATGCATGGGTTTTGTTTCCCTTTTCCATTCTCACAGGTACACTGGCCTCCTAGTTAAACACTTCATCATAAAAAAAAAAGAAACTGGCCATATGTTTATTAATGTTAGGTGCTGTGAACAGTGTTTACAGCAATGATTCCCAGGGGTACTGATGGGAAATATTGTGCTTGTAGTTGTGCAGTGAGTGTGAAGCTAAAAGTAATGGATACATGGTTGAAACAATTATGTAAAAACAACAGATAAACACATTAAATGATTAGTTTAAAGTAATGAATAACAGTTGGTTTATCACCATATTCTGTCTGGCAGAAGCTTGTTGAACAGTACAATAACATCAACAGAGACAATGAACATGAAGCATTTAGAAACACTTAAACACACAACAATAAAACCGACCAGAAAATACACATTTCCTGCCAGGTAACAACTATTTTTATGAAAAAAAAGAAAAAAAGAAAACTTATTTTCCTTTAAAAAAGTGCCCAAACTACAGTCTAATATAATATAACGGCTGAACTCTCCTCTGGCGTCAGTTTGCAAAGAGAGGTTGCATTAGTCCACAAAGAGGAAATCCACTGTAACTCAATGCAAAATCGATTGCCAAGTTGACCGCCCTTGGTAAATCAAATCAGGACCAACACAGAGGCCTTTAATAGTATAAGCAGGCAGCCTGAGGTGGTCTTTAAGGCCCATGTTGTCTGTTCTGCTGGCACTACACCTGTGTTTTGAAGCCCTAACTCAATAAGCAGCCTGACTAAAGAGAGATTTGATTTCACTAGAGGGAAGCGGCTATGACTGGACGTGAGCTGTCAAGACAGACTGCTGCGTTTCAGTAGCAAGAGGAGAGAGAGAGAGAGAGGTCACACAAACACACATACTCTTACATTCACACGCATGCACACACATTCCTTCAAACATATCCATACAAAATACTGTCTGGGCACACGTGCATAGAGCAGATAATGTTACAAACAAACAAAACTTTGCATCTACACAGTGTTTTTTTTAGCCACCACTTGACAACAAGCAAAGTGGAAGAACACTGTATTGTTTAACAGCAGCAGCAGACGTCTTGAATCAATAAGTGTACAGAGGGCAGACTGTGTGACGGGCTAGAGGGCACAAATGTTACTCAGAAGCTCAAATAGTTGCAGATAGACGCAAGGACTTCCAGAGCAGATAAATAATACATGGGACGCCTCAATGGGTGGTCTGCTAGGTATATGCTGTCAGAAAAATAACCTTGAGAGGAATGATAAAAGTAGAAATAAATCAAATCAAAATAAAACGAGATTAAAAGAAAACAGATGATTGAAAAAGAAATGTGGTAAAACAGCACACACAACTTCAAGTGGACAAAGGACGAAGAATAAACCAGACAGACAGAGTGTCAGCATGGTGACGCAGAGCAGGTACTGTACTCTGTATGAAGCTGTGCAGACGGTGTATGTTTGTATTATGGTGATGTATATACGAATGGAGAGGTGTCATACCTGGTCCCAGGTCTGAGGAACGAGCAAGTGCTTCCTCTGGTCCAGCCACAGTAAGGGTCCCTGGAGGCGATGCAGTTCCTGCAGAGACACAAACATTCACTTAACAGCTTGAACCTCAAAGAACCTGAAAACTCTGCTTTTGTAGCTTAAAAGTGAAATACTGATTTGTTTGATGATCTTAACTCCATCTTTAAGAGGCACTCTGCCAATTTCACACATGAGGTAAGAGCTGCAAATAACTTATTATTTTCATTATTGATTCATTTATGTCATTTAGTCGATACTAGGCTCATACTAGGAACCAGATATTCATCCTATCGAACGCTGATGATTTTTGCATCTCTTACCCAACCAACTACAAATCACGAATGCCAGTGCTTTGTTATCATCATTTCACAAAGCGTGGCGTGAGTTTTTAAGATTCATTTCCTGCCTGCCACTGAGCTATTCATTCCCATTCATTTTCGACTTCTTAGGGCTTGAAACTTGCTTGATAATGTTATTCATCACGGTGAATATTTTGTCATCTACTTCTTTGCAAAGTCACAGTATTCAGCAAGGTGGAAATACATTTGAGAGCCAGACTTCTTTTTCTTTTTTAAATGTGCTCTTGTTAGTGGATTAAAGTAATTGTAAGAATTGACCATGAAAGTTAATTCCCGGGTTTGGAGCAGGAGCTGGACCAAAAAGAAATTGGTCAATTTACAAGCTTTTTACAGAGTTTACAATTGCATCTCACATTCTTCAGAGATTCATTTATAAGCTCTAGGAAAAGCTAATAAGTGGATTTAAGTTTGCTTTTTTTTATTGAAACTAGCTCCAGGAAATTGAAACATTCTGGGATTTGAGAGCAGCAACCTTTTATATACACAAACTCACCAAATTTTCTTTACAGCAAATGTTTCAATTTGCCTCCATGGTTTGATTTCAAGACAACATGGTTCATGAATAAGATACATTTCAGCTCCAACTCTTGGTGGACAGACCTAGCATCTTTGTAAGTACAGCACTAGTGTGTGACAGGCAGGGAATCAATTTAAAAACATGTGGTATGTTTTGAAAAAATGGTTGCCAGGTAGCCTAAAATAGATTAGATTGTTGTAGAGCGGTAATATGTAAAACCTCAGATATGACCCTTTAGTGATGTGCTGTGGGCTTGCTGAGTGGTTAACTGCACAACATGACTTTTTAATGATGGGTCTGTGCGTGGGGTTAAATGAGGTTAAAAAGGTCAATCTGCAACTATATGCATCAAAAAGCAGGAGGCTTTGCTGCAAAAATGTTTTGAATTATTAAAGATTTATTCAAAAGAAAAATGGGCAATCAAGTAGACTGACATTCTTCAAAGGTTAAAATCAGACCTGAAGCTGCTGAAGCGTGACTAACAATCCTTGAACATACGCGCGTACAGAACATTAACTCTCCCACCTAAACACACTAAACACACCTCAGAAAGCATGTGAGCGTTTCTTAATGTGCTCTGGATTACACGCTTGTATGACTCACCTGGTTCAGTGAACACATTTGCGCGCCTGATGTGCCGGTGTGTGTACAGCTTTGTGTTAGTGTGTCAGTGGACCCTAACGGGCCACAGCCACAGGCATCAAGACTCAGTGAGCGCGCCAGCCAGGGAGAGAGAGAGAGTCTGTATTATGGTGCTTATGTGGGTGTATGCAGGTGAAATATCATTACTTTGAATATATGCATTTTTATTGTTAATTATGTAGGCTTAGTGGACTAGGAGGTAGTTGCTCTTTATCAAAAATGCCCTGCTGCAGATTAGTCAAACTGGTGAGCTGCCAAAAAACCAAAATGAGCAACTTTACTGGAGCCTCTGATAATCTTACAATTTCCTTGATGAAGCGACGAAATATAATCTCTTTAAAAAATTAAATAAAAAAATAGATTAGCTGCTAAAATGAATAACATCACATTAACTCCTGATTAGACTTTATACTATACCTGATTACAACTAATCATATACTAACATTATTCAACTATTATATGGATTTCTGACATGTTAACTACTCTCATGAGCTTCTTTATTATTATCATTCATTTATCTTATTAAGTATTACACTGTCAGTAAATATTACTAATATTATTCCAGACATTGAAGTTATGGTACATAAAGTTTAAATAGCAGGCTTTGGCAATAATACAGCCTTATTTTTAATGCCGATGCACTACACTAACAGCTTTTATTAGATTTCCTGCCAATTTAGTGGCGCATTTTATTGCATTCTGACTCATTTTAGTATTATACAGCAGTTACGCGATTATCACTTTGCTCAAGGACACAGTGACAGTTGTTATTAAGTTGTAGTATGGTTATTATTGCAGGAAAATTCAGGTCAGCTACAGGGCAGCACCTCGGGAGCTGGCAGGGATTCACAGTGTCTGGCTCAAGGACACTTGAGAGGGCCAGATGGTTCTTGAATGGTCACCTAACTTGTTGTTATGCCGCCTTGCTGCCCTTTAATATTCCTGTAGCGACAGTATGTGGTGCAGACTTACTTCATGCATCGGGAGTAGAGCTGGCATCGTGCCACTGGTACTCTGACCACACAGGAGGGGAAGGCGAGGAGCAGAGTGTGGCTTGCCCGGTCTAGAGTCAAAGACAATAGCTGCCTGGCCTGCGGAGAGTCTTCAGCACACCTAGAAACACACACACACACACACACACACACACACAAATGCACAAACAGGCAGACACACAGAAAAAGCAGAAATGCATTAGGCAATTTCAATTACCAGACCGAGGCTTCACATTAAACCTCTGACCTCGCTCTTACAGCAGGAAGCAAACATTCCCCATGACTCAATGTGAAACACAACCAAACATAAACAGTTCTATAAATAAAAGCCATAATAAAAAAGTGAAAGCAACGAGAGGCCAATCCATGCAGCCGGATGTTGCGGTGTCAATCCAAATATGCACTGTGCTGACTGTAGAGGTTCAAGAGGTCGGCGGCCATCCAAAAAAAAAAAAAAAAAAAAAAAAGCAGCCAGGAGCTGAATCACTTCTAACTGGCATGTAGAGCAATAGCCAGCACCATCCTGCCTCCTTGCAGTGGATTTATACCTTTTTATGCACATGTGCACTCATGCATCAGTTGTATCTGGATGGCTTATGGTAATAACATTGCAGCGGACCCACAGTCATTAAGAAGAATCTATCATTCTGCTAAGGCCAAGCTGTTAGTCATTCTTCAATATCAAGGAAGGCAAGGAAAAGAGGGGAGGAGGGGGGGTGTGTAGGGAAAGTGATAAAATACAATAAACAGCTAACAAATGCAGGAAAAAGGAAACTCATGAGGAGAAAATGAGACCAACCAGAACCAAGATCAGACAGGGGGAGAAAAGAGGAGAAGATACAGGTTCTATTAGGGTTGTATCTCTTTTAGGTCATTTCCTGGTTGATTATGGCAACCAGCCAATCACAAGGCAGTGATTTCTATCTGTGCTGACTTCTTAAAAGATGACTGTGTTAGTGCCCGTGCTTCTGTGTACCCTGGAGTTTATTACAAGGCACAAGGCATCACTTTGAGGTTGGGGAGGGATCTGGCCTGGAGCAAAAAGAGAGAGAAAAAAAAAAAAACTGATGTGGCTGTGCTCTGTCTCCTGATTAGCCAGGCGCCTGCTGTGATAGCTGGACTGTCACTGACCTCCTGGTGGGCTCACCATGCACACCAAATTATCCCTCACACACTGGCTCAAGGCCACACCAGCTCATTCATCACACAGTCCCCTCATTTCAGGTGCCATGACTATCCCTCATTTTGTCAAGTCGGAAGCAGAACAACAAAAGAAAAAATAGCGGAGACACAAACTGGTGTGCATATTTTTTTGAGGAGAAACAGTACAAGTAGATTGGACTCTACTGGAGAGAGAAAGTGTGTTTCCATCCAGTTGGTTCAAGAAATAATCCTGTGTTTCTTCCGTTATTGCAGAAAAAATGGTGTATATACATCAGGGAGTACAATTACCATGTCAGAAAGCTAGTGTTTAGAAACATGTACTTCTTTTTAAAATGTCTCTAATTAGCCTTGGTGAAAGATAATCACCAGCCAAATCTGCCTGCATCTGTGTGACAATCCCCCCCGCCCTGCAGCCATCCACCATGTGGATTTCAACAAAGAACAAAAGCAAAAATGAAGATTGAATAGGCAGCCAGTGTTCATTACGTGGTGATGGGCGTCCAATGAAACCTCAAAGCTGCCTGCCCCATGCAAAATGCTAATTAGGAAGGGCCAAGGAGCCCAATCCCCTCTAATCTTTTATCAAGATAGATATTAAATATAATTTAGCTTCAGACTGAAGATAAGGTCATTTTTTTTCCATACTGTGTGTCATTTTTGTCAAGATTAAGGATAATGTGATTTTTATCATCATTTCATTATTTTCTGATGTTTTTCTACAGTATGTCTCAACCTCATTAGAAGATGTTTAGATTTCATGATAATGAATATTAGCCTCTAATCCTGTCCTTTTCTGTTCGCCCGATTTGTATTCTCTGCATGGGGTTGCATCATCTCAGCTCCTACACAATTATGTGTACCTCTGGAAGAATAGGTAAGGTTTTCTGCATAATTCAGGACACGCCATGTTTCGAGGACATGTCATGATTTTTTTTTTTCTTTCCTTGTGACTTTTTCTAGACGTATCTCACCACCAGCTCCCCTCGCTGTGTACACATCAAGCCCAGATGTCATTTAACTCTTTCCTAACCTCCCCTGCTGTATGTCTTGAGCTATTTAAGATCAAACTCTTTAACTATTAATGTTTGTGAAATAGAAGAAATTGTTTGACAGTTTGGGAAATACGCTTATTTGTTTTCTTGCCAAGAGTTTGGATGAGAAGATTATTACCACTCTCACGTATGTAGGTTCAAATATGAATCTACTGCCAGCAGCCAGTTAGCTTAGCATAGCCCTGGAAACAGTCGGAAACAGCTAATCTGGCTCTGAATCCATCTACCAGCACCCCTAAAGCTCACTAATTAACACATATATATCTAGTTTATTTAATCTGTACAAAAACCTAAGTGTGAATCCGTCATGTTGTGATTTTATGGGGGTTATGTGCTGGACTATTTTTTCCAGTAACATCCTGGAGTCTCATGGAGTCACTGTGAGCTTGTTATATATTATGTGTTAATTAGTGAGCTGTTTCCCCCTGTTTTCTGTTTTTGTGCTGTGCTAAGCTAACTGGCTGCTGGAATTCGCACTTATATTTATGGTACAGACATGAGGGTGGTATCAATCTTTTCTTCTAACTCTTGGCAGGAAAACAAATCGTATTTTCTAAAATATCCAACTATTTCAACAAGAAAGCTAATAAGTATGTTTCCAAAACAAAATTCCTTTAACAGTTCAAACTATGCATCCATGTCCTTTCTATTAGCTTTGATGTCTTACTTATCAGGGTTGAATCCCTCGAGTTCCTCCAAGAAGATGTTGCTGTTGGTGACGGTGTTGTCCTGGTTGGGCATGATGAGGAACTTGAGGATGGTCCCTCTGCTTGACCCGAGGAACAGGACAGTCCGGTTTCTGTAAGGTCCGGCCTCTGTGTCCACCACAATCTTATTGAGCTGGTATCTGCACAGCAGGAGAGATGGAGCACTGCATTAATGCCACAGAGCTGTGCGGCTCATTCAGGGCTTTTCTTCTATGAAAGCTAAAAGCATAGTAAGTAGCTCCTGGAGGCAAGTTTTGATTTAAGTGCATTGCGACTGATTGGTTTAGGTGTAGAATATAGACTCTTGTGAATTTAAATCATAATATGCCATTTTCTCTTGAGTCACTTCAAAATGAAATGAATTCCACAGAGAAGAAGCTGCTCATCAAATTTGCATAATAAACTAATTACGCCAGACGTTCAGTCATTAATAATATCAGTCAAGTAAATGGGCTCTTCTTGGAACAATAGCAAAGTGTTGCTGAACTACACACAGCCCTGTGTGTCTGAGTCAATAGATGAGAATAGAAGCCATGTTGTGCCGGGTGTTTAATATTCCACATACATACAGTCCCCATAATCCCCTGGTGGCTGGTCGGCAATGGGACTCCATACGGTATATAGTGGATATAGAGAGAGATGGATAGAGAGAAGCATGCATGCATTTATGTGAGATGTACTACAGCTGCTTGCCTCCTACACTGTAAAACATCATACAGGAATTTATCAACTAATATTTCATCATTATTAAGTTAATATAAATAAAGATTTATTATTAAAGTCAACTTAATATTCCTAGTTTTTATTTTCACACCCTTTCAGAACTCATAAAGTGAGTTCTTCTGATGAAGTCTTGAAATGATGAAGTGAATGTTCATTAACTCATCAAATTGGGTTTAGCAGACTTCCCAGCATGCATGGTTTGGCAGTTAAAACTTCCCAGAGATACTAATTTGTTTCACCAAATATGTCTTGAGGGAAACGTAATTGCTGCCTGGATTATGTTCAATTTTATCGTTTCTTTGACTGTAGGAAATGCAAAGTTTTAGTAGTAAGCGGAAGTCATATGGAGGCGGTCAGAGTGGATGGTTGGCATAAAAAACACAGCAGTTTTTACACCAGAGACTAGAAAGTCCCAGGTGTGGTTAGGTTTAGACAACAAAGGCACTTTGGTCAAAGTCAGGATAAGATCATGCTTTCACTTAAAGGTTAATAAAGTTAACACACCTGACTTTGACTGCCTGTCTGAGTTCAGTCTCACCTGACCATGGTTCTGACTATCCAGGGTCTTTGCCCGAGTGATGGGACGGCTTCATCCATCAGAGGATGAGTCTTGACGAAGTTGAGCATCTCATCGGGGAACGAGTTTGAAGAATTGAACCTGGAACCTTGAACGGCACAGCCACCGGGTCTAAAGACAGCAAATAGAGCACACGTTTAACAGACGGTACAGAGAGAAAATTGGTTTACTCTTTTCTGACCATTTAAGTCCTCTGTACAGACATCATTATACAATATAATTAAGCAGTCTAGACTGTCTGAGTGTCTCGCATTCAGACGCATGCCTCCATTTTTCAACAAGACATTGATGGGATTCAGTCAAAAGAACCTTTGGCATTGGTTGTGATGGATAATTGCATGAGGTCAAGACATGTCTTTAAATCTGCAGAGAACAAGTTGTATCCTTATGAAATGGCCCACATTTATGTCTTACTTTCTGTTTGCTGAACAAAGTTTCTCTAGGCTGTAATACCATGGGCATTGAACTATTCCTGGTTTGACCTTATAACCTTTTAAAATGCCCATGAGCAGCATCTACATGAGTTGTGAAAGAAAGTATTGCTTGTATGATGTATTTCCTATGAAATCAAATCTTAGCCATGCAATCTGCCAAACACCTGTACAGACCAGCATTACAGCTGAATTGGCTACAGGTTGTTCATAATTCTGTTTCCTTCTTACAGTTCTCTGATAACAACCTGAAACACAGGTGCATAAATTGATTACAGCCATCTGCACCTTGGCTTCGGGATGACTTCATCTGGAACAGGCGTCCAAATAGACTCAGGTGATTTCTGCTCCTTGAACCTCCCATCAAACACCCCTGCCAGCTGCTCCATGTCGAAGGCACACACCGCCGAGCCTGGGATACTAGAGAGACAGAGACAGAGACAGAGAGGTGAGACAGAGGTAGAGACCATCAACTGGTAAAACACTTTGAACTGAGACAAAATGACTGACAGTCCTGCGTCAAGTGGGATTTTGCTTTCGATAGAATTGCAGAAAGAATAAGTGAAGAAAAAGGAAAGATAAGGTAGATAATACCTAGACTGAAAAATAGACGTGAAACGTGAAAAAGGAAAGAAGAAATATAGTGAGCCAATTGTGAGTGTGAGAAAGAGACAGGCACCCAGCGAAGATGACAAATTGGATTTGGGCTGTTCATATTTTGACATTCAATGCTTGAACACAAAGGAAATTGTTACTGAGACGGAAAGAAAGACAGGATAAGACAGATGCTGTCAACTCTTTGGGCGAAGAATAGATGTGTGGCGCATGCAATAGCTAGATTAGACCTATGAAAAGATCTTGGCTGGAATTCCTGGAATATAAAACGAAATAGGAAATGAGTCACTGAATATTCTTCCTCTAAAAAAAACGAAAGGGGGAAGATTCTCATAAACTCAGCAACACATTCCAGGAAAAATGCCGTTGCACCACAGAGGCTGTTTAACTACTCGTGAACCCTGCAACAGGGATCAGAACATCTGCTCCAAAAACTATCCATAGCCCACACACAATCACAGACCCAACCAACAAATAGAGACACTTTCACACAAATCTCTTCACTAAGTCTGACGCTGTTCTTTTGTGTTTTGGCTGAAGAAAGCACTACAGAGACAGGAAAAACAAAGAGAGCAGTGTCAAGATGAGATAAGGAATGAGTTTTACAAAAACATCCCATGTTTCCTGCTCTGAGACTCAGCTCTCTGCTCTGAATGTGTCCTCGTCAGTGACTAATGGTGTGCGTGGTGTGAGAGTTAGTGACTAAATGCTAAAACCTTGGTGATGGACGCACATTGGAAAAAACCTGAGAGACAGAGTCACCTGCGACCTGCTGCCACATAAATCCCACACGTACCCCATCTGTTTCTTGCCTTCTTTCTGTCTCAAAAAATAAACGTCCAGCTGGTGATTTGAGGAGCTGCCCCTGTGATTTTGCAGCAGTGTTTCTGTTTGAGTGTCCCTTTGAAAGCCCACAGAAGGGTTTGTTTGGGAAGGCAGCGCCCGAAGGCTGGATTTTTGTTGCAGCAGGGAGCCGTGGTGTCCTGATGTGCCATTTGATCAGGTCACGCTGTCTCCCACAGTACTTATCATTCATAGGCAGGGATGCAAGTCAACCCGGGCCAGTGTGGCAGAGCTGCAGGCGTATCTGTGGTCGATACGGCGTCCCTCACAGGACCACAGGCACCAGATGTTACGTATGACATGTCTGCCAGCTCTGCACCGCTGCCAGCTTGGCTTCCTTTCTCTACCTTATCCCGCCCCCTACACCCACAAGTTCTCTCTTTCTGTCTCGCTGCAGGTCACTGGGTTTCCCCGTGTAGGGCTATGTGTCTAACAGAAGCAAGCCAAAAGGCCTCGAGCTGATTTTTTTTCTCTGAATTATTCTCATTTTCACTCTGTAGTGGTCTCTCCTGCTTTTATTTCATAGTCCATGTGTGTTGTTTCCCTGTTCACACATTTCATTTCCAATCATTTTACACTTCTTTCCTTTGTTTACTTTAAAATTTGATGTGTCCCTTCTCTCTCTCTGTCCGTAGGCATCTGTCCTTCCCTGCTCTTTCTCCTTGATGGGGGTTGAGTGACAAGCTGTCCAGGCTGGATGCATAGGGTTTCTGTTTGGGAGTCTAAAGCACTTCCTCACTGTGTAACAAGCTCGCTGACAGCTAGGAATAACACGGTCCTCACGGACACATGATGCCTCATAGGAGTAGAGGGGAAAGAGGAGAAAGGAGGTGGGAGTCAGGGAACGTTTCGATGTCTATCCGTTAATAAGGGGTTTAACTCTGATAAATCCTAGAGACTTGACATTTTCAACACTCAACTACAAAATGAAGACATATGAAATATGGTATCAATTAACCACATGGGGGCTAAATTATTTCTGTTCAAATGTCTATAAACTTAAAAGGTCAGAAATCCCACACACTGTCTGACTCTCTGTATAGTACAAACCTGCCAAATGGATGATTTACAGTCGATCCTGTATATTTTCTTAGACAATTTGAGCAGTTATTTTCAAGGTTTGTGTTCTATCGTGTCACCATGAGAAAATAAAACTTGTGGCCTTACACTAAACTAATAACCTTTAGTCCAATGAACCCAAATTGTATTTTATTTATTCAGTAGAACAAAGATTCACTTGAATTTTAACAAGGAAGAGTTTGACATTTCGAAGAATATGCTCATCCACTTTAGGGCCAAGAATTAAAATGAGAAAAAAAATCAATAACACTCTCATGTCTGTACGGTAAATATAAAGCTAGACGGTTAGACGGTTAGCTTAGCTTAGCCTAAAGACTGGAAACAGAAACAGTTAGCCTGGCTCTCTCCAAATGTAAAACAATCTGCCTACCAGCGCCTCAATGGCCCATTAACTGAGCTAATTAGCTGAACATTATATTCTTGTTGAAATAGAGTTTTATGGGGAATTATCTGCTTGACTATTTCTTGGTCGGGAGCAATGACTTGCTTAAATCTTATTGCGCCGTTTTCAGACTCCAGTAACAAAAAAAAAACTAGAAAAATACAATACAACAAGCATATGTTAATTTCCCCAAATCAAGTCAATCTGTTCCTTTAAAGTAAACCTCTATGGGGCATTAGCAAAGGTATTTCTGACCAATCTTGTTGATGCAAAATGCAGATTTAAACTATAGTCAAAACTATATCATTAAAAGTTTCATATGAAACCTTCAACTTAAGCCTTGATTTTCAGACTACAAATCTCAAACTCCTACCTGTTTCCTTTATTTTTAATATTATACAGTCATCCTTTTTCCTTCTTTTATTCTACCACAAACTTCTCACCTGAATCCTTTTTTATTCAAGCAACCTAATTTCATATACTTTTCTGTGACCTTTCCACATCAGGTCCCTGTGGGTATTCTCTGCTCTTTCTATACTGGCCCATGTGGACCAGTGAACACCTCTGTAACAACTCGTGACATGGCTCTGCTGTCAGCTAAACGTGGTGTACCTTTCCCATACCCATTTCTCAAGTACTAGCTAGATACTTATGTATGTACTCTCCCTGTGCAGGCCCAGAGGGACTAGCTTGCACATCTGTGCGTAATCCCCCTGTGTCACACTTCTCCAAGTACCCTAATCCTGTTCTCCTCCTGCTCCTTGTCCTCCTCATTTCCCCTCCTCTGCTGTGTTTTCCCTGAGGGACATCCTGCTATCTGACCCTATCACGTGGAATTCTTTAAAACCAAAACCAAACATGGACTCCCACTCTCAGGATGCACTAGATTTACTTTACTTTGCATGGGATGTTTTCCCTGTGCGGCTCCATTAAGCCTAATGAGCCCACGTCAGTCTACAACAGCAATAGACATTTCAGCTGCCAAAACAATAGCTAAGTAATAATGAGAATTGTTTGTTTTCAGTACCAGTCTACTGCAGCATGATGATAGTAAGCCTTCTATTTGACATCTTGCTGCTGTTATTTCCACACAAACCCATTTATATGAGTTGCTAAAAAAAAGCAGTACTTTTTCCTTCTCCCCAAACATCTCATATTTTTTATTCACTCTTGTTCGAGTGTTGTGGCTCCCTACGTCTCTTTGACCTCTTGAGCATCAGGAGTGCGAGTGCAGGAAGAAATCAGAGCTCTTCTTTCATCCCTCTTCAAGAGGAAGGGCCTGAGGCTTCAGAGGTGGATGCACAAAGGAACTGACAACTTGGGGCGATTTTATACTACTGGAAGCAGAGACTGAAGCATCCCGCATCCCGCAGTTGAGAAGCTGGTATGTGGCTGTAAAATTATCCCTGGAGTATGCAGGCACCAGAGGAAATGAATAACTTCAGAGTGTCCAGGGGAGCCTCCAGGAGGGCCCAGTAAAAAGTCAGCTTCATCCCATTATTCCCATACTACAGTGCCATATATGCTGCACAGGGCCAAGTGGCAGGAGAGAAAAGCTATTCCTTCACTCCCAGGTCCTGCTTCATGCTGTTTTCACTGCACGCTGCCAGCCAAAGCAATTTGTCTGGCAAGCACTTAGCCAGTGTTGCTCAGTGGGCCACACTGGGCCAGTGGGAGTTTTACCGCTCACCTCACACATTCTCCCTTTCTCTTTGTGTTCATTTTCCTCCATCACACATGTCCTTATCCATCCATCGAAGGCTCAGTTTTTCTCTCTCTGTCTGTCTCTCTCTCTTGGCTTCTAGTTATTTAAAAGAGGACCCGGTGGCAGTTTACCCAAGCAGGGGTCTGTGTATTCAGCTGGCTCTCCTCTGTGGCTTGCTGTAAATGCTGTTATCTGGGAACCATTGTAAGTGTGTGTGTGTGTGTGTTTGTATGTGTGTGTGTGTACATATGTGTGTTTGTGTTTGATGAGAAAGTATGTGTGTGTGTGTTTGTGTGAAGAATCCATCTGTCTATGCAGGTAGCGGCCCCCTTTTCTCGCAGCATAGCCTTTCCAAACAGGCAGATAAGATGCAGCTGATGAAACAGTTTTAGATCTCAGAGAGCGAGGGACGCACGTGTTGTCCATTACTGGACTTCCTCGTCCTTGAATTTCTCATTCATCTTTCCTCCGCTTGTTCACCATCTCCCTCTCTTCTGTGTCTTCTCTCGTTTCACATTTGGCTCACTCATTGTCTTTTTGTTTAAGTCCCCCTCCTCGCTCTCTTTCCTGTCTCTTATTGCGAGGTTGGAAGCCCACTCATTTGAGACACTGTCCTGCAACTTGTAGAGCCTTATTTTTCTACCCTAAAAAAACAAAAAAACTAGAGCTGGTGTTACACTGGGACAGGTAATAGTTGAGCTGCTGGCTGCATTTAAGTGAGACTGTATTGATTCCAGCTCCAGAGTCAAATAGCAGCCAGTTGCAACAATTTGTACATGTTTGCTTAAATGTGTTGGCATTACCGGGCACAGTAAGTGGTGTCAGGGTCATTCGGACAGTGTACGATGAAAGAGGCATCACTGAATACTTTTCTATTATTTGAGCCACTTAGACTGCAATATACTGTGGCAATACCCTATTTTAAAGTGTATAAATCCAGGTGCAACAAAATAAATAGTGGATGTTCCAACAAAAACCACAACGTCCTTGTGCTTTCAAAACAGTACAATAAGATGATCATCAAAATGCTCAGATGTATACTGCATGTGTAGCTCACTGAAATATTTTTGTCACATTTCTTTCTTCTCTCTCTTGTTCAATTTCTATGGTTTTTGCGCTTTGTGTTGTCTCTGGCTCTGTAAATACCCTCAGTCTCCAATAATCCCCCATTAAACAGGCAGCATCTCTCCTCTCTCCGCTCAGCTTTTTTCAATTTAATCTTGTCTTTCAACAAATCACCCTTTTGTCCTCAATGAAAGCATCCCATGTGTGTTAAATTACTCTGTACCCCACAATCTTGACCTTTGTACCACCACACAGCCTTTTTCATTTCTCCGGAGCTTTGCTAGGAAACCTTGCTCTTTCCGATTACATAGGTGAAGGAACAAAACTATGGTGGTTCACTAAATTTTTCAAGGTGAGCCGTGTGAGAGCTGCTTCACACTGGGCGTCTATCTCAGTCTCCATGGGAAGTAAACTGAACAAAAACATAAACCCACTTTCTTTTGGTTCACATTTTAAGTAAAAGATCTAACATTTTAAGCACACAAAAGACAAAGTTACTTCTCCTTTTGTTAGACAATAAACTATACAGTCGACTAGGGCTACAGATACCATGCTGATTGCACACTCCATCAAAACTGTTGTGTGCTTTACTGGGGCTTTTTATTGTGACCAGTCCAAAGCACACCTGTGTCACTGATGCTGTTTGATCAGTCTTTTGATATGCCACACCTGTCAGGTGGATGGATTACTGGATGTAGATGGATTGCAGAGGAGAACTGCTCACCAACACGGATTTTAACAAATGTGTGCACAAAATTCGAGAGACATAAACCGTTTGTGTGCATAGAAGAAGTCTTAGCTTGTTGTGATAAAAAAATGAGAGCGAAAACAAGCGTTTATATTTTTATTCAGTCAATGTCAGGGTGTGTTTCTATGTCTGATTAAATCATAAAAACACTCTCAGTATGACTGAATCCACTTTTGTCTTTCCAGCGAGGACATGGATTGAAATCGCCCTACGTCAACCCTCAAAGTCAGACGTGATGAACACACATACACATACAAATAAAGCTTCTTATTTGAAGGCAGACCGGTTCAGTATTGATCGAGAGCAGCGGATCCCAACCAGGGTCTGCACTTGCTAATGAGGTCTGTGGAAAATTTTGAAGCAGTAAGTAGCAGAAGTACTAGTTATTTCAGGAGTTGTTATTTGAAAAGAAGAGAAGATGCAATTTAGATAAAAAATTATATCCTCATATTGAGTCAGCTGGAACACCTGAGCATGTACGATGAGAGCGCCTGGAAACTAGTTAGCTTAAAACAATGGACAGCGGACATTAAAGTTATGGAAATGCTGAAATATAGCTACAAGTAATAGATACAGAGCTGAAATAGTTAGCTAAAATGTATTAATAAGTAGTTAAATTAGAGCTAAAAGTAATAAACAGTTGAAAGTAATGAATACATAGGAATAGATGGCAGTCTTGATGAGGGTGTACTTGAATTCATCAGACAAAGTTCTCGGGCTACAACTGACAAAAAAGGTTGGCTAACTGCTGTGCACATTTTTGAGAAAGAAAGATATATTTGTAGCTTTGTTTACAGGTATATGTTAGTATATATGTGTTGTACCTGTTAGCCGGAGTGGAGAACACTCCCAGAATTATGTCCCTGCCGTGCATCCTGATGATGGGGCTGGTGGAGTGGAGCAGGTTAAAGTAGAAGTGGGAATCCCCGGGGACGGAGCAGTTCAGACGGGCCTTCAGGAAGGACGTCCACTGCTTCTCCAGGACACGCTGTGAGCCACCCTGATCGCGTTTACACACCCGCGCCACCCGTGACACCACCACCTGCAAGTAGTCAGGCGCGGAGAAGCAGATGTATGCGTAGATAATGACTGTGCACAATGTAGTGCACAATATATTTGCAACATACTGACAGGCATATCTGTAAAATCACAGCTCACATGTAACTTCAATGATAAGTGGAGCTTGGATAAATTTCCCAGGCTTTAGGTTTCATCTTCAAAAAGGCATATTTAAAAGCTCTTTTCAGTTCCACGGTGATCTCTGGAGAGTTATTTACATGCAATTTGCAATGCGGAGACCCTGTTTTGACAGATCATTGTTTTATGATGGTAAATTTAATATCAATTATTCATGAAAATGTCAATTCATCTCAAAATTGCTTCTTTGAACACCCTCAACCACACAACGGTTTAAGTATCCATTTACTCTGCTCTCTGTAAACATGTCAAAGCCTGAGACCTTGTGCAAGCACTTCTACCCAAATGTGAATAGCTAATTAATCAGGGAAGAGGGTTTCCTGATGCTGATATGTTTTCATAAAGATGTATCTCCAGCTCTGGTAAGAGCAGGAAATATACAGAGTTGCTATAAAGTTTTTCTCAGGTTAATACAGACATGAATTGTTTGCTCAGACTGCTGTTTGTTGGATAAGATATGCAGACAAACAAATATGAGGATGAAAGGTCAGTGTAGCTGTGGGAAAATTGTTGATATTGACATCCAAATAATAGTGGCAGAGACATATTATACTGGTATCTGCTTTCATGGTGCTGCATTTTAACGACACATTCAGATATTCCTCTACAGTCCTTTTTATAAAGATGCTTTGAATGGGCAGGCAGCTCATCTCTATGAATACCAAGAGTTCAGAGGGAAAGGAGGATATATTTTCACCAGAACAGCTTCTATACCTTCTCCAGGTAATTGAACTCCATGGCTATCTCTCTGAAGAAGAAGTAGATGTGAGGTCCCCACTCCACAGCACTGACAAAATACGGCTCTATATTGTGTGTGAGAGAGAGAGAGAGAAAAGGTGAGAGAGAAGAAGGCGAGAGTGCATTTGTGGAGAGAAACTGTTGACTGAAATTTTACATGGACCATGAGAAAGCACACAGTAAACAGTGTCTCCATTTGCCAATGCATCATTCACTCCCACAACACCGAGGTAACATGAGGGCAGCGAGAAAAAGGCACAGGCCATGCTTAATTTCATTACATGGTGAAAGGGGATTTCACACCGAACAATAAGCGCATTATGACTCCCTCATGTTTCTATGTACTCAGTTTCATGCTATGCATTTTAGCACTATTACACCCGGGACCAGCTATACAACCTACGTGTCTGATATTGTGTATTTCTTATTGTCCCATTGTCATCTTTAGGTTTGACCATGATGTGGATGTTCCAAGCAGTAAGCTTGACAGCCTCGTGGCCAGCTGTCAGACTGCTTACTCAGCCCTCTTCTACTGACACACGTATCGATCCTGCATGCTGCTAAGTGATGCGGGCGAAAACATCGACAGCAGACACGATGCTGAGGAGAACACGTACTTCAGAAAATTGCGCCCGTGCACCTACGTATGTTAAAACACAAACAAACACACCTTAACAAGCATACAGAAGCACACACACACACACACACAAACTCGTACACATGTCTAAGTACCTCTGAACCACTTGGAGTCGTGTTTGACGGTGCGCAGAGCGGGACTGTCCCCAAGGCTGCGGTAGATCACTGCATCAATGGCCAGGAAGTCTGTCACTGTGGCTGTAAACAGATTCCCCTCTGACACACACACACACACACACACACACACACACAGAAACACTAGTGAGCTGGAAAGCAACAGCATAACTGCAAACACTAAAGCTGGAATAAATATTGTGTGTGTCCTGCATCATAAACGTGACATGACTGACCACTCAACAATGTAATTGCAGTAACATAATTGCAACTTTGCAGTTCTCCCATGGAAAATAACAGCATTTTTACTTCCAGCTAATATCAGATAATGGGATGATGGTTGAACAGTAATGACGCCCTACAGCTTCAACCACAGAAATCTGTTGATTTGATTATAGTGAAGTGTTTAAATATGATGAAGTAAACAAAGGAGAATAAATTGGAGGAAACTTGTTGCGGTATGCGGGTCTTACCTGCAAACAGAGCTACATTGGCGTGTTTGGGGTCGTAGGGGCATCTCGCCATACCACTGACCGTGTCTCCAACCATCTCTAGAGTGTCTCCCTGTTACACCACACACACACACACACACAAACACACATGCATGCATCAGTCAGTAAACAATGAGAATGAATCTACAGCAGCAGCGTGAAGACAAGCAACAAAGAAGAATGGCAATTAGGGAGTGTTGCCGTAAGTGCAAACTAATGATTCACTGGTGGCAATTAGGCGCAGCGGCAACAAGAGAGTCACATTCTTATGCATAAATAAAGCAGACAAACACACACACATAAGTTTCAGTCTCTTACTCATAAACATACATGTATACACAATAAAAGTGTCTCTTCTGCATCTCTCAGTCTCTGCTACACACATTTACAAACGCACTTAGCCAAAAGCAACCTATTTCAACAGCACAATCCAATTCTCATCCACGGCTGAAATTCATAGCTGTCATTTCATTAAAAAACAGCTATAAATAAAACAGTAGCTAGCATCGCTAACTAGTCCCCAGAGAAACAGGCAGCCTATCAGGAGAAGACAGGTGCGTTATGCGCTGTTGTAGAATGTCATTAGCGGCTGACAGATAATGGTCCAGGTATGTCTCAGTGTTCCACTGTTGTGCTATGTTTGAAATGTGAGAGACTGGAAATAACACTTATCTGAAAAAAAGCCTTTGATAGTGAAAGGATTTTTTTCCCCTCTCACTTTCTGCAACTCAACCGCCTTCATCTCTCATTTAATATTCCTACAGAGTGATGTGAAATCAGCCGAGCCAATGATTAATATTCATGTGTAGTTTTTCTTCCACAAGTTTGAAATCGTTACTGTAATTGAGCAAGACAGGGATTGGTTGGGAAGTGGAGCATATTCAGCTTGCACGGTGGAGGACTCAAAAGACTTCAGACTCTGACAAACATATTTTGGACAGAGTGGAGGAAATGTTTAGAGTACACTGTGTCTAACTGTTTTAATCAGGTCAGTCAACATTTACACTTGTAGCTTTCTTCTTCCTTCTGCCTCCAACTGGGGAATTGCTTTGCTTTCTTAACCGCTTGCACAAGAAATTCAACCAGGCAAACAAGTCACGTCCCCACCCTTACCCTCTGAATACGCTCCTCTTCCTCTTCTTCGCTCTTTGTGTTCGTCTTGATTATCCGTCTCTGACTCTCAGTGATAACAAGCTCGGCAGACCACAAAGTTTAACTACCGAGAAATAACAACTGTTGTATCTCAGAAAAACAAGGCACCGGAGCTGCTAGACAACAAGGATAAATAAGTCCTGGGGAGGAAGTCAACTCTGTTTTGAGTGCTGAACAAACAAATCAAGCTGTAAATGTTCACCTGAACAGGTGCACTAAAGCGAGGACTCTGTTTATTAAAAAAAATAGTGAGACATTTATCAATTACGTCACATCAATCATAATGAATTTATATTGACATTATCACAGGCTGGGGCATGTACATGTACTTGTGGCTGTGAGCAGTCTTTACTTACAGTATAGTTGGCACATAGAGGGTTGAAGGCGTTGGTCCCACACACAAACAGGCCTCCTTGTCTGCTGAGCAACACCTTCATGAAATTACGGCATTCATCCTGCAGGAAAGAGAGAATAAAAAGAGAGGGAGCGCTTAATATGCAGGAGGGATGAAACTGAAGAGAAGAAAGGCAAAATGACGGAGACGATAGAAGACAAAACTGGGTTTATTTTTCAGAGAATGATTATCCAAACTGTTCTGTGAAATGAAGCTTTTCAGTTGCCTGATGTGTGGAATTATCACACCATTAACGCTGTCAATCATATTGATATAGTCTGAACGTAGCCTGCAGAGACTTTAAGTGTCTACCCTCTTCACACATGCAAACACACACACACACACACACACACATATACGCAGCTGCCATTGACTGACAGACAGTAATCCGAACCAGCTTTAGGATTTTAAAACAAGCAACAGATTTAAGGCTAATTTCTCCACTGTGAGGCATCAAACTAACATGAAGCTTGCCTAATGACTGAATAAACCAAAGTCGCAGTTTCATTCCTCCGTACTTATTCTTTGAAATGAGAAGCCATGTAAGCACCACATGACTTAATAGCTGCTTTTGCCCCACAGTGCCACACACGTGTTGGCGTAGTGAAATAACTTTCAAGTTAATGTGCTGCCTCGACGAAAGTATGGTGTGTCAGCGCGTTTATGGTAGAAATGACATAATAAACACGTGTAACCTCAACCTCATGAATACTTCACACATAACTTCTCCTACAGCACACCATTACTAATACCCGACTATTTCAACCATTTATCCAGAACGTCTAGCTATCTACTGTATTTAAAACTTTTTTCTAACTAGCTACTATTTATCCAACTAACTCCTATCTAACCATGTATCCAATACTTAACTATACATCTGACCACTGGGCAATACCGTTAGCTAATTATTTCAACTGTTAATCTATTACTTTGAACTATTTGAACTGTTTATTCAAATGCTATCCACTATATTTTATCAGTTTATCCAGAGACTTCACTGTTTGCTTGCTAACTAGTTTTTACACACTCTTGACTGTAACGTGTGTATGTTTATATGTCTGATTGAGATAGAAATGGAGATGCAGAGTAAGAAAAACAATTTTTAAAAGATTAATTCAATTTAAAGATATGGGCATTTATGAGCAAAAAAATGGACAATTTGTGTATAAAAATCTATTTTTGTGTGGTTTACATATCTTAAAGCAGCATTTTTGGCCTTAAAATGAAGAAATATCTACCAGTGACCTCTCACCACAGGTTCTGGCAGCATGAATTGTGAGTTGAATTGCAGGGTTATTTTTTCTTCTCAGTTTGATTTGAAGGATTTCACAGCATAAAGAGATAAGGACAACACAAAAAGGAAAAACTGCAGGAAATAGATTAATAAAAATCTACAGTAAATATAGTTCCTGTATGGGCAACAGAAAGGATTTTTGTTCTTTGTTTTATCATCCTGTGACACCACCAGATTTATCTTCGGACCACTTGGGAGGTCCTGATCTCCAGGTTGGGAACCCGTGACTCTATGACCAAACAGTATGATAAACAAAACCCCACATCAACACATCTGTGTGTGCAGGAATTTATATTTTTCCATGGATATTAAACCTGAATTCCAGTCTTGGCCTTTAACTTTAAAAGCCAAAAAGTGCTGACAGCAGTTTCTCTTTGTAAGAGCGAGTCACCACCTGTGTGTGTTATGTGTATCTAGAGTGAGTGCTGATATACAGTTGATCACTGGTGAGCAGCCGCCAACAACCCCCTCCCCAAACTACTAGTCTCCTAGCCAGGATGGCACCAGCTCACACACACACCAGATGGGGTGTACTTCAAGACCACCACCCGCACTGATGTCATCGGAAAGAGAAGTAAGGCTGGAGCAGAAGAGGTGGTGGTGACGACGGGTATGTCAAATGACAGTTCGTACATGTACAGTATGTGTGAGTGTGTGTGTGTGTGTGTGTGTGGGTGCGGAGGAGATCAGAGGGAAAGCAGTGATACGGGAGGCGGGTGAGTGTTATTCCAGATGCTCCACCCTACACCCTTCTAACCCTCCACCTTCCCACTTCACTCCCTGCAGGGTTCTCGTTTTTCAACAGCAAAAAAACAGGAAAGAAGGAAGCGCTTTCATGTGTGAGTGTAAAGAGTGTGTGCGTGCTGGGGTGCAAGGGGGTGTGTTAAGTGCGAGGTGTAAATTTCTAATGGTGCAGCACTGTGCGACAAATTGAGGAGCGGCTGTGACAGTATTTGTGTGTGTGTGTGTGTGTATGTGTCACTCCCCCCCCTACATACAGCATGTGTTCATGTGTTTCTGGTGCTTATATCTGTGAGTGTGTGTATCTGTGTATCACAGCACAGATGCATGCTCATGTGTGAGAATCATTTGCATGCTGTTTGTCAGTGGGGTTGCAGTCTGTCAGCTTGGTCAGAGCTGTAATCACAAGCCAGATGAAGCACTCTTAATAACAACCCAGTCTCAATGCCAGCATCTCAGAGAGGGTAGTAAATAGTCAGAGGAGCCAAACCACTGTCCAAATGTGCACATTTTGGCACTGCTTGTACACAGAAAATGAAACATTTCATGAGTTGGATCCTTCGTAGCGTTTCAACTATCGAGTTCTGATTGCCATTTGCACTTTACAGACATCAAAATTCATCCCCTGCTGCATACATGCTTTTCATTAACCCTTATTCATCTATTCCGGGAAGCAATTTGGCGCTTCCAGGTATGGATCTTTGCTTATTCAAAGCCCAATTCAGGCAGCAGGATTAAGGTTTTACTGTGGTTTCCACATTAAAAATTAAAGCAATTACAAAGGATCAAGCAATGAATCAATGAATTAAACAATTATATATAAATCCAAATGCTGCATGTGCTGATTCCTCCTTCTTCTCCCCTCTGCTTTCCCCCCCTCTCTTTCTGCTCCCTCGCTCCCTGGGTAGAATCCAGACAAAACGCCACCTGTGCCGGCTGGCAAGCCTTCCCGAGACCCAGACGACTGCAACCCTCCTCCTCCTCCTCCTCCTCCTCCTCCTTTTTCCCTCCACCTCCTCCTCCTACTGCTCCTCTTACTGACAGCGGCAGAGCTGCCCGGGCTCTGAAAAATTAATCTGCAGCACAGATGAATTTCACAGGAGCACGCGTCTGAGTGCAAATATGGACGTAGTTGTGAATGGAGGGGGAGATTTAAAAAAGAAAGAGAACAAGTGTGGAAAGCGGGAGAGATGAGGTCCACAACAAGTGTATTTATGTGCGTCTGCCAGCATGTTTGCATTTATATAAACTAGACGCTGCACAAGCAGCAGGTTTTTAATCAGTATTGTAATGCAGATGTTTGCCAGGCTACTTCTACTCAGCAGATGTTGACCGAGCAAGTGCATTCCTCACCCTGTTGGATTCTTCTTGGACACACCAAAAGCATTATTAGACATATAAATGAAAGTGATCACACACACACACATATGCAGTCAATGATACTGTTGCTACAACACATCTGCTCAAAACAACCTGTGCCAGTCAGACACCATTAAAACTGAGGAGGTTCCACATTCTGCATCTGCTTTCCATCTATTGTCCGAAAATCAACCTCTGGTTTGAAACGATAAACAACTTCTCATTTGGACTAAGCCGAGGCTCAATGTTTGTTCTAATGATGAGGCTTTTGTACAAAAAAACCTAGACGAACATCGGTTTTACCCCCCGGCTACAATCAGCATTCCTGTGTTTGGTCTAACCAAAATACAAAACAGGTTCATACGTCGTAAAATCTTCTCCTTATTTTCCTGCTTTAGGAGCAACCACAACATTATTCATGCTCCCATAAAAGTTATCATGATGACCTGCTTGCTAATGTTCGTACAATCCATGTAAGGCAGTACAGCAGAGGGTCGTATTTAGCAAACTACTCCTCTAAATCTCCAAAGTTTCCATTACATGCCTGGCTGGTCCCCTGATGTTAGCGACCAGGGAGAAAGAGAGCGTTGCTCTGCCAAGGGCCGCCATTGAGCCAGAACTCTCCCACATATCTCTCTCTCTCACACACACACAAACACACACACACATACTGTATACACAATACACACTCACACACACAAAGGTTTGGCGAGTCCTTTTCTCCACTCATTAAGAACAGGCTTGTCATTTCCAGAAAAATCCCTGACGCACAATTTTGAGTGAAAACAGTGGCTCCTCATGACAGGAAGAAAGTGTGTGTGTGTGTGTGTGTGTCTGTTTGTGTGGGCGGAGGATAAATTAACAGCGGTACCAAATTAGTAACAATGTGCTGTTCTGGGTGCTGCGGTCTTACTCAGCATGTTAAAGCTAATCTGCGTCCCTCTGCAACACTTCCTCCCCGTTTGATGGTAATTCTGACTGAAAACACCACAGGCCACAAACAAACATCAGACACCAGAGGGTGGGAGAGAGGGAGAGAAAGTGAGATAATGGAGATAGGAGGGAGAAATAAAGCTAGGAAGACAAAGCATAGAGAGACAGAAAGGAAGATACAGAGAGTTTTTCCAGGCCAGTCAGCCATGTGGCAGCCTCAGCAGTCGAGCCGACCTGCAGCAAGACCTACAGATCGTGGGGTCAGCCGAGCTCCACTCCCTGATGGAATCATAGACACACCAGACGTTCACACACACACACACACACACACACACACACACACACACACACACACACACACACCATCCAATCCTTGACCACAACACTTAACCTGAATCACCCCTGGACAGCTCTCTGTCTGACAACCTGCTGTGAAAACGGTGCTCTCGTTGTGATTCGTACATGTGATGGGATCTTGAACAGTATGCTTGCCTGTAAAGAAAAAACTGGGAATACATGGAGGAAAAAAAGGCTCAGCACACTTAATCAAATATTCTTAAGCCAGCTTTTAGCCATTAAATCATCATCAAGGCACAATTTTGACGAAAGATCATAATGACATCAGATATGTGCTACACATGGCAAGTGCAAGATCACAGCTGCAGATCCGTAGTTCAGACACATAGTGTGCCCAACAATAACAGCATATCACAAAAACCGGGAATAAATCAATACAGAAAGTCAAAATAAGTGAAAGAAGTATCAGAAATGATTAAAGGGAAAGAATTACTTCATGAACATCTGGAAAGTTCATTTTTCTACTTCATCTTTACATCGCTGCATAAGTGTGCAGAGCCTTCTTTTCCCCATATTTGATGTCTTTGCCCTTCAGAGTTCAGTGATTGCCTCATAAGTACAGATATTTTGAGAATACCACAATGGGTTTGCTGTGATATGAAAAGTACAGTCAAAGATGAACCTGAACGACTCTTATACCAGAAAAAAAAACAAACATTCAATGTAGCAAAGGCTTCAATGTTAACACAAAAGACACAGAAGAAACAAGATACTTTATACATATAAGGCATTGGTGAGATAAAAAAAAAAAGAGAGAGACCACAGTTACAAGGAAGGAAAGTGACTCCACATGTGGTATTTCAAATGGATTAATTGAGGAGCCCCCCAAAAAAAGAAAAAGAAAAAAATAGGCTATGAAACTGAATCTGCCAGAAAAGACATTTGGGTCGGCCGATTGAAAACTCGGAGCTCCTCAGAGAGCACGATCAACGCAATATTGATCAAACAATCTCGCTAAGTGCTGCTTATAACGATGCTCAACCGCTCTTTAAAAGCGCTCTATACAGAATTGCCTTTGTTTGCATGTACATGCCACACTACCACAGCCTGATGTGTTGGCACGGAGCCACCTCTGGGGAACGTCTCACCCTCTATCTCTTTCTCTCTTTTTACTTTTATGAGGAGAGAGGTAAGGAGTGAAACAAGGGGAGGGAATGACAGAGAGACATGAAAAGGGCAAACGCAGGAGAGATAAAGAGACAGCAGAATGCAAAGGACAAAGGAAAATATGACGGGAATACGTGGAGTGACAGCGAGGCCGACTGTTGCATTCATCAACAATCGTTTGGTCAACACGGGGGGAAGGAAAAAAGGCGAAAGAATTAGGATATTGAATTTTCAGCCTAATTAGGGAGAATACTATGTCCTTTGTGATCAACCAAGCAGAAACATTTAATTACAAAACCAATTACGAGGTGGTGAATGTGTCACATCTGACACAATCAACCCCCAAGCAGAACAGGACATTTTCAGGAGGTGAAGTGGAGGAGAGAAACAGGGAAAGGGGAGGCTGACAGAGGCAGACAGAAAACAACTGCTTGACAGATGTGTTTGTTGACATTTCCTTTCTTTAATTGTGTCCATGGATATGTGGGAGAGAGAAACAAAGAGAGACACTCGAAATAATTAATATGTATGTTTATATAATGTACCTGAGGGTTAGTAGTCCCACCTACATGTATGTAAGAACCTCCGTGTTGTGTGCATGAATGCATCTGAGTCAGAAAAGGTTCTTTTTCTTTAAATATTCAGTCAGCTCGACCTCCAACATAATGAGCTTAACAACAACAGGGGGTAACAACAACAACACCCCAGCAGCCAAATGCATTTGAATACCAAAGCCCTGCATTAAACACTGTAGCTAGACAATACATCACTGTATTATTAATAGTGGGATGCGCAATTCACATCATTACATCAAAATATATCTAAAATATTGTAATTTCCAGGTCTAAATTGCTGCATTAGAGCTAAATGATACAATTTTCTGAATTTACTGCAGTGCTTTTAGTTCAGTATTTTTGAAAAAACAAAAATGTGTGATGCAGTTCTTCACTGAAAAAATCAAATATGAAGAGAGGAGAGTTCTGCACAATAAGGTTCAAGCTTTTGACACAATGGGAATCATAGGTAATACAACAATGATATCAAATAGAGCATGACATGTAGGGTCACATGGGATATGTAGCTCCTAATCGTAATTCCCAAGGTGTTGTAGCTCAATAAAATTCATAGAAGTCAGTGATACTGAAGTATTTTAATATTTCTGAGTTTCACAGTTTTGCACAGTGTTAATTTAAATGTGGTTTTATCTCAAAATGGTCTCTCAATTTAATTTCCATAAAACATGCTACACTATTGCAACACTATCTTTATGAAGCCTGTATCCTGTGGTGTTTCCCCCCCACTAGTAGTGCTTTAATAATATTATGATAAGTGGGTTTCTTGTATCGTGCACGCAGACGGGAAAACGCATCCATGTGCACAAGCATGCAGGCGACAGTTTACACATTACTGCTAATGGTATCACTCTGTTCCACTGATCAACAGGTGGCCGTAATATGCCAGAACAAGTAGCGATGCACCAGCAAGACGCAGCGAAGAAAAGGACAGCAAGCCAGCAGACATGGCAGCAGATATATAAATATAAATGTTTTATGAGAGAGGAAATGCATTAAGCACAATGCTTTTTGGTGAGAAACCCTGAATGTGAACTTTGTTTAGATGAAAACTCCACAGGGTGGATTTAAAATGTTGCAATTTCAAGGCTGTAGTTTCTGTTTTACAGAAATATTTTATATTTCCAGATACTGTATGTGCGGTCACATTTTTTTCATACTTTTTCAGCTTCTGTTATTTTGAATAAAATGAATTACATTCTTGGTCACATTTTTAGCATAAAGAAAAAAGACTGTTTTAGAAACTTTTAGTTTTGACTTTTGTACACCAGTGTACAAATCGGTTGCACGCTGCTGTGTGTGGGACTGAATGCACACATTCATTCATGTGCGTCTGAGCCCAGAGAGCTGACTGAGAGGACCTGGCTGTGGTCTTATCTTCCTCACATTGCCGTGTGACTCAGCCTTACCAGGCAGCACAGTCATTAGGGGCAAGAAGACCTTTCATATCTCAGTCAGCCCCACAGCTCACTTCAGGGCCGGCCAACAGGGAACCACACACTCCCCCTCTCCTCTCCTCTCTTCTCCTCTCCTCTCCTACCAGCCTTTCCTCTGTCACTTCTCTGTCTCCCTCTCCCCCTCCTCTCAGTCTAGCTTTTTGTCGCTGTCCCTCTATTCTCCATTGTGTTTCTGTCTGGCACTGTCTCACACAGATTTAATGTCAGGTGTTCGCTCACTGTGTTAAATAAGTCATTTTTTTCTCTGCCTAGAGGGGACAGAGCCCATGTTTCCGCCGGCAACCACAACCATCACCACTACACACACACACACCCACCCACACACACACACTCACGCACAGACATTGAATACAAGCTGTTTGTGTGTGGCAGACGGCAGCTAGGGATGTGTGTGCTGGAGATGTAAGAGGTATTCAGGCGTGGGCTGCTGGTGGCTGCTGGGGACGTTTCACCCCATCTCTTCCTCACCGCCTCAGATTCCCAACGCCCACCTGCATTTTCTGAGGGCACAAACCACATTCTTAACTCATGACAGTGGAACGAGCGGTGTATAGAGGAGTGGCTCTGTTCTTCTGATCGATGTGGTGTGTGTGTGTGTGTGTGTGTGTGTGTGTGATGGGTTAGATGAACAGGGACAATGAGATAATACACAGTCAAACGCCCCCCTCTTCTTGAGGCTGTGCCAGCAGGCATGACTGTCAGATGACTGGCGCAATGAAACCAAAGCTGCAGGCAGAACGGTAAAACATGTGCTGTAATAATGTGTGCAAGAAAGAGACATAGTGTGAGACAAACACTCTGAGTGACTAGACACGATTCAATTTAAATCTGTAATTCTACAGTGTATAATCTTGGCATATCTGCAATTGTTTGGGGGATTTAAACTGATTTTATGCTCCTGCGCATCCAGACTTGTTGCGTTTCAGGTTGTAAAAACACACTGTTGACTACTCTGAGAAACAAAATGCTTCCAGTAAGAGAAAGTGAAGAAAATGTAAATGAGATGCTGAAGTAATTTAAAAATCAATAAACCGAGAGAGATTTTGTGCTAGGTCTGTTTTTCAGCCAGATTTCTGGACTGTTATTTGATCAGATGTTGGCTCATTTTAACCGTTTAACACTGATAAAATCTTGCTTTTGTATAATTGAAAACTACCACTCTATTTTTCTTCCTTTTTTTTTTGGCATTTCTGCTTTATTTAGATAGTGACAGCTGAAGAGAGGCAAGGGTGAGAGAGCGAGGATGACATGCAGCAGAGGGCCTGGGCTGCTGCTATAAGTACCTTAATACATGGTACAGTACACGCTCCGGGGCACCCTGTTCATCATTTTAAAGTGAAAGTGATGTTTTGGCATTATTTATGATAGCGCTCTTTAAAGCAGCAATAATAATTATATATTTATATTAACAATGGATCAAATTGCTTCTACGTCATTCAAAGTGACAAACCCAAAGACAATTATCGCTTGATTCCACAGCTCTTTGAATCATTTATTTTCTATGAATCATAACCAAAACAATGAACTGTAGGATAGCGTCCTTCAGTTCATTGTTTTCACAGTTTTGATTATGTGGCCTGCAGCTTAACTCTCTCGCTAATCTCATAAATATGCAGCTGTTTTCTGTAACAAATCTCTGATAATCTGACTGTGCGCTACCTGTGCGACATTAGTTAGCTAGCTAGCTGCTAAACAAAGGGAAACATTTAGCAGCTAAAGAGCCAAACAAACTAAAAGGACAAATTAATGCTAATGTGGCTCTCTGTCTGCTAAATGTATAAATAAGCAACCGATTGCTAATACTTTTGCCCTATCAACTTTATATGTTGTTGATCTGTCAGTGTTGTTTTTACAGGTTGTTGATCTGGCCGCATGTTGCCAAAAAAAAATCAGTTAATGCAGGTTTAATGATTTGTTTTCATGCTATTATCAGAGAGCCAGAGGGAAAGATAAAGAATATATTTGTTTAATAAGAAAGAGAAGGTGGAGAAACAGACACACTGACACACTCACCTCATGCTTGCCCTTCATCCTGCAGATCCTGATGTCGTTCTTGTTGGACTCCCATGTTCTTTTCTATATATCACAAAGCACTGCTGGTTAGCTACATTTGCATTTCTGTGTAGTAAATAAAAAAAAAAAAAAAAAGACATTTTCCAGCCTAATGACAAGTAATACATCCACTTAAAAGTTTAAATGCTATCTGTGTCTGTCCAGGAGGTGCTCACCTTGCTGTAGAACATCTCATCTCCTGCAACAATGTCCAACTCCACACGGAAAAGGTCATCCCTGTAGAGAGAAAGAGAGAGATAGAGTGAGAGTGGCAGTCAGCCAACCCAGCACTATCCAAAGCTTAAAGTAAGGCAGGATACTGCACTAAACAAACCATGAATACCAGTTCCACAGGAGAAGTACAGCATATTATTGCTAGCTCAGGACAGTGGAGGTCGATGCAGATTTTCTTTTGGATGAAATCCAAGCCACACATTTAATACAAAATCGGAGTATGAATATTTTTTGCTATATATTAAATCTGTGCAGTTTTACTGCTTAATAATTCTGTGTGTGCAGCCATGTAATGCATACATATTAGAGACATCTACTCGTGTAAAGTTGATCAGACCCTCAGAGATTAGGGAACGGCTTTACAATGTCTCCATATCACCCAATATCTTGGAGAAATGGTACTCGACTGCATAATGATGTCTCATATTTCACCTTCGCCTTTTGCCTCTGCTCATTAAACTTGACTTGCTGCATTGAATTTGCTCTTAGGCCCAGAATTCAGCTTATCAGTCTTACTCAAAAGCCTGAAATTGAATTAATGGATGATTTAATCAAGTTGATATAATGATGCTTGTAAGCCCACACATGCTGCCTACACGTGGTCCAACACCATGCATGTATTCATGATATATCAAACGCTGCTTTCTTGCGCTCTTAATCCACAGATAATTCTGCTGTAACCTTGGATGTTCCTGTGAAAACGCCAGCTAAATGAGAGTTGGGCTTGGAAGCTAAAATCTGACGTTTGCATATTAATCAAGGTCTTGGTATCTGCTGGGATGGATCTGAAGCTTGAGCTTCATCTAAGCAAAAAGGCGAGGCCCTGAATGGGCTAATCTGTAAATCTGCCATAGCGTGTTATTGCAGCAGTATCGATCCCATCTCTGATCCAGCTCTGACTCCCATATGTGCTGCATGTTCTCTCAGTTTTTCCCTTTTTCTTTGACAGAGATAGAGGTCCTCATGTGTGCATCCATGTACTAGCGCATGATCATGTGAGTATTTATCCCACCTGAGTTTGCGTATCAATGTGTATTTGCATTTGTTTTTTTTATTTTTGTTTTTTCTGAAAGAGAGAGCTGTGAGAATGTGCACATGATGAGAGCACAGGTAAAGCCATCAGGTTACTCCACTCCTGAATAATTCATCCTCACTTCCTGCCGGTGCGTTAGGAGATTCCCGCTTTTACTCAACCTCTCGCAGAACAGGACAACAACTAAGTGGCGGAGAAGTGCGAAATCACCAAACACTTGCTCGGTGCGTCCCTGTTTAACAGGTCAGAGTTTAAGCGTTCTCCAAACATTGGAGTGGGCCAGAGTGTGAGGCGTAATCTCATCCAGGCTGCTTCAGCGTTGTCTCAGCATTAACATAATGAATATAGCAGCAGGCCTCCTAGTCAGAGTGGCTGGCAGCCAGCACTGTTGCCTCTGATAGTGCAGAGGAGGGAGAATTATTTATGCTGCTGCTTCTCTTTCTCTCTCCATCTCTTCTCCTGCCTTCGAGGTTGTTTGAATGATGCAAAGCCTGTGGCCTGCATGTTTTTGTTTGTTTATATGTGTGTTAGTGGATTTAATGTATGCTGTATTTAGGTTACGATTCAGTGTAAGGAGTAACATGTGAACAGTGTAAAGATTTCATGATTCTATTATATGTTGCAGGATGTGCACACAGCCTCGAATAGCTTTGACGTATTATATTAGGTCATAAACGCACAGGCGCCTCAACTTACAAAATCTGATCCTAAAACCTACAAATCACAAGTCTTCTATGTCCCCCTCTTTGTCTGGCCTTGTGTATGTGTGTGTATGTGTGTGTATGTGTGTGTAGCATGTGCACGTGCCTGAGCTGTTATTTCATAAACGCCTCCGAACCTTTTTGACCTGGTTAATACAAAGTCAACAAAGAATCAAGAGAAACTGTCAACATTTCCTACATTTCTGACTTGCCCATCGCATGAACTTTCTCCTTTTGGCCCATTAAACCACAACAGACTCAAGGTCAAGACATCTTAAGCCACCGAGTTTTAATTTTCTTACACTTCTTCTTGCTAGCAGCCATAATGTGCTTTAGTATGAGCAGCGCTGAGCCTCTCTGAGCCTGCAAATAGAGTGCGCGAGAAAATCTGCTCCACTGGATGAAACTGGGATGGAAAAGATTTGAGCTGACCACCTAGTTAACCAGACACTTGTGCTGACTGAGGCAGAGTTCTCTGTAGCATATCTTTGTGCGAGTTTGCATGTAACTGGGTGTCTGCAAATATATGCCTGAGTAAGTAGCCGTGTCCCAGTTAGATATAACATACCGAATTTGTAGTGCTCTTGAACCTGAAAAGTGGGATTAGTAAAATCCTGTCCAGCATTTATTGAGAGAGCAACGTTTTGGTCAAAGACCTCCTACAGGCATTAAATTCACAGTAACTTAAAACAACACGTATATACTTGAACTCAAGGCAGCAAGAACCAAATCAAAAAATTAAATAAAATAAAACATGTATAAAAATACAACAGAAATCTTTAACTAGAAAATCCTGCATAGGCAATACAAAATAGATAATATTTTTCCACAGAAGAAATTTGAACTGACATGAAACTAAATAATAAAGATATTAAGTATACTTATATAATAATACATTCAGAGTTTTTGAGTTTGAATTGTGTTCTTTGTATTTATAAAAGGCAAAAATGTCAGTGTATTCAAATGTATTCTCACTCTTCTATGATAGTGAAGTGAATATGTTTGTGTTTTGAACTATTGTAAGAAAAAAAAGATGTCACCTGCAGCCATACAACTGATTTGAATGTCAGTATTTGTAGTTTCTCTGCTTCTCTGCTGTATTTGAATTGATCTTTATGTCTAAAAAGCTTCGCTTAGTTTAGTTGACCTTTTCTATGGCACCTTTTGGTAAATAAAACCTTTTGATTAATCTGACTCATAGCAAATTGACTCCTTATGCCTGCCAGCACAGACCATCACACTGACCTATCATAGCCTGAATGTTTAATTGATTAATCAAAAAATAATTGGTGGAGTGATTGCTAATGAACAGAATCATTAGTTGCAGCCCTAATTTAATTTCCAAAATTAAAACAGCAGCTTTCCAAAGTTGTAGCTTAAATCAGTCAGCGCATCAGCATGTGCATTAAAATGTACAACGCCTGCCAAACAGTATCCTGTGAGGATTAGTCTAATGCACACTTTGTAGTACTAGTATATGCTGTAGTGTGGAAGCAGCGTCTTTGTGTCCACGTGGGTGTCTCCCCCCACATACTTGTTGTCGTCTGCATGCTAAACTTTCCCTGCTAGCCGTTCTACAGCTGAACAGTCTGGCAGTTTTACCTCCCAAGCTTCCCTGTTTTTGCCACAACCGAGCGTCTTCTTGTCCGTCTGCCATGAGGCATTTGACTTGTCTGTGACCGCCTGGTGACACCCGATGACCTCTTAGGTCAGTGTCTGTTGGCTAATAAACTGAGCCAACATGGCAGACGCGCTTTCCCTTTCCACCTAATGCAAAACGTAAACACACACAAACACAGCCAGATGGCAAAAACCTCTTATGCTTTATCACAATTGGAACAGTTAATAAGGAGTTGGCTCCGTTCCGTTGGTCATCTTGTCAATAGATAAACACTTGCCAATTGGTTTATATTTGTGAGGATTAGCCCTTTGGATCTGACTAAGGGCTGAAGACCACAGGATCCACAGCTGCTCATCTTGACGGCAATGAAATGGGGCTTAACACAGCAAGGCGCTTTACTCCACCTGCCACCAGTCAAATACATAGTTTACTTTCATTTAGCAGAGATGGGAAGAGGACAGGGAGAGGTAGCTACTCTCAGCGGGTGCTTGGAGCAGGGATTTAGCAGTGCTTGCAGTCTGAGGAGCAGCTATGCTAATGGTGACAGGATTTGGGGATGAGTGAGGCGTCTTATCAGGCCATGCACTCTGTAGGCGCTTTCGGCAGTCATACCTGCCACCACGCAGGTACTTATTTATGCATTATACATTTTAAAACCCTACCTCCCTGCTGGGATGTCTGTGCCTCACACAAGCATTTGCACATGGATCTGTTTCCTTCTAGACTGATCATTTTCTGTCAGGAAGCTGCAAACACTATTAGCCACTTACAAGGAATATATATACACACTCTTGAAACACTCTTTCTCTGAATATCTCATGATGTCATCAACCTCCCTTGCCTCTCTCGTCTTTCTGCTTGTCAGTCTAGTATTTCATTATCATCCTGTAGGCTGAGACATTCATATCAGTTTACCTCTGTTATTCGGTAAGAATTTCTGCAGCTCTAGATTGAAATGAACGTCTCTCAGAGTGCTTTGTGGCTCTGGTTATATTTTAAGGCAGAGCTGCAGACTGCAGTAGTCATACAGTAGTTGTCTGTGGGCAGTTTTATCAGGCTGTGTGTCTGTGCGTGCTTATAGACCTTCTCTCAGCGCAGACAGAATGACTGGAACCATGTTACATAGTTTGATATATTTACTACCAACTCTCAGTAGTGAGGTTAGACCAGCTGGAGGCCAGGGACTGGGTCATTTCCTGGACCACAGTGGCGTCTCTTATTGAAAACCACTTCAATCTTCTTTCAGGCTGCCACTACAGCAAATAACCAGCGCCATATGTGGGGGCTGACTGCCCCCTCTCTCTCTCTCTCTCTCTCTCTCTCTCTCTCTCTCTCTCATTTTTTTTTTTGCATGTTTCAAGCTAAATTATCTTTTGGACAAGTTGGGCGGTAAATCTTGAAGCCTATGGTTTTTGTTAGCTCAGTCTGTTTCAGGTCAGCTCCTGAATAGTTCTGGGGTGGGGGGAGCAGCAGATGTAGCTTTATAGTGTAAACCTGGAGCAGCTGAGCGTCCTCGTCTGGTCCCCCTGACCACCAGAGCTACTGTCTGTCCAGGATCACCACGTTCACCAGAATGACAGACATATGGGGACCATCATCATCAAACTATAAACCATTTATTGGGTCACATATCAGCCTTCAAATGAAGCCACTGTAACAGATCTGTTACAGAAAAATTTAAATTGTCTTAATTCAGAAGTGATTATTCAGTAATCAGAAGAGATTGTAGAACCTGAGAATATTAATAAAATGAAGGCATTATCTTTATATACCTTCAAGTTTTGATGTTAAAATAATGCAATGTTTGCTCAGGCACCAGCGTTTAAAATGGCAAGATTTTACAGAGAAATCAATACACTTTAATAAAATCGTCTCAATTAACGGATTTGCTCTGAGGGGCAAAGAAAATCGGTCAATGGGACACGAGACCCGATAATAGAGGAAGCTATCATAACTTGGCCGTCTTCTACTATCCAGTTTTTATACGGGCTCACCCTGAATAAACTGCTCCATTAAAAGAAGCATGGTTTGTAGACGAGTTGATGGCACAAATACACCTTGAATTATCTATGTAAACAGCTGACTGACAGTTAGCAAAGATAGTTAGCTTGTTAAGAGAGCTTCTGTGACTGACTAGAGGTAGCACACTCGTGGCTGATTAGCATATGCTGTTAACTTGCCAGCTGTAGTAGTTGAACAACAAGCCCTGTGAGCAGTTATTTCTTAAACAAGCGTTTAGCCATGCCTCATGAAGATGCAGGGCTGAGCTTCACTGTGCCACCTTGATTTTTTCCCCCCATTTGTTTTGTAGTAACGTGGCAGTAGAAGATGAATGCAAACAGATGTGCTAAAACCTGAGGATGTTTTTGCATTATGATGTGCTCTTGCCCCAGCAGCGTTAGGCACAGCTTTCCTTTTCGGCTGAATGCTAATATTAGCGTGTTGAAACCAACCATTTTTATTTAGTCCTGCCATACGATTAATATATTTAGCAAGGAATATGTGATGCACCTCTCTACAGCAGCAGTATGTTTTTTTAGTAAGGTTTGAGGCTCTGACACTGTCACTCCTAAAATAAATAATAAAAAAGGCTAATGTTGCTTGGCAACAAATGTAGTGATAACAGACAATCCAACAGATATAAAAACTCAAAATGGCTCTGACAGGTCTATATTTTTATGTGTGTGATGCAAGTAATCAAAGGCATGTCATAGGTCCCAGATTTCTTAATGTGTATTCTTACTGAATAAAGCCATACATATTAAAACTTCAGCACTATTTGTGTGTGTGTAATGATGAGTGTTGTACCTGGCTCCAATGTAGAGAGTCCGATTGACCTGGAGAACCCTCTGGATATGTAAAGGCTCTTGTCTCAGCCATGTTCGATGTGGTCGGCCCAGAAACACGGGGTGTCTCCTCACCACTGTCAGCGAACGAGAGACAGAAACACACAAAGATTGATACCAAACTGACATTCGTCTTTTACAAAAGTAGTCAACATAAAAGTAGTGGTATGTTTTGAGTTTGTTTTGACAGTTCAGGAGTAGTATCAGATTTTGGAGGTAATGCGGAGACAGTGTTTGAGACCTGCATTTGAAACAGCAGCATATCTGCTATGTTAAGCACACAGAAACAAAGAGAAGAGCACGAACTGAAGTGCAGGAAACAAACAATCTTCTGAAAATGAAGAAGCTCTAAATTTCACCTCATATGACACTTTTTTTTTTTTTTTTTGTTCTGCCAATTGATTCACATAATTCAAAAAAAGAGACACACAGAGAGAGTTGACATTATAAAAACACCAAAAAGGTAAAAGTAAATGTTCTGTGTTTCAGAGAACGAGTAGTTCTGTACATCAAGGAGGGGAAAAGGAGGAAAGTGGTGGAGCATTTTCATCCTGTTTTTATCATGTTGACCCACGGAGAAAAAGATTACAGTGAAAAAGGAATCCTAAAAGACAGTTACATATAAATCAGATGGATTACTATGTAAACCAGCACTGTCGTCTTTGACCTTGACTTTGGTAAAAGAGTATTTCCATGTGATTCCCTTTCATCCTCTCCCTGCTCTTCCATCATTTCTTCTTTATATCCACCCTATAGTCCACTCATCTGTTTCCTCTTCTTAGTCACCTCTATATTTTGTCTGCTTCTGCTTTATTTCTATCCTGTAATTTCTTCCTGTAGTATCAATGTCACTCTGTTCCGGAACCTGCTATGAATCACTCTTTCCTCTCCTTGCCCTCCACCTTTTCTCGCAATGTTCACCTTCACCCTATTTGTATTGTCTGTCCATCCAGATGAACCTGAACTGAACTATAACTGAGTCTAATGCAACCACTCCAGTGTAGCTCTCAGTAGCCTGACTTTACTCTCTACTTTTTGGTATTGATACGTCGAGAAGAATCTGCACTCCGCTGGGAAACCATCAATCAATATTATTGAACTGTAATCAATCAAGGTCTGGTCTGAGCTGGAGACTCTCAAGTAGATATGGAGACTAAAAGTCTGAGTGTGTAAGAAGCTCCGTCTCTTGAGGGTCTGAGTATGTGTGTGGGAAAGTCATGAATTCAGGAGCCCCGTCCTTCATTCTGGATTCATTCCTGAGTACGACCCCACACCTCTTGACCTGGAAACCAGTCAACACCCTTTGTGTGAGAGTCCGTCTGACCGCAACAGCCTACACCATGACCCTAATCCTCCTTCACGCCCTCTCCTACATTCAACACTCTGCCCGTTAGGGCGCGACCCCACACCTCACACATCACGACCTGGGAGAGAGGCACGCAGGGGAGTAGGCGGCTAGAGGGTGAGAAAGTCAGGAGGTCAATACCTTCAGTGGGGATGAAGTTGAGAGGCCCTGGTTCCTCTGGGAATGCCGAGCTGGCCGTTCGGAGCAACCAACACAGCAGGAAGAAGGAGGGACGGGCCACGGTCGTCATAGCAACACAACGGTGGAGTCTGCAGAAATAAAAAAAGAAAGACAAGAAATGGGAGTGAGTGGTTGCTAAATGAGGCAGAGGAGCGAGACCCTCATAAGCATACACAAGAAAAACATTCACACTCAATCACTCACTAACTAACTGGCTGGGTGGGTTTCTCGACTGAAGCTTTATCTTTATATTCTCACAGCATCTCTATCTCTTCGCTCTGATGTGAGGGGAGATAAATAGCTACTCAGAGGGAGGGATTAAGTCATCCACTGAGGGAGAAGTGTCCAGTCAGCTCTGAATACGGCCAGATCACTGTGACACCACATGACCACATCAAACAAGTCACCGCCGTATATGACACATCTGAGAAAAATGAGTAGGAGTCAAAGGGGCAACGTGTTGGGCAAGAGAGAGGGCAATGTATGGCCTGTAGATGAATAGAAAATCTGTATAGGCTGAGAGGGAGTGAAAGGCTCAATAACACTCCCGACATCAAGCATTATGCAGGATATGAAAGACTCTGTGAGAGAGAGAGGGGGAGAACTCGTGGTTTAAATTAAATGCTTGCCAGCGACGCAAATCACCTCTCTGATACTGCAGCTAAACTGTCGGTATTTTTCATCGGGTGGTACAGACGCACACGCAGGTCTCGGATGTGATTCATGTGGAAATACAAATGATACCCAAATTAAGTTACCCACCACGAGATCCATCTAGAAAATGCATCAAGCACTCTGCCTCGCAGGAGAAAAGCTCTCAAAATTGCTATTGACTTCAGCCACAAACCTCAGAAGGCATGACTGGCCGGCCGCTACCTCTGCATGCTGTTACTGCAATTTCGCTGCTGTAACATGTGTGTGGTGGAATTTAATGTGAATCCAACTGCCTATTTTTTTATTCAAGTTGTTATTATCTTTAGCTCTGACTGATCTGTAATCATCTAGCACTTTTTCCCTCTCCATACGAGCCTGGCGTGGGATTGTGTTCACCGCGAAACACACTGTAATTTACCCCGTAACTCGACTTTCATCTTGTTCACCTTAATGCTGAATGCAACATGGAGTCATTTGTTTTGAAAATCAAGTGGAGAGGCATCCATTTCCACTGCCGCAAAAACACAACACACTTCATGCAACATCTCGAATTTGAATACTCAAGGTTGTATTTCTTTATGCAAAACTCTTTAGTATTTTACTGTGGTCACAGGTGAGCAATGTGTAAAGAATGCAAAATCAAACACGCTGAACGCACAATATCCACTATGCACCCCCCATTTTTGTGTTTTTAACTCTGTTAGACTCTCTTCTTCTTCTTTTTCAGTTCAGTTCAAGTCAATTGAGGCTTGAGAGCTTTACTGGCAGAGATTATATTTTGTCCTTCACTTAAGTTATTACACGAATTTTGACATGGCATGAGTCATAACGACAAGCAATAGCAAGTATAACACAATAAAATGACTCTAAATATATAAAATTACATACACTACAACCAAAAGTATGTGATAACTGAACATGTCATACCCAAACCATGGGAATTAACGTGCTGCTGTAACAGCCTTCACTCTTCTGGGAAGGCTTTCCACGAGATCTTGGAACCTGGCCGTAGGGATTTGTTCCCGTTCAGCCACAAGAACACAGTTTAATTTAAGCACCAATATTGAGTGCTCCAGTTCATACCAAAGGGTGTTGAAGAGGGTTGAGGTCAGGGCTCCGTGCAGGCCAAAGTTCTTAAATGCCAAACTGGCACGGCACCATTTTCGCATTAAAACAGAAAACTGCTTTCCCAAAAAGTTGCCACAAAGTTGAGAGCACAATATTGTGTAAAATATCATTGTATACTGCTGAATCGGTTAACAGGAATAAACACATCATTGGGTAATGATAGAAGCAAAAACATAGGCTAGTATAACAATAGCATAAGCAGAAAAATAGTCATTAAGTTAAGGAACTGTCAGTTATGCAACAATACCTACCTAAAGTTTGCTAACATTAGACACAATACACTACTGATTATCACACACCAAGTTAGGCTGTCGAGGCAAACGCCCTAAATATACTGAATTAGGCAAGGATTAGTTTTATTGCCTTTAAATTCAACGTTTAATTACAAGAAAAACAATGTGTAAAAGTTATATAGCCTTGTTTTAAGACCTCCCTTTGGAATAATCGACCATGACAAAATGTATAGCATAATGTATCACGGTAAAATGTGGTAATTAAGTGCAGTGATTAATGGGTTTATCTAAATTTTAAATTTTAAAGTTTAACCGAAAATAAAAACATAGAATAAAATGCAGCAATGTGGAAAGCTGGCATCTTGCACTGTGGTAATATATAGTGTAGAAATATGAACAGTTTCAAGCACTTTCAGTTTCTCTCTCTCAGACACTCACTAACTCTCTCACTCTCTTTCCCCCGAAGGATACAAACAGCCATTGTGCAGCCCATCTCTTTAATGGAGTCCCAGACATAACCTTATCAGGACACATAATCTTTATGGGACATTTCTCAGATTCCTCGCTCTGACATCAGAATAAAAGTGGGCGGCATGCTAATTACTCGACACCCACAAGCAAAATTACAGGAGGTGAAGGGGAAAGAGTCACCATGAGAAGAAAGGAGGTCATGGGGTATAGAAAGAGAGAGAGAGAGAGAGAGAGAGAGAGAGATGGAGTGAGAGATTAGTGAGAAACATTAAGAGAGCGAGAGAGAAGATGAGAAGTCAGAAAGTCAGTATATCCAATCAGAGATTCTATTGTTTCTGCTATTAATAATGTATGAATAAATGTCAGGCGGTACGCATTCGATTAGTATAATTAGACACCCTGGGCTATACAATTTCATGGGACAGCAGAATAAGTAGATACACAAGTCTAAAAGTGAGTGTGTGTGTGTGAGTGTGTATGTTGTGTGTGGAGGCGCACAAATGGTTCAGAGCCAAAGCATCACTGTAATTATGACGAATGGCTTCAGCTGAGTCCATTCAGAGGCCTCGCTGCATGGCACAGGCTGTACAGTAGTATGCCATTATCATTGAGCGAGGCATAGTGCAACTCACATATACATTTTACCATTTGGACGAGACACTAATCCAAAATATTCAACCCCAGGGTACTATAGCAGCCTGTGTTCGAAATTGAAATGGCAGTAGATGTTACTGAAGTCATATTGAAGCACTGTGTGGGCTGAATGGATTTAAGAAATGTTAAAAACTACACCGTCAGTAGCAAATTATTGTGTCAGTTCTTTCACCGGGGGGACTACTGTTTCCACTGTGGTGACAACATATCTGTGGACTAAGCTTGATTTCAGCCCAACAGTCTCATTCGGGTGCCAAGTCAATACAGATAGCAAGTGACGACAGTGGAGGAAAAAAATGGAAACGATAGCTGGTCAAATGAAATCAACCCATCCGCTTTAACAAGCTTTTGTTTACTATTAATGAAACAGGACTCACCACCATGCTCCAGTCGCTTCAGCAGGATTTACACAGACTTGTTAATTTATCTGTTTCCACAGATCCAGATCAATTTGATTATGGGTGTTTAGGCAGGTAATTTCCTAAACAAAGCCATTAAGGGATCATTTAGCTGCTGAAAAGGTCGGGGGTAGGAAGGGAAGGTTTGGGTGTGGAGGGTGCTATGTCTCCCCTGGACCCCATCGATGCCACCTCAGAATGATCTCTACTGTGGCCAACACAGATAACTTAGATAACAAATCAGCAGCCAATCAATGACGTCTAGTGTCTTCAGTGAAGCCCTAATGAGGACTAATACTGTCCTGAGTCATGTCAGGCTAAAGAACAGAGGCTTAAAAGAGAAGAAGAAGAAGAAGAAATGGTTTGAAGAAGGGAAGAAGAGATGTGAGGAATTCCTGTAATGTGGAATTGGATGCTGGTTATACCGAGATAGTGACCCTCTGCCGCAGGGGTTTGGATACTTTGCATGCAAATAGAACACCTCATCATCAAATGAAGGTGCTAATATGCTCTGAAATGCTTTTGTCACTTATTACGGTTGCCATGGCTCTCGCCCTCTCCTTTTCCCAGTCTCTCTACCTTTTCTCTTTCTTTCACCATCTTGTTATGATTTTACGTTTCTCTCTCTTGCTCTCCCCCAGCCTCAGTCTTGTTGATGAGTACGCTCTGCATGTGTTTTCATTACACAGCCATGAGGTACTTGCACTAAAAAATTGGACGGTTGAAAGAAAACCAAGATTATGCGTGTCCTAGATATAGGGAAAATGGTAATGAAATAGAGCAGCATTAATGGGGACACTGTGGTGGTTAGGGTATTTATGATCAAAATATTTAACAGAGGGGCTGTCAAGTATTATACAGAGGTATCAGTGCTGGTAGAACACAGTACTCAAGCAATAGTCTGATATAATCCCTTTTCACACTGGTTGCCCAGCTTCAAAAAGCCTCCGTAGAGGAAGAATGAATTCAAACATGGTCTATTTTCACTCAAATCCTTTTATCATCATTCTACAAGGCAAAATATATTTCTATGCTCACTAAACATCATGTTTTTATTTAATTGCAGGTGCTGCACATAATAAAGCTGCACTAATCAATATTTTTATTTTAAAAATGGATCGCATGGCTACTTGCATGTGAAAGGAGACCCAATAATGAACCCACAGAGAATTATCACCCAACTTTTCAGCTCCCATCTCAGCTCTAAGTGAATATTTTAACCTCTTTTGGCTTATTGTTTAGTTGTTCGGCCCATAACTTTACTTTTCTGATTAACTTGCATTGCTCTCATGAATATAGTTGAACATTTAGCAGCTACAGAGCCAGCTATTCAAGAACAGAGTTGATATTGATTGAACATCTGACTTAGATTCACCAACATGCCCCAAAATGTTTAGAAAAAAAAAAAAAAGTCAAAATAAATGCTAATGTTGCTCTTTGTCTGCTGGATGTATTAGTAGACTGCCAACAAGTTTTCCATATCAACTTTATGTAAATGTTGTGTTTACAGCTTGTTGTGCTGCCAGTTTAATTAATTAATGTAGGTTTAAATTTTAAAGTGCAGTTGTTGTCATGGTTTTCTGTGATTTATAATAGTTACACAACGATGGGCAAGCTGCAATATTCTCAAAGTCATTGTTTGTCCTTGTAATATGATAGTATTGGATGCTACAGCGGCAGTACAAGATGACGTAGTACTACCAGAACGTCTTTCTGATTAAATTCAATTCACAGTTTCCAATAAAGCTCTGTAAAAAGAGATAATACTTGACGGGAGCCAACAACAACCTGAAGGGTTTAAAGCTCTAATAACCTTTGTTATTGTAAGACAGACACACTCAAACTACCAAAAGACTGAGCTTGAACCTTAAAACACTTAATAACTTTTTAAGAGGAATTAATGTTCAAAGACATACTCCTTTTCCGCAGGCTTAAGGGTGAGCTCCACTTTGCTCTGCTTTTATTGTTGCACATCACCGAGATGACCTTCAGAGTTCGGTACATGAGAAAGTATATTAAGTAAGCAGTGGAGGATTTTATGATAGTTCCATTTTCTTTATGTGGACTTAAAGACACCCCATAGATTTCCCTGAGACTGGTCTAATTGTCATATTAGTGAGAGAGGAGAGTCTGCTTTATGAAGTGTGTAAAATCAATGACAGGTGATAGCCTCATGCCGCTTGGATCTCCTTCAATCAGCAATAACATGAGATGCTAGGCGCGGCAGGGATGTGAGAAGGAAATGGAAATAAAAAAGGGGGGAAAATAAAAAATAATACACGAGAAAGAAGGATTTAAGGCAAAGATGAAAATGAACACAGGGGTTAAAAAAAGCAGGTTAGTGGGGAGAGGACAAGGCCAGCCAAAGAAAATGACAAAAATAATGCACCACAGGGAGCAATGAAGATAAACAGAGGTGAAAGAGAGACAAGTGAGGCATTCAAACAGAGAGGGAGAGTCACACCGGACATAAAGAGAGTGAAGCCAAAGAATGTCCAGAATGAGAGAGACAGAAAGACAAAGAAACAGAAGAGAGGAAGAGCAGAGAGCCAGTACTTCACTTGCAATGCCAGATTTATCTCCGTACTCAGCCAAGAGTAGCCTAGTGGAAAGGACTGCCTGGTTTGCAACTTATCTAAAGGGATGACATTTTTCTGTATCTCTTTATGTGTGGGAAAATGGAGTCTCTCAGGGGTCAATACTTGGACTACTCAGTCTGTACATGATGCCTCTAGACTCCATAAATCATATACATAAAATATAACTATGCTGATGATGCACTGTTATACAGTACCTATCCTTTGTCCCTGGAGACGTCAACCCACTCAAGTCTACTGGTTGAATGCATTAAAGACTTAAAGATCTGGAATTCCCACAACTTCCTGCAACCCAACAAAGACAAAACCAGATTCTTGTTATTGGTGCTGAGCCTCTGTGGCAGGAAGTGTGTTCTGATTAGCCTCTTTCTCCCTGGAAGTACCGTACCACAAATGTCTAAATCTGGGTTTTATTGTTGATTATGACCTAATGTTCCAGAGCCACATCACCAATAAAAACAGTTTCATCTCGGGATGTTGGTTAGCTCATTTGGTAGAGCATCCGCCCCATGTACAAAGGCCCAGGGTTCGAATCCAACCTGCGGCCCTTTGCTGCATGTCATTCCCCATCTCTCTCCCTCCCCACATTCCTGTCACTCTTCAGCTGTCTCTATCAAATAAAATGCTTGAAAAGGCCAAAAAAACAAAAAACAGTTTCATTTCAAGGATATGTCTGAACTGAAAGGCCTCTCTGTAGATGCAGAAAAAATATAAATGTGCTGATTTTGTGTTGGATCAGTCCAGACAAGAATATTCATTTTGGACGATTCTGCAAAACCTTGACTTATACTCAATGCCAGTGATATTATTATTATTATTAATGTCCAATAGCAACGTTCAAAAGGTTATGGTTCGGAAAAGATTGTGGTTATGGCACATAAACTATAATATGGTTAAGATTAGGCAACTAAAACAATGTTAAGGTTGATGAAAAAACATGGTTACGGTTAATAAAAATGAACTCCACTGATTTTAAACATCAAAGTCTGTTTATAGGTCTTGGGAAGTAGTTCTGCATATGTGGAAGAAAAAGTTATATAAAGCCTTTTGTGGCTCCAGAGGGAGCTGTGTTAATTCTGATGAATTGCCTCAAGTAAGTCTGTTGGGCCTGAAAATTACAAGTTTGGAAATTAACAAAAATCAGGGGGTGTGGAGTTAGTTAGTCTGCTTGAGGCCAGCAGCTTTGCATGCAGGAGATGCTTTGTGGGTAATGTACTGTCGGCGGCAGGTTTTGACAAGGAAGAAGAATGTGCGGAATAAAAAAAAAAAGGCCATATCTCTGGTACGACTGCATACATGTGAATCCTAGCACAAGAGGCATGAAAGTCAAACATGCTACATGCACAGACCATGACCTGTACACACTTACTTTCAGCTTTGCAACAAAAACCTGGACCTAAATCTTGAGGTGTCGATGGGCTGTTGTCTCCTCGCTGGTCTACCTAAAAGGACTGTGGACTGACTACAATGTATTCAAAATGCCACTGCCAGGGTCGTAATAGATAAATAGGTCTGACCACATTACATCTGTCACTGGTCAGATCTCTGCACTGGCTTCAGTTACATATAGTTTACATAGCTGCATAGTTACATGAGTTAACAACATGTTACTTCTTTTCTATAAAGCCCTTTATGGCCTCGCTCCACAATGAGCGCCGCTGTGACCTGCTTATGCCATATGCATACTTCCTTCGTCATCTGGCACAGGCCCTCCGGTTGTTCCAAGGGTAAAAAGTCGATGAAGCAGGTTTTATTTTTTTATGGTCTAAGCTGCTGAGATGTTTTGCCAGATTGCATTGTATGTGCTACAACATTAACATTGTTAAAAAGCAGACTGAAAACATTTGTTTTCCCCGGTGCATCTGATTATTTTTTGTGTGTTTGTGTTTTAAACTGCATCTGATTGTTCTTCTTGTTTGTTTGTACATTGTATGTCCCCTACAGTGAAATGTTCTATATGAATAAAGATTTCTTTGCTTTGCTTTTATCACCTCACATCTGCTCTGCTGACCCCAGACTCCTCTTAACCTCTTCTCTGACTCTCTGACATAGATAACTCTACACGTACACAACAAAACAACTAACACACACACCTCCTCTGGGCTTTGCGCCGTTACTTAAGCCAAACCACAGACTTTCTCTTCTATCTCCCTCAGACCTAATGTAAAAGCGATGTAGGAATTCCCTCCACTGGAGCAAAATGCACACATGATTTCCTCCCTTTGCTTGGGACTTGAATGACCCCGGGTCTGTTTACTAGATATTTGCATCGCCATGAAATCCTGAAGCCTCAATAACATCGCACATATTTAAAGAGAGAGAGGGAGAAAGAGAAAAGGTCAGGGGAGAAAAAAGAGGGGCAGTGCAAAGTAAATGAAAAATGAAGACTGACCTTTGAGCACAGCACACAGATTTTCCCATGCACTGGGAAACACCATGGATTTATGTAGTGAGAAATATGTGCAGCATGTGCAGTCAGACATAACATGCCTATAACACTCCTCTTTCATCAGAATCAGACCATAAGAACATCTGAGAACATCATCCTCTGTCTCTGCCACCTGACAGTGAGGACAGTTACATCGGTTAGTACCGTATGTTCTTTACACAGCACCATGTGTGTAATGGATATATAATTTCAGGGGATTTAAAGGTTGGTGCTGGAATAAGATAATCTCTGACTCTTTCTCTGCAGTGCATGTGCTCCCATTAAGAGGCGAGAGGTAGCCTGAATAAAGAGCGCTGGATGACAGAGCAGTAATGTAATACCTGTAATAGCTTATTGTTGATGAATGGATATCTTTGAGTATTACTGGAGCTCTCCCCGGAGTTGTGTCACTGTCATTAACCTTCACAGTCTTCAAAATTACAGCTGCTGAGACACCAGGAGACAGAGGAGACAGAGTAGCTGTAGTTGCGATGTAGAAGAAGTACAACAAAGATTTTGCAGCATCGTCTGACAACGTCTGCAGGTTAATTATAGGTCTGTGTTCCAGGAGGAAGACTCTCCGAGAAGGAGTGGGGAGATAAATCTTATATTCTCCGTACTGCGCATATCTTTCTGTTTTCCACCCTCCATGTTACTTCTCCTCGCTTCTTTTAAGCTTTAACATGCTTCACGAGACAAGGCGAAACATCATGTCACATCACAACAGCAGAGATAGGCCTGACCTTTGGCTTCCCACCAGTTTACAACCATCATTAGCAGGGCAGGGATCAGGGGCCAAGGCCATAAATCACACTCAAACCATCCATGTAGGAGGAACCCAGCTACACTGGAGTAGAAATGAAAAGAAAACACAGACTAAGACTGACAGGAGACTAAAAGCAACTCCATCCATCACTCGCTGGAGGCTCCATGAAGTCAGTAAAGGAAAACACACAAGGCGATAATCTCCAGCATGGTTATAAATAATACAGAAACCTTGCTAATGGCAATAAAAGGTTCTGCAGCATGACAGAATCCTTTTTGATGTGATTATTCAGCTAAAATTCCCCCAAGGACATGTATTATCTTGCATAAATACTCAGGAGTAACTCAATAGGGCAATATGTTCCCATCCAGAGACTGTTTGCCCTTTCTGCTTGTGAATCAATTGGAGAGGTGGATTCATTGTAATGGCAACAAGTGACTGTTAGTGGGGCCTTGAGGTCGGGTGGCGGGCAAAGATAGAACATTTGGGGGAAAGTGGAAGCCATTGAAAAATAAAAACAGACTGCAAACTGTTCTCTTCTTCTCTGCATAACAGCACTGTTACCCATAGTTTGATGTATGTTTTTTTTTTTTTGCAGTAAAAGGTCTTGAGAAAAACAAGAGGGGAATGATTATGAGTTATTCTTACAGGGAAAATAAAAATAAAAGATTAAACTGTAAAGCAATTTACACCTTGATATTTTTAATCCTTTTTTCACCCTCCTTATGAACGTAATGAGCCCTAATGGAGAAACACTCAGATGTATTTATAGCAGAGTGAATCATTGCTGTTAGAACTGTGATACCAATATCATAGTGCTGTAGTAATGCCTCAATCTGCTTGGCCATCAGAAAAAAACGTGATATTTGAGTTTGTCAGTATCAACCATTCACAGATGGTTTCTTATTGCAGACGTGTGTACTATCTTTCTCATTTAAAGTGATCAATAAGCAAATGCAGATGATGCCACATCAGCACCACTACAGTTTATCATGTTTAAATGACACCTACATTTGCTGTAAGTCTTTACACGTTGGATCAGACAGACTTATCTTAAATGGGAAATTCCTTTTCTTGCTGAGAGTTAGGTTAGAAAATTGATACCACTCTCTACGTGCACCTCTAAAGCCCACATATCTTACCCTAAGTGTAAAAACAACACACTGTGGTTTTCGTGTCGGTTATGTGCCGAACTATTTCTTGGCCGGTTGAAGTGACTTCACCTCTTGTTAAGTAACGCCTTGTAAAACAGACGAAATATGACAGGTTAATTAGTCAGATTTAGTGGTGGCAGATTTGATGCTGTTGCCAATCTCTATGCTAGGCTAAAATAATAAACTATTCACTGCGGATTGACAATGTACCTAAGTGTATTTCCCAAAATATCAAATTCCAACATTGACAAGTTGCATATCTGAAACTGCCTTGAATAACAAGTGACCTAAAAAAGTGTGGAGTGGCTCACTTTCTTAAACACAACACACAAAGTGGTTGAACAAGGCTTTTTGCAAGGTCAGATTACAGTATATAATACACAGTAAGGATAATACAATGTATGAAAGGGCAGCATGAAATTGTCTATCTAAGTAATTCTGTTAAACATAAAAGAGCCACCAGGAGAGAGAGGGAGAGGGAACACGGAGGTTTGTATCCATCTCTGTATGCTAATGGTGTTTACCATCTCTTCGTCTATCTCCCCTTCCTGCATAAGTGCATGAAACTCAAATGAAGCCACTGCACGATCTCCACTGTCAAGATTGGCAAATTAAATACAGCGTTTATGCTGTGGCTATATAAGCCATGAGCTATACCATTCGGGGATAATATGTCCCTCAGCTGTGTCCAGATTTTTTTATTCATGATGGCAAATTCCACAGGAAAATCATCTTGTCAACGCTCCACTGTGAATGCCCACATCATAAACAGTATCTAAAAGCAATTTTCTTTTTCCTCTGAGAGAGCCGGGGAGGCTCAGTATCTTCTCACAGCGGAAGTCCGACAGGGCAGGCCTGGCACTGGTAAAGATAGAAAAGTGTCCACATCCTTTGATTTCACACTGGCGATTCCGTACACATGCACCCAGGCCTGTAGATGAGCATGCATGCTTGCACACACACACACACACTTAAACTCAGTATATTATCCACATCCTGGCCTCACATGCGCACCTTTCTACCTTTCTTTACTCTTTTCACCATCTCACCTTCCTTTCCTCCCCAACTCTAGCTTCTCTCACCACAAATCAGCCACCTGCTCATCCAATTTATTCCAACAAATTCCACCTGTATCAATTTCGATACGAGTTCACGCACTGCAGTAACTCCAGCTTAAAGCTTTTCTGCTTTATCTCTTCCCGGTTGCTTTGAATGTCACATCTCATGTGGTGTACGGACACACACACACACACACTCACACACTGCGGTGTCAATCAACAGACGTCTCCAGTTGACAACTGTGCACGCAAGGCAGCTGTGAACAAAGACATATACCTGCATGTGTAGCTGAACAGTACATCCAAACAAACAACAGAAATGAACACGCATATATACACACTATCATTGCATAGCAGGCATAACTCCCAGGCCTGGCTGTGTGCAAGTTTGATCCCTCTCACCGTGTCTGAGAAGCATGTTAATCAGCGAAGGAGGCTGCCAGCTCAGCCATATATGTCTCTATCTTTCTTGCTCTCACTCCCTTTGTCTCCGTCTCTCTGCTTCTATCTGCATCTATTCTCTCCAATCTGTCTTCGCTCTTGTCAAACCCCGTTTCTCCACCTCTACCTCATTGCATTTATCTCGCATTCCTCTCCTTCTCCTCCTGTTCTTGCTCAAGCTCTCATCCCATCACAGCAAATCATGTCTTTCTTTTGGCTCCTACATTTTAATGCATCTCCCCCCCTGGGTGAGACTGATGGGGTTTAAGACACTAAAGACTGGATGGTTTATTTAGAAGCACTCGGTGAAGATCTCTCACTTTTACCCCCCAGCCTGACATTTCATTGCACTCTTCTTTACCCACCTCCTGTCACCCTCCTCTCCTCTCCCGCCCCTCCTGCTAGGAGGCTTTGGGATCTGTTTTTGCCGGTGTTAAAGTGGATTCAGTTATGGTGACTGGATAAGGGTGGGTGGCTGTGGGATGCTGGATGAGTTTCACAGGACGGGTTTTTAAAGAACGAGCTTTGAGAGCTGAAGGGCAGAGAGAAAGCGGAAGGGAGAACGGGAGGATGGGAATAGGAGTGCAGGGAAAGATATAACGGTTATGTGTTTACAGAGACGGTTAGAGAGGAGATTTCCACCCAAGCGCTCAGTTATAAGTCATGAGGTGGGGGAGTGAAGGGAGGTGGTCATCTCAGTGCGGACAGCGATAACGATGGTGAGACAGATGACGAGGGAGTCGAGCGAAGGGGGGGGGGCGTAGAAAAGGGAAAATTAGAAAAGAAGAAGGAGAACATGAAGAAGAGTGGTGAGTGCATTCACTTAAGAGAGAAGAACGTGTCCATTCAACAGCACCACATGTGTGAGTAGAGTGCCGGCACAAAAGAGGCCTTATAGGTTTATCAAACAATGGTGCAAGGCCAGGAGAAACCAATTAAAAGGGATGCTGCTTCCTTGACCTGAATAGACTCGGGCAAGGGGTCAAAGAAGATGTGTTATGGTTAACAGCTTCTTTTCTTTAGTTTACTCCAAAAGGCTCCCGGGCTCGGCCTCCATCCGTCATGCTGCACTTAAAAATAAAGGCATTCACATGACACACTTCAGAGATAACATTTCAATGGGGTTTTTCTCTGCTCAGTCATCCTCTAACATCAATTCCTATTTGCATAAAATGGGCTCAAGCTCGAGCCTCCTCACCATGTCTATGATTGCAGGGATGTTCAACAATGTCATTTAGTACCTGGCATCTCATGGAGCGGATCAAATCAATAAAAGCCATTTCCCTTTGGAAGTCAAAGTCCCCCCGCTCTGGTTGTCAAGTTCATTCAATAAAACCAGAGACGAAACAAGGAGTGCAAAGCAATATGTTGGTGAGCTTTCACTCTTATGACATGGAAATTACACGAGAAAAGGCACTCTTGTGAGGTATGCAGGAGATTCGTAGTATTGATTGTGACGGCTGGAGTACAATACACGCTCAAGTATATGTGAGGTTGAAATCTGTACGGTGAAGCTGTTCTCTCTGTGTTACCTGTCATGAAGTCAGTGGAGAGGAATGAAGCAGCTCATCTGGGTCTTTTGAGTCCCACATAACAAAAACAAGAATCCAGCACACAGCTCCATCATCCCTCTCTCACATCTCACCATTAAAGCACTGGTATAGTACACGGGTTCTTTGTGCTTCTTCCATTCCAGCAGATTGGTAGCTACAGACATTATTTTGTTCTCTGAATAACAGGGTAAGTGCCTCGTTCACTGATTGGTCTATCTCTGGGCTTTTGAGCAACAGGGTATAACACTGCAGAGCCAGAACAGACAGGAGACTAACCCCCTACTGCGGCTGTTGACAGAGGCTGCCATTTAAAAACACTGAGAAGAGGACAAACAACAAGGCGTTAAAGAAAAATGCTCAGCTTGGTTTCAACTGAAAATATCCTCTAACACTCACATCCTGCTTGAGTATCGTAACAAATACTCTGTAGTTAACTTCGAAAAGATAAGAGGATGAACGCTTTAGAGAATTATTGTCCAACTTTGCATGAAAGGAAAATTCCTCCTTTGGATACTGTTACAAAGCCGTATATCCTCAATCTGTGATGTTTGATGTGTTCCAGGAGCCGTTTCTTGATGAAGCGTTTTATTTGAATGTAACCACTTTGTTTAAAACCAGCTTGGTCTACTTCTGCTGAAGTTTGCTTACAGCCCTGAGAGGATGTAAATATGATGCATTCAGTATGTGTAGGTGGACACACCGAAAAACTGTAGTACAGTAACAAACCCCTCAAAAACATAACATGCCCTCAGGCTGCACTTCTTTCTGGACTATAGTGAGTACTGTCAATGAAGAAACTGCTACCACTGCTTTTTCGAAGTCTGCCTGCATGTAAGACTAGTGTAGAAACTCAAGTCCCTGTTGTTTGCTTGTGACTGACATAAATTCACACTTGCCATTGATAATTACTGAGGAAAAGATTGATTGAATTATGTTTTTATTAGATCCACACTGCCCGCTCAGAAAGTCATCTCACACTGGGCAAAACTCCCTTGTGGGAACTGAGTGAATGTAGCCAAGGCATTGACATTGTTGTTCAGTGTTAGCTGCACACATAACAACAATCTACATATATGATCCTGCTAAGGCCTGGTACATCATATACAAGTGATAATGACAACAAATAATGCATACATTAGCTTAAATTGAATCATTTTCAGCTCGTCAGTGAACAACAGCTGATCTGCTGCACATTGTTCCCACCCAAACATATGCTCTGAGCTCCATAAGGTGACATTTACCATTTATGTTTTTGTTGGAATGATAATATATCTGATGTTAGCTTGTTTAACTGTAAAATGTTTCACTCTGCTACTAATATCTTGAGGTTTTGCCACATCGTCTGCCCGCGGCCAGTTATCTACAGCAATGCAAAAAGAAAACCACAGAAAAACCCAAACTACAAAGTGGCAGCTGTTCAGTTGGGATGGATTTTTCCAAGTGAAACCTCACAAAAAAGTGAAGTTATACTATGTACGCGGTTCTTAATTATTCTTATGCAATTCCAAGCACTGCCAAAAATAAAATATTATGTCCTGTGCAGCAGAAGAGCGTTAACACTGTGAAAAGTACCCTAAAGAATTTGGCACACAAAAACGTGGAGAGCATGTGCTCCGCTGTCAGTTCACATGGCAATTAAAAGTGAAGCAATGCTCGGGGCCTGGATTGATCCTACAACAACAACCTGACTGTTTATTGACAGATCTCCGGGGTTTTCACTGCACAGACGCCCTGAGGCCACTTTGTTGGGCCCCCGCTTTCTCTCTCTCTCTCTGTGTGTCTCTGTGTCTCTCTCTCCCATGCCCCCTGTCCTTTGTGACCATGTGAGAAACAGCACTATTCAATATTCCCTTGCCAATTTCAGGCTTGGTTTTCCTATCACCAAAGAAGTCCAGGCTTAGAGCATGGAGGCTGTTATTATTTAATTCCAGCACTGGCCTAACAGTTTTATTAAGACCTACCTTGCCTCTGGAGCTATGGATTTGATTCCCCTTTCAAATTTAATGCAATGTCTGAAAAGAACTTCTATTAATAATGTGTGTAAATCACATTTTTGACACAAACACGATGCAATATTCAATATGTATTTCAAGTATCTAACATGTATAATGAATTATATCCAACTGGGCAACAAGCAGTCAGATCAGTCAGATGATCAGACAGTTCGCAACAGCCTAATCAGATAATCTAAATTAAAAGTAAATGTGCCTGAAATGTCAGTAATTTCGCACGAAAACTGTTTGTGCACACAACTAAAGCAAATACTTGTTCAAAGTATGTAAATCTGTAAGTTTTGGTCATAATTTTACAGTTTACATTAGTTTTCTCTTCAAAATAAGTTTGGCTGTTGGCTGTTTGTTTAAAACCTGTTCCCCCTTTTTCCCCCATCATATTATGTAGGTTATTGTTGTTTTCTTTGCTAATGTGAAATGGAGAAAATTAGCAAGCCGTGCCAAGTGAATACACACCAAACATCTGAGAAGCAATGTATTTTGACACTGTAGATTGTTAAAATCATGATTCATTTGCTGCAATTTGCTGATGTTTCACAGAAAAGTGCACTTACATTAACGTTCTGCATGTAAAGCAGCAGTCTTACAATGTAGTTCGAGGTTAGGCCACGCTGGTTGTGTTTAAGTTGATTTAAATGGATTAACGCTTAAGTTCTTATTCAGCCTTGCTTTTTGAAAAATAACAAAACTCACCTCATCAGATTGAGTCTTTGTAAATAATATTATAAAGAACACGGTCTAGTGCCATGAGATAACTTCTATTATGATTTGGCGCTATATAAATGTATCTAAAAACTGAATCTTTTAGCAGCACCACCATCATAAACTGTAAAAATGACAATCTAAACTTAAAAAATACCAAATCATTTCAAAGCCAAATTGCAATGGTATCATGCCAGGATTACAGGCACACCAAATGTGCATTGTATGATTGTATGATGATGTGATGAAGGCATACAGTAGCTCTGTTTACACAAGACTCAAGTCCCATTTAGTCAAACATTCTCCATCTGTAGCCAACATGGCATGGAAACACCATGCACAGCTGAAAGACAGCTGTCAAGCCTGGAAACCTTTAATGAAAATGGGAATAAAAGAGAATTGATGTCTATCTCTAGGTGAGGATGGAAAGGAAGGTAAAAAGGAGGAAGTAGAGAGAAGAAAACAAAGACAAAGAGGAGAAAGAGAGGTAAACTCAGAGTAAAAGAGAGAAAGAGCGCATAAATGAATTTTAGAGTCAGAGCGAGATGACACGGGGAGATAAAAAACGAAAATAGAGGGTTGGATCGGAGCGGCTGGAGACAAATGGAAAGATAGTGGAAAGGCAGCCTCGCCAGCAGTGTGGTAATGCCGTGCTCTCTCGCTGAAACAGTTTGGCTCATGACAAGATAAGGACAGCCATCACAACTTGAGCCTCCATTTTTACTCATCCCGAGTGGTGGCTGAATAACACTCCTCAAACACTTTTTTTTCTTTCACCCCGCATCCTTTATCAGGAGCTTGTTTTAAAATCACACACAGACACAAACACAGAGAGACTCAAAAGATTAGCCATTATAGTGGCATTAAATGGGATTTAAAGAGCGTTGCAAAAGGACAGACACAGTTCATCAATTTAGTGCTCCTGTGTTAGACCGCTTACTTTATGACTCTGAGGCCATAATAGCTGCTTCATTTTGTTCCTCTCTCTCTTCTTATATTGCAAACTTCTGATCAGCAGAGTAGAGGAGAGCCAGGACTCTGTTTTAGGCTATATGTCAAAGCGTCTGTGAGCTTTGAAATGGCTGCCCAGTGCTAATCAGAATGAGTCATGCTGTGGGAAATCTGTCAGAGAGATATAAAGAGTGAAGGCAGGGGAGGGACAAAGGGATAAAGGAAGTAGCAACAGAGGTTTGAATAACCAAACATTCTGCTATATAGCTGTTCATTAACCTCAACATCCACCCCTCGCTGTTCCCTCACTCATTTCTTTCCTGTGTATTTCCTCCTCTTTATATCTTGCTCTCGCACTCTCTCCTGATACAGTCAGGCCTTGCTGCGTTGCTCAATGCCAACGGGCGCTATGGCAACAACACATTGACTCCAGCAGAGTCTCAGTGAATATGGGAATCAACATGTGTGTATATGTGTGTGTGTGTGTGTCTCTCTTTGAATATATTCATGCATATTTGCCAACTTAAATTCACAGATGAAGACCTAGCCACAGTCCAGAAAGCACTGTGAAATGAATGTGCTCGTCTTCACAAAATATACATTGCTAGAGGATTGTTGATATAGTAACTACACTCAGGGTTATTTGGTGAACTACACTGTAACATGGTAGCACTAGTTACAATATCTCTCTATGTGCCGTTTATTCTCTGCTGGCTTTTTGTTCTCGGATTAAAAAAGAGTTACGGTGGCAGCAGACAGCAAGCAAGCCTGCTAACTCTCAACTGGCAAACGCGATAGCTTTATCACTATTAGGACAGAAAACACAGTTTTTTCAAAAAATACATATTTGTACCATCAATTCAGAAAGTCCACCTCTTTTGCAGAGCTGTTTATAGTCGAGTTTAAATAAAACCTGACCAACGCAGCTGATAAACTGTGATTCACAAGCTTGATCAAGAAATACATACATTTTTCATCAATTCTAGTGTCATGCAGTAACTTTTTAGAAATCATACCTCTGAAGGGCAATAGAGGAGTTTAAATAAGGTTAATAATGGTAGCTTCTTTCATATTGAACTCTCTGCCTCTCAAAGGTCAACACTGTTGCTCATCTTGACACAAAGAAATGTACATTTCTGTGTCAGAAATGAATCTATTGATTGTGGCAATTACAGTGGAATGGATTGATTTCAACACCTCAACTCTCATTTTAAATGTTGATATGACAAGACTTGATCTCGATGTTTGTCTGCCTTATTAATTCACTGTGAGCACATCAACCCTCATCGCTACTTTACACAAGTGTTGTTATAAAGACGGAGAAATAAAAAATAATTCAACATGTTCTATTCAGCACAAAAACTCGTTTATATATCTTTTTTTATTCTGTGAAGCACAAAGCACAAAGTTTTTTCAGTTATGAACCATTGTCTGGCCAGAGCTGATGTCAGCCTCGGGCTATGTTTCCCTGTGAATGCATCAAGTCAAAGTATTGTAGCTGCTAATGATAGCAAACTTCCCACACAAAAGTTTAGAGCTCTCATTATACACTCAAACTTATCTAAGGATGTGAAAACAAATGAAGCCTTTCTCTAAAGAAGCCAAGAGTCACTTTGATTTTTAGTGAGCAGATGCTGTGCGCATGCTAAGATAGCAAAAAGGGCCAAAATCCAAAACCAATCAAAAGTAAAGCAGGAATTTAGGCTTCCACTGAAGTTGCTGCAGTGGCTGGTTGACTTGTCAAGTTGAGCTTTAGCTCCCCAAAGAGGCCAGGGAGGCTGCCTTATTTATCCTCAAGCCATGATGAGTGAAGGGCTTTGAAGGGGGTTTGAGTAATGCGGGTAATGCCATGTAACCTGGCAAGTTGCTACACAAGAGGATGCCAAGAGAGAGGGAAGCTGCTGCCTTGCGGGGAGGGGGAGACAGTGAGGGCAGAGGATGCTCGAAATGCAAAAAAACATGTGCTTGCGTGATACCAAAATATGTTTGCTTTTAGCTTCCAGTGGCGTTAATATACGGTGGCTGCTGAAAGCATAGAGCTGACCAGATGTTGGGATTCATTTTCTATTAGCTGATCTTTCTGTAAGTGGGAGGGGAGCTGGTTAGTCAAAAAGCACCAGATGCTGTTTATAGTGATCAAAGATCGCAAAAAAAAAAAAAAACAAGATGAGGAGACAGGTTGAAGGTATAAGGAAGCTCAGATTTTCTTTTCCAGCTTCAACTCTTTGTTTTTGATCCAAACAGAAGCAAGTGACAGTGATGAGTAGATCAAGACATGTGAAATAGTTTACTATTCACAAATACCCTTGTAAATGGTGATGGCACCTCAGGCAAGATGCCCTGCCTAATCAGAAACATGGAAAACACCTATGAGAGCATAGAAAACAGAGCCAATGGTCAAAATCGAGATTTAAATGCTAAAAACCTACAATGAACCACTTCATCATATCACAGGCAGAAGTACTCTTTAGAGAGGACATAATGATGAGTGCCGTAATCGCAGAGAAAAATGTTTTTTCGATGAGGTTACTGCGTTGTTTTCATTCCCATATCTAACTTCAAATTTTTTGTGTGTCGTCAGCAGGTATCATTGATTATTTTTACAAAACGCAGCTTTTATATTCAAGGTAGCCCGCAGGTACTACGGGTGCATAACCTTTCAGCCTGACAATGATTTATAAATCTTTATTTTTATATTGCACTAGTCAAACTGAGCCAACTGGCCTCACACGATAAATTAGTCTAGCACATCTTTACAACCAGCCCCAGTTGATGTGCACTTGAAAGTCAATTTCAAAAGCAAGTAAAAGTAATTGAACTGGAAATATGGGTGAAAGCTAATTTCCTTTTATGCTTCACCTGGATGGAGCGACGGGATGCGAGTTTTTAATCTGAGAGTGTGTGCTTTGGAGAGACAGAGAGTGTGTATATGTGTGTTTGTGATGAGCACGACAGCATCATCCACCCACTTTTTATAGCCATTTATTGGACAGGAGCCTAGCAGCCTCCTGTGCATGGTGTAAAAGTGTAATCAGACATGGCATCAATTAACAGTACCAGCACAGGCAGTCCATCAGAAGGCCTTTCACTGCACGCTTGGCCTGAACGTCAAGGCTACTGAGAGGGGGAACATGTGGGAGGCCGTGAGAGAAGCCCATATGTTCAGAGATAGAGACAGTAGGTGTGTGTGGGGGGGTGTAATCCCTTGGTTGTATGGGGTGTCCTGGTGAATGTGTGACATATTCTGAAACAACGGGATTCAAACAGAAAAAGCGATTCCTGCTGTGTTGTCAAATCTAACCCTTTTCCCCTAGGCACTTCTCTGTTCTATAAATTAATAAAAAAAAACACACTTGAAAGAGGTTTAGACCTCTAAAATCTCTTCAGGGGAACAAAAATGAGACACCAGACTCTCCTGATGGGGGAGACATGTTGAACAACTGACCGCAGCGAGAAGCGGTGGCAGTAGGGGTAGGAGGTGAGAAAAGATGAGGAGTAACAGACGGGAGAGAGGAGAAAAAAAGCGTGGTGAGGAAGGAGAGAGAACAAAAGAGAGTCAGGCGAGGGCGGGGAGAGAAAAGGGAGGCAGAGGAAAAAAGGAGGGCGAGAACAGACAGCAGGGTTTTGGCACTCCGGCGCACTGGCACCTTGGCGTCGGTCCAACCATTGGTCTGTGTGGGCAGAGTAACGATTGATGCAGACGGAACGCAAGGCTTTCCCACCGTGCTGCCGATGTCACACGAAATGTTCACACGCCGACGCGCGCACCAGTGTCTCCGGCGCACACATCCCACATTTTCGACCCATCCAGCCACATTTTTATCGCTGTCACATGAACCTCAAAGCAGGGAAGCCGTTGGTGCGTTGGTGAGGCTCCTTCCTCCCCTCATCTGCTTTTCTGTCTATCTTTTTTCCGTCTTTCCTTGCTTGCATTTTGTTCATCTGTTCTGCCAGTCTCTAACAGGTCTCTATTGATCATCCTATTTCCTCTTTATCTTTAATCAAAAGGCTGGGAAACTCTGTTGTTTAATTGATGAGACTCTGCGAGAGGCCCACTCACTGGCTCCCACAGAACCCGCTCACATTCATAATTAATAAACTACTGCTAATTATCCAAGCGCCGCTCTACACCATGCACGTCCTATATATATGAAGGGAGGGAGAGAGAGGAGAAAGAAACAGCAGCAGAAGGCGGGGAGAAAAACAGAAAAAGAGACAGTGAGGAGGGAAAATGGCTGGAATGACTGGCAGGATGTAGGATTTGCAAACAAGGATAAAAAAACAATTTTTAGGCAAGAGGTTGGAGGGGATGAGACCCGTCACCTGTGGCTCCATTCCACATCCAATCTATCTCCATTTCATCATCTCTCTCATCTCCATCACATCACACACTTCCTCTCCCCCTTTTCATCTTCTTATTAAAGTACTCCAACTTTTATGGGCTCAGGGAAAACAGAGAGGGAGGGAGGGGAGAGAGGAGATGGCTGCGAAGACAGGCAGATGATAGTGAGAGAAAATGTGATTGATTTGAGAAGGAATAATGCATCAGAGGCGTATATATTTACTTATCCTCACATGTATTTCTACGCCAAATTTCCTTCTCCTCAGTATTAACTTCTGAAATGTTCAGAAAGTGTTTCAGATCCCGTTGAGAGTTCTTAAAGTCGAGCGAGTGAACTCCTGGCAGAGGGTGGATAGTTTGGGCTCAGATGGATGGAGCGGCTGTCTCTAATATGGGCCCATCTGGAGGTGGATTGACCTGTCTGCCTACCTACCACAGCCTAATGCCGATTGATAAATGGGTGGTGAGCCGAGCTGGCTGTGGCTGAGGAGAAGCTGCAGGCAAGGAAACTGGGACGGCACATCATGTTCGGATACAGAACCTGAGTCACTACTGCTCACAGCTGCTGGGCACGCATCTGTAAAGAGGTGTAGGGGGAGCAGGGAGTTTGGCTTGCGTATGCGTGTGCGTGCATGGAAATATTTACATAAAGAAATCTATTGCAAGCTTAAAATCTTGATTGCCTGGACTGTAGGGCCTTTAAATCAATAAAGTAAACAGAAACAAATACATGCACTCACACGCACAGACTGAATAAACTCCGGAGCTCCACTCTATTAATTGGTCTCTTATGTCTATTAAACCAACAGATGCATCTATTTATCTAATTTAAAGCAATTCTAATAGTGTACTTAAGCTGCCCACAAACAAATTATAGGATTTACTTGTTTTCCTCCTGCCTGTAAAAATCTTTTATAATCCACATATCAACTTCAGGATTATTTTAACAAGCTGAAATACATTATTATTAAATTAGATTGTGTGATGCTTCGAGAATTCGCACACCGCACCAACACTTTTACGATTCACATCAGCCTTTTGTCAAATCCTTCCCCACCCCCCGTCATACTCTCGCCTCCAGCCTTTACTCAATCTCTTCAAAAAAAAAAAAAAAAATGTTAGGAGAGGAATGAGCTAATGTGATGGGAAGCAAACACACTGGGAAATACTCATCTCATACATATTCATACATCCTCAGCTCAAACAGAACAAATTATGTTGCTAAAGACAAACAAAGTGCTTGAAAGAAACACACATGTGAGTCACTCCAAACCAGATGCACATTTATACATTTTTAACAGCAGTTTTAATTGACTCTGTGGATTTATCTTTTTTTCCCCCCCCGTCTTGCTCACTCAGGCCTGGCTGCCAAGCACTTCAACTTTCAATTCAGTGACCAGAGATTAAATTACCAACCCCTTACAGACACACCTCTTCTTCCCTCTTATCATCTTGGCCCTGTTCCATCTCTGTCTTTGCCTCGGGCAGGTTAGACCTCTACTAGCCTTCATATCCCCAAACTCCTCCATCACAGCCTCCTACCTCTCTCTATTTCTGTCTCCTTCACTGCCTGATGTCATTTACCCCCTCCCACCTACTGCCTCTCTTTACCCAGAATGCAAAGCGTCTTCACTCGAACCCCTCAAGTGGCGGTGACCTTGGCTTTCTGAACTGAAATAGAAGACGGATAAAAAATAAAAAAAATCACTGACCCCCTCTCAACCCCAACACCAGCCCCTTCCTCTCAGATTACACTCTAATGGTTTAAATGGTGCGTTCCCCATGAGATTTAGAGCAGACTGGGGCCGGGGTGAAGGGTCCAGTTGACAATTTATGACTCAACTAAAGGTCATCTGTAAACCCTGTGTCTCACTTATGAACTTTCACTTAGCAACAGTAAACAGAGCACAACTTGTGCAGCAGTTTAATCAAATCTCTTTCCAACAAATTCCTCTCTTCACAACCATGAAGACGTTTTTTCGGAGCGCTGCCATATACATCAAACAGACGAAAATTATTCGTCTGTTGCAATCTGCAGCCAACAGGCAGGGCTAGATAAAATGGTATCTCCTATGACATGCTGCATTCCCAACTGACTCATTCGATGTTTGGCAACAAAATAGAAACATATAAATGCACAAATCAAACCAGCGAGTGCATGAAAAACTCATTTTCTAAACTGCGCTGTAAAAACAGTGCTCTTTCTCTGTGAAATCGAAAGAGCCAACGTTGGAGTTTACCCCTCCTTCCGCTCCATGGGGTGTTTGCAATTGGAGCAGGTGGTATTATTTCATCAGGACAGAGCTAATACATCATATTACATTACATTATAATTATCAGGAGTATCTGGTCACTTGCCTTGGATTACCATGGTGCTCTCGCTCTATTTTCACACTCTGATGCCAACCTGTAACCTGACTTGACTCCCATTCATGTTGGTCTCAATGGCACAACTGAAGCAGTGACCCTTAAATGAAAAGTCAATGGACCTTTCATCTTGATTTTATTATATCATTAATTTAATTATAAGTACAGTAAAATGCAAATGAGTGGCCTGCTTATAACTGTCTATATGCTAGAAATAAAGGTACTGCCTCATCAGGTTAGCTGAGCACAAAGGCTGGGAGCAAAGGTAAACAACTAAGCTAACCTAAATCCACTAACCAGCACCTCTTAAACTCCCCCATATAACATGTTCTATCTTGTCTGTTTGATCTGCATGAAAACATGAGTGTAAAAACAACATATCTTGGTGTTTTAGGAGGCTGTGTGTTGGACTATATCTTGACCGGGTTCAGTGAATTCCTGGAGTTTGTTTAGCAACCTCAGGGAAGTCACTCCATCTGGCCCAAAAAATAGCCTGACACATGAACTCCCTGCTTCAGGAGGTGCTTGTACGTGGATTTTGTTACCTTTGAACTGAGCTAGGCAAGCCATTTACCCCGCTAGCAATCTTTCTGCTAAGCTAAGCGGCTGCATGTGGTATAGCTTCATGTTAACAGTACAGACGTGACAGTGGTATTAATCTTCTCATCTAAGACCAAAAATGTCGAACTATGCCTTTAAGAAATCCACCTTAGGTAAAGACACAGTTTGTCTATGTACTATTTTAACTTTAGAAAGTTAAAGCAATGTCATATTTTTTTGGGATCAGTATGGTGACACAGCATTTTTGTCCCAGAGAGCGGTCCAAGGATGAACAGTTCTGTAACTCTGACTAGTTCCTCTTTTTTCAGTCCCTCCCTTGAGTCCATTGGGTCTTCTCAGACAGACAGGCAGAGGGGTAGAGAATCATGATGGACTCCACTAGATACATGGCAGCCAATATTTGTTTTGTGTTGAGAGACAAGCTGTGTGGGTCAGGAAATAGAGGAAAGGACAGGAAAGAAATACACAAATAAAGCTCTCTACAATCTCCTGACACAAGCTGATTTCTAAGCCCTTTTTTTTTTTAGATTTAAACGGAAACACATCTGCTAAATTGTTTTGACGTCAAACATGTCAACTTCTAGACATTTTCCTGACTGTAAAACAGTATCAGTGAAGTGTAACATCAGAACCGAGTTTGGGGTGTGCTGCAAATACAAAGAAGACGCATGTAGTTCATACTTGCACAGGCCAGCAGATGTTAGAGGGATATGACAAACTGCAAGGCGGCTCATATTTGTGTAATGCTGAGACGCGTTACCCTGCAGGTCAGTGACACCTCTATGATTGGCTGCATTGCCTGAGCAAACACCGCTAAGACAGCATGCCGTCTTCAAACAGATGCCAGTCTCCCTAGAGACAGCTCCGCCAGTGTCCAATCCCAACCCACACACCCACTGTTTTTCTTGGAGTCCCAGCTCACATTTACACACTTGCACTCACACTGCACAGCTCTAAGCCCCAACCACTGGTCTCGAATCTGAGCTAAATATAGGCGGTGAGGTAGAGCTATAGGTAGTTGTCAGATGAGGCCCCATTATCAGCCTCTGACTGTAAGGCTCTTGTGTTCTTCCATAATGACCAGCCGCTGCACCTGTCTCTCTGCCTGGCCTCTTCTACACACGGGCACTCAGGTCAGACTAAATATAGCCGTACTCCCTCTTTGTCTCTCTCTCTCTCTGTTGCCTTACGCTGCACCACTCTGCACAACAACCCCCTGAAACACACACATACACCCCCATTTTCAGCCTCAACTAAGTACCAGTGGCCAGGCCTGACTAAAGAGTTACTCACTCATCTCATCCCCTTTTATAGAAACACGATGACATTAGAGTGGGCAGGAATAACAAACAGGGATCTATTGGCTCCAGAGAGGTGGCCATCAAACATTATCCACTCTGATTATAGTGGTGATGTGTGTTTGTATGAGTCTATCTTTAGAAAGCTGGAGCAACACAGCAAGAGTTGAGGGTCAACTCCATATTAAGCATGGTCTAATTATTTCTGTTTATGATTGTGTTTTTTTTTTGTTTGTTTTTTTAAATGGATGAAAATTGAATTTAAAACTCAATTATACAAAAATCTGAGCGAATGTTGGGTTATAAAAACTTTTATTTTGCACAATCACTGTCTTATAATTGAGTTTTTTTCATTACTTTGAAGGATTATGCCACAGTCAACAGCCTATTTGAGTTATCGCTCTCCATTTTCCAATTTCTCTTTCTGTTACTGCTAGAATATCTTGTTTACTGGAAACTGCAGCGAACAGTGTCTTCGTTGGTGAACTTTTGTTTTAAATTTTAAAAATGTGCTCCTTAAAACTTCAGATCTTTGAATTCTTTCAAATCTAGGAGATATGGACAAAAATACAGATAATTCTGGTCTTTTGTTGTGACTGTAAAATACCCCCAAAAGATATACTTTTGACCCAGTCAACAACTAATGTGCTACAGTAACTGAATGTATGATTATGGCTACTCTTTTAGCTGTTTTCAACTCAGGATTTCATGGCTTATTGCTTTGATTGATGTTTGTTTTCCTGAATATCTGTGAGGTTACTCAAAGAAGGGTAATAATGTGGGTATATATGAATAGTTCATCTTTGCCTTGTGATTCTCTCCTCAATCCCCAAGGTGACATAAAGATTTGGCGAAGGGATATTTTCTTAATGTCGTTGTGTTGCAATTCTACGTGTGAATATTAATTCCCTGGAGCGAAGTGAGGATATTACTGACAGTCATATTATGGTCTGTCTGCTCTTCTCTATTCTGCTGCTGACAAAATGTCCAATACTGCAGGCGGTAAAAACATCTGCAGTGCCAGCACCCAAGAGCAGAACGACTTTCCGAGGTAATAAAAGATGAGATGGAGTGATTAGGAAAATGCCAGTGAATGGCTGCGAGGCATTCCAGCTCACTCCTTCTCCTTACAAATGCCAGCAAGGGTTACTTGTGACAATGGACAATGCATCACCTGCTCAACCTCTACAACAAGCCACAGGAGCTAGCACACTTGTCTCATTCTGGAAAAAGTGAATGCAATCACAAAAATTTTAAACTGCAATAATGTTTTGGCTGACGGACACATTGCTGTCCTACATCTTCATCTGCACACCTCAGGTTTCCAGCAATGCATGCAGTGTCTGTATCAGAAATGGGCCAAAACATTCTGGTGATAAAATTGACTATACCACAGTGCACTCCATGGCCTTCTCTCCCCCGTCTCTGTTACCCTGGAAACTGTTGTCCATGTAGGAAGGAGCAATTCTATTACAGCAGCTGGGCCAGCCAGCAAATAGAACTATAAAACATGACTTAACAGTTATAGAGGGCGAGAGGAAGCAAGGACTAAGAGGGCTAGGAAAATGCAAAGGAGACACAAAGAGGAAAAGGGCACACAGGGGGAATTAAGGACAAGAGATGAACATAGATTAAAGGGAAAAGGGTACAGCGGGCTTGGCAAAGATAAAAGGAAGTTCAGAAGTGGAGAGAACGTGCAGAAATATAGAAAGTAGCTGGAAATATTACTTCCAATCCTCTGACCCTGAGTCACAGATAGAGGTGCATAGAAATGTAAGTCGACTGAAGAATTTGCTTAATAACAATATTAGAGGAGACTGCTAATGCACACTTGGCACAGTTACGATAATAGCTGCTATCGAAGTACGTCTGATTACACACAGAAAGTGTGAGGGGATGGAGAGTGGGGAACAGGGCCAGGAGCTGTAAGCTGGTTAAGCAGATTGCCTAGTCTAACTGTGCTTCTTCCCTACATCTATTCACATCCTCTCAAAGCCTCGTCTTTGCCATCCATCTCTCAACCACCACCCCTCCCCAGCACATAATGGACCTATTGAGTCACTCCATTTGTCTTCTATCACATGCCCAAAGCCAAATCCTTTTTCTTTATTCTTTCTTTTTTTCTTCCCCTTTGTTTTTTTTGTGACGCCCGCACACACCATCTCACACCATCTCCATCAAGGGTAAGGGTATCACGCTCATGGCAAGAGGTAATGCTCATGCTCAGTGTGTGTGTGTGTGTGTGTGTGTGTGTGTGTGTGTGTGTGTGTGTGCAGAGACAGACAGTCAGAGAGAAGGTCAGCGTGGAGCCTGCAGGGAGACACAAGAGAGGACCGACTGGCAGGGATCAAATACTAATCGATACCGCACACTCTCTCTCACTGGGGCCGTACGCTTAACTCAGCCTTGTCCCTTTCACACTCTTGTGCCCGTCAGACGGGGTGTGAGTGTTGCGTGTTCGTGTGCATGCACGGATCAGGTTTCCCTTCCTTAGCCAATGTTGAGGGAACGCTCCTCTCCAATGTGACATGGCCCTCTGAGAGACTTGTTCGTGTGTGTGACCCCCAAATGCCTGGGAATCATTTCAGGGCGGATCATGTTGCCAGCTGGCTTAGACCCGGCTTACTTTGTTCTAAGGTGAACTACGCTAGCTAGTAAAGCACTGTGGCCCAGGGCTATACTATCTGACAGGGGTCAAATTACTTACTATACTCTTCCAAATCCATTCCAGTGCTTTTGTGAGATCAACGGCAAGTTACACAATGGAAATACAAGAGAGTCAGTCCTAAGGCTTTAAACACACCCACCTGTCTGGATCTTAAAACTTGCTAAGATGAGTGGTTGTTTAAGGTACTTTTCATAGAAATTTGAGTCAGAGCTGTCTTTTGTCTGACAGATAACCAACAGCACTGGTTAGGTTACTGAAGAAACTGAAGAGACTGTTGAACCTCACAGCATCAAACGTCTGTCCTGCTCAGGGATGTTACAAAAGGGTCTGTTTGCTTTAAAATACTTGGACAGTACTTACTGCTTATTACTTATACATTGTGGGTATAGGGCAGTGGAAGGGGTTAAATTGGGGTTTGTGAGCAGGGGGAGCTCTTGTCCAATGAGGTTGGGCAGTTGGGTATGCATGGGATGGTTTCCACCGACCACACTGTCAGCAGTTTAATAAAAAAAAACTATTCCTCCAGTAAAAAGTAGTTCCAGTAAAAACACTGGAAACATTGTGTTCGGTGGATTGTCCAGAGTAACAATGGCACTGTTTCTGCAGAGAGATGTTGATTTTTTTTAAGGTGTACCACCAACTATATTTTATTCACCTCCATTGTGTTGGTAACACAATACAACACCTCAGATATCCAAGTCTATACACAAATACACTGCCGGTGCGTATATATTTTATTGTGTGTGTTGAATTTGTGGTGGAAACACTAAAATTCCTGTTTATGCATAAACATATCTCTGCACTGAGGATACTGCAGTATCTACAATATCTTATAGGATTAGAGCAGTAAATTGTTTCCATATAGACCTACTATCTGTTCCTCTTGATCTGTTTCATCTAAGAATAGGCTTGTTATTTCACTTTATATGAATGTGAGTTCATATGGCAGATATTTCACAACAATATGAGGTTTTTTGCTATTTAATGATTATATATTACCATAACAGATGGTAACACTGAATTATAAAATTCACTTTGAAGACATGTTTCATGTTTTTATAAAGTTTGGGGTTCACCAGAGGTTAAAGAAAATTATTAAATTGGCTCTGTTTTGGTTCAGGAATTATTTTCTTTTAGGAAAAGTACTCTGCACAGATGTAAAATATCAGTTGCTGCTTGCCATAAAATGATTCCTCTTTAAGGCTAATCCTCTTTTTTTTTTTTTTTAATCTGTCCTCTATCAGTCAAATCACAAAACATTATTTAAAGGAAATGAACGCAGCTGTAACGCTGTTAGAAGTGCTCCACTACCAAACTCTGCTTGTGCAATGCTTTGCTCATGTGCTGCGAGTTTACTGGACTGAGGACAAGTCCTGATCTTCTGTTTGTGAGAGAATGGAAAAGCTTCTTGCCAAAGTTTGACAGAGTATGGAAATTTCTGAGAAAGAGCAAAAAACCACTAGTTTGACTGATTGATGTAGAGTGAGGGAGGAGAAGGGAGTCTATGTGAAAAGGTTCCATACAGGAAGAGACGTAGGAACAAAGACAGATAGAGACAGAAAGGAAGCAGAATATGTTTAATCTGTGAGAAGGCGAAACTACATTGTGGAATATCAGCACCTTCGGCACCTCACAGCCTACTCTGAGGAGATTTTGTCTTCGATCCTCTCGCTTTTACTTTAAATTGAGGATGTTGTGCGTGAGTCGCATGTGAAGGGGGATGCTGGAGTTGGAGGAAAACTGTTACACACCGCTGTGCGCTCTTACTAATGAACACCTACCTGTTTCTTAGCTCCCCGATCTACATGTCACTTTGTCTGAAACATTACTTCCATCTCTAGTCTGTGCTCCACATAACTACACCTTACTCGACTAGCAGCTCAACCCGCCCAACCCGATGGCAACCCCTACTTTGCATCGCACTGTGTCATATATACTACCCAACCTGTCACTTCACCTACTGCAGCCTGTCTCCTATCCCCTAAACCAGGGCACCTTCTCCAACTAAATCTACTATTTCTCCATCACTTCGGGAACTAATCTTAAAATATGAAACCTTCAGCAGAGTTTGAGATGCTCTTGTGATGTCACATGCTTCTTTAAGTGAGTCAGCAGGTTATGGACACCACATATTACTCCTAATATTTAGTTATTATGAGGTTAACCTAAAAAAAGAATTAATTTGAGGACAGAAGTTTTAGTTTTTTTGATAAGGTGTAATACCTTCACTGTAACAACTGTTTTACTCAATTAAATCGAGGTACTTTTTATACATTTGGGTGAACTTCCTGCTATTTTGAGTAAGACAAACTATAAAGTAAAAATCAAGCACAGCCAAGGTGAAAAAGCAATTACATACTTGACTGATCTGTGTAAAATTCAGCAGAATTGCTATAAAAATTGAGTTGCACCAACAATAATAGTCAATACACTTTATATTTTAGCAATTAGTTAGCATTTACACAGTTCACATTTTAACAAATGTAATGAAATCGAAAAACAACTTTCATAATTAGCATGAGGCAACTGTGAAAATACTGTGATTACATGGGGCTAATGGAGTAGATAGCATATTCAGATGGATGTTAGAGGAAACAATGTTGAGTTGCAATATTGAATAAAAATCGACATGTATTACAGGTCTTAAAAACAAAAATGACAGATTCTTACCAAGAAAAATATAAAATATAGTAAAGTTGCCTTTAATAAATTATAGTGGAGCTGAGGTTGAGCTTGAAATTGGCTGATTCCACTTGAATGTCTTCATCTCTGATCACAAATGTACTAAATATAGGGATATCCTAATTCCTACAACATGGGGACTTTAAATTAAAGCAACATATGTAGTTCCATACATGAAACTGAGATTGTCTGGGGTACATGTGACCCTGAAAATAGAAAATATCTGGATGGATCATCCGGGCCCTCAGTATTTTTCAGGTATTTCTTAGTATATGACCTTTTGGCAGATGGGCTAAAAATCTCCAGCTCCTCTGCACACATCATCCAGTTACTTCTCCTCCTGCTGCTGTAGTCATCTCCAATACCTTATTTTTTTATCCTCCCTTCAGTGTTTTACCTGTCGGTCTGTTAGTCCATCTGTCTGTCTGTCTGTCTCCATCCAGGGAGAAATAAGAAAAACACAGCTATCTGCTGTTCCACAGTACAGTCGCCTAATCAGGGGCTTTGCAAGGTCTGAACAACACTCCCACAGCATACAGAAAAACAGAGGGGAAGAGAGGCCGGAGAGGAACAGAGGTAGAGAGAGGTACAGTGAGTAAGAGAGAGAGCGAGCTAAGAGGAAAATACACCATCCCACCCTATAATCCCTTGCTATCCCACTTGAATCCTGACAGTGCTAACCTGTTTTTATTGCAGTGAATGGGAAGAATACCAATGAAAATGCACCTATGTGTAGAGCACTTAACTGCACTGCTGCCAGCCTCTGCTCTGGGTGGCTGCTCTCCTTTTGGTTGCTCTAACATCATTCAATCATCATTCTGTGATCTCCAAATAAATGTCTCAGAAGCAATAATTAATTGTCTCTGTCAGGACAAAACCAGTCCACAAAGTAACACACTATACACATGATGCTGAAAACTGTGAACCGCTCTTAGAAAGCACAACATTACATATGAATCTCCTCTCTCCATATTGAAGTCATCTCTTCGTCGTCTTTGTCTTCAGAGGAAGATTCCTTGTAATCAAGTTTGTAAACATGCGGCCGGTTACAATTATGGAGTCATTATTTCCAGAATAGCCTCCAACCTGCTGTAATCTTGACAAGTGACATGTACTGTTCAGTTGGTTAAAGCCTTTCTCTCTGTCACACACATGAAATGGAGCTTGATGGGAGCGCAGCCATCCAAACGTTTACTTACTTACGTTTGATTACTACAGTAAATACATTATCTGCTAACAGGTCTCCTGAGGCTGGCTGAATTTGGGGAGAGATAAATTAAATTCAAATCAATAGGCAAATTAGTAGTTCACTAAATAATGATACTGCCTTTTAAATTGCCAAGAGAATCGTGATTAAAGCGTGTAACTCAGTGCCAGTTAGCAAGGTCTCACTGTTTAATGTGATTATTCGCCACAAATTCTGCCTAATCCAATTAAACAAAGTTGCACTGAAACGTGAGTCCAGTTTGATTTTTTTTACAAATTAGAGACAAAACAAGACTTTGGGGGGAAATCTTACATTATGCAGAGAGACTGGAAAAATAAAAGGGATATTAAACTGCAATTTACGCCCTAAAGGGATTTGATTCAAAACTCTTTTGTTTTCGGAGAAGCCAAATCCTTTTCGTTTATTACCCAAGATTCCACCTGCCTGCCAGCCGCCCATTGTACTCGGCGCCTGCTTCTGAGCGTGTGTCGACGGGATGCATCATTTCGAGTCTGGGATGAAGTGTTTGACAACTTGTGTATGCTCCACTCACAATCACCGCATGGAGGAGACGGAGGGAGGACGTGATAGGAGGAGAAGGAGCAGGGGTAGCATAAACGGTGACATGAAAGGCAGAGAGAAAAAGATGGAAAGAAAGAGGAGAAAGTTGCTGGGTGTGTCATTGCTTGGCGAGTCTGTGATTAGGCTCATATCTGTGGAGGACGTGGTGTGGTTGTAAAGAAAGAGGGAACGAGCAAGGCAGACATATACAGAGAGAGAAAAAGATGGAGGGGGTGGGGGGCTTGGTAACCATCATCCTGGAGATCAAAGACCTGTCTGCTTGTTCTGCCTGCAGCCCTCCTCTTCAGTTTGGAAGAAGGGAATAGGATAGTGGGAGGAAGGAGGGGGTCTGCATCAAGAAGCTGACGGGAGAAACTTTACTTTTTCTTGCTCACTTTGCTCGTCTCTCTCATATCTGTCTTGATGCTGTCTCCCTTATTAACAACAACCTTCCATCAGCCTCCACATGCATGCAAACAAGGCACAAACACACACACTCTGCACATGAACACACACACAGAGGGAGGGCTATGAGCGAATTACGGAGTTAATGAAGCAGAGGTCACCCGCTCTCACCCTAACAGCCGGGAGGGAGGCAGTGATGTGACCTTCATCTGTATGACTCAAACAGACCACTTTAGCCAATCATCTCCGCCATCACCTCCACTTTTCTCCACTTCTTTCTCTTGCACTTACTCGCATGCACATACACACAAAGATAAAGCTTTCCCCTTCTTAACTAGAAAGAGGGATTAAAAGGTAAAAGTATTCATAGATATTCTCTGTAATCTCCGGCGCTGAGCTCAGTGGAGTTGAGGACTGCAGCGTCAAAAAGTACTCGGCTGAAACTTCTCTACAAAAAAAAGTTTCCACTCTCGACTTTGACTCTTCAGAACCACTGCTGAGCGCCTGCCTGAAACCGCCATGCACATTTTTAGCATTCATGTCAGAGGCGGTCGAAATCCGCAAACATCTGCTCGTGCCAAAGCACCACCAGCAGACCACAGACAATGGCCAGCAGCATTAAGGTATTTTAAATGAGCTCTGGGAGCAGCGCAGAGCCAAAGTTAGAAAGAGAAAAGCGAAAAAAAAAAAAAAAAAAAGACGGGCAAGGAGCGACAGCATCGGAGGATGGAGACAGATCTGAATTAATTCAGGGGACAGAGTCGTAGCAGCAAGGAAATCAATCATGACAGCTCTTTATCATATCAGAGGAAAGACATTATTGGTTATTGTACTTCTCCCATGGCCAAGAGAAGCCAAAGTGAAAAAGTGTTGTGGCAAGACAAATATTGTGATTTCTCACACCCTCCAATGGTTACTCAATTTAAATGCTAATATTAAGGTTAGCTTGGGCATATGTGAATTTTATGACAGATCAAGCAGTTAGCGGGTGACAAATTGGGCCAGTGTCACACTGCAAGCTCGACCTGTCTCTGCGTGTTTGTGAAATGTAAGTGAGATGCAGAAGGAGGGAGGGAGGGAGAGCGGAGGCTGAGTGACAGCAACTAAAAAAGAGTGAAAGTCAATGTGATGCCGCGTCAAGTCAAGCTTCCCTTTTCTCCTCCCCTGGCTGCCACATATCTCTTGTTTGACATGACATGAAGGAAATGGAGAATTTGCTGTGTAAACATGACCTTTGACCCCTCCTCATCCAATATTCCATCAGAATGACAATCCGGCAGCCAACCCACCCCCTAAAACCTGCAGCACTAAGAGAGAGAGTTTCCATTAGGCCTTCTCAGGCTGGAGCCGTGGCAGGTCACCATAGATGGAGAGGGGAAGAGATTGAGGTCTCCCATGTCTTACAGTGTGACAAACAGCTAAATAAAATGATCCTGATGGTTGTGAGGCGATGAGCCATCTGCTCGGGGCCAACCCTTCAGAGACGACTGGATGTTCATGAGCTTGCAAATATTCAGTCAGGAGGTTTTAGAAGTGGAAAAGCTTTGCCTTCGTCCAAAAATTCAGTCATGACCTTACTTAAAAATCTGGTGCTGTAGAGGAAGGCCAGGAAAAGGTTGGCCATCCTGTAGCCCGGTAATATCGTCTCCTCCCTATTGTGCCCCTGGCAGTTTGAGGTTGATTCAGTTTCCTTAATCAGAAACTACTTTGCCCTTTGGGTGTGATACAAACTTTTGTGCAAGAGAGAAGGAGAGAAATGGAAGAGAAGGAAGCAGATTAAGTTAACAGGACAAATGGGAGTCATATGTATTGTTGGGCTGTGCAGCCAAACAAAACACGTGTAAGGGAACTTTGTTAAACAACCGTTCCCTGTCCTTTGGCAGTTCTCTAAAGGTTCTCTGGTATTTCTTTGGCATCAGTCCTCACGCCTCTGATCCTTGTACCATGGCCAAACAACACAATCCCCTTCCTAAAACCCACATAGCAGAATCCGACCCCATCAGCACCAGCTCTGTGTCCGACTTTATTATATTGGTGGTATTACCACAAGTAGTCATAGGCTTCACATACAAATAGTAACAGCAGTAGCATGTTGTTAGGCAACTCTACTAGCGGTATTGTTGTTTCTATGCTGTACATCCAAGAAGCATATAAACAACTTTATCCGTTGCATCAATCTCAGATTTAGTGTAACATTTGAGCCGCTGGAAGCTACAAAGCAAAAGGAAAAAAACATCCTTGCTTCCCAGCATCAAAATAGCTCATATGCGTTCAGAGCGGCTCAACATAAATGCGATGTACTGCTGGGAGGCAGTGCGGAAGGCATTCGCTGATTCAAGTGAGCAGATTTGGACCCGAGGTGCCGCTTGATAGGTCGTTCAGGACGGCTAATCCCTGTAGGAAAGGCGCCCGTTTAGCATCACAGGCTTTAATTCAAAGACATCACGTTACAATCTTGCTGCTTTTAGTCAATCTGTTTTCTGAGTCGAGACTTCATAATTGTCGGAGTTAAGCCGTGCTGCAAATGCGTGATCTTATCTCTAATCTAATTACTATAACTCAATCAGGAAGAGTCTACATAACTGCTTACATAGAAATCAATTAAAATTCTGGGTTAGACTATAAACACACATAGCAACAGATCATCTATTGTTAGCCCTTTTTCCGTGATAATGGCTTGCTTTCAGTAACTAGTTGGGTGGCTAATGGAAACAGGGCACGCATAAGCATGAGTTGTTGAGCCATGAATAAGCTGAAATAGAAAAGGATATTCAGATAATATAAACTTCTCTCAACATTATGACAGGGTGTTTATGTCTTCGTCTCACCTGTGTAGTGTTTAATAAAGAAGACGGATCATATTTAAAAGCACTCTCACCCTGTCAAATTCTCTGCCTTTTGAGTGTTTTCATTTCCACTGTAAATTGCACTGGGACTTAAGTGGCGGGGAGTGTGTTTGTGCGTATGTGATACATGTCTGGTGAGTATAGAAACCTATAGTGAAGCACCCTCTACCAGCCTCTCTCGTCTCCCACTGAGAGGGCAAGATGCCATCAGCAGATGCTCCGATGTGTTTGTAAGGGGACATAGAGTTAAATGAGATCAGACGAGAGTCAAATAGTCGTCAGCAACTTTTTGTATCTGTCTCTTTCTTTTTCGCCTTGCTGTGTAGTGATAATTCACTGAGGGGGTCGCTGCGGTAAGCAGATATATGCCTTTTTGGATGTGTGTGTGTGTGTGTGAAAGAGAGACATAGCACCTTTTAAATGTGTTTTTAGAGCCAGTCTCTAAAGTGAGTCAGTCCACAGTGACAGAGGAGAAGTGAAAACACTCTGATCTTTTGGATGCCGAGTATATCTCATTATCAGTGGACACTGTACAGTAGATTTCTTTATAGACCCAGGCCAGGATCTGTCTACACACCATTTGGCAGGCCGAGACACTAAGTCTCTACCAGAATGGAAATCAAGCCATTCAAGTGCCGAGACACCGAGGACCCGCTTTGTCCTCTGTTTTATGCCACTTTAATGTACAGCTGAAAGAGAGAAAAGCCAAGGACGGAGAAGAAGAAAACTTTGTGTGAGGAGAGAGCTGGGTCAAGTTGTCCGTGGGAGGTGGTGGCTGTGTTTCTGTGCGCATTTGTATTTTGTATTTGATGTAATCTCTCTTTTTTTTTTTTTTAACGTCGCCTTCGTCGGGAAAGGAAGAATAATGTCGCTGTGGGAGCTTTTTTTCAAACTGACTGAAGCCCAGGATAAACAGTTTTACTGCCCAACTGCATCGCTGACATTTAAAATCAGAGAGACATTGAAGAAGAAAAATAGTGCAGATGCAGGGAAAAGAAAAGATGGCGAAGGAGCAACAGTGACACCTGTAACAGTGAAAACATCCAAATCAGCTCCACTGTGCCTGAATTTTTATTCAGTCTCACTCTGCAGGTGATTAACACCAAAGCCCTGCGGTCTTAACTACAGAATGACAAGAGTATGACACCCTCTCTTCACAGAGATGGCGCACTGATACACTCAGAGATGGATGACGGATGGCACGCCCATGCCCTCACCCTTGTCATATCATTACTTAATCCCCTTGGTAGCAATTACCTCTGAAGGGAACAAAAAGCCGGTGCCAGGCAACTATTACTGACATGGCAGCTCAATGAACAACACAGCAAGCTTTCCTATAAGGCCAATTTGCACAGCAGCCGCAACGAGACCCGGTCTAATGAAGGGAAATGTTTAGATCGACAGACAGAGACCACAGTCACGCAAGCAGGAGTTGAACATCTCAGCGTGAAGTGAGGGCAAAGCGAAAGGGGTGGGCGTTGGAACAGAGGAGCATTGTGGGTCAATGTGGCAAAGATGCATAAATGTGGAGGAGTGAAGGGGCAGGATGAAGTGAAAAAAAAGGTAGGAGGAACAATAAAAAGTGTACAGCCGGTGATTAAAAACAGGAGACAGAGCACACAGAGTGAAGCCGGAGCATGGCGGTAAGGGCACAAGCTTGACTGTCTGAAAGAGCCATTGTGACAGCAATTGATGGGGTTTCATAATGAGAAGGGACAGGGCAAATGGGAGGGCGAAGCTAAAATGTCAGGGCACAGGGTGCAGGCGATATACAGGGCGGTGATGGCAAATTGTGTACAGCGGTGAAGGCATGAGGGGTCATAGGATGTCTGCACACTCTGCAGGTTGTTTGCTGGAGTCAGCAGTGAGAGACACCACCCGCCTCACCTACCCCTCCCCACCACACACACACACACACACACAGTGGTGAGGATATAATCCGTCTCCCTAAACCACAGGATGCTGTTTAGAAAACACTCAGCAAAATACTGCTGGGAACAGGAAGAGGGGGCAGACAGACAGTAAGACAGAAAAATCACAGCAGGTAGACGCCTTTTTGGCGTATCGTACTCCCACTTCACCGGCACGGAGAGGATAAGTCATAAAATTGAGGAAATCGCTATGAAAAATGAAAACAGTAATTAAGATAGAAAAATGTTAAAAAGATTGAGACAAAGTGTTTCCTTTAAAACAATTATACACTGCCTTCCTTCCCGGGTGAAAATGAGGCCCCCAGACTGACAGTGAGAACAAATGATTCGGTAGGGAAGCGGTCGGGGTTCATTTGGTGACGGTGCGGATGTTAATCATTTCCACCACTGGTTTACAAGAACCCAGCGTGCTTTGTCTGCCAACGCTCCCACACCGTTTATTTGCCCGTACTCATCAACATTCTCCTTCAGCTGTATAAAAGCAGCCTCACACACAATGTAGAGAGAAACACGTGCATAACAACATGTGCGCACACAGGTATATTTCTCAGAGGAATTACAGCCTGTGGGGGCAAAGAAGACAGACCGAGGCTGCAGGGAGTCTCTTATAAATGCACAGCATGGAGAAAAATAGGCCCATAAATGACAGTGCATACGCTGAATGTGTATCAAAGAGTGAAGGCACATAAAGTAAATGCAGTGACTTATGATAAGGCCGACTCCTTATCCTTCGACAACAAAAAACCTTCAAATGATACTGAAATTGGTACCTCCCCTCCTTCCTCCCTCGGCCGATAAGATTCCCAGCCTTTGTTGCTGCGAGATGAGCAAACAGCCTGAAACTACCTGCAAGATTTTTCTCTCCGGAGTGTCTCTCATGAGGGGAAGAGGCGGGGTGAAAGACGTTCACCTCATTCCTGTTTATCAGCTGGGAGAATCAGCTTTAGTCTTTTTGGTTAATTAACTAAGTGGTGTCTCTAGGCCCTGTCTGTGCGCCACTAGGTGCCAAACTCCATCAAGCCACCCAAGTGTCTCAAGCACTGTAACCGCCTCTGGTCTCAGGATAATAATTGCGAAAGCAACAGGGGGGAGAGAACATGCACACGCCGAAACAATTACAAACATGCAAAAGGGGGAACATTGCTTTCCCCTTAGCTCTTGTTTTCTCCATCTTCACGCCTACTCATTTAGCTGTCTTCTCAATTCTTCAGCGGTTTATTCCAATTTAGTGGTGGTTTTCTGAGGCTTTCTCCTTGTCCACCTTCATCTTCTTTCTCCTGTCTTTTGCTTTAATCTTGTGGCCTCTCCTCTCCAAAGCTCCACTATATCCCAGGCTTGGCCATGGAGAGCAGCAACAACCTTCCTCCAAACTCCAGCAATCGTTCTCATTTATTCTAGCTTATTCTCCTTCTCCACCTCATGCTGTTCTCCCCGCTGCTCCAAATTCTTCAATTTGCCCTGCTGGGCTTTGGCAAGAGGCAACCACAGTCTTCCTCCAACCAAACTTCGATTGGCCCACTTCAAGCTCTCACTCTAGGGTCCTTTATTTCTTTCCTTTCCTGGCATGTACCAAGTTGCATTCTTCCAAAGGCACTTATGCGGCAATGGAAATCATTTTGGAAGTGACCCAGGCTCTTCTCCTTTTTGTGCCCCAGCTGACGCCCACAGAGAGTGAACAGAGTGGACGAGGAGACGAGTGGAGAAACTTGTTGTAGTATGGCCTTTGGATAAACTCCAGGTCAGCTGGACAGTGGGGTGGAAAACTCTACAGAAACATAAACTCATATACACAGAGAGAAACACTGTGCTTTGTTTCGTCTGAAAGCACCACTCTGCTCAGCTTGGTACAAAGGTCCCTGTGGAGAGGCACGCAGCTTCTCTGGATGAGCTGGTCTTCTTCCAGTTGAGCTCACACACTGTAGTAAGTGAGGGCCATTACCCCTCATTCACTGTCACTGACCTGAGACTTACCTGCTTCACTGACTCTATTGACACAATCCAGATAATTGTGTCTGATAGCCAGAGGCTTCAGTCAGGTCAGTGGTGGGAAGACAGAGAATAGTGATATAATAACATAAGAGAAATGATGCTTGTGAGCACGATTGGGCCAGATTCTTGCCGTGCTTTTACACCAAATGCACAAATGTGTGACAGTGCATACAGCAAGACCATTCATTTCAATGTACAGTGCAGTTGCGTGCTGTCCCGAGCAGCTACAGAAGCCATTGTGCAGCGCACCACCCTGATTTTCACCAGAATTTGTGGTCAAAGGAGGTGGAAGAAAAGAAGAATAGAGGAGAGTTTGATTGGGCAACTCTCTATTGCTGCTTTTACTGTAACTTGACTCTCTGATCACTGACAGGACATGGCCAAAATAAACCCCAAGCACTGCAAATAGAAGAGAGTATGGTGATGTGTCTTTTTTAGAAATTATCATCACAATTATTTACTTCACAGAAGCTCTTCAACGCATTCTCAACCAGTAGCAAAAACAATAAGCATTTGCACAGACTAAAAAGTGATATTTTTAATGAACGTCATGACCCATTGCAGACCTCATAATTATTTGTTTTTGTGATTTGAAGTATTCCAAGTCAAAGGAAAGTCCTGCTGAGCATTTACTAAACTTAGCTAATTCACCCACTCAACGACACAGTCAGTAAATTTCCTCTCTTACTCTCTTGTTTCCGTTGGTTACCAATTATATTTGTCAGTGGTTTAGAGACGTAAGTCTACAGATACTGTGGAGGTCTCTCTCACAAAAGTAAGCACTAGTTTGAATTTCACACACTGACACACGCCATTACATTTGCTTAATTCTCCCTAATTTGATTGTTTATGGTTAATATTCTGGGTAATATCTCTAGTTTTAGAGAACTAATTTAGGGCATGATTAAACTATTACTACAGTACCGTTATCACAAATGTCTTATTTCATTTGGTTAATTTCTTGGCTTTTCTTTTATTGTAATAGAGCCTGGAGGCTGTCTTGTTTTTAAACTGTAAACTGGACTCCTGCTCCTAAATGTGTCCCTGCACTATAAATAAAGATTGACTGAATTAAGCAGATGGGATCTCTGGTCTATATTAAGCCTACAGTACATATCTAATAGTGGGAGGTTGTGGTGGTCTATATTAAGGAGCATACAGATTAAAAATACACCAAAACACAGCAACAGTCAGGCTCAGCAACAATTTCCAGTTTGCTATTCTGAGGAGGGCAAATGGTAACACACTTTTCTGAAATAACAGGCTATTTATTCCAGTTATAATGAAACAAATACTGGCTGTAGTCAGGACCATTTGATAGCTCTGGGGGTTTGTGTTTTCCTTCCTCTGAAGTCTGTCTGCATTTTAAACAGTATCTGCACAACATCTAATTATCACAAAAATGGCTTTTACATTAAGCGTTATCACTTCTTTCACCCATTCAGGGACACGACTCAATGCACTGAGAAGACCAAGACAGTCATTTTCTAGTTGACACAAATTTTCTTGCCTTAGACTTTCTAGCGAGTTATTTTCAGCACAAGAGGAACCATTATTACTTTATTTAAAATACAATACTTGCTACAGAAACATTACTACTTTTCCTACAACGACCTGTCAAGAAAATGTGATCTACGTGCTTGTACTTCTTCTGCAGCACATTTAGTTAAATGAAGTTGTTCAAGACAGGTTAATTGAGTATGTGAGCAGAACCATCGGCAACATGAAGTTAACTTTCACTTCGGCACAATCTCTGTAAGCATAGAAACAACACTGCAAAGTGCAAAAACAACACTGACGCAACACGTCAGGGAGTGCAAGCACAAACACATCTCTCACATACAAAATCACCATCTAAATAAGATGGAAATCCATTTCTGACAGAGAATGAGATGTCAAAGGTCTGTGCACAGCCGTCAGAATGATCTAAGACACAAATGACTCAACACGAGTGGGCATTCTGATTTTTCACACTTACATGCCAGTAAACACTTTGGCTGGTTGGCTCACGACTGTGGCCCACTCTTTCCAAGTGCATAATCAGTCACATTAATGAGAATGGTAATGTGATGCAGAAGAATTAGTCCTGGTCCTCAGGGTTGAGTCTCAGGAGGCCTTGGAAGAGAAACTAGCTGCCTTGGCTTTAGACTCACTGAGCCTTAAAAATAAGCAACCCCACTCTGAGCTTTCCTGAGCAAAGCTACCGAGACGCCTGACAACAATAACAAAATGTCCTGACATATATACAGACTAAATACCCATATTTTGCCTCTGAAACCGCTTTGACGAAATCAATATTGCTCGCGTGTTAATCACGCTGATGCAAGCTGTCGTGGAGGGGGTTGAAAAACAGCTCTGTCATAACCACGCTCACATAGAGCATGTTTCCATGAGGTGGGAGTTATATTCATGAATAAAAACCCAGGCTATTTCTATAACTAGTCTCCCCTGCGATGCCTGTGTCCCCTGACATTTAAATGAAAGAGAACTAGTTCACCAAAATGCAACGCTGGCTCAGGAAGAGTGTTCCGCTTTACGATTTATCACTACATCCACTTACACAGACACTCCTAAGCCTTAAGTCTAACTAAATATCAACTCCTCTGTGAAAACACCAGTGGATGTTAGCTGAGCTGCCTTCACGGCCGGCTGTGTGTGCAAGTCCTTGTGCTGTGGCGTGTGTGCATGTTTGTGTGTTTTTGTTTCTTTATTCAGTCTGACTGGTGCCTCATTCTCTCTCCTTTTCTCTCCAGGCTCTTCATTAGTTTGTGCGTGGATACTAATGAGTGATACCTAAAACTTGCCAGAGGCTCAGCTTTACCCTCTCTTCCCAGCCCAGGGTGGCCCATGGTGAGCATCACCTCTCAGCTTCTGTTTTTGGGTTGGCTCGCTGCCTGGTGTAGCCGGTGGTGCTAAGGTGCATTAATGAGCCACTGAGCCAGCATCCGTGTGTGTGCATTTGTGCGTGCATGTTTTGCGAACGCGTGTGTGATGAAAGACGAGTCCTCCGGCTTCCACTCCACACTCCCCCACTCCCCTCCTCCTGTATCCACTATCCAGGAATCTATTCATTTCAATCAGGTGAGTATCCCGGCAAGAGTCCTTGATTGCTGACAGAGAGGCCTCCTTCACAAACATGCACACACTCATACACACAAACACGTTATGAGTTCCACTCATTTCCCTATCTGTTCTGTTTCACACTTTTACATCTGTAATCCTCGCTCATTTGTAATTTCGCTTCAGCATGTTAGCCTCAAGAGAGAGAAACTAATTTCAGGAGTGAAAAGGGATTATCAGATGCAAACGAAATCTCCCCCACCTCCAGACAAAGATATTGATGTAGACTTTTCAGGGGAACAAAAAGAATCTCAAAACCTGCTTCAGCCTGGATGGCAACTCTCAAGGAAGAAGCAAGTCAACTACCATACTGGCAATTACTTCTTATCAACACCGGGGAACCAACTTGACAATGGCAGAAGAAATGCTGAGCTGCTGGCCTGTAAAACATGAGGAGAAATGACTGCGGAGCGCATAATCAGCTCCCTCTCTTCCCTTTTTGTGAATTTCATGAAAGACAAAGTGACAAATGTATAAATAAAAAAACGAGATGGCCACGGAGGGTCTGGTGAGACAGCCATTAGGTGTCTGTATGTGTGTGTGCACATGTCACATCAAGAGCATGCTATGTTACAACAGAGGAGGGTTATTATATTAATGAAGGCCCCTTGCAGTGGCTTGGTCTTCTCTTCTGTGAACTGACTCAGACCTGCCAGACAAATAATACCCTTCACATTTTCTCTACCCTCATTGTATTAATGCCAGACCAGGCAGAAGACACTGTTATATTAACCTAGCCACCTAGCTGCACACACACATTTTTAAACACACAAACCCCTGCCTGCTTGACTACTAAACAAACAGAGGAAACCATGGAGACACACGGAGAAGACGAAGAGACGGAAGATGAAGATGTTCGGAGCCAGCTGGTTAAAGCCTGCAAGTCAGTAAATTAACCATCTGATTAAGATTTGAAAAGCGGCAAAGGAAATGAACATAATGCATCCAATTAACAGAAGAGACAGCAATAAATATTGAGCTTCCAGCAGTCGCTACCTCTGTCTAGAAAACAGCTTCAGAAAGCGCTGATTTTATTGTCATGCATTCACCACTTTAGCATATCATTTATCTTGTATAGTTGTGAACCATATTGCTGCTTTTGTCGACTTCACCTTTTATGTCAGAGCCTGGTAAAACAGAGATGAGAGGCAGTAAGGAAGGTTGACAAAAGACGGACAGAGTAATTGGTTTAGATATCTTTAGAGCCTTATCTTATGACAGGGGACAGAAATCTGAACTAAGGAGCAAACAGCCCCTGAGCTTTTCCCTCCATTATAGCATGAGCCCAGAGCTGTCCTCCTATTACAGCCTTCGCCCTGCAGAGCTTCAAAGCTACTTTGTTGTGGCTGTTAATGGCGCTGATGACAGCAGAGAGGATCTCTATGCCAGGTGAAGCAGGCTGAGCCAAAAAAAAAAAGAGAGAAAGTGGAATATTAAATAGAGCGAAAAAAAATAATAAAAATAAATACTGCCCACCAGAGAGGGGCGGTGCTGTCCGGCAGACAGATGATAACTAAAAAAATAATTAAACACTTAACTCGCCCCCTCAGGGTAACACAATTAAAAACACGCTCACTGAGGGTGATCAATAACGTAAAAAACTGAGGTGAAAAAATCTGCTCCATCATGAGACAGGAGGCAGATCTGAAATTCACCGGCTACATGTTTCTGTGATATATCAGGTTATTTTGGCCCATTCTTGCGTTTACTTGCTATTACAGAAACAATAAGGCCTTTATTGCTATTCTTCTCTGACATGCATGCAAGTGGAAAAACTCAGTCAATGCTTTTCTCAGCACCCTTAATGTTTCATGGTACATGACATATCTCAGGCCTGCTGCAAGAGTTGGCTCTCAGGCATTTTCTGTCTTGTTTATTACTTCAGTTTAGACTCTGGGATCGAGTTTCCCTGTACTGCTGCTGCTGCTGCTGCTGCTGCTGCTGCAGAGAGCCAGGGGAGAGCGTGGCTGGTGTTTGAAATGAAACAGACAGAACAAGGAAGGCTATTTATAAGAAGCAAGCAGATAATTGTTGAAAAGGTTAGAGCAGCCACAGCAGGTAACAAGTGAGCTGCGTGTTGATGGGCACAACAGGATGTTGAGGCAGAGCGGTCATGATGTCGCCAGCTAAGGACAATGTCAAAAAGAGCAGCTTCCACAAGATTTCAGAGAAGGGTTACTAATGAGGAGTCAAAATCAATATACTGTGCGCGCTGAAAAAAGCAAACTAGAACCAACTCTTTAACATTTTGGCATGATTAAAAGGCCAACACGCAGACACTTTAAGCCCACAAGGTGCCACAGCTCCTCACACTGTATTTAGAAGAGCAGGCAACACACAAATACAGCAAAGAACACATAATAACAGCAACAAGCACGATGTTTCCATTTACCATGCAACGGACAAACCATACAGTAACATCCTATAATTGGGATAAAGCAACTGAGCGCTCAAATGTCAAGGAGGAGGATTAGAGAAATGTTTGAAGCGTTGTCACATCAAACACACACCATAAACTGAGAAAGGGAGACTTTTTAAATAGTTTTTGTGTTTATTTAGACTGTCTATACACACAGAACTTCCCACATTGGCAGAGAAACGCTCACAGAGTCAGGCAAAGACGCAAGATGCACCTACACCAGTGTAGAGTACAGCGAATATGAACAAGAAAATGGAGCAGGATTATTCAACAGAGGAGCATTTTGGTTGCTTTAACTGACATGTTTAAAATAATGCCAGTTAAACGGACATATTCATGGCATAAATACACATTCCACCAGCAGGGGAAGTGAATATCTTGATTATTTATGTCCTCATTCACTCACTCACGAATTCCTTGCTGAACTGCTTCACTCAAACATTTATTCCCTCCTAAGTTTCCTTGTCCCTCCAGCGTCCCCTCTGCCTGCCTCACTCAGCAACCAAAGGAAACCAAGCTAGTCAAGCTCGGAGACCTAAAGGACCATGTTTCATTTGATGACAGAGGATGATAAATGTCTGACAGAGTGCCAAACCCTGCGATGTGCTACATGAGTCAAGCACAAACACTCCTCCGTTGCACAGAAATGCCTTTGCACACGTATCCATCATCGCCATGTGGGAGGTGTGTATATGTGTGTGTCTGTGTGCCCGCGTATGTGTGTGGCACGCTGGTCCGAGCAAGAAAAGCCTTGAAAGTGTCCATCTCAGTGGCGCCATGGGATGATGGAGGTAGCCAAGCTGATGATGAGACAGGAGGATGTGGGATAATTCTCATGTTTAGAACAAATCAAGCTGCTGTGAATGTACGCCAAAGGATCCACTGACTGGATATCACACCAACACACACACACACACACACACACACAAAAACACCTTTCTCCTGTCTCTTGCTTTCTCCTTCCCACAGAAATGAACATGTGAGCAAACAAGCGAGTGAAAGCAAAGGGTGAAGCCTGGTCTGAGCTTTGAATGTCACAGTCAGTCATTGCAGCCTCCCTCTTAGTGATGCAGACAGAGAGCCATTCTGATTGCCCCACCAGTCAAGCCAAGGGGTGAAAAACATTTACATGCAAATACGAATGACCCACTAGCTACTGCGAGCACGCTAGCTATGGTATTCTGAATGCACAGCAACCACAGAAAATCCGGCACAGAGGACTTGCCAATCAACCACTCTATTGTAACATCTCACAGGCTTTAGAAGTAGCTGTTATGCGTGTAGGATATCAATTATTTTTCCTTTTGTGGCTTATTGGTTTGTGGCTGCTGTTGTTGCCACTCCTTGTATGAAGTGAAATTGATGTTAATGAATTCAGACCAGGAACATAATGTACTGCATTAACAGATTTGCTGTGAAGAAGCTTAAAGCCTTTCTATCATTTCCAAATAACTCCTCAGTATACAGACCGTCCTCACAGAATCCACTCATCTCTGACAGCAGCACTAACACCGTGTAATCAACCATCCTTTTTTAAATTTGGACCATTATAGTATAACCCATCATGAAGAAGATGCCTAACTGTCATACTGAAGTGGTTTGTATCAGGGGACAGATTGCTGGTGGACTGGCTGGGTCTCCGGGGGTCTTGGACAAGGGGAGACCTTGCCTCTCTTACTAGCTGTCACCGACGGCTGGGATATTTGGATCAGGAAACCGCCTGCTGTCACAAGACCTGTTGCCTCCAGATGGGTCCTGAGTCTGGTTATGTGATTCCCGCCCTCTGAGAACACACTCTGTCCTCATCCTCCTCCTCCTCCTCCACTCCTTATTTCATCTCTTCACCTTCTCATCCCGTCATAACCACATCAAACGTCACCTTGCCTTCATCCCGTCACCACTCATTAACAAAGTCCAAATCACCATTCTTTTATTCTTTAACCTTGACATTCAGCTTTTAGCTCCATGTGACACTTTCATCTCATCTCTCACACATTGGCTCCAGTTTTCTTGGCTAAAGTCCCCTGTGAGTGTGTATGTGAGTGCATGCACACATGCTGAGGAGATGAGCAGACGCACCGCACAGCAAGACCTCTTTGATTCAGCACAGCAGAAACCCACAGCGAGGCTGTACATTAATTGGTGCTTCTGAGCCGTTAATTTAGGCGAGTACGTTCAAGGACCCACTTTCCAACAGCAACAGAGGCTGAACAAGCATCCTCTCAAGACTCTTTCACTATTTTCTGCTCCCTCTTCCCTTCTCTCTGCTAGATGGCTCTCTACTTTTCCCCCATTACCCTTACAGTTCAGCTTCACCCATCAACCGCTGCCTCTTCTTGCCTCATCCCCGCTCTCCGTTCTCTCTTCACTTCACCATCAGCGGGCGAAGAGAGACAGCGGGTCACAGTCTCTGCTCCGTCCCATCCACTTCGCCAACTACCCCCGCGCCCAGTGCCAGGAAGCCAGAGTTTTCTTTTTCTTTTTTCAGCATGACTGACTCCCGCAGGTCACTGAACGCATTAAGCTGTTAATTACCTCAAAGCACAAAACAAGTGGTAGCTTGGCAGCAAAATGAGCAGACATTTCCATTTTTTTTTAAAAGAGTACAGTCACAAACTTAAAACCAGAACACCAGCGAGACAAGCAGGGGCCACAGAAAGAATAGCTACAGCTGCAGCCACACTAGTAAACAATGCTGTCAACAGCAGTAACAGACAACAGCAATGAGAACATTCTCATTTTATTTTTGCAGCTTCTCTGCGACCATAAAACTACAGGATAGAGCCATTTGGGCTGGAAGTTCCCCTAAGAAATGAATCAGCTATAAAACAGCAGCAGGATAATACCAGTCTGGCCCACAGGGCATGGTTTCTACAGATTCACGCTGTGCTGATGCGGGAAATGATTCAGGATGTGTGTGACCAGCATCTCCCACCATACAGTAGTTAAACTCTGCCTTATTAGTTATCTGCTTAGTGATCATAGCAACCTGGCATGGGAAATAAAACTGAGGTGTGTCTGTGGATGCTGTAATAGAAATAAGTGTTGCTATTTATATCATGTCAGAGAAGAAAAATAATATAATTGCAGTATGGCTGCTGGCGCTGAATATGCTGCTCGAGGCTTGGGGCTTGTTACTTAGCTGTGAGAGTGTGTTTGTGTGTATGTCTGGGAATATGCAAGTGCGCTCCTCAATGTGCCAGTGTGTATTCATGTATTCCGGGTGGTATATGAGACCGGCCTGTCCTCTCACTTCCTGACCCCTCATTAGTCTTTTCTCTTGTTAACAAACTGGGGCTCTGCTGACAGTGAGACTTCATAAAAAAAAAAAAAAAAAACAGGGAGACGACGAAGTGTGTGTGTGTGAGAGAGAGAGAGTGAGAGAGGGAGGGAAAGCTATGTGAACGTTGCTTAATGACAAGCAAACAGGCTGTGAAAAATATTCTGCTCACACACACTGTGTTTTTGTGTCCAGAAAGTAAAAGTTGGTGTCCATCTCAGTCATGTCTGTCTGTTTTTTTTTTTTTTCATCCTGTCTCCTGCACTATCACTCATGGTCCACTGCCAGCAGGATGGAGTTTATACTCATGGAAATGTCTCTTTTTCACCACTGCAGAGAATGGAAGAATACCCAGTGTCTCTACCTTATTCAAATAAAGGACACACACACATATCCCCTATGGTTGTACAATAAGCCTACATGGAATGCCAGTTTTACCAACGGGAAGCATCTTTATTCAACAGCCACTTGGCCTTTGGTGATAGCAGCTGCATTCTTTGTTCCTGTCGTACTGCGCCACCTCAGGCTTACACAACATGATATCACTCCTTCTCCAAGACTCTCTGTCACAGTTAAAGGGCATAGACAAAAATACTGAAATCATAGACATTACAAACTCTGAGGAGAGACTAGCCCATGGCTGCTGATGAGAGCACCAAGAGAGAGTTTTTTTTTTTTTTTAAATAAAAATGAAAGAGCGCTTATTATTGACTATATCGGGGCTTCTTTCTTTGAACTCTCTCATCTATTCTGGCTGCCTTGGCATTGCACTGGATGCGTAAAAAGCCATGAAGCAGACGGAGAGATGAGAGTGAAAGGAAGACAGGTCTGGAAAAACAAGTGATTAAAAGATAAAAGGGAGAGAGCAGATGATGAGGGAGCAGCGGTGTGTGATTAAATGGCGGAGGTGGTCCCGTTGGGCTATAGCCCTTATTGCATTTTAATGGGGGGCTGGATGATCCTTGACCCTTTGTGAGGCAGCGGTACCACCTTGGTGCAGATCAAACTGCCAGGCTTGACGAACCCCCAACCCCCCACCCGGAGGGCATCTGGGCTATGAGAATGAGGTGTGTGTTGTGTGTGTGAGGGCTCGCAGGGTCCCCGGCAAACGTGTTTATCCTGCTGCCATGGAAACCCGAGCACTAGCCTTGGGCAAATAACAACAAGAAAAGCAGTGCGTATGTGTGTGTGTGTGTGTGTGTGTGTGTGTGTGTGTGTGTGTGTGTGTGTAAGAGAGAAAGACGATGTGAAGAGCGGATTTAAAAAGGCGAGGTGCATGATTTAATACGAGTCTTAAATTCATACATTTCAAACAGCTGTCCTGCTCTCTCCCCCTCTCCTCCCCCTGTCTTTCTTCCTCTCTGCCCCCAGTGCGGCAAGCCTGCCCCTCAATCATCAGGCCCTCCTTTTCACCTTCTTTTTCTCCGAGCTCCACATGCTAAGTGGGAACATTGTTACGGTCAATTTGTCCCATTCAGGGTCCCAGTGGGCAGTGTCCCTGCCCTGACAGCCTGCAGACAGAGACCACACTGCCTGAGAGGCCTTGACATCAAGGTCCAGGGGAGACGCAGAGAGGGAGGAGGGCGGAAAAGTGAAGGACAGGAGGCGGGGGAAACAGGAGAAGAGAGGTAATGAGGGGGAGCAGCGGTATGGAGGCAGAATGTGCGAAGGAAAACAAGCAGGGGGGAATACTGAAGAGAAAGAATGACAGAAAAAAAGAGAAGGAGGCCCAGGTGCCAGGTCTAACACGAGCCCCCAGACTCTGCAGCTCAATAGTATTTCCGACCGGCCTGTCAGTCACAGACTAGATTGATGTAAATGGCGACAGCTCTGCTCCCACAGAGGACACTTCTAATGCATCTACCTGAGTGTGGCCTAAACCCAAAGAAATACAAGATGGACTGGACAAGCTCTGCAGAGACGAAAGGAAACACAGGTGTTCATGCACGTATTTTTGGTGCAATATTGAAATGTACTTAAAAACAACTGATTCACTTTATGACTCATTTTTGCCAAAGGAAAAACTTCACCCAAACATGACATGTTCACACCTGTTGATGCAAATTGCAAGAAATCATACTTCTTCACTTACCTCTAGAGGTATGCAGAGTTTTCATTGGAAATACTTTCCAAAAAGACAATAGTCCTGATGAAAACTGACAGCGTGTTGATAATGAAGAGGGGGCACTGTTTCACAAAAGACGTGCTACTTTTGAATTGAAAGTAATTCTTTTTATGGCTATGAGTATGACAAATGAAATTCTATTCATCTCCATTGTATTGACATGGAGGGGGAAAGACACCTTCAATCAGGGCTGGATATTCTACCACTAGATACATTAGATGAGAAAGTATAGTTTTGAACTAATCCTTTTACTTAAGTCTTGTGTAAAGCTGTGCATAAAAAACACTAATTGTGAAAGATTAAAGAGCAGTTTTATGCACTTCCACATTGGTTGCCACTTTTTAATATCCTAAAAGACTAGATCCTACATTTCCCATAATGCAACTCAATTGTGTTTTTTCATTAGACACCCCCTGCCTCTCCACACCTTCAGTTACTAATGCAGGCGTTCTGCCACAAAGGACAATTGTTTTCTCAGGCTGAGTAGCTCTCATACTCATAAAATGACTTATGACTTATGTGCTAAATCAGTGTTGCGTAAGTGAAGGTACAGGGTAGTGAAGAGGCCAAAACATAGATCATAAGGCTGTTTTTTTTTTCTGATAAAAGAAACCGCAGTTGCTGACCCCACTCCACCTTGGATTAAATATTGAATCCAGGTTTCTTTATACTGCGTGTTCTGCAATCAGATTGTGTAACTATAAAAAGAAAAACTCTCTGTATATCCTCACATTGGTGTGAACTTGTCTGACAAATGCAGCTTTGTGTGACTAATCCATGATTTTTTTTATGTCTGCGTTGGAGTTACCGCGGGCCCACAGGTGACGTAAACCCCCCCAGCAGGGTGCAGCGGGGGGAGGGTGGGGAATTAAGCGACTGTGTAAAGACACCTGTTATTTTAGCACATAGGGCGCAACATTTGCTCCGAGGCAAGGGGTGCAGAGACGGCTGTTGGCGTCAGAAACGAGGCACAAACAGGGCACCCATTCAACCGATGCTGGACAGTGCTGAATCACACTTGTATAGAGCACAGACAGACTGACTCACACACATGCACACACACACACACACAAACTCCATACAAGACAGGAAGGCAAACAGACACAATGTGATGAACAATGTCCCTTATGTTTCTCTCTGACAGACGTGGGCAAACTTTCAGTATGTCTCTCTCTTCTTAATGACACACACACACACACACACACACAAACAATTCCTCAAACTAATTGGCAATGCAGACTCCTCCGTAAAGACAGCAGGGATCTGTCAAGGGCATGTGTGTATGGTAGGATGATGCAGATCTCCCCAAATAAACTAACTTTTTAATAAATCACTAGGCACTGCTAGCCAAGGATTAGCCATGCTCCAGTGAGCAGTTTGTTAAGCTGTGAGGAGAAGCATCGGGGACGGAGAAAACATCGCCAAAAACTGGCATCACCACTGAGACCTTGGAACGGTACAAACCCCCTGCCCGCTTTCCTGGGTCCACATTTAGCCTTAGTTATCTGAGTTCTCCATTGACACAAAATTCTGTTCCTATATTAGGCTTTTACTTGGAACTACTGCTTTTTTTTCCTGTTGGGGTTTCTCCACTAATCACTTTTAGTGTTCAGGATTTTAGCTCTAACATCAGGTACTCCTTTCCTTCGATTGCTTTCCCGTATGTTTGCCTTACTTGTCTGTGCAATCTTGCCCCCTACTGAGTCATTTCTTTTGGCAGGAGTAATGCTTCCTACAGTCTGGTTATTTATATACTGACTGAGAAAACATCTATCCCCTCTCCCCTGCCTGCAAAAAGAAATTAAAGTCTTTTGAGGAAGCTTATTATAAAATCATTTAATGTAATCAAAACAAAAGTAACTCTTCTCAAATGGCTGATATTTCTGTAGTGGGTACAGTAAAATGAACAGTATGTTTCACATATTTTAAAGTCTGTCTCTTGATCATTTCGGTTCTCTTGTCTTGTTCACAAAGTTTTGCTGCTCTTGGTGAACATGATACATATATTTTCTGGGAGATTTTCTCTCAAAATGTTCTAAAGACGACTTGAATCACCAGCAAAAAGCTGCTATCCTTACATTCTCAACACTCACAAAGTGTTTTGTCCTTGACTTCTGAGCAAATGAAAACTAGATTCGATACAATAAGATCTGAGATCATATCAGACAGGTATTTCCTCTGTTGTCTATTAATTCATTCTGTCTGATAGCGCTTCTCTTGTAATTAATGGTGGCATGATGGGCCTACAAGAGGATGTCAGCACATGAGAGAAAAAGGAGCACCACTCTTCCTCTGTCATGCCAAAGAAGGTGCAACACTCAGATGATTAAACATTATCTAGTTTATGATCATCTCTTCTTTCATGTCTCATCTTAACTTCTTTTTTACCACCTACTGTGTCTCCCTTGTTTGCACTGCTGTTACAGAAAAAAATAAAAAAAGGTCTGAAGCGGAGTCTGGTGCAGTACCGTCACCTCCTGATGTAGCATCTGAGCAGCAGGGAGGAAGGATATATGTGTAACCTGCGGCAGCACCCCTGAGCCCTGGCTGTCGGACTGGGTGACAGCCCAGAGGAAGAGAATTAAAGAGGCTCTTGTCCTCCAAGGCTGATTGACACAGTCAGAGCAACAGAAAGGTTAGTGGAGGTGCTGGTATTCCCTTGGCTGTCTACCCTCTCGCTGGACGAGGAGCACTGTCTCACTTTCTTTAGATGTGTCTTTCTGTTTCTCCTCTCTCCACTCACATACACACAAGGGCTCATTATAGGAACGCTCTGACCCCTTCGGGACTTCACTTACTTCTCTGTCTCTCTTTCCAGTCCACAAACCTTGGCGTTGGACAAAAGGCAGCTGAAAGGCAATTTGAATTTGAAACAGGGGCCACAACAAAAAACATGCAGCTCCCAAATGGCGAAACTTTAGGAGACTTGGAGCCAGCTATTGAGAGTTAGTGGTCCGCTCGCACAAAAAGCTAAAAATGAGATTCTGACACTATCCAGCCAACTAGCTCAATGTACTGTAAAGATAACAGCTACTGCAGAGGGAGAGAAGGGAGGGAGGGATGGCAGAGCCTGAAGGAGAGAGCAGTGGACACCAGGGGCCCAGCGGGTAGGACTGTAAGAGCACACACACACACACACACACACACACACACACACACACACACACACAAGCAGCCAGCAGATAACATACAATCACACACACCATAAAAACAACACAAAGCAAGAAAGACACAAAGAGATGGGAACATTTTGACCAATCCTATGGTGAAGACACAATCTCTGCTTCCACAGTTCTGCACCTCACTATTTGAAAATGAGGCTTACTAGCTTTAAATCAATTGTAGTGTCTAAAAGAAGGGGCAGAAAAAGTCCCAGATTTCTCAAATTAAACAGTTCCAAGAGGGAAAAAAAACCCTGTCTGACCGCGGTTGGTGAGTGACACTGGGGTGTCATGACAGTCCTGTGACTGCACAGTAACAAATGATCTTGGCCAATTAATATGACACCCATTTGCAATCACACGATCTGAGTCGTGTCAATATCCAATCAATAGATCGATGATGAAGTGCCTGTTCTGGCTCCAGACAGCTGAAAGCTGCTTATTTTGTGCGTGGCTGCAAGCTACGCAGTATGAAATTGAGAATTATACAATGAAACCTACTGTAAAGCCGAGATGCCAAAGATTACAGATCGACTATTGTGTATTGATCTTGTTCGTTTTAACCAATCCCCACAAATAAATTCCTCCGTGTCACCAGAGGCGATACAATTTATCCAAAGCATCAAGGCGCGACAGATCCAAGTGCCCCCGGAGCGCACCACCAACACCCACCCACCACAGACCTCCACACCGGACAGCTCGGGTCACTTACCTCTGGTTATCGGGGGAAAAGGTGCCGCCGAGGCAACGACAGAGTGAGTCGATTGTGAGTCCCACTGGATACAAAAAATCCGAGAGTGATCAGAGGAGAGAGGAGGCTCGTTAGTGCGTTACCAGATCCTGTGTAGGGCTTTGAAAACTACTCCTCCCTGTCGCACCTGTCTCTGGCAAAAACTGATCCCGTACGCCGGCCTGACATCCCCAAGACAACTGTCTCAGGGGGTTGTGTGCGCGTGCCCCCCTGCTAGTTTCAACAAACACACACACACTCTCACACTCACACACACGCACACACACACGGCACCACCTGTCCCCGGTGCAAAACAGCCCACAAAGAGCTTCTATGTCGCGCAGCGACACATGGCATTCCCCGTAAGTCTCTGCAGCAATACTCCCTCACAGACAGCCGTCCGAGATCCCCAAGTAATCTGGAAACGCTGGAAGCAGTGAATGATGAAAAGGAGAACAGAATAATAACCCATCCAGCACACCACTGGCTCCAAACCAGCTGCAACGTTTGGAAATTACATCTGCCGCTCTCGTTGCTCGCCCAGTTGTGTTATCAATCTTCCGTCCCCACAATAGTTGGTCTATTTTGCCGCTGCGCACGACTGCTGCTCTGTCATTGCTGCGTCTTTTCCACCCCGGGTTTGACTGAAAGAAAAAGACTGTCCTTCTGTCTTATGCGCTCTGCTTCTACGCAGACCCAGCCTCAAGATCCAGCGTCGGGCAAAGTCCCATTCACCGGTTTATTAAAAAAATAGTTCCCGTTCTCTGAGCCGCACTCAGGAGCTTTGGTGAGGTGGGAGGACCACGGCGTTTGTCTTCTAGCGGTTGTGTGAGCTTACAGCATCTCCAGCACTGCTCCCCGCTGTCATCCACAAGAGACTCCTGAAGCCTGTTAGTGACAAAACCTGAAGCAGAATAATGCTGCGACTGGAATGGAATTGATTAATGACTAATTAGGTTTATTTTTGAGCCTTCAACCCAACCCAAAAAACCCTCTCATAACCCTCATACATATCAAAGTCAAGCTGGTTGCGAGAATAACTCGCTTACTGCGAGCCATGGTGGCAAAATTAGTACCTAAATGAGTCACCTTGTTAGACACGGACCAATATACAGAGAGCACTGATCCTGTGTGAACTTTATCCCAAGGAACATTTAAAAGGTCTGAAAGGTTACACTGGCTGTGCTAAAATAACACCACAAAGCAGAGTTTGATAAAGGTGAGTATGGACATGAGGAAAGTACCTCGCAGGAGGTCTGAAAGTGGATCCAGATCCAGGAGATGATAACTTATGATTAAGCACACAACAATGGTCTTTAAGTTTGCAAAACATGTAATTTACTTTATGTGTGTGAAATTAACAACACATGTGCAATTTGCAGCATTTCCTGAGGCGGCTTCAGACTGGACAAAAACACAATAAATATTAATGGGAAAATTCAACCATCATCTGAGTCAGCAGGGTGAGACATTTGTTAATTTGCATCCAATTTCATGATTTTATGTCACGTGATTCAGCATAACTATTTTATGGGGCACACTTAGAACAATTTGTTTTAGTTACAATTCTCGAAGGTCCAATTTACTGAACTCAGTGAACTTGAAAACTGTTTCTATCCCTGAGTTTAAGGTCTTTCTGCATCGTCTCATTGAGCCTAAATTAACACAACAGAGGAATAATTTAGTCTAATTAAATCTCAGTAAGCCTTCAGCCAAATGTAATTGTTGCTTTGTTTCACTTTGGTCTTTGACTTTGAAATTGGTGTTAAATCAGTTCTGTTTTTTAATGACACTGACCCCATCTAAATGGTCTGTTGAGGACTTCAAAATGACCCAATGGAGATGGATTAACAGCACTGTCAATGGATAATACTGGTGCTGTGTTATAAGTGTTAAAAGAGTTTAGACTTATTGGACCTCTACATGAAATTGCAAAGGCCGAATGCCACTTTTAAGCTTTGATTCATGCATTATTCATTTGCCAAAATAATGACTTCTATAGGCCTGAGGGCTCATGTGTGTAGCTTACCATCTTAATAAATCTACTCCGAGCCATCTGACAGCCTTTTTGATACAATCTGTTAATCAGCCTGCCAAATCAGACGACTCAACTTCTGATTTGAGAAATATGCACAAAAAAAAAAAAAAAAAAAAAGTCCCCTGCTATTACTGGATACAATTTAGCCTAAGGTTGTTTTATTCAGTATTTAATCCAAGAACAATTTTTTGGATAAGAGATTGATTCTTCGTGTACATTATATAAGTAAAGGTCTTAGAATAATCACTTCTGTCTTTGATGGAAGTTATTTTGAAAGAAATGCCACAAGGCTCTAAAAGGCAAATAATCCTTTTTATGAAGTGCATAATATGGCCTACTCTTGTCTGACATTGATATTAGTACAGGACATTGTTTTGGTTTGCTTGTTGTTTGCTGTTTTGTTTTCAGTCTTATCTTCCTTTACACAGCCAAAATTTGCCTGCAACAGCACTGTAATACTTATTAACATTATTCATCCTGCTTACCTTATCATCCCATGCTGCCTGTGACTTTGTAGCCTCCACAATTAAAACTTAAAAAGAAAAAGTTTCCTTTGTCCAATAGAGACATGCTGAAAGTCTTTGTTCAAGTTGACTGAGGTTACAGCAGACACTGCTCTGACAGCATTATCATTATTCAGGAAAAAATAGTTTCACCAACAGTGGAATAATGATGATTTGTCTCTACACAATTTATTTCTGTCCCTCTGTTGCTCTCAGATACAAACTAGCATTCCTGTGTGTCTATAAGAATCTAAACCAAGGTGTATTTTCATTACATGAAAACCAAGCTTTAATATAAATGTGTGACAAGAGTCATTAAGTCAGTAAAATTACATAGTAACCTCCATTAAAGCAGCGATTAAGTGCATTAAATTGAGCAAGGGTGTGTTTTATTGCTTGTGAATTCAACTTTTCATTTATAAGAGGACTGCTTCTTTTAAAAGTTAGGCTACATAGTTTCGTTGAAGTATTTCTAGGCACTTATATTTGAGTATTTCCATGTTATATTACTTTATCTTATCACTCCACTACTCCATTCAATACTTATGGTTTTTTTTCCCCCTGTAGGTCGGACAAAACAAGTAATTTGGAGCTCAGAAACTGATGTAATATAATAAAAGATGTTCAGATAAGTCAAAAATCTAACAAAGTACAATAATAAAGAATACTGTTAGTTAAATATTTTAAACAAAACTGTAAAAAAGAAGCTTTCTCTTTAAGCTAATTTCAGCTCATTTCTTTTATTGAACTCTACGTATTATTTTTAGCCTTTGTTTATTTGGTCTTTTGGTCTTTTGGTCTAATCAATTACTATTTCCCCCACACAACATTTCTCAGTTTCCTCTCCACGTTTCATCAGACTGTGTAGCTGCTTTACTGAATCTAACACACACTGAGCAGCAGCTATTTTGAACTAGCTATCTGACTGAAGCTAGCCTTTGTAAGCAAATCAAACTACACCAGCCAGTGCTGTTAATGTCAATATCCAGATAGTGAGTAGTATATTATATGTTTTTGCACGAATTGTTATTGAGTAATGTTATCTTCACCCACCAGTCTCTCCTCTGCTTCATGTGTGGAGGACTTTATAAGTGTTGAGCTCTCAGGGAAGGCAGCATGGAGGGAAGGTAAACATTGTTACATAGTTCATTCATTTATTCATTAATCATTTGCATATTCTACCCACATTGTAATGATACAAAACTGGATGAAAATCCGCAGTGTTTCCTTTTAAAAGGTGAAATGTAAGTGTTGTGTTTACAGTTTGTTTCCACTGCCTCCATGTGGCCAAAAAAAATCAGCTATTACAGGTTTTAGCACATTGTTTGACGATACTGCGGTACTTTTACTCCAGTAAAATTTGTATGCAGGACTATATGTATTTTTACATGGCTGCTTTTCCTGAATATGTCTTCCAACCTCTGCCCAAAATAGGAGATATTTGAGGAAACCATGCAGAGTTAACACAGGATGGGAGGACAATAATTCAAACCATAGCAACTGCTGACAGCACGCTATTCTAATATTAAACAGCTCTCCAGAAGTTATTTTTTTAAATCCCCAGATTAACTTTATTATTCTGTCTCTAGCTGCTTTGCATAGAAATTATTCAGGACACAGTAACTTTGAGCCATGTTCAACAAAAGAACTTGTGCCATGTCATCTCCAGTCAAAGTTTGTGTGCTGACTATAAATAAATAAATAAATATTTGTTTTGTTCATCTGCTTCCTTTCATCCCACTCGGTCTGTCAGAGCAGGCAGGCAGTAGACCTGAGCCAGATAAAAAGAAGAAGAGCTGCCACGAGAAAGCGAGAAAGCTTAGCAAGAAAACTACAACCTTTGATGGAGGATGCACTTTTTAATCTTTCAACAGCATGGGGAAAAGGGGAAGGGCAGCGCGGTCGCTTCCCCCCGAAGGTACAGTAAGAAAGCAGGAGAGGAGAAAAGTGTGTGCCTCTGTGTTGGTATGTTGAGCTTTTGTCCTCTAACTTTCAATTCAGTAGAAATATGAATGTGAAATAAAGATGCCTCAGCCTCCAGTGTGACCATTTTCTATCCCACCAAAGCAATCCCATGGTTCACCAAGCTGCGAACAAAGACTCACAGGCTGTGTGTAGCATTCATGTGATCAGATTTAGAAAGAACTTCACAAGCTCAGCAGCCAATCTGACAACTCAATTTGGCGAATGGAGCTCAGCCATTTAATAAGTTGTTTCACATCTTTATCTTTAAGATGATGACAAATTCATTCGTGTTAACAAATCCCAGAAAACATTTAAAGCATTAAACAAATCAGTCTGAAATGAAATGAACGAGTGTTTTAGTTTTTAAGAAGATAAGTTTAAAAAATTCATTTGTAGTCCAACTGAGTGCTGTAATTTGTACAGGACTATTGTAAAAACTTGAAATGCTAAAACGCGTTGTAAACTTGTGATGCTAACAACAAGTTTCTTTTAATTTCTTTCATTTTTTACACACAATTTGTCTTCACCTTGATCAGAATAACAGGTGCAGGTTTACCTTTTAAATTAGGAATCAAGAGCATTATCATCACAGTGTGGTATACACAGTAGGTCTCCATCAACTCAAGACTGAGATTAAAAAACAAGTCTGATGCTAAATTGAAACAAATTATAGTGGAGGAGACAATAGTTGTATAACTTGGTGGGAGCACTGTGTCTTCTTTTCTCCTTTTTATAGGTTTAACTAATTAAGTGCTGATAACACTAGATAGCACTAAGCGTGGCCGAATGTGATAAAGTTATCAAAGATTTCGGAGTCTGAGAGTGCTGAGGTCAGTGAGAATCTGGATCAAATGAAAATACAGAGAATGACCTCTAGTGACAGTCCCTGGTGTGCCTGGTGTGAGACACCAGCTTTAGTATTCATACAAAACATCAAGTCAGTGAGCTCAATTTTGAATTGTTTCTCTTCTCAGCGTGATGTGTAAACAGTGAAGTAAAAAGGGTCGGATAACAAAGCTTTGTTTGGTTTTAAATGAGAGCAACAACAAGTCTGCATTCATAAATGATGGATGTTGCTTCATCTCCTGTATATGGAACAAGCCAATTCAATTTTATATTAAGTCATGTTTATGTAACTTATTCCATTTTTCACTGTTTGTGCTGAGGCTCACTCGGTTGATCTGTAGCTGTCTAACGATGACATTGTAATTAATGTTCTGAGGTAGGTTTAAGTTCTGATTACTTCTAAGATTTAAATAGTGTAAATATGAGATAATTTACAGCCAGGGTGTAAACAGAGTCGTTGTAAATTAGTTGGGACCAATCTAGGTGACTTTATTATTACTAAGAGGTACTGCAGAAGCAGCCATCAATCTGTCATTTTGAATGTGGTGCAGAAATGACAAGGTAGAGGAAATGAGATGGGATATTGAGTGGGAAGAGAAGGCAGAGGGAGGAGAGAGGGCAAGCACACTTTGCTGTTAAGAGACTTGAAGAAAATAATATTGGAGAAAATAGTGGGAACGGATAAAAGAAGCAAAAAAGAACACAACATACTGAAAGCGATGAGGATCAGTACTAAAATATACTCAGAGAAGTGAGAGGGGTAGATAAGCAAAGCTTGGAGACTGGATGTATGGTAAAAAAAACAAAAAACACATGCACTTTGTCTCACCTCTCCAAGTCACAACAGATAGCAACACGGCAGGCTTTTTGTTTAGAGAAGGGTCACAGTAATGTGCCATCACTGTCAAAACTCATACAATCACAACACTAAAAGAACCATAAATATTTCAGGGACAGCCAGCTCTTTCCATGTTTCCTCTCCACCTCCGCTGTGGCAGCTGACCCTTGTCAGGGCTCTGGGGTGAAATAACCTCTCCAAAATAAACAGGGGAGACCCGGAGAAACAGAAAGACAGCCACTGGTATCCAAAAGGCATTGGAAAGTCATAAAACACAGCATGAAGAAATTGTTCATTCTCTGTGGAAGTAAAGTTGAGGCTACCTGTTGGCCATGGCGAGACATGGCTCTGTTATTTGTTGCTTTTCATTTTGTATGTTGCATGCAGTGACCTGGCATATTCCATGTTCTCTGACCGTGGCTACAAATCTTTTAGATTATGTGTTTTTAAGGTCTACTAGAGGTTCCCCACAAATCACTTTTCCAATATCCTTTAAGCCAAAGGCACAACAGTCATAAAACGTCTGTAGCCGGTTAAGTTTTCCTTGCAGGGCAATTTTCCTCAAAAGATTAAAGACCGTTATTCTCGCAAAAAGTTTAATGCATGAAGTTAATGACTTTTATGAGCTTTCATTTTCAGCTTCCACTTCATAAACTATAAAGACACTTTCTTGCAATGTTCAATTCTCAAACACTCTGATGCACATAATTAGTGAAGTTTTGTCCATTTTTGTTTTTGAATATCTACAGACTAAATTTAAGACCTAAAATTCAAGTGTCCAATATTATCAGACTCAGAAGAGCTATTTATTAATTGGGGGGGGAAAAGGCAATTAACAACACAACTTGACCTTGATGCAGGCCTACATGGTATAGTAAGAAAAAAACTTTATATGTTTCCATATTTGGTCTGAAAGCAACATATGCAGAAAGTTAGATGAGAAGATGGATACCACTCTCACGTCTGTACGGTAAATATGCAGCTGAGGCCAGCAGCGAGTTAGCTTAGCATAGCATAGGAACTTTAAAAAGGGGGAAAGAACTAGCCCGGCTCCATCCAAACGTAATAAAATCCTCCTATTGTAGCACCTCTACAGCTCACTAATTAACAAGTTATACCTCGTTTGTTTAATCTTTTCAGGGGGTTATGTGCCGGACTATTTCTTGGCTTGGACCACTAACTTCCTGAAGTCTCCAGGAGTCTCCTGGCTGGCAACTGTTGCAGGCCAAGAAATAGTTTGGCGCATAGTCCCCCATAAAATGGCAAACTGTCGTGTTTACACACCAGTTTTGTACAGTTTAAACAAACAAGATATAACATGTTGATTAGTGAGCTTTAGAAGTGTAGACTGTTGGACTTTCTTACCGCTAAACAAAGCCAGGCTAGCTCTTTCCCCCTTTTTCAAAGTCCAGGAAGTTTCTATCTAATCTAACCGGCTAATGGCTCCAGCTACATATTTACCATAAGGACTTTACAGTGTTATCAGTCTTCACATCAAACTAACAAGAAAGCATAGTTTCCAAGATGTCAAACTATTTCCTTAAACAAGCCACAATACAGTTTCAAATCACGATATTTTGATCAATGCATCCGATAAGAAAGAATGTTAATAATGGATACCACTCTTATGAGCATGTGACTGAAGGTCAACCGCCTGTCTCTTTATTATTTCAGCATGATGGAGGAGTTCTCTCACACAGCTGGTGCATTACTCTAACCTTGGTTATGCTTTATTAATATGTTATTGGGCAGAATATAGTAAGGGCAGAGGTCCATATCAAGTTTCAAGCTGCATATGATTTGTAGCTGTGTTGTATGTTACTGATACCTCGTGTTGCAAACCTCCGGAAATTTGTTGCAGGATGTTGGAAATAAGATTCCCATCAATGGTGTATAGCGCAGATGAAACCAAGCAGATTTGGTCGGCTATTAATGGATGGAGGCTAATTTCTATGGTTTTCAAGGCTGCTGACAATGAAGAGCAGAAGGTGAAACAGGAGGGAAAACAAATGCTGAGCCAAAGAAATATTTGTGATGTGATCTGTTCTCAATGCACCTGAGACTCGTGATTTAATAGTAAACATGAAACAGAGCAAATGGATTTCATTACGGCATAATTGTACGGCTCCTTTCATTGCCTAGCAAAAGGCCACGTCCTTGCAAAACTGGGCTTTGATGATGAAGGATATGTTATTGAAACAATTAATCTTCCACACAGAACGCTTCAAACACTCAAAGTGCACTTGGGATTTGAATCTAAAATTTTTCATCATGATCCCTTTTGCCTGTTTTGCTCAATTTGTTGTGATTTCGATTCTAAAGTGATGTAGTTGTTTTAATTTGAGTATGTTTACAATTTTAATGGATGTTGTGTATAATGCACCGCATATGCAAACTCTGCACAGCACTGCATCTGCTGTCCAATTGAGTCTTTTTTACTCTTTTTGCATTATTTATTGGTGCTATTTGTTGCCTTGTATAAGCCTGCTAGTGTCTTTCTTTTCTATTATGAACAAATGATCTGAGAGTAAAAGGCATAAATCTATATAAATAAGATTTGTGTGTTCTGCTCTAACATCCATGAAAATCTGTTCAAATTGCCAATTTATTGCTCTTATCTTGAAAGGTACGTCTTCATGCAGGAAAAAGGAGAGAGGGGGGGAGTGGAGTGATCATTTTCCTCTAAGGGATGAGTGATTTTCCTGTTATCTACTAATCTTCAATTACTCAATATCCAGAACAATTTTGGCCTCAATCAAGTGATCCAGTGAAGCAGAGTTAAGAGTTAAGCAGGAACAGATGAGAGCCTTCGGGGCACATGTTGCTAACTCCTTTGCAGGAGAGTGTGGTGATACTGGTATGCGTGGATTTGTGTGTTTTAGTTAAAGCCATAAAATGCAGAGGTTGAAATTGCTTGGTCATTCATAAACATATCAAACAATAAGAGGGAAACGAGCCACACAACTGCGGTCAAGACAACACACCCATGGTTCCCACCTCACGCTATTTTCTCACTCACTCTGACCCATTTATTCTCATGGCCTCAGTCTGGTGTTTTCAACTGATACAAGTGCAGCCGGGATTTTAAACCTGGCCAAAACAAACCTACAATAGGTCCTATTTAATGAATTTCTGATAGCAACATTAGAGGTAATCTGTTTCCTTTCTCTGGAGGCTGGTGCAGGCGTTTGGGAAAATACAAAGGAGCACATAATGAAAACTGTAATGGCTTGAATAATGAAAATCCCCGCTAAATGAAAAGGGAAAGTTAATAGAGTTCTAGTGGCGATGATACACAGCATCCAGCAGGGGAAGTCACTGTGCTGGCTTTACAATAATAAAATATGTGAATGCCACATGAAGAAGAAAGCTTATGTGAAAATCACATCATAAGTACATTAAACGATTGCAACTATTATTACAGTCTCTCCTCTTATATCATCCATGCCTCATTTTAACTGGAGCTTTTTAAACATTTTTTTAATATTTAATAGAAAAAAGACTCTTCTTCAGAGATCTGCAGTAAAAAAGATCTTAAGGATGTAGCTGAAAGAGTTGAGCTCAGTGAGGGTGAGGCTAGAAAAAAAGTCTAAGTTGACTTAATGGGTAAAGACTGCCCTCTCAGGGTTTACTACGTCAATTGCAGTTAACGTGGTTGCCTGACTTTCAGCACAACTCAGCCATCTGATTGTAAACTCACTGTAGATTATAAAGAAACACCCACACTGGCTTTCAGCGTGTGATTCACCCAGAAAAAGTATTTTGAATTGTTTTTTGATAACACATAATGTAGTTGTAGTACCTTTGTTTCCAAATGTTTTTGTCAGCAACTATAACTTCTAATATGAAGCATCCATGACTGGTGTATAAACATTCACCAAAAAATCAGTAACACAGTAAATAAAAATCGTTAGCTGCTTAAAAATGCTAACAGATGGAGTTAAAATAACAGCGTTACCCACATTTTACAAAACAAAAGAGAAAGTTAAGGTTGAAGTTTCATTTTTGACCTTTGAATCATTCATGTACAACCACCTGTTATGATGTAACTCCATCAACTTTTTTTAAAAATTTTACTCAGTCAGTTACAACATCCAACAGCTGCCAGACTCTTAAACACCAGCATGACTTAATGACTTTTTTTCTATATATTTCTTATTTATGAGTAATTTCTTTTCCACCTTGTGTATACAAGCTGCTGTGACAAGTGACTTTCCCCAGTTTGGGATCAACAGGGTCTATCTTATCTTATCTTATCTTATATCAAACTTATTGTGTAATGTTTGTAAAATTTTAATCTGAAAAGTAATGAGTGACTAAATCGAGGTCAACACCGTTGCCCATAAAGTTGAATTTATTTTGTTTTCAGACACGTTCGTCCTTTTATTCCTATTCATACACATCAGGTTCATTGTGGTTTAATTTTCACTGTGATATGTTTGGGAGAGATTGATCAACAAAGTTTTGAGAAGATACACTTTAACTTTATGGACAACAGTGTAGTTTAAAATTAGATAGTAAAGTATGAGTGCTTCAAAATCATACATAAAGACAGTACTTGAAGTTTCCATACTTCCATATACAGTATATGTTTCATATAAACTACACTCTGTGAATGTATCTTAATATGACTGAGTTTGTTATCAGACAATATAAAATTATATTAAAACAGAGACCATAACAAATATAAAATCAAACTGTCAGGGTTGTAATTGTGTATGAATTTTGACTTTTAACTGAGTTTATTCACATTTATTTGCACCAGATGTGACAGCTGTGTCCTGCACTGAGTGGCTGTCACTTCCGTGTTGTGATTTAATTGGTTTAAAGTTTCAGAGGCACGCCCACACTCCGCCTGTCCGCCCGTGCTGAGAGCTCAACAGTCCGGCAGGAAGAGGACCTTGTTGTGGGCTGGACCGGTTCACAGACGACCATCACACCACAGGTCACAGGAGGACAGAGGAGCAACAGGCTGACAAGAGAGGTCGGTGAGGTTTGACAGCTCTGTTTTGCTTTTTTTTAAATCAACTTCTCAAAGACCTGTTGCTAAGATAGCTAATGCTACTTGTAGCTGACTTAGCCTAGTTAGCTTACTCCCCTTTTCAGCTGTTTCTATGTTATGATAAACACTTTAAAAGATGGTGGTTGGTATCTGAAGTAACAACAGCTCCTCATCTGGGGCAAAGTTCATCAACCAATTAGAAAATGACAGCTGCTGTGTGGTAATAAAGCTGCCCTTATGAGAGGACACAGTGTCGTGTTAAACATCAGCTAAAAGGGTGTTTCTGTGGGCTGTAAGTCATCCTCACAGCTGGATAGACAGTTTACATTTGTCATGTAAGAAGACTGCCAACACAGCATTGTGTATAATCGCTTAATATAATATTTAGCAAAGTTGGTGACCAATTAACTTCCACTTGTGACCTCTCTGTGTTTGGAAATGAGCTGTGTTGTTGTTGTGATTTATTTCCTCTCAGGGTGAGGCCAGAACACATTAAATGATCCAGTATTTCACAAGAAAAAACATCATTTTATGTGACAGATTATTGATGGTTGAGTCATCTTGTGACCCCCTCACATTAATGTTGGGACACCCCCAGGCCCGGGTCTGACTAAGTGCTTTTCACTGATCTGGCTCTACACTATTTTAGATAAAGCTGAAGCTGTTGTCTGCCTGTGAGATCGAGGACAGCTTCAGTCCTCTTTAACCCACTGACTCTCTCTTTTGTCCGCTGTGGCATGTGTCTCAACAGTTTCCTGGAGATATACCAGCTTGTCCATTAATATCAAAGGTCACACAGTGCGTGAGCTCCAAAGGGAGCGATCCCTCTTCTGAAAGAGGGCGATGTGGCTCAACATGGTGAGGATGTGACAAATAGTCCTCTAACGCAATAGGAAGAGGCCAGATAGCCTTTTTTTTTTTTTTATGAGCGCTTTGCTGAATCACTTGTCAGTGAGATGATTATTTCAGAAAGTGTAAAAGAGCTACGATGGTGTTGCATAACAGCCTTCCACATAATATGTACCGCGTCTCTTAAAATTATCTCGGGTTCATCTCACACTTGATAGCAGGGAGGATAGTGGCAGACTTTGCTTTGTAATAAAGCCAGTGAAGATCGCATCAACTGTCTCTCAGAAAAAAAAAACATGTTGCTCAACCAAGCTGTTGCAACAAAATGCAATTTGCAATCACACAGAGCCCGGAGATACTGTCTGGAACACCACGGGTCATGGAAACATCAGAAAGAGTATTTTATTCAAGTTGACATCTAAAACAATTTGTGAAATGAAGAAACAGAAGTTCTATACACAGTGTGGAAAATGTATTCAACACGTCAACACTTATTTCATTAAATATATATATATATTTCACAGGAAGTTTAGACCAGACATTTGCAATCTTGTGTGGTCCTTGGCTCTTGGGCTTCTCCTCTGACTAGCTTCCTGAATGCATGGCTGAAAATGTTGTAAGGAGCTCCTGTGGGTGGTCGGGTGATGATGGATCCATCGGTAACCAGTGCCAGTTGCTTTGTTGCTCATTAATGTTGTTTGCAGAGGTCTTGGGAAATCTCTACTGATTGTGCAATGTTTCTAGAGTGACCGCTTGATAACAAAGGTTTTATTTACTTGGTGTGGCCCCAATTGTGTGGAAGTACTAACCTACTAACATGCACTAACCCAGCTGATTCTACTTAGCACAGGCATGGATGTGTGTCACAATTTCTTGACTCTGTACTGAGTTAATACCAATGACGGGTCCATATTTCATGTAAAAAGCTGCATTGGAAATATTTTTAATGAAATTAAATGAGTTATTTCCCTCACTGCAAAGGTCATACATGGTTAAACCTGCTTGGCTTCAGCGTAGTTTGTTGAATATGTTCTCTCTCTCTTAGCATTTCCTTCTATCAGCTTTGATGTGCAGCCTAATCTACCTGAGCATTTACTGCATGTGGCAACAGGTTACAGCTGGTCAGTTCCACTCCACTTGTTACTTCTGTATGTTTCCCCAGCAGTGTGCTAACTGAGACGATGTCCGTCTTTGACTTGTCTACCCTTATACATCAGGTCGACCGTGGCAAACGCTTGTTAACAGTGTTCCAGGAAATACAGGTGGACTCCACTTATGTTTTCGCTGTGCCATCTGGTGGAACACAAACAGATGTTGTCCACATGTTTGGAGCACCAGAAAGAAAAGGGAAAGAAGATTTTCTGTGGAGGGTTTTCTCCAATCAGTTGTCATGCCTCTTCACTTGCCTCACTGGCATCTCTTAGTCATGTTTTTGATTGTTTTCGTAATCAATCAAATTACCAATTATTTTCATGATTAATTACGATTAGAAACTTGGTGGATCGGTGTATCATTGGCCAAAAAAAGAATCCACTAAACTTTGGAGGAGATCCAAATCACAGACTGGATACATAAATTATTTTTACTTTGGTTAACACTGCGAGAGAGGTCAGTTGTCAGACAGAAATATAAAGGATAGTGATTGCAGATGGGCATGTCGTAGAAGACTGGATTATTGGCTTTAGCAGAGGTCTGTGCTCTCCATCATATATATTACATTAGAACTGAAACTAATGTAACGCCGCGGATTGACAGCAAATAATTATGATAATCATTTACGTCATGTTCAAAGCAAAAAACTCCAACTTCTAAAATGAATATTTGATGGTCCTCTATGCTGGTAAGTTAAATATTTTGAGCTTTTTGACTGACCAAATAATTCGTCCCCTAAATAATTAGACTATTTTCTGACTTTTTATAGTTTAATTCACTGATTAAAAAAAAAATGCTAGCCTTAAATTACATACAGTATACCATGTTAGAGGATTTTATTCATATCACCCACTCCTAGAAGAGACAGTCCCTCATTATTGGAAGTTGATACTGATTTGAGGAGGACTTACAGCTTCTCCTCTTTACTTCAAGAAGAATAGAAACTTGATATATATAATTGTACTACTGATTGGTTTAATTACAGATTTCACCCGTTTCTGTGACCCAATTACGGATCAGTTTAGTTTTTATCTTAGGCAATACTTCATTGTATTAATGCGGTAGGGTAGTTTTCACTGAAAGCAGTACTTCACTTGAGTAATTCTTTTGGCCTAGTTTTCATTTAAAGCAATATTTTACTTTCGTAGAAGTGCGGCATTGCTCCATATTTCACGGAAGAATTTTCACTTCATATAAATGACGTTGAGGTTCATTTTTGCCTGCACACCTTCATGTGAGCTTGTGAACAATCAATCTCCATCATTAGTGCCCTGCTGGTCCACCGTTCTTACCATTATTCATGGCCTTTCTCTTGACTCTAATCTATAACTTCAAATTAGACTCACCTCTGGGTCTCCAGAATACTTTCTCATGATTTATCATGTCTGTGTTCCTTTTATGTTGTGGCAATCATCACCTTGAAGCAGGCATAACCTTGAGAAGCCAGTAATGTGTAAAGGACAGTGTACACATACTAAAGTATTAAGCTAAATCAAGGGAATAAGCCTGGGCTTGTTTGTGTTTCGACTTCTGACACCTCGATTGAACAGTTATCGGTTGCTTGTAATAAACTAGGAAGGAAGAAATGAGTCTTTTGACTCGTACACATTACCATAGAGACTTTAAAAACCTCAGCCACTATGAGGTGTTCATTATTCTCACATTCTATAATATGATCTTTCCTTGACACACACATTATCATGAAGCTCTCGAGTCATGTTTTACTCCTCTGCAGTGACCTTCTAGATTTAGAAGTCAAAGTGTGTTTAACTGTATAACTACAAACGCCATTCTACACATTGATCCATCACATGTTGGCCTCATTAAACCCACTGATGTTGAGAGTTTATCTTTTCAGGATGCTACATAGTTAATGAAAAAATGCATTGCAATATAGCTCTGGGAAGTAAAGAATAAAGAAAGGACTTGCAAATGCATCATCCAGTTTTTAACATTCAACTTTTCTATAGTGTAAAGACTTGAACTGTTTTCTCGGCTGCACCATTTTGTTTCTTAAGTGCAGTTTCATCCTCATTGCATCATAGTGTTGACAAATGAATTTTACATGGTTGACTTGCCTCGCTGCCTATATTATTAAACGGTCTGACAGGACAGCAATTCCATTTCTAAATTCAGAAGACACACTGCCTCCCTGCAAGATAAAGTGTATCAGCCACTTAAACAAAGAATATGAGAGAGGGAGATTTATTTCATCATGCATACCAAGCAATGTGAGGTGAATCTCTATTTCTGACACTCTATATTCCATGTCAGAGATTGAATCCAGCAGTCACAATGGCAGACAGCGGGAAAACTAATGAGACTGGAGCAGCAGCAGAGCCAGCTAATGGAGACCAGCAGGTGAGGAGCACTGTGACCCAAAATTATGCCTATTACAAAACTGACTCACATTATGAACTCATTTGAAGCTTAAAATTTCATGTTGATAAGCTACGGGGGGGAATCAATCATTATCCCTAAGAGACTACTGCAAAGAGCTTTTCTTTACACAGTCAGGGTTGTATTGCACATTTTTTCTATCATTTCAATGACAGTAATGTTTTTTTGTTTTTTTTTTGTCCTAGAATGTTGTTTCCCGAGTGAGCAATTTACCTCTGGTCAGTTCAGCTTGTGAGGCCGTCTCCAGCGCCTACAGTACCACCAAAGACAGCGTGCCCTTGCCCCTGAAGGGAGTGATGGATGCAGCAGAGAGTGGGGTCCGAACCCTGGGAGCAGCTGCCACCACGGGGTCCAAACCTCTCTTGGACATTATAGAACCACAGCGTAGGTTCCTCTCTCTCTGCACAAAATATGATGTAATACATGTGCAATGGCAGACTAATTTACAACACACTGAAATGTACTATAAAAGAATGTTGCAAGCTTGTTGCATATTGAAAGTGTGAAACTGATGCCAGGTCCACTTGGTAGCTCTGGGCTACAATATGACAAGAATAAAAAATAGGTTTCTTCTTCTAAGAACAGATTTTTTTTTTTAGAACATTTACTGGAGGTGTCATTTTAATCTTTAAAACACTTTCAATTCTCACTCCACTGTAAACATGGAACAACTGCTGTTTCCAGCACTTGGTATTACTTCCCACTTATAGAGTTGGTAGTGAAAATATTTAATCTTGTATTATTTGTGAGTTTCTGTTGTGTACTTATTTCAGTTGCGACAGTAAATGAGTACGCGTTGAAAGGACTGGGTAAGATGGAAGAGAAGCTGCCTATTCTTCACCAACCAGCAGACAAGGTGAGTCTTTTACTTAGTTTGTCTTTGATCTTTAATATTTTAATTTTAATTCTTTACAGAGTCATTGTAGTTGTTATAAGATGTGTAATAACTTACACATTCCAGTATCAAGATACTTCAAAGATAGCGCCGGTCATTAGCTTTCTAGATAACTCCACGAGTCCTATTACACTCCAGATAACCATAGCAACCATGTTTATACTTACCCCTTGATAAAACACAACCAAGCCATAAGTGGGATAAAACAGGGGTGTTCTAGCCTCCACCATGCCTTGTTTTTTCATCCTAGTGCACCCTGACACCCTCACTTACTCTGTTATATTCTCCTTGTCGGCGGAATTGTCTCAAATGTCTGACTATCTGTCGATAGGATAAGAGCTATGTAGAAAATACATAATAGGACCACCATTCCTCTCCGAGCACGGCACATAATCTCTTTCTTCCTCAGGTGGTGTCGGACACAGTGGGTATGGTGTACCAGTCAGTGGCAGGGGCCAAAGATGCCGTAGTGGGGGCTGTGATGGGCGGTGTCGAGCTGACCCGGGCAGCAGTCAGCGGAGGTATCATCACCGCCATGGGCACCAGGATGGGCCAGATGGTCAGCAGTGGGATGGGCCTGGCCTTGAGCCGATCCGAGGACTGGGTTGACCAGAACCTACCACTTACTGAGAGGGAGCTGGGTCAGTAGCTATCTTGAATGTGGAAAGCATAATCGGTTCATAAAAAAAACAGGAGAGGTGACAAACCATATGTCTACTGCTGAGGTATAGACAGGTGTGTTTTGACAGTTGGATCAAATGAAGCTGAAATAAGGCTGCAATAAGAATTAATTAGTCATGGCTGAGTAGCCAGATGATCGTAAATAAGCAGAGTAGCTTTTCTCTGACTTTTATTCTATCTGAATGGATAAAGAAATGTTTTTTGATCACATAACACAGAAATATACTCATGATTTATTGTAGATTAGATGAAAACTTAGAGCTGCTGTCACTGCGGGGCTTGATAGATGTAAACAAAACTTTAATAGTGACGAAGCCCTTTGAATTAGTTTTATTGTCATCTGTTGTTTGTTTTTGAATTAACAGATGATTCCAACCTATGTTATGTTGGTGGTGCTTTATATTTGGATCACTACAATGTACATTTTATATATACAGTGTATTTCATGAAAGCAAAAACAATCACTTCTTCCTCTATATTCCTTTAATTGCCATTTGTAATCTGCTACACCGCCATAATCACATTTTTGGCTCTTTTTTCTTTCTACATACTACATTTGCACTCGTGATCAAAAGATTCAAAAGGAAAATAATTGTACACACTTCCACATCGGCAGTGGTATCCCATCTACTTTTCTAAAATTAATATTTCAGGTTCAAGCACAATAATTATCCCTATATCTCTTACATTACTGCAAGACATTATAAATTTTAGCTGACATAACTACCATTTACTGAAACTTAATTTATTCCATAATTAATATGCGTGAATGATTTGGCATTTACTATGAGAGGCAGCAACCATCAGTGTGTCCTTGCTTCACTGATCTATATATCAAACAGCAAATTTGTTGAGACTGTTGTGATAAATTATCATTATAAAAGCAAGAGACGGTGATGTGGCAAGATGGGGGTGGTCTTGAAAAGGAGTGTTAAATTCTACCACGTTAACTGGCTCTGGATACATGAATGGTTGATGCTATTCATAGAGAGCAAGGCAGGACGTTACAATGAACTTCCCCTCTGTGAACTTGGCCCGTAAGGCACCTGCAATTTCCAACACTCACAGCTTTGACACCTGCTACTATGATGTCATGTTATCATGACAACCTGCCATACTCCAGTATAGCGGTGATACTCAAGAGGCCATCCTCTTCTCTGGTTGTGGATGTGAAAAAGATGCAACTGTATTCAGCAGCAAAGTGCCCATAATGGCAGTACTCAGGGGATTTTTGATTTGTTCGGTGGTTGCTCTGGAAAAGGCCCACCAGAATCACTAAAGTGGCTTTTAACAGAGGCATGGGGAGACAGTGTTACACATAGCTTCCATAGACTGATGACTGGGGGGAGTAAACTGGCTCCCAAGTCTTTTTGTCTCTCCTGAGCAGATGTGCTTTAACTCTGTCAGAGTCAAGTAGCCCGACTTGCAACAGATGCACCAGTTGGCACACTAAATGTGACTCCATTCATCACTCAAAACATGCTCATTCACCCATACTACGAAAAAATGTTCATACACCGAATTTCTTCACATAACAGTTAGTGCTCACACCTAAATATTTAAAGACATGTTAAAAATTGTATATAGCCCTATCCTCATTAGCTACATCACTATCCTCTTTCAGCTGCCGTGGCTGAACCTGCCACCAGCGAGGTGACTGCCCCGCCGGCCAGCCCCAGCTACTTTGTCCGCTTGGGAAAACTCTCTGCCAAAGTACAGGAGAGAGCCCTACAGCACTCTCTAGTCCGTGCACGGCATGCCAGGGATACCACCTATACTGCAGTGGCTCAGATTACCAGCACTCTGGATCTGCTAGAGAGCGCCCGTACCAGTCTGGGTACCGCCAGTAACCAGATCGGAGGAGCCTCAGAACAGCTGCTTCAGCGCTGGACGGAGTGGAAGCAGAAGCAGGCTGGAGCTGGACAGACCGAGTCAGAGCCAGATGGGACCAAAGATGAAGCTGAGGTCAGGGCTCAAGCATTTGGGAATTGACTATACTGTACATATAATGTGTACTCCACATGGAATACTGCTTACAAATGAAAGATATCTCAGAGCATGATGAACAAAAGAGTCCTGAAATGCAGCAATAAATCATTAATATCATTAATATGGGATGGCTAAACTACCTAAGCCTCGGGAAGGGAATTGGGATTAATTTATGTGTTCCAGCTATGGTATCATCTGTCATTTAATATGCTAATGATCATCATAATTTGCATCTATTCTCATTCCCACTTTCTGTTCACAGCAGCTGGAGTGGCGGGCCCTCTCCATGGTGCGCGGTCTCAGCGACCAGCTGAGGTCAGCATGTTCCAGTGTGGTATCAAGTGCTCAGGGTCTGCCAGGTGCAGTCCAGGACCAGCTAGCCAGCGCTAGGCGATCAGCTGAAGAACTGCACTCCTCTCTGGGGAACACCAGCACCATCACACCCCTCCTTCTGGAGCGGAGCCGTCACCACCTGACCCAAGTACTAATTGCGCCGTGCTGTCTTCACCGCAGTGTTTTGTTTTGCTGCATCAGCGTAGCTAAATATAGTTTAGTGCTTGTTTTTTTTTTCTATTCTATTTTCACTTAACACAGTTAGTGCCTCCATTACATTTTTATTGGTGCTTCAGTGATACCCGCAGAGTCTTATTGAACGGGAATTAATCAGGGAACTTTACATAAACAAACACCTATTCTCAGGGGTTTCTGCTCATCCATATGCATTTATGAAACTAGGGCAGTCAAGCTTATGTATTTAGTAATGTATACTGTACAATATGTCCTTCCCACAATAAGCTTTTTGAGGCAAAGTATTTGTTTTGGTTATGGTTTAGCAATTTTGTTGAAAGTAATACTAGTATGTGCTCGTTCCCAGGTTCAACAGTCACTGGATGGTGTCATGGAGTATCTACTGAACAACACACCACTCAACTGGCTGGTGGGACCTTTTGCCCCTCAGATCACTGAGAAGGTGGAGGGAGACGTGGAGATGGAGCAGATTGGACCACAAAACTAAGACTTTGAGACTTTGTTGTGTTTCTCCATGAGCTAATCAATTTGGTGACAGAAGATTGGTGTTTGCTGTAGAAGGACTATTTTAAAAAATATATATATAATATATATATATATATATATTTGCTTGCTTTAATGAAAGTAATCATGTTTTCTTCTTGATGCACTAAATTTGAATTTATTAGTTGATGACACTACATTTGTGATGTAGAAGTTTAATAACTGAAAGCTCTGACATGTGGCCTTAAACCAGTGTTTCTCAAACTTTTTACACCTTGTACCACCATCAGCTACAGACAGTTCACGCACATTGCAGGTTTATTCATAAGTAATAAGACTCTTTATTTGTTGACTTTTGTTGAATCCTAAACAGAGCTAGAGCTACTTTGGTGCAAAAGAGGTTCTCCTAATCCACACTTCTCTTCCTAATATTTCACATTTGGAGCCATGATTGCAGTGTTTTTTTAACAGTGTTTTATTTTTATTTTTTTTACCTAATCTTACTATCTTACCATCACACAGTTCATAACTATTGATGTATGCAGACTACCTGCATGACTGTGACTACAGAGCAGCCTGATTTTGAAACACTTATTTTATATAACACTCCTGCGATCTCATTGTTTTACCATTTCCATTAAAAACAAAGTATTATGGTAGTATTAAATGTTTCTACATTTATTTATTTGATTAAATAAAATGTATTTCAGAGATTCTTCCGCGTATCAGCCAAGGGAGCTCACGTACCACCAGTGGTGCTTATACCACAGTTTAAGAACCAGTGCCTTAGACAATTTACACATGTGTGCACTTTATTATTTATCCTGGAAAAAATATTTTTTTTTTTTAGATCTGTTGAATCTAGTGTACCTGTACTGCTGCCTAAAACGATTTCAAAACATTCTCAAAACAAGACTAATGTATCCCTTTTTTACACTTTACAGCTCAAAATTTGCTTTGTGAGAATAGTACAAGAGTTAGCTTGCATATATAATGAGATTTAAAGAGTGTATGCATTCATTTTGTTTTTAAGATTTACAATTTTAATTTCAGTATTTTGAACCTTGATGGGTTCCTGGAAGCAGCTGTCAATGAGCTGACATGTCAATAAAAATTCTGACAGAGCACAGTGTGTGTGTGTGTGTGTGTGTCACACTTTGTATGCATGAATAAAAGTGTTATTTCAGAGTGTTGTTTTGTCGCCCTGATGTATGCGTGTGTGTGTGTGTGTGGTGTGTGTGTGTGTGTGTGTTTTTGGTGGGGGTGCTGGACTTTGCTATGTTGGCCTCGTCTGACTGAAGGCTGAATCGATGCTGGGGGATGACGTCATGGTCGTTGTTTCGAATGTCGGGAGCTAGCGCTGGGTAGGAGGCCGCGCGCTCTGCTTGGGGACACAACTTGTTACAAATCTGAAGCCCAAGGTCGTCGACAGCCCCCGGTACCTTGATTTTCAGGTACTGTCTTCATCTTAGACCGCTACGAGACAACCCCCGCTGTGTGTGACCGATTTAAAACCGGCTCGGACACTATCGGGAAGTGCTCTGCTTTTTTGGGGGCTGGCTGATAATGCTAGCGGTTGTGCTAACGTTAGCCTGCTAACACTAGCGTTTATTCGATTTAAAACACAGGAATTGTTTACAGTTTGTCGCTAAGGACGCTGTACGTCTTTTATTTTCTTGTTTTTACTCGTGTTGGTCGGACACCGAGTTAGTTTTGTCCCTCTCTTTGCGTTGGTATTCAGTGTCAGACAGACAAAACGTATAGTGAGGCTGTTTGCTAATGTTACAGTGTTTGCTTTGAGCATAGGACGCCGATTGTTTTCTGCTGCGGACAAACTCAAACTGGGGACAGTCAGCTGTAAGTTGTTTATCTAGACTGGGAGCATCGTAGCGTTTGCCAGCTCATCGTTTAACATGAGGGTTCAAGTTTTGGGGGTGTTTTTTTTTCCTCTCGGCTTTTGTTTTATGTTAACTTTGTCCTGATCAAAACATCTTGCTGTGCGGCGGAAGACAGCAGAAACTAGCTGAGCTAGCTCGTATTTTCGCAGACTGTAACTTACCCTTTTATTTTTTTCACACGGTCTCTTTGTACCTTTTTGTTTTCATTGCTGTGAAAAGCTATCCACCTAGTTTTTGTGACAATCCACAGCTCTTACTACTTTAAACACTCCTGGCGCATTGCTCCAATGTTACAGGAGCAGCATTACATTATTATGTGATCATTTTTGTTTTGTATTTATTTGTCATTAATATTTTGTTTTTTTTACATTCATTTTGGAGTTATAATTTAGATTAAATTCTCAGTTAACTGTGACAAAGTCTAGATCTCATTTAAAGGCAGATGTGGGCTTTGTCACACTTGGTGGTGTTGGATTTAATTTTGGGTGATGAAGGTATGAACCTGTTTGACAGACCTTCATTACAAATAGTAGGCCATAACCCCCCCTTAGCTCACAAAGTAACTCACATCTTCTCTACTCTCATGCTCCAATGCCAGTCTCCAAGCTCTTTTAGCCCAAAACAAAACAAAAATGAATGTAATCAAATAGGGACTGCTAATCATTTTGACTAACTTCTGCAACCCCGTTTTCAGGAATATCCTCTCCCATCCCCCTTACCCCCTCTGTCAGAGCATGGCTCAGGAGACCAATCAGACGCAGGTGCCAATGCTTTGCACTATGGGATGTGGTTTCTATGGTAACCCCCGCACCAACGGCATGTGCTCGGTCTGCTACAAGGAACACCTGCAGAGACAACAGGGAGGGGGGCGATCCAGCCCCCCGGGAGAGAAAGGTAGGAAGATGGGAGAGACATGACCTATATATATTTAAAAAAAAAAAAAAAAAAAAAAAAAGCAAGGGGGGATACCAGATATGGGTCTGTTAGGTGGGGAAAGACAGGAAGTTGGAACACTCAAAAAGTGTACAGGCGTGGGGGGCAGATGAATTTGCTAAAAGGGGTTGGAGAACAGAGGTAGCAGTAGCTGCCTACACTGTGGCATCAGAAAGCAAGAGAGTGACATCTCCATCTGTTGTTTCACATTAACTCAAAACACATCTGATCACGGTGACAAACACAAGCAATGAATGGCTTATGATGAGATACTTAGAGACAAATGGAAAGTCATCCATGTTCAGGTGCCAAGGCAGCAGATTCTGTGTTGTTCGTGCTATCAGACTCTTCTGTCCCCCCACACAGCTGCTACGTCACCGGCAGGATCACCAGGGTCCTCTGGTGTGACTGTGGAGAGTGCACCCTCAGAACCAAGTACAGAGGTGGCGGGGACCCCACCTGAGGAACAAACGACCAGGTATGTTGACTGACGAGCTGTGGTGAAACCCCAAAACGTTGTGAATCCGTGGTGGTCGTTTATGTCATCGAGTAAATGTATAAACACAATATTCTGTGTTTACTGATCAAACCACACAGTGGCCTCTTATCGTCTACATGGACTTGGTTGTATTGTTAAATTCCGGTTTAATTGACTAAATAATGAGTTCATCAGCAGCTCCAGCACATTGTGTTATAATGTGTTCTCATTAGTTACTTTTTTAATTAAGTACAACAGCTTGCCTCTGCAGAAATCAGAGATGGTGAGCTATTATACCTATATTAACATGTTACTGTTCAACATCCAACCTGCATGTATAATGGTACAATCATTTTGACCTCTTTGCCAGTCAATACAAAATGTTACACCAGTTATAAGGAGTTCATACAGTGGTGGGGGAGCTTTAATTTAATTTGAGAGTATCTCTTTGCATTTTCATTTAGTCCTCACACATTTTCTGTTAAACTACCTCAGATTATGTGAAGTAGCCATAGCGGGGTTTGTTTGTTTTAGTTGTCTTCAAACAAAACTGCATGTTCTTTATCTGTAAGTTACACTCTTCAGCCTTATCTGTAAACGGGTCTTGCTACACCTTACTTTTATAACGTGGCTTTTATTATTTGTTTATTTATTTATTGTGATGGATGGTTAGTCATTGGATAGTACTGACCGGTGATTTGAAGTGGTCCGTTTCCTCATTTTCCCTGAGACTTCTGATATCTTTGGAGGCTTTCGGTATAAATAAGGGTTAGCAAAGGCAGAACCATATCATAGAGGACTCTTGTTTAAGGTTGACACTGAAAGAGAAAGTTAAAGCGCTGATGAGTAATGTTCTAGGTTTAAAAACTTACTTGAGGGCTTGTTCTTGAATCAGCTGCATAATGTTGAATAATTGTTGCAGGCCAGGCTCATTTTTTGTAATGAAGCATTTTGTAAGGGCTCTTGTATGGTTTGTTTTAGTGCTGCCAAGTTATTATTCTTAATATTTTTAATTGTTAAACAAGATTTATGTGTTTATAATATATGCTGCTTGTGCTCTAAAGATGTCATTTGAAGAAACTAAACAAGGAGAATAGACCAGGGTTGAATTTAAACAAAAGGATCATATAGAGTATTTGATATTTGAGCAGTACTGGTTCTGTAGTATAATATATCTACATTTCCGAGTTTTAATGGCGTAGCCACATTATAAGCGGCTCAGATATCATAGAAATTGTTCCAGCAATAAGTAATGGGTTTATTTCAGAGAAGTTCAAACAGTCATTTGTTCCCAGTGTCGTGGAATTTTCGAATTATCCAAAGGGATTTGCACCCAATCTGCCTGCATAGTGTAATCATGGATAATTGTGCTGTGTATATGCCCTGTTCCGATTTCTGCAGGCCCTGCCTGTGAGTAGTTGTTTGTGTCTAGTCATGTTGATTGCGATAACTCATCAGAGGCACTTCTCAAGTGGTTTACACAGAGTGTGCTGCAACAGATCCAAGAAAATAGTAGTCAGTCACCAAACAAAATGATGGGATAATGTAAACAGGCAATTTTCTTGTTATTTGTGGCGTTTCTGTGCTCATAAAAATCTACTTTATTGTTTGTGTTCACTCTATTTTCACATAGATACCTTGTAAGTAATTCTGCATGGCAACAAGAGATCTAGGTTTGCCAACATTTGAAATCTAACAAAATATACACAAATCTCTCTCTCATACATTTTCTACAAAAATAATTGTATTAAATCTTCATTTTTAATTAGAAAATGATCCTTTTTATGGTCTAAAATGTTTTTTTGTTTGTTTGTTTGTTTGTTTGTGTTGTTGGCGTGATGTCAGTCCCAGCTCTCCCAGTCCAGTAACTCAACAGATGACAGCTATGAGCATCTCCCAGGATTCAGGAGCTGTAGACTCTGATCGAGCGGAGGCTGAGGAGGGAGAAGAGGAGGGTACTTCCAACAGCACAGGTAAACATCACTGTGCTTATTTCCCAAACCCATCCCTATACACTGTCCACAGAAAGTGAGTCACACTTGTGGAGGCCACTACTTATTAATCAGCAGGTTATGAATAAAGAGGTAAACCGTGGGCTGCACAATATATTCTGTCGTGATGTTTATCAAATGTACAGTATTTTTAACTTTATCTGGCTTCTTTATCTGTAACCTGTTAACATGACTAAAATTGATTAATGAATTAATGAATTAATATTTGATGATGATTTTAAGCTAAGTAATTTTAAGTCAGCGCTGGTGCATTTTATTATCTATTTCCACATCACACTGAGTGGTTTGGGATGGCCATGAATATTACAAATCCGCCAATTCGAATGTGTAAATGGCAGAGAGTGAACAGAGTGATCATTTAGTGGCCGGAATCCTTTAATCTCTCTTGGAGATGCAAATAAAGTTATTTTATACCATCTCTGTCATACTTGTGTTATACAACTTCTATTAGGACTCACTAGCAGTAACATACATTTCCCCACGGCCAGATTAATGAACTTAGATCTTTTATATTTAATATCTTTTGAATGTTTTACTTTGGGTTATTGTTGGTTGTAGTATTTTACCTGTTATCTTGTTATCCTTGCATACAAGCATTTGAACAAGCAATGAATTCATTGATCTGTGACCATTGCGTTTTTTTTTGTTAACCAGAGCCAGTGGGGGAAGCAGCACAGGCTTTGTCCGATAATGACCAAACTCCTGATAAAAACAAGAAAAAGAACCGCTGCTTTTCTTGCCGGAAGAAAGTGGGCCTTACTGGTAAGGAAGACCAGAATTTCACACACACAGCCACACACACACACACACACACACATAGTGCTGTAGAGAACTCTTCTTAACTACTGACATGGCTCAAAGTTTATGAGTCATGAACCTGCTTTACTGGGATTCTCCCCTTATCTGACAAATAAACAACGTGGCAGTGCGTTTTACTGCACCGTTTTCATGTCATCGATACCGCGTTGTCACCTCGTAACCTTTGTCTTACCTTTTGACTTTATGGCACAAAGTATGGTGGTTTCACGAGTTGTCTCACAGTAGCAAAAGGTGGCTCAATTTTAAATTGAAAGCACTGCCAGGAGCTGAAATGAAAAGCTCTATCAAAATGAAAATCTTTTCAAAAAAAAAGTTTGCACACATGGTCCTTTGAAGTGTCACAAGACAATGTGCTTTTTTGGTTTTATCGTGGATCTGGAAAGGAATGACATTCCTGGGCTGCTGAGACAGAAGAGTCGCTTTTTACTTTAAATCCACTGATGGAAACTTTGTGCTCAGTCACTTAGCGCGTTGGATCAGGTTCACTTATAGTGTCGTTTTATAATTGACATGCAGTGTCTGACACCATTTACAAATACAATGAATGGCAGCTGCACCCATTATTTACATTTTAGAATATCACATTTGGGGAGTTTTATAAATACTCACTTCTTCTCTGCGCTTTGACTTCGAGCCAAGCTTTAACTCATTTGTTTGTTCTACCTAAAAAGCACCTCTAAAATTGACTCTGAAAAGCTTTTATCTCATCACACACATACTTCTGTAAATACCCGAGCAGCTCTCAAACCAACAGCCTCCTCAACTACAGCAAAAAATCCACCATCAGAATTTTACCAAAACATAAAGACACATTACACTTGTTGCACCATCTTTGCATTCGGTTCTTTCTATATTTTGAAATAAATTATAACGTACTGCTAGTGTAGAGTGCTCATTAAATACCAAATACCTTTAACCTACATATCCAAAATCCTATTCTCGGTCCATGGTTTGTGTGATGCTTTTTTTTTCTCCACAACCAAACACTTTGGTACCGAGAGCAACATACTGCAGGCTAGTGGTGCATTTCACAGTCCAAGGTATTTCACAGTGTGCTGCTGGCCTCCAGCGTTTTGCCAAACTGGATTACCTCAAAGGAGGCTCCAGTCGCCACTGAATGTTGAAAAATAATATTTGAATTTTATGCCTGGACATGACCAATATCCCTGGCGCGCATGTGAAAGCAGAGCCTGATAATGGCAATACCCTCAGGGCCTCGTTGAACTCGGGCACAGTTGTGGGCTTTTATTCATGTTTTGCTCTCTGTATGAGGAGCGTTTTGTTCTGAAATATTTGAAGTAATCTAAAATATGCTCAGTTTAAAACCTGTTTGGTGTTCTTGGAAGGTACTTTATATACAAATAGGAGTATGCATGCACATCCGAACCTAAAGAGGGCAGGTGCTGAGCCGAAAGTGAGCACATCATGAAATACAAATGAGCAGCTCGCACACTGCAGGGCCCCAATATCCACTTATTTATTGGTGTCTGGACACTGGAGCCCTGCACCGTGCAAGCTGTTTGTTTGTCATTTTCACGATCTCTGAAAAGCAACAGATTGTCGTATACATGTGTAATGATGTTTATAATGAAGCTTTGATGTTGACTGACTTGCTTCTCTTTGCTGAAGGTTTTGACTGTCGCTGCGGCAACCTGTTCTGTGCCATCCACCGTTACTCTGACAAACACGACTGTCCCTATGATTACCGGAGTGCAGCTGCTGCCCGCATACGCAAGGAGAACCCCATCGTGGTGGCTGAGAAAATTCAGAAGTTATGAGGACTGAGTGCAAAAAAAAGAAAAAGTCTCTGACTTTGTGAATTTGAACAATGGCGACTTGGATGAAAACACCTGATATCATGGCTTCATTTGTTCATGGTAGTCTAAGACGGGCGGGGCGGGGTGGGGTGGTGAGGTCGCAGCCGCTGTCCAAACGCTTCCCTTACTAGCATCTCCCTCTCTCTCCACTAGTGACTGCGGCTGAACCTGAGTGTTTCTGTGCGTGCGTGTGTGTTTGTATGAAAGCGTGTGTGTGTGTGTGTGTGTGTGTGCACATTTGCTTGAGAGTCAGGGGGGAGAGAGCTGAGGGGTTTGGTGGACATTGGCGTTGCTGTGGGGAGGGAAGGCATTTGATTTTTTTACCCCTTTTTGTTTCTCAACTTGGGGGGATCGTGTGAGTTTATTTTTCTACAATCCCTGTAAGGAGTAGTTGAAATGAGACGGGGGTAAGCTGTTAAGGAATGTGTCACAGCCTGGGTAATGACACAGAGCTCAATTAAGGTCTAGCAAGTAAAAAAAACAAAAACGAACTGGGAGATTTCGTGTATCAGCAAGACCTTTTAAGGGCTTTGGAATATAAATTTTTCTCCCAGACTGAAAATGATGTCAACTTCTTGTCAAATTGGCTTTTTTTTTTTTTTTTTTCTTCCCATTTCGTTACTCTATGGGTCACCACATGTTGAACTCCCAAGTCTCAGCATTTTCCAGAAATGTTTCTCTTTGATATATTGACTTATCATACTGATATTGGGTGCATGAACAGTTAATGGAGGGGGAAGGAAGGGGAGGGCAAGGGCAGGGGAAACTGAAAACCTTGACTTAACTGAGTGATTGAATTCTGTGTTTTTATTTTATTTCTTTTTTTTTTTTTCTGTTTTAATGAGCGTATGACATCAGATGATCTATATTAATATATTGTAGTTAGCTTGAATTGTGTGATTGCATTCTATTTATTTTTTATCGTTTGGTTGGTCTGTGCTGGAGGATTGGCAGCATGTGTCAGCAAATCGTTAAGATTTGCACTTAACCTCTTCAATTATATTTAAGTAATTCCATCTTGATTATATAACCATTGAATTTTTAAAAAAAATACACAAGCTCCTGACATGATGGAGTAGAGTCCAGTTAAGCCGTTACAACTACAATTGTGCAGTAAAACGTCCATTGTTTTGGAAACAAAGCACAACGAAGTGTGTCAACTGCAGAGCACAAACCAATGTGCCACACCTACTCAGTTTTGTTCAGCATCTGGGTCATTTGCAGTTTATATCTGATTTGTATAGCAGGCTCTCTGAAGATATTGCCTTGTTGTTCGATGGAGGAGACGTTCTGTTTTAGTATGGCGGTGTGTTCTCCTTGAATGCCCTTTTCTGTTCTATGGAGAATGAAGCTCCATATTTCTCTAACCACCAGCAGACCACTGACACATGCTGAATGAAAACTGACCTGGGTCGCAGTTACCCTACACGATGACACGCCCGCTCAGCTACAGTAACGACCGTTGCTACGCTACAGAGTTGCGTGCTGCGCTTTTACGATGTGCTCCGATTCAGACGAGTCCTTAACTACGAAGAGCGCTTCTAGCTAGCTTCTTCTAGGAAGATCAAATTTAAGTGCATGTGTGCGGTGAAACATATGAGTTACTGTTTGGTAACCGACTGCACAGTCTGACATGAAGCTGGAATGTTTAAAAAGCCACACAGCAGTAGCACAATGCATGGCTGGAACCATAAGGTTCAAGTTAACAGGACTCTACAGTTTATTTTCCAAATGTAAATACCATATGGCTCCTATTCATATAGTATAATCTTAATGTAGATTTTTGCCAGGTAATAAAGGTGGGGGACTAAGGTGAAGAATAGTACTATGTGTATAAAAGTGCTTTTCATAATTATCCAGAAAAAATGTGCCACAAATGGCACCGATTTCTCCATCTTGTTCCCCTTTGATTTACAAGTTATTTACCACCATCATTTGCCCATGCAAAGTCCAAAGTATGTTCAGTAACTGGCTCTACCATGTCTCCTACCAGCCACGTGGCCTCTTTTCTACAATACTAGTTATATCGTTAACAAGCCCCTATAAGCTTTATTAACCTTGCTGAATTACACAGTATCCCAGCCCGTGCTTTTATCCTGTTACTGAAGTCTATTCATAGCATAGTGATATTACTGAGAGTTTTAAAAAAGGCCTCTTGTGAGATTGTAGAGGGACATTTGAGGTATCATCTTTTCATTATCAAAAGCTTTCCTTGTAAATGTTGCTTGATCTTGATCATTAAATATTTATGAAAGAGCTGCAGAAAAGTTTTGCAAGGATTTTGCAGAGTGTGCATTCTCAAAATAAGCCAGTGCAGAATCTGTTGGAGGTGAAGGACACTTGTATACACCGAATATAATGTTGGACCTGGTTTCAGTTCATTGGAAAATCGGCCTTCTTAAGGATTCCCGTTTAAGTCCTAGTGTTGGTGATGGACACGCCTAAATGGCTTTGTGACTTGGCATGCCAACACAGAGACAGTTTACCAAGGACAGGCTGATCATCTAAAGCCCCAGACTGTTATTTAATCACCACTTGAAGAAAATCGAAAATACGTTTTATGGGGATTCTGATGATGATGTACGAGGAGAATAATTGTCATATTTCGGGGAACTTGTGCTTGGAGCAGTTCTGCAGTTTGGTAATCCCTAAAATGTATCTTATATATTCAGAATATTTGAGCTTGCCTGCTGGGTTGTGTACAAAATGCTGAGTTTTCTTTTACAGATCCTTTAAGAGAAAAAGTCCTTTACCATGGGATGATTGTTCAGCTGTGTAAATCATGAGGATTTCATGGTTTACACTTTCTGCTATCTATTGACTGCTCATATCAACCCCCCTACCCTCTATTTTCTTAATAAACATGAGCAGTTTGAATGTAAACCACCATAATTCACATCAGCTGTAATGTCATGTATTAAACCACTTAGCCCGGACATTTGGGCGGAAGATGGAGGCCCAGTTTCTTTACATGTGATTTGGGACAGTTGGATCACTAAAAATGTTTTGACTGTTTGTGATGAAGGACTTGGCACCAGCAATTAGGGCAACTATACCTGAATAATCTAGATATTATCAATAACATATAAGTTTTTCTTCCTTCTGTTCTCTTTGCTTTGATAGAGTTTTGATGTCTTCGATCCTGTCTTCAGCACAACCCTTCATAATCAGTGTCTTCATCATACAAAGGTTTTGATTGATAATAATGATGAACCTGTCAGTTGTGATGAATGTGGTTGAAATTTTACTGCAGAAGTAAAGACAAATGACGCTGACTTGATTCATTCTGTCTTTCGAGATGAGCTTGAGGGACATCGAATGAATTCTACAATGTTCACAGAGCTGTAGTTCTTGTCCCTTGGCACTCCAGTCCCCCAGAAACACCACCAGATATCTTTTTATTTTGTTTTTTTCTTTCAAGATTTAGGATTGTATGATGTGTAAGAGTAAGTATAAAACAATAAATTCACAAAGTTTATTTTAAATTACATTTGTCTTTCGTGTTTGTGCATATTTATTTTAATGTTGCAGGCTAAATATCGACACAGTTTTCTAGAAAATATTTTTGTCTTTAAACAGTGCTATAAAAACAAAACAATTCAGTGGTGTATAGTCATGATTTCTTTCATGCTCCAGTACATGTACATGCTGTGGCCCCACTGCTTTGTACTTGTATATTGTTTTCATATACAAAGCAAAACACTATAGGCACAAATGTTGCTACACAAAAGCACCTAGTGTTCATGCTGCTGCATGCCGTAAGAGGAACTGTCACGAGGGCCACTTTACTGTACTGAGATAAACACACTTATTCTGTGTTATTCATAAAACAGAATTGTTTCACCATAACATCACAAGATCAGGAAAACTAAACTTAGACATAGGTATATAAAAATAAATGTGATCTTTTACCCCGACACATGCCAAAAAACGTGAGATAATTAAAAAAAATAATAAAAAAATCCATCCATTGATGGTGGCCTTTGGGAAATCACCAAGCAAGAATCACTAATGGTACAGTATCCTGCCAGACAAGACAAAACACATATACTGTGTAGCAGTGGTATAGATGTGTGCACAGGCGTTCATATCAAGTTTGAAAATTATGTTTTGTTTTACACCTTTGAATACCCCATTATGTCAGTCACCAATCATCTTTCAATGTGATCATTTCTTCACAAGCTACAATTAATTAAAGCTGCTGGACGCCCATGACTCGCTCACTGTCCAGGGCCTGGAAACATTGCTGTTGCATTAAATTCACCTCTATTGTAATGGGGTGGAGGCAGAAATCTCAAAAGACAGAGGTCTTCAAACTAATTCTAAAGTATGGCAGGATCTGGAAAGATGAGCACGTTATAGTAAGATCTTTTTCTTTTTTTTTAAGGTGCAGCAACTCAAGTCTTGACGTGAAGTGTGTCTCCATCAGAGTAATGTAAAGACTCTGATGATCTTTCCAGATTCTGCCTCAGTTGGTTTGTTTTGAGTTGGCTGATGAGCTGAGATTCGTTCAGCCTGAAACTATCTGCACAGCTAGATGCTTCTAGAGGTAAATGACAAAATATGTTTCCTGAAACCTTTAACCCGAAAAGAGGTCTGATCAGCTAGAATAAGTGAAAACACCTGTGTGTGGATGTGCGGGGTCTGTAACGAGGCGGCCTATATAACAAGTTGAAAGGCTGGCATTTGTAGTTCTCTGTAATAGGTAGTAAAGGTGGTTCCTGTGCCAGGAAAGCCTCATCATTCATCCTTAACGCCTGACTGTGTGTGTGTGTGTGTGTGTGTGTGTGTGTGTGTGTGTGTGTGTGTGTGTGTGTGTGTGTGTGTGTGTGTGTGTGTGTGTGTGTGTGTGTGTGTGTGTGTGTGTGTGTGTGTGTGTGTGTGTGTGTGTGTGTGTGTGTGTGTGTGTGTGTATGGGTGTATGGGAGGAAGGTCATGGATTCCCATCAGGTTTTATTTCATAATTGCCTATTATTTACTTCCAGGTAATATACAAAATATGTTTTCTGAAAATTAGGGTGGTTCTTAAATTACAGAACCTTTGTTGTCAACCATATGTGTATTTCAATATGTGGGGTTGAATTGTGGAATAATTTGGACATAGAACTTAAACAAAGTACAAATATTATTCAGTTCAAGAGGATATACAAAAACAATATTTTCCCGAGGTATAAGAACGAGGAAGGACAGTGATGATGGTTAGTTTTGGTTTACAGACACAATGGTACATATTTGTTGAACACAAATATACCTACATGCATATGTGCATGTAGATATGTATGTATATAGAAATTTGTGTACAGGAGACAGTCTATAAATTATAATAATATAATAAGTAGAGAGAGAAGTTGTAGAAATAAATACTTCTTCCTGCTGCTTTTTGAACATCCATCCATTATCTGGAACCGCTTATCTTCATTAGGGTTATGGTGGGGCTGGAGCCTATCCCAGCTGACTTTGGGTGAGAGACAGTGTACACCCTCGACAAGTCGCCAGCTCATTACAGGGCACATAGAGACAAAAAACAAACATTCACAGGTCAGGGCCGGCCCTAGGCTTTTAGTGGCCCTAAGCAAGTTTTTGGCCCCAAAACACTCCTACTGCATTCAACAAATTGCCCACACACACACACACACACACACACAATAGAGATGGACAAATGAATTAACATAAAATCTCTTGTTGTATTTGAGGGCTGACACATAGCTACACAGATTGTTCACAGACTGTGGATCCTGCAGGATCATTTTGTTCAGAAAACAAAGAAACCAGTTGTTATTAAAGGTCCAGCGTGTAGGATTTAGCGGCACCTACTCCGACGCCTCACCCTCTCCTTCTAAGCATGTAGGAAAAACTGCAAAAGTCACATATAAAAAGCAAAAGGTCATATCTAGATCAGGGTTTGGTTTGTCTGTTCTAGGCTACTGTAGAAAAATGGCAGTTCAACATGGCGGACTCTGTGGAAGAGGACCCGCTCTCACTGTAGATACAAAGGGCTCATTTTAAGATAACAAAAACACAACAATTCTTATTTTCAGGTGATTATACACTAATAAAAACATTCCTGCAAATAGATACTCCTAAATCTTACACACTGGACCTTTAAACTAGAAAGTCAGTCTAGAAATAGGAGAGAGGGAAAGAGTTCTGAACATGCAAACTACACACATGGTCCTGGCTGCACTATGTAGCACCATGGTCCTTGGCAAAACACTGTCTCGTTTCACTGTGTACTGTGTATATGGTTGAAATGACAATAAACCCCGCCTTGAACCTTGAACCTTGAACCTTGAAAGGCTTCGGGCTCATTGATTCCCATCAGGTATTACTGCCTAGACAAACATTATGATTCATCTTTGTTGACAACAGTTAACTAATTAATCACTCTATTCACCAATACTAAGTAACTGTGATGACGCCGTAAAGGTGCAAATGAACAATTAATTTCAAACATGTCATCTCTGATAACAAGTTTCCCTTAATTGTCCAATGGAAACTCGTTGCGTCACATCCTGTCAGCTGTCGCTTCCGGATGCGGTGAAACGGCGGAGGAGTCGGGAAACACCGCACGTATATGGATCAATTTAAATGACAAGACGACATCCATAAAGTCGGAGGACACGCCAGCCACGTCCACAATGTATTCAAGGAGACAAACACACACGTCGTGGACTGTGTATTGACGGTATTTTGTACGCCTGCTGTCCGTGAAGTGTCCGTGTTTATGTCTTCTCGCTAGCTTAAAGCCAGCTTCGCGTTAGCTGCTACGCGCAGACAAACACTCTGTCTCTGTCGGGTGAAATATGACTTCTCCTTACCGCTACTCTTGATTTAACACTCCTTTATACCGGAGGGGACCGCTGTGTGTTTGTTTTATAGCGTGTAAAAGGCGTTTAGACGTTTGTTTTGGTCACTTTGAGGTCAAGGTTGCCCACAGTTTCTTCACTGTCAAGACAAACTGAAGAAAGTTATCCTGCTAACAGTCTGAAGTCAACCTCTGAGCAAAGTGGACAAAATGGATGAGATGTGGACTTCAGTCAGCACCACGGAAAACACAGCAGATACATCGTAAATAACAGTCTCCTGTCAGCCGGTAGGCTCCACTACTTTTTCCTCCTTCTGCTGACAGAGCACTTTACAAACAGTATCCTGTGTTTGAGTTTGGACTCAAGTGGAGGAAGTGTGTGTTGATTTTGTTTTTGTTTCAGCACAGACTCTTTTTGACTTTAAACTCTTCAGTTCAACAGGTAGGTCTACAGTGGTTGTCATATGTGTGTGTGTGTATGTTTGAAGTGTGAGGCCCCCATTCAGTAATTACTTCAATAATTGGCTTGTCTGTTAATTATTAGCTCTAAAGTATGTTTTAAGGAAAGAGTTATTGTCCTTATGGTTTACCAGAGCCTCAGTGAATTGCTCATTTACACAAGTGTGTTCAGTTTTAGTGTGTAAACAATTAAGCAATTATAAAAAAAACTAATCAGCAACTATTTATTTGATAATTTAATGCTAATTTAAGCAGAAAATGCAAATCATTCAATGGTTCAAGCTTTCTTTCTTTCTCGTCTTTTGTTTCAAGAAAAACACATTTTCCACAATTTTCCGTCAAAATATGCCAAAATCTATCAGAAAATTAAATAATGTTCATGCCATGCTGTATATCTAATATAATAATAATCTTATGCCACAAACTAGCTGTTGTAGAAACATTTCTATCACCGTTGTTGCCACACTTGTACATTACATTGTAAGAAGTATCTCATTGTGTGAACACTGGGATGATGTGTGATTCAATAGCACAGTGATCCTCTTGTCGTCCTCCAGCATAGTGAAGGATGAATGGCCTCTCTCTCAGCGAGCTCTGCTGCCTGTTCTGCTGCCCACCCTGCCCGGGCCGCATCGCAGCCAAGCTCGCCTTCCTGCCGCCTGAGCCCACGTACGCCTTTCTTCCAGACCCAGAAGCGGGCCCTGGTGGGCTAGGGGCAACGGGGACATCTAACTTGCGGGTGCGGAGCGGCGCAAGCGTTTCCGGGGCCGGGGCTGTAGAGGGAAGATGGAAGCTCCACCTGACGGAGCGAGCGGAGTTTCAGTACTCGCAGAGAGAGCTGGATATGACAGAGGTGTTCCTCACTCGATCCAGCCGAGGAAACCGAGTCGGCTGCATGTACATTCGCTGCGTACCTAATGCCAGGTGGGTATTTTGAAAGGTTTAGCTACTTTCTGCAACTTAATTGACTTTTTTTTGTACATATGTTATAGACCACTGCTGGCCTGACCTTTCTTATTCATTTTATGACAGTGTGTCACGCTTCCAGTGTTTCCACTCCCTGCTTTAATGTCAGTCTACTTCCACTCACACCCAGGTCTACTTCCTCGACTTGTTTCCCTGTTGACTCAGCTGACGCTGAAGATTTTCTCTTCCTGCTTTTCCGTGTATAGCTGCCATTTTAACAGTTTCCTTTATTGTTCAGAAGTTTAGTTTCGTTTTTTTCCTGTTCTCTTTTGTCCTGTGGGTTTCTAGGAATTTGAATGGCAAGTTTCGACTGCACTCGTTAATTCTGGTTTACGATAACGATCGTAATAATAAAGAAGGATCACGCTCAGTGACAAGATATCAGTTCTCAGTGAGTCAGAGTCAAAACATTTCCAAGTACCTGGCTTTCTCCCCTATAGGTTTGAATCGCTGAATTCATTAGCAGTGATTGGTTGATTTATGAGAAATGATTGTATCATTTCCCCTAAGCAGAAGTTATATTTAATGTCCTGAGGTTTAAAAGTTCAGTTTTATACTCACTGCACTGTGCCGCTGCTGATTAATTTACCAAATCAATTAAAAAGACATGGACAGGCTTGTGTTACAGTCTGTGTATCTTGTATTAATGTCTATATAGTATTACACAAGAATGAATCCAAACTAGACCTGATATGGCACAGTCATTGTTATGAGTGGAGAGGCCAAGAGCAAAGCCACGGGCTATATGGGTTCATAAACAAAACCACTGAGGGAGCATCTCAAAACAGTCAGTGTGTAGAGAAAGTATCAGATTTCCTCAGGGAGCACAACATGCATTCATGAATAAAAGGCAAGGCTAGAGTACCCAGCTTTTATAGTCGATACCCTGCTTCTCAGGTTGTACAAAATGTCTAGAAGTAAGAGTCATTTTGCACGAGTCCATCGTGGTAAACCAATCCTCCAACATACAGCCCTTTTAGACAAAGACTGCACGAAAGCACGGAGTCCAAGTAGCGTCACTCTGTTTATCTTAACAACAGGTTTCTTATGGTTTGATTCAGTGTAGAGTTACCAGGTCGGATTCGTGGATGGAGAAATGTGATAAACCATGTTTTAGTCAGTATGTTTTACTCTTCATGTGATTCAAATGAAGTGCAGCAGAGTTTCCAGTGTCTATACATATACTATAGCACGTGCTCTCGACTATAGATGTTAATTATTCTTTGTTTGATTGACTAGTGGTGTTTTCTAGTCATCGTAGATCCTGTAAAAAAGGATCACTATGTTAAAAAATGTAAAGGATACAGCTTGTTTATTTAACTGTGGTATAAATGTATTATATGTATATTAAAAAAAGTATATTTCCAGCTAAAGGTTACAGCTATAGCTATAGGTTATTGTATTAGTGGATGCTGTGGTTTGGAGATGGAGCCTGTGGTCCACTTAATGGTTCGATCCCTGGCTTCCTCCAGTCGTCCAGTGTGCTTGGGCAAGAAACTGAACCCCAAATTGCTCCTGAAGGCTCTGCCATCAGTGTGATTAGTTACTTTTCGATGAGCAGTTGGCACATCGTATGGCAGCCTCTGCCACCAGTGTACGAATGTGACATGTAATGTATTGCACTTTGAGTGACTAGAAAGACGCGGGTCCATTCAGTATAAAGTACTTGTCAGTACTAGAAATATTTGAATTTGTGCCTGATGAACTGTTGGTCCAACTAACTGACTAACCTGTCCTACCATATGTGCGTCCTTTCAGATTTACAGTGCTCTTCTCCCACGGTAACGCTGTCGACCTGGGCCAGATGAGCAGTTTCTACATCGGCCTTGGCACTCGCATCAACTGCAACATCTTTTCCTATGACTACTCAGGCTACGGTGTCAGCACTGGCAAGCCCACCGAGAAGAACCTCTACGCAGACATTGATGCTGCCTGGCACGCCCTGCGCACACGGTGTGTCATGATATAATTGGCCCCTATGTGTCCTTCAAGAGATGATTTATTATACAGTGTCTTGCTCTGCTGAGACAGAGTGCAGAGTTTAGATTAGGAGCAAATCAAACCATGTAAAAAAAAAAAAAAAAAGTGGATGTATTCAAATATGTACTGCTGCTGTGCATAACCTTAAATAGAAGCCAAAAAAAAAGGGTGACAAAGTAATTAAATTTATTTTTCAGCCAAGAAAAAGATTGTGATGAAGGGTTGAATCAAGGTGGCAGAGGTTGTGATCGGGACAGAGCTGGGGATGAACTGAGCAGATCAGATCAGAGCAGAGCGGGGACAGGTGCCGTGGGAATAAAAAAGAGTGAGATGGATGGATGAAGAGAGGGGAGGCTCGGGGGGGAGATGTCTCTCAAGGACGCTGTGGTGTGATAAAGTGTCTTCATTAGTGAAAGCAGAGCTGCCTTAATGCGACTGTAGCCCTGGGAAGACATGACACCGCAGAGTATTGACTAAAGGTTGGTTGAGGTGAATTTACATTTGGGTATTGCTGTCACTCTTCACTCTGGGATTGCAGCAGGATGTATTAGAAATCTTTTGTTTTCAGAGGAAGTTCTGTAGCATACAGCTCAAGTATTTCATGGCACAGCGTCCATTAGCCTGCTCTATAAGTGTTTCTCTGTCTCTTTTTGTCTTTACCAGGTATGGCATTAGCCCAGAGAATATTATCCTGTATGGACAGAGCATTGGTACAGTACCCACTGTAGACCTGGCGTCACGGTACGAGTGTGCTGCCGTCGTTCTTCACTCACCTCTAACATCCGGCATGAGAGTGGCCTTTCCAGACACAAAGAAAACATATTGTTTCGACGCTTTCCCCAAGTAAGTCTCTGCAGAGTGTTGGTTTCTTTTCTCTGCCCTTTTCAACCAGCCTTAAATATAATATGTTTGACATGTTCCTATATTTTTCTGTTTAAATACAAATTAATAATATGTGAATTAAATGTGGCAGGGTAGGATTAAGTTGGCACGTTTGATATATGAGATCGAAGAGAAAGAAGTCTGTATTCTCCTCTGTGTCTATCTCTGTCTCATATGATCTTTAAATAAGGTGTTCATGTAAACATGAAACACAGACTATTTTGCTGCCAGTTGGCATTTCTGCATAATAACAGATCTGCCAACAGAAGAGCATAATTGCCACTTACACAGGCAAACATCTGCACTGAAAGAGCTCCTCCTATCCTTTCAGGTCATATTTTGGTCATATAATCTTCAGTTTCAGTGTCTTTTCAGTGTCATTTTTATTTTCTTAGATGTGAGTAGGTCATCCAAATACTTCAGTAATATTTCCGAGCAGCTCACACCCCGGAAGTTTGCAACGTACAGCGACCATTCTCATCTTTTCTAACACGATATTCTGCTGTGTCGCTGCAGCTCACATTTGTCTCAGGTTATGAGCATCATTCACACACGATAATGTCAGATGTAATGATCCTCATCACATCACATCAATAATTACTGACCTTATTATGCTGAATAGATCCAGAGGTTAATCAGCCTAGAACTCTCAGAATCAGTAAATAATAAGACATGAAGTGTATGGATTGAATCCACTCACTTGTACATGGGTGCATAGACCTTTTTTCGGTGGAGTTACATTGTTAGGTCGCAGATTGGGAGCAGAGCTATTTCCTGTCACTTATGAATAAGACTGCTACAGGAAATAAACCTGGGCCAATTCAGAGTAACAGCATTAAACTATCATTGTCTAAGTGAAACCTGTGAGGAGGAGATTTTTTTCTTGGCTACGTTATTATCTGCTACAGCACATTTGAATATGAATAATGAATCTCTATCACCTTGCACTAAAAGTCACCTTGCATGAGTGTACTGTTAGTTATTGGTAAACCGTTAACAACAGTGTATGACTTTACAGCCTGTTTCATGTGATAAATTCTTGTCCCACATGTTTTCAACCTGATCTGCAGCATAAACTGAGTACATACGCAGTTAAACTCTAAGCGATGTGACCCTTTTAACACTGAGTTGTTATATCGCAGAAAGCAGGTGGCTGGTTGTGTTTTTGGCCTTGTACGTGTCAGATATTCTTTTGCGGCTTCATATTCAGTTATAAACTCCTATTCTGAAGAGATTTGGTGCTCGACTGTAATGTGGGTGTTTGCTGTTGTTACTGTGTTTTTTATTTTTAAACCTTGGCTACTAAACAGTTCACTTGGCCTGGAAAGTAACAGCGCACAGTAGTGCTATCATTAGTGAGACTCTATCCCTTCTGTTCTTGTTGTCAGTTTAGTTTTAGTGGCCGAGTGTGACGAAGGTCAATAGCAGCCAACGCCAGCCTTAACAGAGTCTAGTCCCAGATGGTACAAGTGGGTGAAGAGCAGAGGTGGTAGGAAACCAGGGAATGCCTCGCTGTGTGTGTAGTGAGCTGAGAAAGCCTCCAGTGTTCGCCTGTTGTTCCGATTCAGAGTGGGCAGCTGGCATCCCTCCATTCTCTGTGTGTGCGTTTGTGTGTGTGTGCTGTATTTTTCATGAAATGACGTGATTATACTTTGGAGATCTGACCATTTTACCATTACTTTTGCGGCTCTGAATATCTTGCAAAAAAGTTTAGTTTGTTATATCTCATTTGATGAGGGTCCATCTCTGGAGACGGTCCATTATTTATTAGTCACTGATGGTACACGTGGTTCTGTTTTTGCTAAATAAAAATAATGACAGGAAAATATTGCATTTAGTTTCAAAGTAATAAATGTGTTTTATAGCCAATAACAATTTCCTGTAGCAGTCCAGACAAAAATAAAGCTTCCCTGATCCATTAAGATATTTAAGTCCAGTACACTGACCAACCATGATGTCACGTTTTTTATGACCTGATCCACAGAGCCAGCCTTTTATGATTCCATCTGTACGTCACTCTTGACCTGATCTATGCAATCTGTTTTATGATCTTTTATAGCGGTGGGTAAATAAATAATCAGTTTATTTACAGTCTTTTCTCTTCCCCCTTTTTTAGCATAGAGAAAGTGTCCAAAATCACATCCCCGGTGCTCATCATCCACGGGACAGAGGACGAGGTGATCGACTTCTCCCACGGCCTGGCTCTGTTCGAGCGCTGCCCCAAGGCTGTGGAGCCTCTCTGGGTGGAGGGAGCGGGACACAACGACATTGAATTGTACAGTCAGTATCTGGAGCGCCTGCGCCGCTTCATAGGACAGGAGTTGGTAGTACAGCACGCCTGACCCATCACAACCAGGACCATCATTATCACCAGTTTTCCTGCCCCACTTAAAGCTTCATTTCTCTGTGTCCAAGAGTCATCTAAACCATCCCTCACCTTGCCGCAGCTTCCAGGCGGCGTAACGCTTAACACACTGCGGTGCTTCATTTTTGGGGTGCCTTTTTTTTAATGAACCATGGCTCGACACGACATGGAGAAAAAAAAGTGTGTTCGTAAACATCAGAAGTGCGTGAGTGTGAAAGACTTCACGCAAGTCACAAACTGCATTTATCCTGTTTTTTTTTAAGCAGTCAATTTAACAGTACAGCTGCCACGTGTGAGCAGCAGGTAAACTCCTATACTGTGCAATAACACGGACAGTGCCCACGGGAAAAAAGACATCAAATCATGAGGAGGTTTAACAACAAACTGATAAATAATCATGTAGGTCAATTAAGTTGTGGTCCACGTGGGAAATTTCTGTCAATTTTCCAGCCTGCTCATCGAGTTTGTGTGTAACCAAGTTAAAATGGATAATGGTGCAGCATGGGAAACACTTTAGAGGACTCTCTGAAGTGCTTCTGACATGCGTTAGCAAATATTTAGGTTTTCTAATCATATATTAAAATAGCAAACAGGTTTGTAACAACGTTCTCTACATTGAATGCAATCCAGCCGTACAATGAATCCTGATTTTAGGGGTGGATTTAACTGTATTTTCATTTTGTAGTGGTTGGTTGTGTTGCATTGGACTGCATTATATTGAAAGGTGTTTCTAATATCCCCCCCCGCCCATCATGTATGTACCTGACACATGCCGTACATACATGGAGATGAATTTGAGTTTTGCGTGTTTCATTTTGTTTTTCGCTGTACTGAACATTTTGCTCAGGTAACCCTCTTTTAGACATTAGGGTCAGTGTGTTCTACATTTGTTTGTGTCCTTTTTTGTTTTGTTTCGTCGGCTAAATCTCCTCAGATCATTTTTGAGCAAAGCTTTCTGAAAACAGCTAGCAGCTAACAGCTAGGTCCTTTAATTTTAAACTAGTAATAAACTCGACTATGATCCCAAAACTGAGATACAGACCAAACCATGAGCCGTTTCCCCTTTAACATCTTCTCTCTGGTTCCACCTGAGTTTTCTTCTCTGCACCCGAGTCATGGAGTGAGATTAGCTGTGTTTGAAAAAAAAAAAAAAGAGACGTTCAAGAGCCTCAAAAAGAAAATACCTCTAGCTCCTTCATATAATGGAACATCTGAGAGTCTCTTAGCGCTGTCCGCTTAGTTTTAGTCTTGTTCATCGTGTTTATGTCTCACGACAGTAGGTGTCACAGCTGTCAGCGAACTTCCTGTTTCCCTCTGTGTCTGGAACAGAGAAGCAACACTAAAATTAAACAGGCCTCGTTTTTTTCTAACTCCGGTCTGTTTTTATCTCTTCATTTCTTTAATGCTGTCTGACGGCCGTCTTACTCATACGCACTCCAACTCGAGGGGCAATATAGTCAGTTTGAGAAGTGAATTAAAACATTACTTTGGCATCAAGTATTTTATGATTGTTGGCAAAATACATTGTCTCAGTTTAATGATTGAGTTTCACATTCTGATGACTGAAAAATCATTCCCACCTTTTATACAGATAAGCACAGGAACAGATGTTTTGTCACAATATAAGGCCCTAATGCTTCTTTATTTGTTTTGCGGCTTTAGCAGTAACAAGCTCCTCAGAGCGGCTTAACCTTTAACGTCTGACTTGATGACAATGCTATTCCACTACTATCCTGTGCTACAGGTAAAAATAGGCTGTGTGAGTGGAAGAATATCCCTCTTCAAGACTCTTTCCTCTGGTTTACAGTCTTTACAAGAACTGCCTATAACGTTTGTATGTCTGTGCATACACAGTCCATATAATAGTGAAGTATTTTTACATATTTGGGGCATAACTTCTTGTTAACACTATTGGTTTTACTACACAGAATTGAGTGTAACAGTGGTATAGTACCTTTTTTAGCTGCTGTTGTGGTTTTATAACAGCTGAAAACAGCCTCAAACTTGTTTTTATTTCATTTTTTTTTGTTTTGCGCTGATAATTTAGGGAAATATCACTAACCAATATACAGTTTCAATTGTCCGATTCCGCTTCATATGTCGTCGTTTTCTTGTGACAGTGTTGTAGTAAGTATACAAAACTAACTGGTGCAAGATCATAACAGCTGGCTGTCCTGTTCTAGTAACTTTGGGCTGACTCAAACAATAAATTGTAATCCTTCCTTTTCACTGCCTGTTTTTAAGATTCGCTGCACTCCATCGTGACAAAATCCCTTCATTCGCTCACTTAATGGTCTGTTTCACAACCAGACGTGAGATGAAGTAGAAAGCATCTTAAAGACGCAACACTCACCAAACCAGTGTGCGTCTCCACTTTAAAATCCAGAGATTGTTTTTTTTTTTTAAGAGAAGTCAGGATTTTCAGGTTTTCTCGTGTACATATGAACCAAAGTGTAACTCTTTTTAGCGCTTTACTCAAGTGTACCTGCTGTTTATGTTGGTATCTTTTAACCAAAGCAGAAATTTTCTTTTTATTTTCTTCTTTTGTTAACTTTTCATTCGTCTGTCAGCACAAAACATTTGGATACAAATTAAATGTAAATTTGTCAGATTGCTAAACACGTCTGTTTCATCATATCATATTTGGATTCAAAAATGCAGCAAGAGAGTTTGAATAGCATACATTACCAAGATGTGGGTGTTGTTTGTTAGTTTTGTTTTTGTCAGACTGTTGAAGTGTATCATTTGTGGAGGAGTATAACTAAGCAATACAGCAAAGAGTGAGTTTGTGTTTAGGGAAAATAAAGTGTGGGCTGATTTAAAAAAAAAAAAAAAAACAATGACCGAACAGCTTTAAGTGGACAAATGAAAAGCTTTTGTATTTGTCTCTCAAATGTTTGCATTTCTGGTGTAAATCATCTGTGGGTATCATTTTTGTCATCACACATTGTTACCCACTGTTTATAATACTGACTAATTTTTAGTTTTTAAAGATTTTGTCTTTTTTTCCCCAAGAATAAAAGAGAATAAGAAGTTAATAAAACATAATCAGAAATTGATAATTAACACGACTCTTTCCCTCTTTTGAAAGATATTCCCTCCGTCCAGGTGTCACGGTAAAGATCTGCTCTAATCTGCAGCAGAAGAGCTTTTTCTCTAGAAATCAATGTTGCGTGTGTCTCATTCAGTCCCTGATTTTCCAGTCATGGCAGTCCTGGCACTCGGTGAATAATGACCCGCCTGTAGTGAAAGGCCTCACAGGACTGCACAAGACAGATCCAAGAAAGGCTCGGGTGAATAATTGGCTGATGAGTAAATTAGTCTTTAATTGCCTGGTGTGGTTTTTCCCTCCTCAGTGGAACTGTGCATTGGGACAGGCTTGTTATCGTCTGTGCCAAAAAAAGGTTCAAATGATGTGTTTTAATTAAACCAGTAAGAGGACTCAGGTTTGTCCCAGCCTCCCCACACTGCCTGCCATCATGTTGAGTTGTGTGTGTGTGTGCACTTGAAACACACACACACACACACTTGTGCCAGCTCCTTTTTTCAATGGACTCCATAAACAATCTGGCGTCCCACTCTTGCAGATTAAAAGCAGCTGCAGTGGCACAGTCTCCCTGAGTACACCAAAGTCAGCGCAGCCTGACCTACTGCATCAAACACTACCACCAGCCCGCCACACTCAAACGCGCTGACTTTCACACAGCCCCGAGCACAAAAACACTTTTTATGTTGACACGTATCAAAGGAGTGAGGATGGGCTGGGTCTCGACAACAGAAGACTTACAACAAGGCTTGCGAATCAAACAGCTGCTAGAGGATTGTAGTGCTGAGAATATTTAGCCTGAGAGAAACACATACAGGCCTGCGTGTTACGATCAGATGCCAACTTGGTCGAGTTTAACCATAATAGAGTAAAAAGGGCTTGGAGGAGGGAAGAAAAAAGATTGTGAAGCTTGCTTTGATAAAGAGATACACTCTGTGAAAAGACAGCAAGCATGAACACAAAGTATATCAAAGGTTTCTGGGTAAAACAAAGTCATTTCGCAAGTTTTAGTTAAAACATCTTTGTTCTTCTCCAAATTTTTTGTCATTTAAATATTTAATAACAGAATAATTAATAATCTTTTGATAAATCTTTTGTCCTTGATCAGTTTCAGGATATTAAACACGCTGTACGCATTTCTGCAAAGCATTGTACTTCCAAAGTGAGAACTTTTTTTTTTATCTCATAACTCACTTTATCAAGTGCAAAGTCTCTCTTCCACACATAAAGATTTAAAGAATTCAAACAATGCGCAAATAATACACATTTTCCATATGGATGGACTGTACTGGAAGTACAGGCTGCATGTCTCACCTGACGTCTGTTTAGGTTCAGCTGTCACCTAATATGTGTTAATGACATTTATCAGTACAAAAGTACAAAAGTACTTACACTGCTCTGATAGCAGCTAGTAATCATCCACTAATATGATATATGATTAGCCCAGAAAAAGAGAGGTTTGTACTAAATATCTGCAGCCAGGGACCAGGTTGATATCACAAAGCAGGGTGGCTGGAAGGAAAACACTTATATTGCACACACATACTGTATACTTCCATAATATCTTGCTGCTTAATCATTTAAGGGTTCACCAGCGTTTCAGATGAACTTTGGCCTTGAATAAAATGCTGTCTCCAGCATTCAGGGACTGCACATTGGTTAGGAACGTTTAGTGGTAGAGAACATTTCTTTCAGTATTATGATGCATATTTATTTGAGGCTACCCGGCATTCCTGCTGAGTTAATATCTTGCTTTTTGTTTCTGATTACCGCAATATGAGCAGATCATTTTTTTGCCCTCATGTATATCTCACTGATGTTTTTTCTGCTGTCTTATTTACAGTCTATGGTGGCTTCTCATGTGCTTATGTCCTTAATGTTGGACAGAGCTTTTTCTGTCAAATGCAATTGCATACATCCTATATGTAACTGATATTGTTTTTTTGTGTTTTTGTCCATGAGGCGAGAGGACTTCATTTGTATACTGTATGTCTTCTCCGGTCATTCACAAAGTAGATGAAGCTCATCGAGACTCATCGAGACATCAGACTGTTTTGTTGTTGTTGTTTTTATGAGTACATAATGCAGCTGTTATGAAATCAAATTCAATCAAACAGCAATTAACCTGCTTTAAAGGCCTCACTCCACCTTTTGCATACCAACAACAATGAAACACAAAGTGTAAAACTATCCTTGACAGTGAGGCCCCGATGTTTTCATTACAGCAACTCAATATCCAGACACTGTTCCACTCTGCAACAGTACAGTCCAGTGTTATGTCTGGTTGAGAGGATCACATTTGTGGAATAATCACACTGACTTTGTGAATAGATATACAGTTTTTATCTCTAGTTTGAGCTGCAGAGGCTTTTAGGTACACACAGGCCTGAGCTGTGCGCACACAAACACTTGTTTTTGTCAAATAAGACAGCAACTCTGAACCTTTTTTTTGCTCCTGACCTTCTAAAATGGATAAATGTTTTCTTATCACGGGTTATGGTCTTAATGAGGACTTGTTTGAAAGACTTTTCCGTCTTAAATTGTTTGATTTGAAGGATTTTAGAGGCATCAAGAGGTGAAACATTCCAGTGTTTTACAGAGAAATGACAAAAATTAAAGAAAAGTTAGAAAAACCTAACATAATTTTGATTAACTCAGATATTTGTTTTTAATTTGTTACTACTTTAATCACCTTTTGTCCCTTCTGATTTATCCTGGGACTCATTGGTGGGAGCTGACCACCACACTGGGAATCACTTAATTAGGATATTGGATTGAGCTGCATGGGAACTTGCGCTTACCTTAAACCACAACCAGCACATGCCTAAACACAACACTGACCTTAATGACTCCTTAAGACCAGATTTTATCCCCAAATAGATTTTAGATTTCATCCCCCAGTTTGTTTTTCTCTTTCTTCCACGTTCTGTTGCTTCTCTTTGCTGTAAACAGTATTTTGTACTTTTCCCACTTGCATTAAGTTGCTGTGCTTGTTGGTTGTATGTCTTGAAGCAAACTCATTTAATATGCCTAAATATATAAATATACTGTAACCCAGCTGAAAAATGTACTTGTTTTCTTTTATTTGGATTACCGGTTGGCTTCTTAAGTGGATATATTTCAACATACTCTTAAGAACAGTTTCATGTGTTTCGTTGAGTTGAACGAGAATGAAAGTCTGTTTTCATGTTTTTAAATGAATTCCTGTGAATGACAAAAATGCGTGTTTGTCTTTGAATTCGTGGAAAAGTGTTTGACCAGCGCAGCACCATTCTCAGGAAACGAAGGTCATGACTGCTGCGTTCAAGTCAGCAGAAATGTCTTCCACTCAGCAAAATAACTTGGGCTCTATCCAGAACAGCCTCTGGTCCTTTTTCATTGATAATGTCAATCCTAACAGGAGCGGACATGTTGTCCATCATGCTGTCCACCAAGGGTAATAGATGCAGAGCTGCCTGCATCTATACAAAGCAGTCAGAAGAAAAGTGATGCACAGCTGTTTGTGTAGTCAGACAGATGTGCTTTAAAACAGGAGGTTTGCACTAACTCGGTGAAACTTAATGTGGTTTCAGGGTGTTTAGAAGGAACACAGGACACTCGTGGTAATAATAATGATAATAATTTATTTATTCAGGTAGAGGAAGAGTCTTTGGCAGTGAAGAAAACAGGAACTGAGGGTGATTTAATGAGAACATTTCAAAGTGAAGTGCTGTGTGGAGATAAATGATCGGGCCATTAACACCAGTCTAACAGTGAACCAGTTCGCCCAGGGGAGGATGTAATGTTAACCAAGGGACATTAACTGGTTGCACAAACATTGGATCGCAGCACAATAGACCTGCAGGAGTGAACTATAACTGAAACAACAAAAAAAATAACTCTGTGAGTGTTTATCTGCAAATGTGTGGCTTTTATGTGACAGGTGATAAGTGTTGCTGCTGTTGCTGTGAAACTGGTGCTAGAAATGAGGAGTGTTTCCACGACACAAACAGATTGGTGTGTTTACTGTGTGAAGAGGTGTTTGTCTTTTGTGTGTGTAGTGCAGTGAAGTGTCGCGTCAGTAAAGATTTCCAAATGTATCACAGTAAAAAAAAAAAATCTGGCACTGGCTTTTCTTCTTTTTTTTTTTTTATGACACTCTGGATTTGTTAACATTTACTTTTAAAAGTCCTCCATCGCTCTTCAATCTGGCGTACATTTCTGGCCTGAACTGTGTTACAAAAACATATAAAAAGCAACAATTACAAACAAAAATAGTAATTCATTTAGCGAAGAGGGAGAAAACCACTTACAGAGCGGCTTCCTCGTTCTTCTGTATTCACATCCCATTGGCATCTCCTACCAACTGACAAGTGCAACTCTATAGTTCATATAATGAAGGGCAAAGAGGTACAAGTATGCATCAGTTTGAGACACTTTTCATGGTGTTTTCCATTTCAGGAAGACAATTCCCTCCTTCCTCTCTGTTCTTATCTCTTCTCTTCTTTTTCTTTGTCAAACTGAAGATGTGAGGGAACGTCTTTCTGCATTAGAAAGCAGCACATTTCATTTCATCTCTACACCCTAAAGATAGGGCAGGTAAGGCCATTTCAATATTTGCCAAGGACTTGTTAAAACCAAGTAATGGAACCAATCAGAATGCACGTAACGCTGCATTCGTCACACAGCTCATAACGTGAGAGGGGCTTGAACACACAGTGCACACTGTGCACGAGGTGGACATGGCAGATAAGCGTGCCTGACGAGGGAAAATAATGACATCACAGCTCCTGTCAATTAATGAATCAATATCATTCAGGATGCTGTCAGAGGTCCATTCATTCATCGATAAAAGGCAACAGGACTTGACACTCGGTCCACTTCTCCTTCCATTCCACCGTCAATCTTCTCTTTCTGCATTCATCACACTTCTATTAGCAGAAAAGTAAATATTCAGCTACGCAGACATCACAGGACAAAAAGAAGTTCATTTAATATCAGAATACTGTTGGAGGTCAGGAGTTTGGCTGCTCCCATAACATGTGCAAAAACCTGTTGTTGTAAAGAGTGGATGCCACTTGGGGTCGCTGTTTCACTCTGTCACAGGCGTCACCAGTCAAAAGTCAAGTCCTACTGGCACAGCAGTCACGCTACACATCCATGTTCCGTTTTAAGGCTGGGCAAAGAAGGGCGAGAAGGGCGAGAAAGGGTGGCATAGTTCAGGGTGAGACTCAACTGGTGAGATAAGAGTCAAAGGGGAGCTCCTAAAAGAGTCTCTAGCAGTCCCTCCAGAGGTCCTCATCCATTTATCCATCCAGCCTCTTCATCATTTCACATCCAAGTCCATGCCCGGTATTGTTCTGGATTAGTGGTGTAAGGGCTAACAGCTGGGTTCCCCGCAGTCCAGGGTCACAGTGTGACCTTGCTGAGTCTAAGCGACAGGCTTGAACGGTGCTGGGTACGAGGAAGCGTGGAGCTACACCGGCTTCGCAGCTGGACTGTCCGACCCGACGAGCCTCGCACCCGCAGCAGGAAGTCAAAGTTAGCTGAGGTGTTCATGGCGTAGAAGACGTTGGCGTTGTCTGGGATCACCAGTTCTGAAAGGAGGGAGGAAAAGCAGAAATTATGAGTACGGTTTAAGCTCCCGCTTTTAGTGCTATTATACTTTACGTCAGCAATACAAGAGTCATTGTGCTTAATTAAGTTTGGAAAACAGCTGATCAGTGGAAAAAAACTGCAATAATTAAAATGCTGAATTGCAAATATATAAAGGTGGTTCGACACAGTTTTTCTGTAGTAACTGCAGCAATAGCTTCTGCTTACAGTGTTGACTATAAATATCTGAGTATACTGAAAGATATTATTTGAAGCACATTAGCGCAAGTTTTAACAAGAAGCCCAGAGGAAAAAAACATTAATGAGGCACAGTTTAAAAGTAGAGTCACGATTCTTTACCTCTGTCCTCAGAGATGACTTGTACCAGCTCGTATCCCTCCTCTGGCTCTACCTCCAGGTTGTGCTTCGCCATGGCTCTAGAAACTACAGCTGGAGTCTTGTCTTGATTGGTCAACTATTTGGGGAATAGACAGAAAATAAATAAATAACTCATGCAAGGTTTAGCACATATTATGTACAAAATGTAGAACGTTTCACTCATGCAGGAACACAAACACTCATATTTATTTACCAGTATGCTCTTGTAGAGATTCCCGTTTCCCTGCTCCAGACTGACTCTTATGATGCATGCATCTTGGGCCTGGGTGTTATATGCTGGGGTTTGGCTCGGGGAGGTGGGGGTCAAAGGTGTGAGGGAGACACAGCGTCTGTGGGTGCAAGGGGGCCCGGGGAGTGAGGGAGATGCAGGAGTCATGGAGACACTGGCTGTTGACGAGCTGGTGTCCATGGAGTGGAGTGAAGTACAAGACGAGGATTCTGATAGCTGAAGAAACGTTTAAACACAAGTTAAATACAGATACAGGAAACCATAACTGGATCATATTATTCCACAAATTCACTGAATCATGATCTAATGATTAATTTGCAGCTATTTGAGGAGAGGGAGGGAACAGATTTTGAAGAGGTGACATCTGCAAGGCTCAAATGAGATAAACAGAACTAAATCCTCAAATAACAGCATTTTCCACTAATGGACTGCATGAAAATCATTAGGCGGCAGAGGAAAAACTCCGGGAAGGTCCCTCTCATCTGAGAGTAAGACTTTATTTTATTCTTCTAATAAGATTTGTTGTTTTTAAAAGATCAAATATTTCCATCATTAGCTTTTGTGTGCTAATTAAATGTGCGTTTTGCCAAGTTCTGACACATCAGGGCTTTGTTTTCAAAATCACTGATTAGCTAGCAGGAGCAACATGTCAGTCGTTTGAACATTTCTGTGCAAACAACACTTCCTATCAGACTCATGCAGCTTCAGAATTTACTTAACTCTGCACAGAAAGCAGAACTACAGTCAAGTCAAACGTGTGAAAAATGTTAAATGTCTTAGTGACAGCTCTTAGTTTGAAGAAAGAAGGAGCGGCTGGACACGATTCAGTAAACAGGATGCATAATTTTGTTATGTTTTCTATAATTTTGGCAACTGCTAATTTTACTTGTGTTATGCAATTTTGTGGCTATGTAAACGTTGCCGTTCCATTACCATATTAAGTTTTTAAATTGTACAACATCTTAATGTAAAACAGCAGAGTTAATTGCACTAATTCAAAAGTGTTTAATTATTTTTAGATATTTGAGGAGGGCGTTCCACTTTTTCTCTTGTTAAAGGAGAGAGTCCAACACTGGAGAATGCCTTCATTTTTAAAAAGTAAAACTTCAAGTTCAGCCTGCCTCCGCCCACGCATGTAATTTTCATACAGTCCCTCGATATGCCGCAACACATTTTCTTAAGTGTCAGTGTAATAAGCCACCTTGTTCTGCTGGGAGTCGGAGGTGTGTGTCGGGGTGAGGCCCTCGCTGTCTGACGGGCTGCTGGAGTCACTGGAGGACACGCTGACGGAGTCCATGCTCTCCCCTGAGCTGCCAGTAGGAGGCGAGCGCGGCGTCTCTCTGACCGGAGAACTGGCTGCATTACTGTCTGTTCCAAGAAACAGCCTGAGAGGAAGAGGAAGTCAAGTTATTAGATAATGAAATAAATAGGTCACAGTAATCCTTGAATATAACAATATGAGTCTCTAATGTCACATGCTAGAGAAAAGCATTATGCACTTAATTTCATTTAACCCTCCTCCATATTAGCATCTATTGTCTGGATGTACTCACAAGCTGAGTCTCTTCACCATGCTTTTCCGAGGTTTGGGTGAGGTTGGACTGCTGTCACCAAGGCCTTCAATCTCACATGACAAGGCGTAGCTGCAATAGAGGACAGTGATAATAAACGTTAAACATCCATCATAAAAAAATATAACAAATCATGTGCCTGCTGGTTTAGAGAACCATGAATTCAGAGTAAGAGAGAATTAAAGAGAAAGTCTAAGAGACGTACAACACAATAGATCAGTAGGGAGTGAAGACATGACAGAAGAACAGCAGGAAGAAGCTTCTATTGTGTTTGTTTTTAACAATAGGTCCAACAGACCATGACCTCATGCACTAATTCACTTGTTATCTAAATGGATAACGGTGCAACCAGGAAAGAAGGTATTCCAAGTAAAGCATCAGTACCTTTCCTCCTCGCTGAGCTGAATTTGGCTCTTAAACCAGCGAAGGAAAGTAGCCTCCGGAGTCAGACAGTAGCTGTTACAGGCCGACTGCAGCAGCTTGATCTGAGCTATCACCTCAAACTCCTGCACGGACGGAGAGAAAGTCACAGACGTTAGATGTGTCTTACAGTCAGCCGAGCATATCATGTGATAATTGTCACGGTGTAATCATGTCAGAGGGGGTCGTTTGAAGCTACACTTACCCTGCGTCTCTTCTCAAAGTTGATCAGACCACCCTGCGGAGGACACAAAGAGAACGCTGTCAGACCCTGGACATCACATACCAGCGGCCGCTTAGACAAACAGCATTAGGTGGACCACTCCAAAAATGGACAGACAAAATTCCTCACGCACTCATGGAAACTTACGCCCCAGTTTCTGACAGCGGTTACACAGACAAGCTCTCAGATCTGCAGAGGTGTGTAAACTCGCAGACACATGCTCTCAAATATCAAAACACACACACACATACACACACACACACACATTCAGCAGGTGTCTTTTTTTTTACCTCTACTAAGTCAGGCAGTGCCGTATCCAACATGGTTAGGTCCGTTAGAAAAGTCCCCAAGTATGGTATTGTTCCTTGCATTGCTCCCTGTGGAGAAAAACAGCTTTTTGTTATATTTGAACCCACATTAAGTTTAAATAAACATTTTAATGATGCCACAGTAAAGCCAGAGACTAATTTAACACTGTAGTCCTCCTGGTTTATAGATGTCAGTGCGGGTTTTGTAAAAACACAGGCTTAATGCAAGTACAGCACATAGTGCACTGAGTACACAAGGCTAAGCATGTGGCTTCATCATACTAGAGAAGTTAGAGCTCACTTTACAGTACGCCGCTTTAGAGGAATGTGTTGTTTCAAATTATAGAGCTCTGTTTTAGCGCTCTTTGAAAAAAAAAAATCTATTTGTCTGAGGTTTAGTTAGCCAGTCTTTCTCTCACCATTTCCCTCTGCAGCTGTAGTCTCTTGTGGGTGCGTTTCTGGTGCTCCTTGGCACAACTCTCCAGACTGGCAAACTTTGAAGTGCCTTCCTGTAGAGCAAACAAAAAAATAAAAATAAAGTGTCAGTCCTTGAGATTCCAACCGGTGAATGAAGGGCATGTTTTCAGGATTTTCCAGGACTCACCCTCATGAGAAGCTCTCTGCTGGTCAGGTAGTTGTTATGATCGGAGAAAATGTCAGACAGCTCCTCAAATGTCTGCATGCTGTCTCTGTGTAGAGCGCAGAGTTCATGTTGGTTAATGGTAATGGACATATCAGCTAAAATACACACGCAAAATAAACATCTCAGAGACCCTGTTGAATTCTGCCAATCGACACTCGCTGAGTTTATCTGCATAGTTGAGAGATTGAAGGCTTACTTGTGCACACAGGCCCATGCTCTTTTCAGTCTGTACAGCGGGTTGGACTGCAGCGCGGATACGATGGCTCGCAGAGACGAGAAGTTTTTGCGTATTCGACACTCCTGTTAGGAGACAATTAAGACAAAGACAGTCATAAACTGGCCCCATTTTTGTGGTATGTTTATAGATGAATTTGTGTGTGTTTCTGCCAACCTGAGCGATGTCTATCCAGCGCTGGATGACCCGCGCTCTGGCATGTGGTCTGATCTGTTTGTGCTTCAACACTGTGCTGACCACGCAAGCCGCCACAGCGTTAAACTGGGTAATAGTGGCACGAATGGTTGGGGCACTGTGCTTGTTGTGCTTCTTATCCCTCTGGGACCAGATAGAGCCCAGGCAGTGGTGGGGTACAACTTTTTTAAACAGCAGCTAGAACAGAAGAACAGGCTCATGTTAGTATGACGACACTGAGGAAACATTGCAGGGATGTAACCTGCGTAACCTTTTCCCTCCCACACAACTCGCGCTGCCAAACCGGCACTGTTTCCATCTCATTTCCCGCCACTTACCGCATCCATGTAGGTCAGCTGCTCAGCCACCAGGTCGGCGTCAAACGACAGGAAGTCCTCCTGGACCTCGATCTCGACTTCCTCCTCCTCCCCCAGACAGAAAGAACTGTTGCCGTGGAAACCAGCTAAAAGTAGCCAAACACAGAATATTTAACTCACAGGAAAATTTATCACAAAAAAAAAACAATACTGCAAAGAACTATATGTTAAAAAAAAAAACAGTTTAAAAAGTTCATTACCATCAGTGTCATCCATGTTGGCCTGACTCTGCAGCTGCTCCAGCAGACCCTCTGCCCGTCTAAGAGCCTCTGAGCCTGGAAGGGCCCTGCGGAGGTAGTCCATCAGCCTGTGGAGACATGGGTAGTCAGGAGGCTCCTGGAAGTCTTCGGGACACTGGTCCAGCCAGGCACGCAGGATAGAGGCTAAGGCACTGTGGAGAGAGCAAGGAAATAAAACAAAGTTATTTATTGAAAGTTGTCAATATGTTATTGATAGTGATGGACATATAAGAAGGTATCTCACTTTCTGATGGCTCCACTGGTTTCAGAGCTTCGGCATCTGCCGGTGTCTGGCTCATTTTCTTCCACACTTCCGTAGCTGCAAAATAAAATAAAGAGAGAGCATATTAAAAATCACTCAAAGGTGTGGTCGATGCATTCTTTTGGATTTATGCAACACCGCACTCAAGCCCTACCTGTCCAGCAGTAGCTGTAGTACAGTCTGCGTGCTGGCAAAGGCTCTGTAGGTGGACAAGAAGATGGAGGTGTAGGTGAGGTCGTTGTCTCCAAACGCTGTCAATAACGTCTCCACCAGACGCTCCAGTGTTCCAGCACGGATACTTCGGATTTTGCAGGTCTCCAGCTGCCTCACCGTGTGGCCCGGAGGTAGACGATCCCCCTCCGCCTAAACACACACACACACACACACATTTGTGCATTGTTAAACGAGTGTGACGTGAGCTGAGGAGTGCTATTATACATTTCAGTGACTTGGCGGGTACTTCTGAAGCTTTTCTTTGCTTTGTTTGGCTTTGGGTGCATTTCATCACAGATTAGTGCTTTTAATGTGTCATCTCACACAGTCAATAACAGTAACATAACTTCATTTATGGTGTATAGTATTTAGATTGTGTGCCTCTCTTTTTGTCTGCTGCCTTTTTTTACTCTTCATTTTATTGGTTACTTAGGTTAACTTAGTAAAATGTGGCCAGATTTGTTTTGATCTGTTTGATTTGTTACCTTCATTAATTTAGTGGATGCTGTCTTGTGTTGTATCATTTTCTTTATCTATTGCAAAACTTAAATAAATCATCAAAAGACAGAAAAGATGAAGGGAGGAAACAGCAAAGACAATCATGACCTATATTTAATTTCTCCAGATGTGTCCGACTATTGTGTGTCTATGGGGAAATAGAAATGGGTGGCTACAAAACAGACGGCATAGGAGGGAGGGGAGGGGGGGGGAGTAGAAGAAGAGGTGGCACAGACGTGCAGAGAAAGAGACCTTGGTGAAGTTAGCACGCTACAACAGGAAACGCTCCAATCTGCTTTTAATCACAGCAGGCCCCTCCTCCACCGTCCCTCTAGACAGAGAGGAGGACAGCAGCAGAGCAAAGTTCTCCCACCTCTCCCTCTCTCCGATAACAACTCTGTACACCAAGAAGTACCATTGTTTATCTCTGTGAGGTGACTGTACAGTCACACACACACAGGCTTCTATAATTCACGAAGAATTAGAAAGACACTGAGTCTGCAAACAACTACCACACAGCCTGTAAACAATCCACCAGTGCAGGCCTACAATCACTGATTGTAATTGCTGTTACCCATTAACAATTGACTGTTCATAGTTAATACACTGACGTCTCAATAGGAATCACTCTCTATTCTGCTCTGCTCAATAGACTGCACTGTATAAAGCACCCATGTTGTTTTAATTAGCTCGAATACAGTTGGCAGCTCACGCCGTTGTCAATACATCAATGCTATTTTAAAGCCTTAGAGCTGTTATCTATTTCTTCTTTCATGTGTCAGTCCCCATCCCCCCATGTCAACCGCAAAGACACAACACAAACTAACAACACAAGATCCTGATTTTTTTTCTTGTAGACTAAAGAAAAGCCTGATATATTTGACTTGTTACACTGGATTCATGCATTTAGTTGTCAGTGAGAAAAAAACACTAGAAAAACTACGGATAACTAAGGATAATGCCCCTAATTGCCCCTTCTGTGCAGTATAATAATATACTGTATAACATCTTATTATGTTGGTATAAACAGCACCAGTGGAGGAAGCAGCAATGCCTCATATGCGCTGAAAAAATGCACAACTCAAGGAAAAGCCTTTAATACCCTTCTTTTTTTTTGTCATACCAGCATTTTATAAAACACTGCTGTACAGGGGAGGGAGCCGTTCTGTTGGCAGCCGGGAAAGTCAGGAAATCACATGCTTTAGCTAAACAGTCCAGGTCTGGTGAAACTGTTGATTTTCAGCAGGCAACAAGGTGTTGTCTAAACTGGGAGATTTACTGGGAGCTCCAAATGTTAAAACAACAGCCCTGGTAGAGCACAATGCTGAAAGACGGCCCACATGTGAAAGACAAGGTCTGTTTTAAACAATAGAGAGTTTTTTTTTTGGGTTTTTGAACTCAGCAGTCTGCACACAACTAACTGGATTGCTTTTATAAACCATTTACACATGATAGATTCCAGAGGGAGAGACTTTTCCACTTTGGGTAAAAACCAGCACTTCACATTTTGCACCGCAACAGGTTCAGAGAGTGGAAAAAGCATCAGGTTTTCATATGTGTGATCTGTTTGCCGAGGGTTTGGAGCTTGACTCGTCTCTTTTCTGGAAAAGCTTTGTCAGCTTCGTCACACTGGGAAGACATCAGACGGGCACACTCACCCCAAGCCATCTTGCTCCCTTGTTGGCCGCCTGCTGAATCTGAACCCGCTTCAGTGTCACATTGTAGATGGCTCCTTCCTCGACTTCCTCCCCCCAGTCCTGCACCGAGCTCTGAAAGGAGAAAGTAAAGAGGGAGAATGTTAGAAAACTTGAGAAAAGAAGGATAAAAGAGATAAAAAACAATTTCCTGTAAATAGCTGCAGGCTGCAGAGCGAGAGAGTGTCATATCAATCGTTTAACAAAATAGGAATTGACTTTTTTTGGAAACTGAGAAAAAAGCAGAAGGAAGAATCATAAACAGAAACACAACCACAGCACTCAAACAAACTAGTAAAAGAAGCACTAAAGTGCAGTAAAACATCAAAAATGATCAACTCCCCAACCCCCACCACTGCAGCCTGCCAGGACTCTCTCCCTGTCTTTACTCCCTCTTTTATTCCCTATCCATCTCTTTCACCATGTCCCAGTCTCTCTGGAGCTGAAGTCAGAGCTAGACTACTTTCCAGCGGCTCCGAAAGCTGGAGATAAGAGCCAGAATGGATGAGGTCTCTCGAAGAAGCTCCTATATATTAACAAAACAAGACGCTCGCATCACTTCTTCTCTCTGTTGACATGTCTTTGTCTGTTTGTCTGCTTGATTATACAAGCCAAGAGTGCTTGATTACAAATCTGTGCCTTGAGAACACGACCGCACTTAAACCAGCTCAGAAGACTAAATGGATTTGTGCTCATCTTGCCCCATATGCACCGTGTCTGTCTCTGGCTGTAAATCAATGACAAACAGCGAAGTGCATAAACACACACACAGAGGGAGCAGAGTGAAATCAAAATATAAAACTTCTGCTCAGATAGTATGCACAAACACAGCCCGGGATATGCTGAGACATCAACATATGGAGACAGAGACAAAAACAGAGGCAGAGACAGCAAAGGAGAAGGACTGGCCAAATATAAACACCACGCATGCAGTATTATGGCCAAGTCCTCACACACACACAAGCAGAGGCCGTCGCAGCCAAGATCACTCTCACTTGTCCCCACTTTCATTTACACAGCTCAATGGCAAAGTCCATGCTATTCCCCAAACAGAAGGGCTGCCAGAGACGAGGTCAAGGGTCAAAATCACCGTTAACAGGCTCAATGGACGGTCCTGGAGGCTGATGGCACTCAGCCATGATAGGGCCGTGTTTGGGTTTGAACAGAAACATGTGATACCCAGATGAAAAGAAAGCCCAAACCACAGAACACAAAGAGAAAGCGGACGAGTTAAAAAGGGAATTTAACAGCTTCTGACAAATGAAACCAGCACATATGTCCCAAGATGAACATGCCTACATGCCCCATCTCCTACCCTGTGCAGCATCTTGTCTTATGGTCAACCTAGTAAGTGCATGTTTCTCTGTCTCTCTCTCTTCGCTGCTGGCTGCCGGCTGGATGGCTGGCACAGAGACAGATAAATACATCAGTGCATGAGTCATGCAGTCCACACACTCCCAAAACAATAGCGGGAGGTCTCTGTGCTGGCCGGCCCGGGCTGCTGAGTTCACAGTCTGCATACACAGCCTGCTTTTTGTCAGCCACAGAGATGGCTGGAGATGTTTTTCAGAGCAGGGTTTAAAAGAAAAAGCTCTGCCCGCTTTGTGCACCAAGTTTAGAGCTCATTGTGAGACAAAGTTCCATGCGCTTGCATGAAAATGGACACGAAAACAGTGTCACAGTGTTATTTCTAATCAGCAGATAGAGGATAGGAGACATTGCACAGTAGACAGGGTAGGTTTACAGAGAGAACGGTACTTGATATGAGCCCGAGTGCGGTGTAAACAGGAGATGAGTTGTTTACTTCCAAAGAAGAAGATGCTCAAAAAGTGCACAGGGAGGACACTAAGGAGAGAGCAAAGAGGAAAATAGTACTATACTATCTCTGCTCAAATAGTGCTAATCTGCCTATCAGCCAATCAGCTGTGTGTGAAACAATACTCCCAAGATAACAACAACAACAGTTGTGTTAAATCTTTGGCGCTGATCTGTTGGCTTTTGTGTTTTCCTCGCCTGGACGCAGCTGGGACCCGTGGAGAGGCAGGGGCCTCGCCAATTGTTCCCTCTCTGTTTCACAGCGGGCCCCCAGACAAAAGTTTTCATATCCACCATCAGGGAGGGGAAAAGCTAGCGGATCGAGCTCATATTCTGGCGGAGTCGACAGGGGATTTCTTTTTTTTTTTTCATCCCCCCCCTTTGTACCCACGTTTCCAAACTTTGCGCGACATCTTTACGCATCAACAATGTGGGTTAAACTGGATTTAAAGTCCTAGTAAAACAATTAAAACTCAATGTTCCCCCAGTGCCCCCCTCTCCTCTTCTTCCCCCCTTTTATCCGCTACTTTCCCAAGCCTACAAACACCCCCCTCCTCCTCCTTTTTCTCCCCCCTTTCCCTCTTCAGCTCCCCTCCCTCTCCTCCTCTCTCTTCAAAACCACAAACCCAACAACAGAGCACAGGATGGAAACCTTTTTTGTTTTGTTTTGTTTTGTTTAGGTTGTTTTACCATTTTAGTTTTCCAGGCGAATTTCATGGTGAGCGTTTCTTTCATGATCCGGGGACAGCATCAGAGCTCGGGAATAATCCGCCAAGGAAAGAAGAAGATGTGTTCCTTATTTAAAAAAACAAAACAAAAGACAGATCTCTCGCTGAAAAAAAATCTTCTCCTTCACCACACACGTCCGCTCCACTTCAAACTCCAAATCCTCCTCTGTCTGTCAGTAGGCTCTCCCTTCTTCTACTGAATGACCAAACTCCTCCTACACTTGCACTCACAACAGTGCCGTTTAAACTCCTCCTCCTCCTCTTTATGTCCGACTTTCATCACACTGACAACAATGTGCGCTCGGACCGACGCAGGCTTGTGATTTCTGTTTGCGCAATACACCAAATACGCAAGAACCGTCAATCTCCTCCCTGTGAAATTCATACAACTCATAACTGATTTTTTTTTTTTTTTATCATTTGATTGCTGGGTTGTCTTTTGGTTTTAAGTATAACATATATTATAATAATTTTACAGTTTTACTTCAGTGTTGTTTTCTGATTATCTTTAAAACAAAAATATTTTTAAAACTTATCAGTTTTTATTTGTATTCTTTATTTGTGCTTTTGTTTTTGTTTTTAAATTGTTTAGCTCATTATAATGAGAAAAAACATAAAATTGTAGGGTCAGGAGGGCAGTATTATCTTGTTAAGTGAAACACATAAAAGAGATTAAACTATAAAAACGATTTTATTTGGCTTAACTCCGATGACTGAAGCTTAATATTATTATTCAAAAGAGTACTGCACTATTTTATCAGAGATATCCTCTTCTTTTATCAATCTTTCTTAAAACCTACATTACCCACAATGCAACTCGACCGCCGATGGTTGGTGGTGTCGCGATTCTGGCGCGTGCTAACGGTTAATGTAGCCTGGTAACTATAAACCTCTTCCAGCCTCTGACAGACAGAGTGAAGGAGCTGGCTACAGACTGAGGTCTGGTAAGTGTAACCTGACACAGTAACATTTTGTTTATAAAACTAAACACAAAATCTACCAAATTATCATAAATATTTGAGTAGGAAGACCTAATATATATATATATATATATATATATATATATATATATATATATATATATATATATATATATATATATATATATATATATATATATATATATATATATATATGTTTGTTCATCAACATAAGTTTAGGTAATTCTTCATTGAACCATTACAAAAGAAGACGGTCAAACTTGAAACAGTGAAAAACAATGTAGAAAACAATAAAAAATATGGTATTTCTGTTTGTTTCATGGATTCATTTCTTGCAGTCTCCTTATTGCCCCACACAAATCTGATAGTTTTGTCTCTCCAGTGAATGTTTAAGGCACGTGCTGTTTCCATTGCACTATTTTACAGTCATTGACAGTATAAAGAGTGGACAGCGTACACGTGACGTCATCCGTAGATTTCTGAAAAGCTGTTTTAAAGCTCAAAATCGTGCAAAGACGTGGATCGTCGGTGGACTGAATGACGCTTGGGTGCTTAAACAAGGCATCTGTTTCACTTAACAGGTTGCCGCTTGGTTACAATTTGTTTTGACGATATACCAAATTTTCCACCTCAGCCAAGCGTGAAAGCTTTTTTGGGATATTTCGAGATTCATCTCAGGTTCGTAGTGGATGGAAGCTTATTAATTTAATGTCAGAGTAAACATTGACATACAGATTTCATATGAGTGGATGACGTGAGGTACTGTGGGCCCTCGGCTTTCTTGTGTGTGAAGCAGCTGCAGCCTCACGGCCCCTGCGTGGGACAATACAAGGAAGGCTGTAGATGCCGTCACCAGTACTGTGCATTGTCAGTGACAGGAGAGGAGAATAGGCTGAGTGTGAGAAGGGGCAACACTGTTCCACTGTGAATGTGCCTGCACACGTACTCAAACAGCCCACTTGTGTGAATAAACGGGAAGATATGAATCAAGTGTCGACTTTGTGTGGGGTCTTTTTGTCTCTTTTTCTGTCGTAAATATATCAAACATGAGCAAGCGGTGGTTCATACACTTGTTAGTCCATTTAGTCCCCTGATGAAATAACTTAACTACTGATTCAGAGTCAGCAGACGGTAGAAACGCTATGATCCTTATTGTTATATGTCTCAGTGGGAGAGATGGCTAGACCTGTTGTCATCTGCCCTTTTCGATATTGTGTGTGCACGTGATATGTCCCCCCCACTCCTCTGGCTCCCATAACACCAACACTTAACCCCAACGTCACACTCAACGTCACACACCGCAAGGTGCACACTCACAGATGCACCCCCACACATAAGGTCCTCACTTTTGGCTCCGTCCCAGCTTTGCTCGGAGGGCACCAGAAGGCCAGGGAAGCCCAATGTACGTCTCCATGAGCGTTCCTCCGTGTGTGGTAGTCATATATGTTTTATCAGTGTTTCTTCTGGCTGACTGTTCAATCAGGCTGTATATCTGGCCAAGCTCCAGTTCCCAGGCGAAGCTGCCCCGCTGTCCACTTGGGTCTCTGGAGCTCTGGGAAGCCCACAGGGGCAGTGGGAAGGTTGCGACCCCGAATGACCTCCAGCTCAGCCCCGAGGGGACTGGAGTGTGGGTCTCACAGTGGGACTGATGTCATATCTCAGTGCAAACAAGACGTTTGACAAATGTGACAGCTGCTGCTACGTCTGATGGAGGAGCAGATGAGTACGCACGTCTTTAAACTAAAGGTGAAAATGTGAAATTTCCACTAAAGGGTCCATTAAAGTATTCTAATGGGACACATCAGAAGAGACCCGAGTGATTTAGGAATGTCCTATAGTTTAAGAAATAGGAAGGAGGCTGCATTTTAGTAAATGTCAGAGCAGTTTTTAGGTATGTTGGTCTAAACCCAAGTCCTTTAGGGGTTCAGTACATTCTTTCCAAGACTGATAGCACTTTCAGGTCTGTACTCAAAATATGAAGCAAGAGCTAGCAGATGATTAGCTAAGCATATCGTTTTAATCATAAAGATTGGAAACAGTCAGCCTGGTTCTGTCCAAACATAACAAAACCCTGCGAACAGCTCCTCTGAAGCCAATTGATTAACACGTTATGTCTTATTTATTTAGTGTTCTTTGTTTTTTTTACGGGGTTATGTCCAGGACTGACTGAAAGCGCTGACTTCCTGGAGCCTTATCACCGCCGTGAAGTTGCTGATTGCAAGTCAAGCTGCTAGTCTCATCAAGTCTATGAATGCTGATCATTAAATAATATGACATGGGATGTTAACAGTGTTTCTCACATAAATGAGACCAAGTTCTTGTATCTGTATAACCTGTAAAAGAGGTTTACTATAGCACAGTAGTTGTAGTAGTACTTTATGTTAGTAGAAGTGATGGAGTAGAGGTGAATGGTATCTTCATGTAAACACTGCTCATGGCATTCCTGCACATGCTCAAGTTTTCCTTTCTTTGGAGGACTAATGACGTAATTACACTTAGGAAAGCCCTTGACGAGGGCAGAGCAGTTTTGTTATAATGGGTTCCTGCCATTATTAAACTTCCCAAGTATGCTCGTCTTCTCCCTGTTCCACAAAGTCAGAACAGGGAGCCACGGTACAGACAGAAAGGGGACAAAAACAGGAGGAGCGCTGCTCTGCACTGTTATTGCTCCACTGTGGGGAAAAACGCACATTCCAGGAAATCTCCCACTTCCTGCCTCCAGCCTCCTGACTCCAGCGAGCCTGCTGTCCTCATACCTGACTGGCTGGGGAGCCTCTCTGGCCTGTAGCATAGCTATAAAATCAGACCAATAAGTAAGAGGAGGAGAGACCGACAAACGCCGGGCATCACAATGCTGACAAAACAGAACAATCAAAGCACAGGCACACAACAGGACATTAATGGGAGTGGGGGTCTCAGTGTTTCCATCCAAGATAAGAAGGTTGTGTATCAGAGAAAGTGTAGGACACTGTTGAGATAAACTTGAAAGGACATTATCTCTACTGCAAGCGTGAGAGGGTGAGACAGACAGCGGGGGAGAGTTCACAGTACAGCCTGAAACTGAGAAGATCCTTACTGGCTGAAAGACAAGCGTGATGCAATAAGACCCGTCTTGTACTAGTTTTCAGAGTGAAGAGTGATTTCATATTTCAGACCGGAAAGAGACACTCTGGTTTTTATTTTATTGCCCGGGACAAGTAAACAAAGGAGATGAGACTCATCATTTCACCCAGCGAGAGGAGTATCAGCTGTGGCTGGAGCCAAACTCTCCAGTGGAAAGTCATTGCGTAAAAATAAAATAACGGAGAAGATCTTTCCTGCTACCATATCTGGACCGAATGTGTCAATACTTTCATACTTCCTGTATTATGTATGAATAAGCGCACAGTGTGTTTCACTCTGTGTTTGTGTGTGGTTGGTGGGTTTGTGTTTCCAAAGCATACTGCCCAGCAGAGGGCAGAGTTCATAAACCGCTGTGTTTATCCAGAGTCAGCAGAGGTTTTTTAGCCAGACCAGGCCAGTGCAGTGAACTGAAGAGGTTGCATTTACGTCGCAGGGTCAGGATAACGCAATAAAACCGAAGAATGAGACAATGAAAGTAGTTTTAACAGGTCGTTTAAGGGCAGTAAAACAGTCATGTTTATCTGATAGTTATTTAATGAGGCAGCAGATGAGTGTCTGTGGATGCAATAGTCGTAACAATGAAAACACAGATAGATAAGGACTTGCCAGGTCTTCTTCTTCTCATAACACACACAGCTGCGTTTGCTTTCTCTCTGTTTCTGTGTCTTTTTCAGTCAACTGAACCCTTTGTTCAAACGGCCACATTAAAGCTCTGTCTGCCGCTCTCCTTCTTTCTCTCACTCTCTCTCTCCCTCTCTCTCTCTCTCACTCCTCTCTTATGTCATGTCTCTGCTCCCCTCAGATCTATTGTCCTGGCTGTTGTTGAGCTCTCTCTTTCTCTCTCTCTTTCTCTGGATGGGTGACATCATTAGTTTCCAGTAAAGTCCAGGGCTGCAGACCGAGACCCCTCCTCCTCCACACTCCAACATTAAACACAGCTGACCCTGCAAACCAAGACATACTTAAAGGAAAAGGTGCTCAGAGTTTTATTAACACCAAAACTAACAAATCCTGTTTATGTACAGAGATGTTTAGACTATATGAATTGTTGTAACAGACTTATTTTCTCTTATAACAGCCTCCTATGGGGTCAGACCAGTTGGACCGTTGCACTAAAGCGAGGATAATCCTCTCTGGAGCTACAATGACTGAGTTAAGGTACTTTCAGGTGTCTCTGCTTTTAGAAGAGTTACGATAAGTTAGAGTCCCAGCGCACACACACAAACAACCCCTCCCTTCATGGGGCCCCATCCCTGACCCCCCTAGATCTAAGCCCTGCTAAGCCTTGAATGAATCAGTCTGGACTGGCTCGGTTGTCTGTCTGACCCCCTACTAATGAGAGATGGACCATCTGTTGCCCAACAGATACACGCTAACCTAAAGTTGTCACATATGCAACAAAAACAACACTCCGCATCAATGAAACCAGTAGCACGCTGGCGACAACTGCTGCTGTGCAACACTGGGAATCACACCAGAAAACTACACAGCAGGCAACAAATCCATGACATCAGAATGTGCAAAATCTCACTTTATTTTTACTTCATATATTTGCATATGCATTTAAGTTCCCGCCACTTCATTCCTGTCACTTATTCTAAATCTGAGGAGGGTTACGCTGCCATCTGCAGTGTTATTTGTGTTATATTGAAGTGTGAGGCATGTGGGTTGTAGGAAATGAAACCGCGTAAGTGACGCACGACACAACAACACACATCGAAGCTGCTGCAAAAAAAGAGGCAGTAGCTGTATTGTAGCGCAAAAACAAGCATGACTGTTGCCATAACACCGACCAAAATATACGCTCTTTCCTCTGCCACTCTGCCAGTTGTAATATATATCAAAATATATCCTGCTGTTTAATTTAAACAAATGCAGGATGTATTTCCTGTTCTAAAGTTAGTGTATTTCTTTGTGTTTGACCTCAGTAGAGTTATTATAGTTAGTAATCTGCTGACATACATAATGTGTAGGTGCTGACTGCTCATATTAAATGTCACACGGACACCAGCAGCCACAAACACACACTTTCTTTCACACACACATCACACAATGTCAGCTTGATCCTAGTCATGCGTCCTGGCTAATACTGTGAGCTCTGCCTGAACGGGAAAAGGAGAAGAGAATTTAGTGTGTATGTGTGTTTTTGGTTGAGGGCACCTTACCACACACACACACACACACACACACACACACACACACACACAGTCACAGAGCTGCCAAACCATAAAAACCAAATCAAATCAACCCAAAACCAATACCAACCCACCACTAAACGCACACACACACACACACACTGCCCCAAAACACACACCCATCTCCATATGGCGCGATGACTTTCTGCCCCAGTTGAGCGAGCAGCTCCTGTTGTGTTGTTGCACTTGGATGGATACTCGGATGACAGGGACAATGCCCACAGTATTGACTTTTCACACCAGCCCCATTATGTGACCTAATTAGGCCCAAGATCACAATCTGAAACCTCTGCTGAGCTGCTGGCAACCAGACAACTTGACACGCTTGGGGGTCACCCAAGTGTGTAAACACCATCTTAAAGTGGTGGACCGAATGAAAGGATGACGGAGACCTGGATTTTGGTGAAAAGAGAAGTCTGGTTGTTTGTGAATTGTGCAATTTGACATAAAAGAAGGAATAGAAATTACGGGATTGAAGTACATTACTGTCCCTCCACTTGTGTTTTCTATTGTCAGTGCTTACCGGGTTAATCGTTAAACCTGTTCCTTTCCATATACGCTGAGAAATGTTATAGAATTTCATATATACGCAGTTTTATATTCATTTACAGGAAAAAGCTAAAGAACTAGTTTTAGCTGGTTGAATGAATCACCGCAGTCATCAAAACACAAGACAAGCAAGAATCCAAACTTTGGACGTCACGAAGCATCAGCCTAAAACGTGCACTTCTCTGTTCAAAAAGACAAGAAAGAGGAAGAAGGAGTGCTAACTCAGCTTTCTTCTTTTTTTTCAATGGAAAACAAGGCATCATCGAAATTGCCCCCCCCCCCATTCCTTTGTCCCTTGTTTTCTCTGTTAAAAATCACTTCTGCATTTCCAGCAAATGACCCGCCGAGGTTATTGAACTACCCCGCTGGTTATTATAACCCAACGGGTGTGAGGAAGCAGCTAATATTCCATCAACTGTAGTCTTTTATTGATCAGCCTGCTGCTTAATTTCATTGCCCTATCATTAGCAGAGAGAGAGGAGTGTAAAGAAACACTGCAGACGTCTCGAATGCAGTTATAGCAAGTAAAATGTACTGCGATAACCCACTGAGATGTGAGTATTTGTAAGCACTCTCACTTCTGTGCAACTGAGTTCAAACCCAGTCAAGTCCTTTTGTTATTCCTTCTTGTGACACATCTGGCACCATTTTTTTTACCATTTTGATCTTCCTGTCAATCTCCACTTTGGTGAACGGTTCTGTGTGTGTGTGTGTCATTGAGGACTGCTGATAATGACTGACACCTCAGCACTTGTCCCTCATCTCTCATCTGAACTGTTGACCTGACAGCCATCTGTAACCACACAGCAGGGTGATTACAGAGAGGTAATCAGTCCAATCACTGCCTTTATGACTGGCATGGTTTCATAACTTCGTGTAAGTAGGGGAAAGTTTAACTGACAGGTGAGTGAGAGCACTGCGAGCAATAAAGTCGTTGTCCTCCAAGCTAGTGTGAGCCAGCTGATGGACAAAATAACGGGGGAGGTTGTGAAATTATGGCTTTTTATCAACAATGAATCAGCTCAGCAGGACCGAAGTAGTTGAAAATTTCCAAGATTATCACATTGATGGTTTTGTTTTCTCTTACATAACTTTATTGAATTTATCTCATCTGTATAATCACCCTTATCGCCCTCTAACCCCCGCTGAAACATTCACAAGGTTTGAGTTTCTGACATAGAAGGATGCATGTAAGCTGAGCCTCACTTGAGCTACGGAGAGTCAGCGTCTGCAAGCTAACCTTCATCTTCATACCCCTTGAAACAATTGGTGGAAACAGTGCTGTGAGATGGGAAGACACGTCAGCCAGGATGTGAGATAGGCAGCGACGACGATGATGATGATGATCTCCCAAAACAAAACATACATACAAGCATCACACTGTGACAGGCATCTGACAGAAATGTACATATATGAACTATTACTGTAAATTAGGTTGATTTGGTAATTATAATGGGGTTTTAGGGTACTGAACCAACGAATCCATAACAAAAATAATCATTAGTTGCAGTCCTAAATAAAATAGCTCAAAACAGTCACAGGCAATATTTTTCTATATGGAGTAGTTTTACTTTTAAGGCTCCAGTGTGTCAAATTTCAGGGTCTCTATTTACAGAATATGGCAGAAATGGAATATATTATGCATGACTGTGTTTTTATTAGTGTATATTATCACCTAAAAATTACAATCATTATGTTTTTGTCACCTTGAAATTAGCCTCTTCATACCTCAGTAGCCTAGAACAGACAAACTCAACACTGGTTCGAGGCCTTTTGTGATTTTTGTGCGTTGCTCCTTCATGCTTTGAAGGAGAGGGTGAAATGACTGGGTTGAGGCTAAATGCCATTAAATTTTGCACACTTTAATACTTGGAAGTAAATTTTCCTGATTATACTTCCATACTTTTACTCATGTATCTTTAATTTTATTTTTTTTTTTTTACATAAGTAAAGTCTCTGAATATTTCGTCCACTGCTGAATCGATCCCTGTTGGGAATTCTTCAGTACTGATGTTGCTCAGCGTCTTGCTCAAGGGCACTTCAGCAGGTTGGTTTTCTGATCTCAGTCTCTACTCATTAAATCTCAGCGTGCCACGTGTAAACACCAAAAATATTCTCGCTTTAGCCTCAATACCGCAAGTGCGCACATGCAAACAATCAGCCGCAACTAAGCTGGAATAAGCTGTCGCTGCAGGTTGTTTTCTGGTAATTATGCTGTTATGAGGACTCTGACGTCACGGACGAATCAAATAGAAACGAAAACAAATGTATGCTGACATGAAGTGTAACATTTTTGTCACGTTCTGCTTTTGGCATTTGGTTTTCTTTATTTATAAATATTTTTCTCTTTATTTTAAATAGTGACAGCCAAGAAACTGGGGAGAGAATCGCCCCCTTGTCATGGCCACCGCAGTGGGGTGCACACTCTTCTGGTAAGCCTCCAGGGTGACCCATGTTTTTCTGAAGTAAAGTGACTAATGCCTTTTCTGTGAACTCTGACCAGTCACCAAGGCTGTGCTCACACACACACACACATACAGTGACCAATAAGCGGTAGTTACAGTTAATGTGGATTACTGCTTTTCACAAGAGGTCAGCTGTTGTCCTGTCTGTGCTACCAAAGGTTACTGTCTACTTTGCATTATTGCACTATGAGTTATCGCTGTGTTGCATAAAATCTCCCTGAGTCAAAGTCACACAGAGGAACTGAGAAAGAATAGAGAAATGACAAATCAATCAGTGGTTGAGCAAACTGATAAGTTGAGGATGTTTTTGATTTACGTACTGCACTGGCGGTTTATGTAGGAAGTGTAGACCACTGAGTGCAGGATGTGCCACTATCAGTTAGCTGTTCATGTGACCACCACAACAGCTGTGTCCAGAACAGCTTTACTCTTCAGCTGTAGTCAGATATCTTTATGTCTCTCATAATAGCGGGTATCAACACTCGCCATAGTTTTCCTTTCCTATCACTCTCCCGTGTTTCTCACAATCACCACAGGTGTCCAACAAACAGACCTTGAAGGAGACACAAACACCGCCGATCTGCTTCTCGCTGCACATCTTTAACTGTTTATAATTCCAGGCTTATTTTCTCACTGAATTGTTTTTCATTTCACTTCTCCAAACACTTCCAACTTCACTTCCCATCCTTGAATCGAAATCACTGAAACCCTTGACACCAAACAACACTTCACACACAGTCCAGACAACAGAAAGCACAGGAAGGTTATTCACGTGGAGGCCAACATCTGCCAGATTGTTTTAACAAAGCTGGAACTACCTGTGCTTCTCAGAAATAAAAACATATTTCAACAAACAGCAGGAGGTGGACAGACACAATTGTTCTGCCATGTACTGACCCAGTGGCGGGGGCTGCTCTCCGGGTAGCGAGGCTGGTACCTCTGCAGAGCGACACCTCCTTCCCCCTCCAGCAGTAAGGTGCAATCCAGGTCTGGACAGTGGTGGTGGGGACTCGCAGGCCAGGGCAACAGGGTTGCCAGAGGGTACTGGGAGATCATGCTGACTGCCTGGATCAGCGGCAGGGGTGACAGGGATGGCAGGGCATACTCCAGCCTGGACGGCAGTGTGGATGGAGAAGTCTCAAGTGTTGATGATCAAGATGAAGGATGGACTCCTTTAGATCTTGTTTTCCAGATGTTTTGGTCTTCTCTTCTGTCTCCTGTCTGGTTGTAGACTGATTCTCAGCTCAGAGATGTAATGATACTCTCAAGTTGTCCACCTCAGTCGTCTCCCTTCCTGTTTCTCTCCCTTCTCCCCCCACAAATTCAGTTTCTCTCTTCCCCTCTTCTGTTTTTTTTCCCTCTCTCTGCGCGTGTGGAACTTGGCCTACCAACAGCTCTCAACCACATGAGTGATTAAAGTCTATTGTATCTCTCTCTCTTTTCCTTTCTCCCTCCTTCTCTCTCTCTCTCTCTCTCTCTCTCTCTCTCTATTTCGCCCCCTACATTCATGCCGGCCAGAAGGGGAGGAGTTATCACTTGATGGCCCAGCCTCCCCCCTCATTTAAAAAGAAAAAAACTACCCACTGACTAAAGAGAGTTTGACTGTGGAAGAATGTGAAGAGAAGGAAAGAAAGACAGGAAAGCTGAGATAGAGAGGAGGATGTTATGGAAGAGGTTCTAAGAATTACTAACAATAGCGGATATTTTCCATGATGGATGGACTCTTGACCTCATTTATGTCCTGCTGAATCCCAAACTGCACTCATTAAATCTTCAAACAGATTTCAGATCTTATTCTTATTGTTTTGAATCATTTCCATTGCTGTATCTTTGCCATAATTTATCCCTGTTTTCACTTCAGACCCAGATAATAAATCATTTTCAAATAAGTAGTTTAGGCAGTCCAATAAAAAAAAAAGAAGTGATTAACAAGTTCAGATGTTTAGACGTGTGGATGGCTTCATAAAGTTACTGATTCAGCTCTCCGTTGAGCAGTACAGCTTGGTGCCATTTGTGACAGCAGGGCAAAGATCAAACCATAATAAATGTGTAACAGTTATGAAGAGCATGCACATGGATGAATGTGTGTGTGTGTGTGTGTGTGTGTGTGTGTGTTTGTGTGATCGAGTTCAGGAATAAGATCCAGTCATGTGTAAAATACGGCCGTTGCAGAGACGAGGATTATCTGGGACCAGGCGGTGCTCTGACACACAGACACGCACACGTGCTCACACACACACACACACACTGTAGATGTAGATTCAGCAGTTAATGTTGTACAAAGTGTGAAAAAGTTGCTCCCCGCAGTTAGAAGCTGCAGTTGTTGCATCCTGTTTTCTCAGGTAAATAAACAGCCATTGAAAAAACACCAATGTCAGAGGAGCATCCGGTGAAGTTGCTTCATTGTAGAGGGACGTAAATCAACACACACACACACACACACACACACACACACACACAAATGCAATGGAAAGTAATGTACTGTAATTATGATGAACCTGACTTACTCATGTCTTACTTATGTCCATTTTATGCTAATCCTACATGCTTAATCCTTCTACTTTACTTAATTTCAAATGGAAATATTGTACCTCTGAAACTAAATGTTTTATTCTCTGATAGACTTTACACAAACTACAAATGATAAAATAATAAAATACACCTCAGTGTTTCACTATCTTCCAAAAAACAGTGTCTAGGTGGGTCCCTTGTCACCTTTCACAAATCTATTAGCAGTTCCATCAAAGAGACAATTCCTCTCTAAACTTCTCAGATTATTTTATTTAAACCTTTAAAACTGAACTGTTCCAAGCCTAAATAGATAAATCCAATATTTCAGCAACATATTTGTGTGTTAGAATATTTTCTTCATCTTTCCTTCTCCATTTATCGTCTCACAGCCTCTCAGATTTACCTTTGACTCCAGTGATTTCGTATAGGTTGGGAGCCCAAACTAATCTAAACAATCCAACTATATATAAAGTAGTTCCACCTATAATGCTGCTTACACACTGATGTACTGTATTAAGATTGTAACAATGTCATTTATAATCAGAGGGTCCATTTTCTGCAGGATCTACGTTGAATACACAGCAGAGGAGTCATCCTTCAATTCTTGGCATCTCAGTGCTCAAGAAAAAAGACATGCTGTAGCATCGAGCAGCCTCTGTTGCAAGCCATGATTCAGACCTTCGCTCTGACTCAGCATGACAAAATTCCTTTGGAGCAGTGACACACAAAAATGAAACCCCACCTAAAGTATGTTTATATTTAGCACTGACTCATGGCTGGAGAGCACGGATTAAAAAAAAAAAAACACAAACATCAAACATTAAAATTCCTCTCTAATCAGACCAGATAAATCAAGCTTAGCTGAAGTGTCTGAAGGAGAAGTCATTTGACCATGACTCTCATGTGTCCCAGTGACTGCTGGTAATGAATGGGAGCATGATAGGCAGGAAGAGGGAGTGAACACGCTGCCTTTTCTTCTTGCTGTCTGGATGGACTTGCAGTGAACCGGCCTCCGCTCTCTGCCTTCCTCTCCCCCTCCTTCCTCCATTTCCTCTCTCTGTTGTTGAGTGTTGTGCTCCTTTTTCTAAGAGACCTCCAGTCACTGCACTTCAACCCAGTTTGGTGGTCCTCACTGGGCTGATGTCTGACATGTTGCCAAAGCAGCGACAGATATGAGGAATTGAAATAGAAACTGCCAAAAGATTAAGTTACCAATATTATTTCTTTCTTTTACCTTGTTTTTCTTTTCACACTAGCACATATATTCCACCCGTCTCTATAACTTATGTTCATTGTTCAGTAACGTCCTCAGTGTTCCCGTCACTTTTCTTACTTTCCTGAGTGTGCTGACGCAGTCACAGTGTGGCCAGCACCAGTTTACACAGCTGGGAAGCTAAAGCTGTCTAAACTCTGACATCTCTCACACACACACACACACTTTTATACACACTACACACTCAAGATCCCTTCAGTCCGGGTCAATACAAACAAAACCTCGGTTTCTTGCTCTCAGTTTCCCCCTCAATCCCAAACAGTGGCACACAAAAGGAGAAATCTCCATTGAACACAATAGTAAATACTGTATAACTGAATCTCATGCTGGTACACAAGAATAAAAAAACCCAGTGGTCGTAGAAGTATTCAGATCCTTTCAAAGTAAAAGAGGAAATACTACAACAAAAACGGGATTATTGTCACTGATGTACATCGATGGAAAGTTCTTCTACTTAAGTACAATTTTAACATACTTGTACTTCACTTGAGTATTTCCTTTTTATGTTACTTTATACTTTTACTCCACTATATTTATGATTCTTATAGTTACTTTTTACATAAAAAAAACTTTCTACATACTTTTTTAAATAAAAAACTACTACATTACTAATCTACCTGGTAGTATACAAAGTATCTATCCTTGGCTCCACATCAATCAACTACAACATTAAAATGCTCTTACATGTACTGAAATCATAAATAATATGATATACTAATAATATATTAACTAATATAATATTCAATCTATAACACAATGAAAGAGGCCATTCTGCTGAATGAGTACTTTTACTTTTGTGCTTCTTCTTTTTGATTCAAGTCAACAGAGTATTTCTACACTTTGGGTACTTTTTCCACCACTGCTGATGTATTATTGTGTACGCTGCATTTTTATGTTGTGGCTGATTAAGGTGAAGCTAAAACTACTTTACTGTTTGCTCATTTAGTTCATAAAAATCCATCAGGTTTATTTTTGTGAAAACTAATTTTCTAGAGAATTGGCGTCATTTAGTTCAAAATAAGTATTTGTATTCTGTTCATTCATTTACAACAGGAACTCTATATTATGGAGCACCTTGCCTGCAATATAGTTAGATAGATATTTACAATTGGCGGAGTGATATGAGGTAAAACAGTGAGGTGTCACATTTGTTGTAAGTGTTCAGTTGTCCTACTGTTGAAGGGGACATTTCAGTGACCAAGTTACAGAGAGGAAGCTGTCCCTGTGCGTTTGTTTCACCCACAGCCCTAAAATAATTTCATTCAGTGAAAGGCAAGTCTATAGTTAACGCTAAGAATTGCCAATAGTTACAATAATTTAGAAGCAGATCGTGTGTTTTTTTTATGTAAATCTTAATCTGAAAAGAAATCAGCTACTATAGCTAAAAGCACAATATTTGCCTCAGAAGTAAATGTATGAGGTTGATGATGAATAACGGCATCGAGGCTCAGATTTTACAAATAAGAACATTTTCCTATGAAGTGAGTTTTTTTTCTAGATGATGACGCATCACACATGCAGTAGTTGAGTTTCCATGTCTCCACACTGCTCTCTGCTGGTTACCCTAGGAACACAATGACCTCTTTCTTCTTCTTTTTTCTTCTTGTTTGATCTCTGTCCGGGATTATTTGAGAGCATTATGATAAAGTAAATTATATCAGATTAAAATGTTGTTTGGTGTACCTTCAGAGGATCTTACTGCACAGTTAAACAACACGGCCTGCTCAGCCTTTTTGTATTGGAAGAATGACCACCCCCCGTCCTTTGGCAGGTGGATTTGAGTCATGCATTTTGTCAAAGTGGAAAAAAATAAGATACACACTGCTGCTCCGCTTGCTCCATCGCAAAATCTGATGTAGTATGGCAGCCTTTTATTTCTTATGTGCAACATTAGACCTTGCCTCTTTGCTCTTGGAAATAGGTATTGCTTTGGATATTTAAACCACTCTGTGAACTTTTTATTTTAATGTAATGTTTTTTTTACTGTTTTGTTTGAATAGTTTTGTTACTTTTTGCTTGTTTTATTTTGTTTAATTTATCTTAGACAGTACAAAATCCTCAGTGCTGTACCGTTAACTTTATAGTAACTAACAGTACGACACTCGCTGGCCTCGTGCAAACACACACACGCACACACACTTATTGACTCACTGAGTAGAGGTCTGAGGGAGCTCTTGTTGACACAGAGCAGTTACTCATTATCAGTGTGAGGAAGAGAAAGTGACAAAAGACACTTTCTCTGGATCACTGATCGAGAAAAAAGGAAAAACAGAACAGAAGGCGGAAGCAGAGGCACTGAGTGTGCTATAACAACAATATTTATGTACATTTTTTTCATTTCCTTCTGCTTTTTTGGCTTCCTTTGTCTTTTCGGACACACGTGAGTGCCCATGTGTGGCTTATATGTGTGTGTAAATGTGTGTATGTGTGAGACCTTTCCCTGTCAAAAGGTTAACAGTAGTGTTAGTCACCAGCCTCTTCCCTGCCCAGCACAGCATCACTGACTCATTTCACCCACTTTCACAATGACATCTCTTTTGTCACAAAAAGCATCATCAAGTATTACATATTCTTGCCACATGATGTTTCCTTTCATGACAAAGAATCCGGTTTTTACATGCAATATCTCTGTTGAATTATCAGTTAAGATATACAAACATCCACATCCAAACTGTGAAGACACTTCTCACTTCATTTAGATTATACCAGCTATTAGATGCTAACACCTACAGTAAGTACATGCCTGCCATACCACAGTGTTTCCCAGCCTGTGAGTTTGGACCCCCATCAACAAACAACTATGTTTTATCCAACATAGATGTTTCTATATTTTTGACTTTCTACTTTTAAGTTCAGGGCTCAGACATGCAATCAGTGGTGATGGGTCTCAAGTAGACATTGCTTCATTTTAAGTGGTCAAAAACATTCAGACTGACGAGTCTACCGGATCAAACGCTGCAGAGAGACCAAACTGTGGATAAAACTCTGCTGATTTCTGTGATCCATCAGACTGTTTGACATGAGTAATGATTCCAGCTCTGTAAACACTGTTTGCATGCTGTATTTAGATAACTGTTAGCACAAACTGTGACCCCCATTAAATGTTTTTTTGGGGGATTTTTACGCACCCAAATAGAGAGTCTGATAGAGGGTGTTATATGTCGTGCAGATTTTAAATCTCTCTGAGGCAAATGTGATTTGGAGCTATATAAATAAAACTGACTTGACCCCTTATCATTCATCATTTATCACAGATTTTGAAAGTGATACCCACTTGCGGTTTCCTGAAGAGCCACTTGTCAAACTGTCAATTGTAGTCCTGTATTGTCATCTCTAACACTAATTGACACTGATTGTGGTTAGCTGTGTGTGTATGTGTGTGCCAGTGATTCTGATTGTGCTTCTGGGTGTGCCTGCAGTGGTCTAATTATGCCACATGCAGCAGACACAGCTGACACTTATGCCCTCTCTTTGAGCAGGGCTTGTATGCATGTTAAAGTTGAAGTGAATATCAGAATAATGAAGTTACGGGGGAGTTGTTCTCCTGTGTGGAGGCCGAGGTCGGCTCCAGGTGCTGCGGTCTAAAGATAGATAGATAAAGATAGAGCCCAGTCCATGCCAGTGGCTCAGAGAGGAGTGTTGTGTGGTGATGTGTTAAGCAGTGGAGGCACTTGGATTGTTTTTCCCCTCCCATCCTGTCAGAAGTGACATTGACTGTTTCCTTTCTTTGTAAATAATTGAGTATAAGTCATCTGGAGTTTCTCTCTGTTCACTGGATATCTCCAGACATATTGTACAGTACAAAACATTTTGTCAAAGCTACGTCTAATAATGCACCCGCAGTTTGATCTGTAGTCACACAACACATGACTTTGACACATAAATGCAGATATGATGAGCATTGTTCATACAGTTTGGAAGATGAAAACAATCATCTAAAACATGCTTACAAATGGCCTCTGTTATATTGATCTATATATTATATATTATATATGTGTGTGTGTGTGTGTGTGTGTGTGTGTGTGTGTGTGTGTGTGTGTGTGTGTGTGTGTGTGTGTGTGTGTGTGCTGGTGAGATAGAAGCCAGTCCAAAAGAGAAGGAGCAATCAGAGAGCGAGAGGACAGACTTGAACTGATGAATATTTCAGATGCTGTTCCAGTAAACTAAGGCTGTGTGTGCTCTGTTGAATCTATCCTCTTATCTTACTGTACACACACACACACACACACACACACACACAAATGCAGGTCAACTATTGAGGCAGACAGTCAGTGTTCCTCTCCGACTCCCAAGGCTAGCTTATTATTAATAAAGTGCAGGATACTCTGGGTCTGTATTTCATTGCTAATGGTCTCGCTGCAAATCTACAGTGAACACACAATTCCTCAAGGCTTAGTGTGATTTGTTTTAGCACATTAAAGTCTGAGAATAATGATTCTGGATTAGTTAGGACTATATTTCTCTTACCTGAGTGCAGAATCCCTCCATAAAACACCAGCACTGCTCTGTACAGCAGCCAAATAAAGGAAGTAGAAGAAGAAAAAGAAGAAGAAGAGGAGGAGGAGGAGGATGGAGAAAGAGACTGTGACTGTCCACACAGTAGTTCATCCGCAAGCAGCTTTTTTCTTTCTGACTCAGCTTTGTCCGTTCTATTTTAATACAGACTGTGTTTGCCACTGAGGAGGGAGTAGGAAATAGAAAATTAAGTTTTATGTTCATACAAATGATGTAAGTATGGACAGTAAGCGAGTTTAGAAAGAGCAAGTACGTGCATACAGAAAATATGATATATATATATATATATATATATATATATATATATATATACATTTAATAGATTGAAATATTGTTTTTTGTAGTTTTAGTGCACTAGTTTGCTGCTAAACAATGCAAACCACAGCAACTATGTGTCAGTGTGTGAGTCCCTGTACTGCTGTATTTCCCTTCATGAAAATGCAATGTTAATATTTTATTACCTATAATATTATTCAATGTGCCCTGCGATAAGCAGGCGACTTGTCCAGGGTGTACAACGCCTCTCACCTAAAGTCAGCTGGGATGGACTCCAACCCCACCGTGACCCTGATGAGGATAAGCGGTTACAGATAATGGTTGGATGGATAATATTATTTATTATGACCAACAGTGAATCATAATATACACTTGTATTATTTGAGAGGCCTCATACAGCTCTGTCATTCCACACATGACCAGCAGACGGCAGCGTAATCCCTCTCTTGGCATTGCAGCATTGTTACCTGAGAAAACAAACCTGCAAGTGAAGCCTCTTATGAAAGAACCAACTTGTAGGCATAACAGTAATTAGTTTAATAAGGTCTGCTCAGTGTTGCATGAAGCAGGATTAGCAATAATGTTTTATCTGATCAAATGATACCTGAGAGCGAGTTTTTGTCTCACATCCCAACCCAGCTGCAGGATATTAATATTTAAATAGATTTCCTCTGTGCCTAATAATCCTCTTCACCCTTCCTCTGTTTCTCTCTCTCTCATCCGCTACCTCACCACATCACCTATAACCTCCTCCACCTCCCCCTGTTACTCGCCTGTGTGCCTCCTCTCCGTCCTTCTCTTTCTGTCAGATCTCGCTGCAGACAGGAACTATAAAACTGTGAGCAGAATTTCACTCAGCCAGTTAGCAGTGGGAGCCAACACACCTACCGGGTGTCCGCTACATGATAAAGGCTCAAACCTTGATTTTTATTGGGAGGTCACAGCTCCTTTCATGTTTTACCACCGTTTTGTGAAATGTCACGGGTCTTTTCAGACAGTTTAAGGAGGGAAAAGTCTGTCTTCTATTCTGGGAGGCCATGTGAACAGCTGGAGTGAGTTTCTGCTTGCTAACCATCCAGTTAAACAATAATACACATTAGTTAATGTGAGATTTGTTCTATTCCCACGCACATTAACAGTGCAGTGCATTTTTTTTTGTTGCTTTGCTGTCATGGGTTTGAATCTGGCCTGGGATTTCTTATCTTCCTGGGATCTCTCTGCAATGTCAATAATCCTGTAATAATCCATATAACTGTGCAAAGATAGGTACCATCTGTGTCGTTGTTATGCTGCAGAGTGAGTGAAAACACAGAAATAGAGAAGTTGTTTTATTGGTTCAGCGCTGCGCCACAACCGAACGAAGAACAGCCTGTGTTAAGGACATGAATAATTCAGTAATCCAGTTTTTCCAAAATATTTAACACATATAAAACTCTGAGAGAAATGATCTGAAGTGGACAAATCATAGATCCTACACAGGCTACATGTGATGTACGACTGATGCTTTGAAATGCTAGCAAGACCAGCCTGCTGTGCAAGTGAGATATCTGCAATGACAAAAACACCGAGCCTAGTAATCAATGCCCCAGTTACCCTGCTTTCTCTGTGTGTGTGTGTGTGTGTGTGTGTGTGTGTGTGTGTGTGTGTGTGTGTGTGTGTGTGTGTGTGTCTGACTGACATCATCTGAAGCAGTGACACTCCTGAGTATGGTATGTCAGCCTCCCTCCTCCTCCCACACATGTTCAGTTCTGTAAACACAACACGCCGTATGTCCATGTGCACACCAGCACACACACACACACACACACACACACACACACACACACACACAGGGCACACACGCACACTTGTTTTCAGACAGCTTTTAGATTTACTTTATTCTTCAGCTGTCCATTAAAAACAATACATCTGTTCGTTTTAAATAACAATAATCTTCTCAAACAATATAAAAATTGATTTGTGAGAATGTTTTTTTTTTTCTTTCACATCCTGCAAATATTGTTAGCTGTCTTCCATGTGCTGCTTAAGTTTTCTCAGGCCGTAACTGTCCCCACATGCCCAGAGGAGGCACAAGAGGAATAAATAAAGCCATTTCAAAGGCCTAACAGCCCTCGTCCCAGATTCTGCTCTTCTTCTTCCTCTTCTTCCTCTCCTCAGTGTCCCTTCATCAGGCAGCAGAGTAGATTGACATCTTAATTTTTCTTTTATCCATTTGGACACCAGTGTGTGTTTATATATATAATGTGTGTGAATGAATGTACACCATGTCAGCTTGTAGTTCAAGTGTCTCTCCAAGTGTGTGTACACGTGACGTTCACCGTGTGTACACTGCATAGTAAACACGAGTCTCTCTCTCTCTCTTTCTCCGAGTCTCTGGTCTCTGTATCAGAGTTCGTCCCGCGAGGCTCGAGCTGCAGGAGGCGGCGAGTCTCCGGTGACGCTGTTCTGCGCCACAGGGCGGATGCTACCCTGCTGGGCCGTCTTGCGGGCATGCTGCCGGTCCCAGTCTGTGGCCACGGCTTCGTCGTCCCAGATTGTGGAGGTCTCCGTGTCGCTGATGTAGCCTGGCTCTCCGGTGTAGTGGGTGGGGTAGATGAGCAGCGGCTCCACGGAGAAGGCCTTCAGGTCCCTCGGCTCAAAGTGAGACATGTACTCAGTGCTGAGGAGGAGAAGGGAAGAGTTAAAGGAGATGTTATGAACCCTGGAAGCTATTTAATGCTGATTATGACACATGAATGAAACAGATGATGCAGTTTTCTGTGACCTGGCTGCAAACCAATGCTATGCTCCAATTAATTATCAAAATACTTGTCGGTTACTTTTCTGTCAACAGGCTCTCATAATTGTGATCTTCTTTATGCCGAAGGTCACCACAGGGAAGAGGAAGGAAGGCCAAACAAGGACAGAGCGCTCAGTCAATGCTGTTTACATGACTATTCTGCATTTTGCAACGCTTGTGACGCATCAGATCCTGTTAAGTGGAAGTTCTGGTGTTCATACTCAGCACTTAGTTTCAGCACAGACAGCTCATTTACGGGATATCAAACAGGGGAACAGTACATTTCTCTGTATTGCAGCACAATTTAGTCACATTAGGAATTACAATTAACAGAATCACATGCTTTACAATAACACTGTTGGAAGAATTCAGTCTTTAGATCCACTTAAGTTAAGCTGAAATTGGTTTAGCTGAAGCTAATTAAACTAATCCACATAGGCTGGTCATATAGGTCAAATATCTGATGTTGTAGATAGCTGTCAGATAAATGTAGGACAATGAAAATTACATTATTTACCTCTGAAAGTAAGCAGAATTAGAGCTGAAACAAAATAATGTAACGTAACCATTCAACAGAAATTTAATCAGCACTTATAGTTATGATGATTTGATTCAAGAGAAAATGTGAGAATTTGATGTTTTCTTTGTCATATATGATGGTAAACTGATGATACCCTTGTTCGGGCAAAACAAGCAATCTGAAGACATCATCCGGACATTATAAAGGTTGTTTTCCACTCTTTTCTGATGATTTATAGACCAAATCATAATGAAAACAATAGTCAGTTGCCGCCCTAAATAGTATTAATAAGTATTAAAGGACCAGTGCGTAAGTTTTAGTGGCATCTCACGGTGTAATTACTGATTGTAACCCTGTCGCCGAATCCTCTTCTTCATACTGTGAAGAAAAAACTACAGCAACCACGAAAACACAAGTCAGTGTTTAGTTTTTGTTCTGGGCTATGGTAGAAACACGGCAGACTCCATGAAAGAGGTGTCTTTAGATCAAAAAGTCTCATTCTAAGGAAACCAAAACATAATTATTCTTATTTTCAGGTGATTATACACTAATGAACAACTTCTGCAAGATTCTGTAAATAGAGCCCCTAAATCTCACACAATATACCTTTATTGTCACTACAGGCACTCGAGTAAAGTCAAAGCACCTTAAAATTGAGTGCAGAAGTTTACTTTACATCACAGTATCCTACAAACAAATGATTTAATCCCAGCAGCATCTTCATGTCGTCATATAAACTACCATCATGTTGTGTCCCACTTTAAAGAGCTCAACACTCTACTATCAGCCTGTCATGGTCAGCCTGCAGCAGGAGTCGACTGTTTGGGTGACACGTCAGCGGGGTGGAGTCACACTGGTGCAGACAGAGGTCACCACAGAGGTCGACTCCCTGCTGTCCAATTGCCTGTTTAAAGCCTGTCAGCACTCCACAAGGACGGAGAAACTCTACACCTTTATTAGAGCTCAGATGAGCTGACCTGCTGCTACAAACAAACACACATTTTCCATGAGATGAGGCCTTTGTCACGTGGTTACTGCCATGTATTTGTCTTTCTTCTGTTTATGTGCATTCATGAGTTTTTAGGAAGACAGCAGGATCTCACCATACAACCTCAATATGCACAATTTAAGCACATATCCCTCTCCTGGTCATTTATATAATCTACACGTTTTACATATTTTCCCTGCCACATTTCTGTCCATATTTCCCATTTCTTTCACTTTTAAACAAACTCACCTTCTCTCACTGTTGAACACACACACAGTGTATTCACTAGTAATCTATACACTGCACACTGGACACACATCTCCATGTATTTATATAGTAACGCATACACACACTCTCACAGTGTCCATCTCTACCCCACCCCCATTGCTCAGGCCTCTATCAATGGGAATCCTGTCCCCTTCTCCAACCAGCAGGAAGAGCCGTGCTGGCCCACATTCCTCAAAGAGAGAGGAGGAAGGGGGAGGAGAAGCGGGTGACACAGAGAGGGAGTAGGTGTGCTGAAGAAAAAAAATAAACTAAAATAAAGGTCTGTTGAGGAGAGTGAGGTTAATGTGAAAGAAGTGAAAATGACGAATGAGAGGAGAGGAGTGCCAGGAAAGGTGGAGGTGGAAGGCTGATTTAATAATAAAAAATGTAAAAATGGGAGAGGTGGAGATGGAGGTGGAGGTGGTGGAGGAGGAGAACAGGGCACGGCAGGAATCCCCAAAGGAGAAAAGAAACAGAAAAGCAGGCATTGTTTGTCCTGTGCAAGGCACCGTACCCACTGAACCCCAAGAACAATCCATGCCCTGTGTGTGAGGGAGCACAGAAGAAGAAGAAAAAAGGGGGGTGGTGCTGGAAAGAAAAAGAAACAAGGACATAATCAGGGAGAATTAGAGAGGAGAAAAATGATTGTAACATATAGGGAACATTGGAGTTGAGCTGGATGGAAGTTGTGGTCTACCACCAGAGAACAAACTAGAAAACTGCACACTGTCCCTCAGTCTGAAAGGTCTCCAAAGGGTTTGTGTTTGTGTCTATGTATAGATAATTACTGCACAGTAGCTGCTCTGGTCTGCTCTGTTCCCCTCGAGTCTGGTTTTGTGCATGCACAGGATCTATGCATGCCTAAACTTCATTATACTTCAAATTTAGCTCCCACGTTTAAGTCTTCGTGTTTATTCTGGGTGCGGATTTTCCTGATATATTCTTATGTACGAGTGCACCTGCAGTCATCATCTATTTGTGGTCCTCAGTAAATATTTGTGTGTCTGTTCATAAACCAAACTGTCTAAAACAGTCTGTGTTTGTGAATATTATACAGAAATACAGTATGTCTTTCTGTAGCTTTGTGGTTTTCTGCTTTACACACCTCAAATAAAACTCCACATCTTTGTATCTCATCTTCATGTTATCACGTTAAGTGTGAATTTTTAAGTGTAAATATGAAGTCAAAGAAAAGTGAAGTGAAAACTGACTTTGGATGCTTGTTGAACATGACGGGCAGGAACTCGTCGACAGGCAGCATCCTTTTTAAGGGATCAGCAGCCAGTAACTTCCTGGCTCCTTGCTGCGACAGCGCATAGCCGAGTGTCCAATAGGAGTAGTCGGCCTTGACCAGGTTGTTTACACCGTCCACGGACTGCTCCGGCTGCTGCACCTGCATGCGCTTGCGTCCCACGTAACTGGAGGATAGACAGAAAGAGTGTGTTGATGAGGCTTCACACAAATAGGTACATATCTTTAGTGCGTGTGTGTGTGTGTGTGTGGATGGATGGGTGTTCTCACATGAGGTCCCAGTCCAGCTGGGCTTTGTTTATGTCATCCATTATGGCCTGCAGCCGTCGTTTAAACCTGGGCTCAAACCTCACGTCGTCCTCTAAAACAAGAACACTGTCGAGGCCACGCTCCAACACCTGACAGTCAGAAAACCGAACACCCATTTCAAAATGAAAGATTACCACATTAACATTATAGTTTTTAGTAGACAGACAGACAGACAGTTGAACCTCTTGAACCCAACATCTTCAAACCTCCTTCCCCATTAGAGTGCATTACTCTCACCTGATTCCATATAGAGTGATGACTAAGGAAGCAACCGATCTCCCCTCTGGTCAGGACGCGACCAGAGTACGGGTCTTTGTAGCGCGGCATCATCTCTATTCCCAACGCCTGCAGCTGGGACGTATTGAGAGCCCTGAGAGAGATGGAGACAGGTAATGTAGAAGCAGTAATGGGAAAAGACTCATCGTTATGCAGCGGAGTCTGTCGTCAGTAAAAACAGCTTCACAGCAAAACACAGCAAGCGGCGACAAGTAATACATTTTGCCAGACAAACAAAGGCTGGAAGAAGGATTAGGACATTCTCACAAGTGGATTAAAGTAAGCACTGAGGAGGGAAAGCAAGTCAAGTATATTGTGACTGCAACACCAAATCACTGTTTAGACAGGATGTTTGGATATAGATGTCAGAAGAAGTCGCGACAGATGGGAGACAGATGACTGAGCGCCATCTTAGCTGACGTTCAGGGAGTGCAGTTAAAGTGCATCACATGTTTCAGGTGCTCTTGTTGTGGTGCAGGATCAAATCAGCTTTCGGTTCAGTTCATCGAGTGCACGCAGGGCCGTGTGTTTGTGACCTACTTGCCGTCCACTGCGTCTGTCAGCGTGGCATATAGACCCAGCGAAGTCATTGTTTTCAACATCCTGGTTCTTCTGTCCAGCCGACGTTTGAGGTTGATCAGGAAAATCTAAACATTTAAACAAGAAAAAACGGAAGACAAAACATTTTAATTTGCTCTGAAACATTTTGTACGAATGATAATGATGGGCATCGAAGAACAACATGGAAAGTTGAGGAAAGGAGAAAAACTGCTACCAAAACAGGAAGTGGGAGTTGCTGATAAACAGTAAATATACAGTGAGACAGAAAATGAAGAGCTCAGCACACTCATAACTCACTTTATCAAAGCCTATCGTGTCCTGCGGTGATGGTGGGGAGTACAGGTGCTCAGTGGGCTCAATGTCGTGGTCAACTGTTGACAGAGAGAGGAAAGAGGTGAAAGGTTAAGACGGCAAAAACAGGATTATAAAATAACTGAATTTCCCCTGGATCAGGTTGGTTTATTTAATATGGTTTATTTAGAATCTGAGCAGGGTGAAGAGCAGTGAAGGAGGCCAAAGAGGAGGGAAAGTGAGAGCGAGGCGGGGGTTGAAAAAACAGAGAGACAGGGAGGATAAGACAGTCTGAAGGAGGGGGTTTAAAGAGGGTTGACAGGATGTAATCATGAAGGGTCGCAGAGGTCAAGAAGAAGAAGAAACAAATCTGAGAGGTGAAGTAATCAAGGAGTGACAGATAGTGAAGTCACAACAGCTGGAAAGTGTATGTGTGTGTAAGTGTACACTCACTCAAAGCCTCTGTGATGGTGTGTATGAAACTCTCGCTTTCATCTTCCACATTCTGCTGCGCTTTGAGAGGGACGGGCAGGAAACCATAGTGCTCTCTATTACACACATACATCTGCACACCTGGAAAACACACACACATAAACACACACATCAACACACACGCATGCAGGGTTCTGTAAATACAACTTCTTGACCCAAACATTTCAAATAAACATGCAGCATTAGGCCCGGGTCCTCATATCTCATCCCACAGACTACATGCTACACAAAAGGCAATACAAAAACCAATAAGCTGCTTGATGTTCATTAAAGTGTTGTTATGCATAAAGCATATAGAGTAAATGGAAATATCCAGCGTTTTTATGTAAAATGTTAAATTTGAATTGTGTTTTGCAACATCATTGAATTATTTAATCTGATTCTGTTTTAATTGTTGACATTAAATTTGTTGGAATGAAATTAAACTTTTACTTTTGAGCATAACATCAGTTCAAATATGTTTATTACAGCAGGTCTATGTGTTACGTAAGAGTCTGCTTACACTGACCTGACTTGGTGATTGCACAGCAAAATCATCTGACATTTGCTAGCATTAGCTAGCCACCACAAGATACCGGATATCTGCTGACTACACCTGGCTGAACATTGGAGAGACTAAATCATCATCAGATGATAGCAGATGATTTCTGTATATAAGGCTGTGGCAGTGTTGTAGTGTAAGACCATCAAGACCGAGACAAGACCAAGACTTGGAGGGGTTGAGACCAAGTCAAGACTTAGGTGTCCGAGACAACACAGAGTAAAAATGCATTTGATTCAGAGACGAGACAGATTATTTCTTATGAGTTCACATTTGTAAGAAGAAGAATGTGTTATCTTTTCTTCCAAAAGGTAAATAATTACATTTCTTTTATACGTTCTTGTATTGAAACTATTGTGAGACAGAAGAAATTATGCCTCTTTGTGTCTGAGAGGGTCTTTGTGTTTGTGTATGTGTGAATGCTTTTACGTGTTTACTCTTTAGTTGCCAGGCGAATGCCACACACCCTTGTTATCTATGAAATTGTAAGCTTAATGGTTCTGTTTGTTCCCTACGGATCATTACTCACATAACACACAAATCATAACACAACACAACAAACACTGGTTTGTGCACACAAACAGTCAGGACAAACATGTGGATCCATTTTTCCTCTACAGCAGTATTATGCAGATTAAAACCAGTTTGCTGTCAACTACTAATGAAATAAAAAAGTCACTGGAGGTCCTCAGGTCATCAAAGTGTAGCTGTCATGTGACATTTGCAGCCCTGCTACAAATGTAGTAGTTTGTTGTGAGCTCAGTTCTCAAACTGACCTGCTTGACGTGCCGAGAAAGCAAACACCATGATGTCATCAAACGCCCAGCTGTAGTCTGGGTGAGGAGGGTAGAAAGTCAGGTCCCTGCTAGATTCACGACGCAGGTCTAATAGGAAGGTGCTGTGCACCATGGGAACGGGGAAACAACCGAGTCGCTTCCATTCCCTAATCGGCTGGTAGTCTGGTGTTCGCTTATAGTAACCCTGACAGAGAGGAAGGACAGGCAGGTTTAGACAATGAATCAAGCTGAGTGGATGGACAGATGTTTAAGTCCAGACTGTACCTGTGGGGTGATGCCACACCAGAAGTTGGAGTAGAGTGAGCGAGACTCTAACATGGGAGCCACCAGGGTTAAGTTTTCAGCCATCATCAGGCTCAGCACACGGGGGTTGGTCAACAGGTTGTCGCTGTCTACAAACTGAAGGGTCAGAGTGTACAAGTCACTCATCATATGACATAAAATCAGACTAAATGAGGTTTATCTTCAACAAAAAGGTCCCAAAAATAAGAAAATCACTATCAGATAAATATTTTTGCAGTGATATCACAGTCAGAACATCTCTATGGCATTTAACTAATGACTTTTACAGATGTGAATTCCTGTTTCCAGTTCTAAAACTACTCACAGCATAGTGATAGTTCAGGCCGATCACTGACATCATGCTTACATCATTTAATTGGCCTTCATCTGTTTTAATTCATGATAAATTCACAAGCTGTGTAGCTATCAGTTGACTAAATGGTAAATGTACTGTACTTAAAAAGCACCTTTCTAGTCTTCCAACCATTCACCCATCAAATCAAATCATCAATTTGGGGTTCAGTTTCTGGAGGAGCTGGAGATCGAACCACCGATCATCTGATTAGTGGACGACCCGCTCTACCTCCTGAGTCCTAGTCTAATAACTAGTAACGACTAAGTAAAGACTAGTAACATCCAATAATATAAATGCCAGGTGTCCAGTGTGTCATTATAAGCAAACACTGTTCACTCCTTCCAGTCTCTTCCTTATGTGCTACATGAGTGACAGAGCCTTTTCTCATTTGCTTTAAATGGTAAATTGCTAGAAATAAGTGTCTCTGACTGAATTATTGGATATTCATCATAAAATAAAACAGTATTAGTCTCACTAGTATGTAGTCAGCCCATCGTTCTCTGGCAGCTTTCAGCGCCGCCTGTCTCAGCTTCATCACGTGGTTGAACCTCGAAGGAGGCCAGTGCTTTGGACCCCACTCATCTGTGTAGGACCTGACACAGAGATGAAAGGTTGTTAATTATGTAATAAATCACTGAATCGCTGCTGAATGATTCCTGTGGAAACCGTGACTCACCTTGGCTCCTCCATGGGTCTCCACTCCACATAGTGGTAGACATGCTGGGCTCTCTTCAGCCATTCTCTCAACATGGCAGTAGTGTTGTCCACATTGTGGTCTGTTGCTGCCCTGAAACAACAAAACAGACAAGACAGGATGTCATTCAAACGACGCAAACTCTTGCCCCGTCCAGTACGTACACTCATGCTGCCAGTTGAAGTGCATCTGCTAAACACTTGAGATGTAAACAGCTGTCGCTGTGCAGAAACAAGCCTTTTGGCATGTCAGGGTTGTTTTAAAAGATGAAAAACCTCTGGAAAAATTAAAGGATGTGAAGCTGAAATGTAACGCAGGAAGCTGCAAACTGTCATCAGCTTGAAGAAGAGGTTGTGACACTGAGCCGTGACATTCAGGCAGCATGTTCTGGAGGAGGACGTTGAGGATTCCAGATCTAATTACTGTCTGACGTTACAACATCCCGCCTCTGCGCTGTAAAGCTTCCTTACTGCCTAATTAACTGCACTGCTGGAGCTCGGACAAAATCTGAGGAGTGCAGACAGTCATTAGTCTGAGGTACTCTGGATAAAACCAAGCACATGTTAAGATGTTAATTGTAAAGATGGATGCCACTTTGTGAACTATTTCTGTAGGCGTGGGAGCTAAACAAATTCCTGAAATTTATCTTACTTAATCTTAATGTAAATAGCTCTGCACTCAACTTTTATATTTTATATGTCTATTGCATAGACAGAACACACACACACACACACACACACACACACACACACACACACATACCTGTAAGCAAATGATGTCAGTGTAAAAGTTAGCAGAGTTACAGCTGCTGACTTGTCACTTCTGTGGTTTACAGTGTGCATCACTGTTTCTTCACAGAGATTTCCACTCCAGGAAGACACTGCGGCTACTGTATGTCTGGGTGAGAGTGTGTGTGTGTGTGTGTGTATATACATTTGTCCAAGAGAAATTAAAGCCGAATTAAAAAGAAAATGCTGTGTATCACTGTACAGTTCACTATCACGTCCACACTCTTGAATTTCAGAAAAATAAATATCACCTGTCTTTGCATTTAAATTGCCCTTTAAAGAGGAAAGGTCAACAGATTGTGAGGCAGAGGCCTGTACTTGAATGTGTGCATACAACCACACACACACACTTAGTGAGATGGAGTTTTCCACTGCTTGCTGTAATATTCCTCGCTGTACTCTCTCCAAAATCACAGCTAATTTTAGTCTGGCTGGACAGAGATAGAAACACACATGCACAGACACACACACTTGTGTGCGCTGTGTCTCCTCGTATTTTCAGTAAGTACACACTCAACATAGAAGATAACAGTGTTGACACTCTTCATTTACCCACATTTAGCACAAACAGCAATACAGAAACACCTGTTTTCACATAGACAGATGCTTATAACATCACACAAACACATGCAGAAATCACACACAAAAGCGCGCACAGTCTTGCATCACACACGGATTAGTCAGAAAGAGGTGGAGCACTCTTATGTTTGGAATTTCTATAATCTCCAGTCAGACAGATAAATTGCTCATCAGACTGAACCAGCAGCTAGAGAGGGTCCTGAAGGTGAAGGAGACACACGGTGGTCAATAACTTTAATAGTGTGTGTGTGCATGCAGACACTCGCAGATGTGTGATGTTCATTTTTGTGTCCTGGGAATGTTTTTACAACAGTGTGACTGCTGAAGTGGTGGTTTACCATTTTAAATGTGTCTGTTTGAGTGTGTAAAAGGTAAAAACGTGCGTATGCAAGCACATACATGTGTGTATTAGTGCATAACTGCCCATAGTAAACAAAGAAGTCGGCCATGATTTTTTTTTATTGTATGCTAGAAACTCTCTGAAACATCTGACTCGTCGGTAATGAGTAGATGTGCACATATTTACAAGCTTTTTCAACCACTAAACTGCACATCGCCGGGAGACATAAATGTGTTCCTACATGCCATTTTCCAATGACAGCTCCAGGCGGGGATTTAAAAGGAGGGAACTTCTGGGAAGTATAGTAAGGAATACACGGTACAACATGTAGGAACATACAGTATGTATATATGGGTATGTTTATGGGTATATATGGCAGCAAGGTGGGGTTGAGAATAAAGCAGGTGTGACATGAAGAGGAAAACAAAAGGGGATTTGTGTTTGCAAATTTATTTTACGGCTTAACATAAACTGAGAATGTGCAGAAATGTTCTCATCGATAAACATTTTGTTGAATTGCTCACAGAGCTCATTAAAACCTTTCCAAACTTCTAAATGATTAGACTAACTTTTTTTTATAGACGCCACATTAAAATGCTAATGATGTTTTTTATTTGGCTCATAAAATCGGAAAGAATATGAATCTCACTTGTGTCCTTTTTGTTTGTTTTTTTACAGGTTTTTCTTGGCGGGACATTTTAAGCTTCCTGTGTCAAGGTAATCAGTAAAGGTTGAATGTTGCCTACAAAATAATATAAAACTCCACGTCTGAGGAATAAAGAAATGTGGAAACAATTGCTCCAAGAAATAAGCAGATTTTGTTGATAAAAAAAGGAAGCAATAACCTGACTTTATTGAGGATGATACATTTATTGTTGGGCTCTAGTTGTTCTTCGACACACCCAGCACCTCCAAGCACCAGTCCACTGTGCGATTTCAACATTAAATCATAGTGCACTTCATGATGTATACGTCAAAGCACAGACAAGAAAACAAACCTGGGTCTTGGATCTGGAGATGGACCACCTCCATCTCATTTCATTTTAGACACATTCCCCTTTCATCGGGAGGCAACCATGTGCTCCTTCTCCTCAATTTCCTCTACCTTCAGGCAAGTTAAGCCACTGCAGCTGTACTGTACTGTGACCTCAGTGCCAGAGAGACATCACACTTCCTGCCAAATACTGAAACTAAGGGATTATTAATATTTTGTCCATCTGACCATGTGGACACATCCACATCTCTGCACGTGATACAAAGATACAATAATCTCCCTCCATACTTCAATATCTCTCTCTTGCTTACCTTATGCTGCAGTTCCTGATTCCTGTTTTGAAGTTTACAGTAAACTGCAGCCTCATTATTCTGCTGCCTGCAGCTTTGTTGGCCTCTCTCTCCTACCCCTTTATTATCAGCATCTGGACAACACATGCTTCCCCAGGCCTCTCCTACACGTCACACCACTCCCCTCTCTATCTCTTCATAGATGTCTATTTATTTCTTCCGTTGTTACCTAATCTGTCCTTTCCGCTACTTCCAGGCATCAATCCCCTTTTGTCATCTCTAGATCCTCTTGTGCACATCTCAAAGCATCCACACATTACACCTGCAGCAGCAACCAGTGTACAAAGAAGTAGTAGAAGACAAAAGATATAAAATGTAGTAATAAGAAATGCATCTGCAACACCTAACCGGGTTATTAACCTACTTCACCACTCTCTCTGGCCCTCTCCCTCCCACTTATTAGGATTATCCACTGCAGGAGTGTTTCAGATAACAGGGAGTGTGTCGAAGGCTGACATCTGGCCTTAAACACAGAGGCTTGTCCCTGAAACCTGCCCTTTTAGGTAAACACAGGTCTGAAAGGCTCCGGCAGGCCAGTGTCAGCCGACTGTTGATCAAATAAACTATCTAATATCACTGCCAATAATGACTGGGTGATGCATATAATTAAGAAAGCAAGAATGCCTCTTTCAGACCTGACCATAGATGCCTTTAAAACATAATAACCATGCTAGTGTGTGTGTGTGTCTCTGTGTGTTCCCTTTGCAGTATAGTCTCTCATGTGGAGGCTGACGTGGCTGCAGGCCTCTTGATCGTCTAACGGGGCAAAAGGAGAAAGAGGAGGGGTTAGATGGGTAGAGAGAGATGCAGAGAAAAGGAACTGAGGTGGAAGGAGGGGTTGTTGAGGCAGAACCTCCTAACTGAAATTCCTCATGACTCTCAGGGTCAACAAAAGTAGCGGAGGCCGGCAGGCTTGCACTGACGTGTAATATTCAGTATTCATATTCAAAGATATTCATTATGGTTGAATCTTAAAGAAAGCTAGTGTTTAGTCTTGGTATGAGACAGGATGAGTCACTGTGACCTCTATGTTCTTACTTCTTACTGAACATTTGCATTGAAGGTATGTTCATACTTTTGTGCAAGATGAATGTGCAGTGATTTGTCAGGAGGTTAAAACAACAGATGCCGCAGTGATATCTGCAAAGACCAGCGGCACAGAGTCACCCCTTCCCTTTGGGTGTGTTATTTTTTATTAAATTTTTCTTATTTATGCAATAGGGTGGTTGCAATACACTGTAGGACAAATACAAAGACGAACAACAGAGACAAAGAAGACATGACGAATGAATACAACATGAGTTCAAGCTGGTGGGTATGAAGTAAACAAAGGATCAGAGTCTGGATGTCCTTTGGGTGTGTTATGAAAAATGGAAACAGGACTCCAAGATGGTAGACATTAATTAAAAACCATTCAACTATTCAACCAGCAAATACACACAAAAAAACCCCCCCAAAAAAACAATCACACAAACAGACTTTATGTTGCAATGAAAAGTTGTTTTTCTAAGTTCTGGGAATGTTTTTGCAATGAGTGCAAGCATTACATTTGATTGGTTTAAAATGTATAATACAAAGTTTAACTGACACTGTTTGCAGTTTGCTGTTAGCAAACTGTTTAACAGTTTTGCTGAATTCTCGTAAATTTGGGTGGCAGATAGTTGCAGCACCACAGTTTGTCTCTGGGGCACACCTCCACACCTCACCTCCAGTTCATACATGAACAATACATGAATGCCTTTCCCTCTGTCCCATGGCACAAGCAAAGGTTGCTCTGGCAAAAAAATTTTTTTATAAAAAAAAATAAATATTTTTTAAAAAACCAGGCCAATATTCTTTTGACCTTCATGACAATAATAGCTACTGAACTTTTATAATACTTTTTTTTTTTAGTTCTCTTCTGGGTGACTAATTACACTATGTAAACATTTAAAGCAAGTTCAGCCGTGCAGTCAAAGCAAGTTATTATGTGAAACACTGTCTGGTTGTGAAAGATGAGCAGAGGAGAGTAAAATGAATAGAGAGAGAGAGAGAGAGAGAGAGAGAGAGAGAGAGAGAGAGAGCAAGTGAATATTCAAAGAAACAGATGGAAGATTTGATGGAGGAGCAGGGCAGAGATGTCGGGAAAGAGGGAGGAAATGGGGAGGGGACAGGAACACAGTGGTTAAACAGTGAAATTAATGACACACACAAACATATTGACAAGACAGGTACGTTGTGCTAAAATTATACAATTATATTTCCTCTATTACACCATGAGTGTTTCTAATGAATACTCCACTGTTCATGAAAACATTGCTCTAAACACTTTACCTAACTGATGAACAGTGGACCTGTTTCTTCCTGTCTCCCACTCTCTTTACTTCTTCCTCTGCTTCACCTAATCTCATTCCATATACAGCCTTTCCAGCTCTGAGAGCTCATACCAAGATACCACTGTGTTTCAGGATTTGCCAACTCAATCACTGCTGTGCTGCCAGGCTCTGACAATACTGCTGGAAGTTTGCTGGAACACATGGGGCATCTAAGCAAGAATTCACAGTTGTGAGCCAAGTTCAGGACCAACTATTTTCACTCCAGGGGAGAGAGAGAGAAAGAGAGAGAAAAAGGGGGAGCTTGAAAAAAGGACTCAGGGATCGGAAAATCAATTCCCTTTGTTTGCTGCATTTAATTGAACAGATATGTCAGGTCCACGGATAAAATTTTCCCATGAATATATTCTTGCTATAGTGCTGAGAGGATCGGGCTGCACTGTTGGCAGGTACATCATCAGCTGCATCCTCTCAGCTTCACAGTGTTTGTTGGTTGAGGCTCAGTGAAGAGCTGGCAAAGATTAGACTCTGAAGTCACTGCATTTGGAAAATGGACATTGGGCCACATGGTAATTTCTGCTAATAACACCTCATCATTAGGTGTTTAATGTCTTTATTTCCACAGATAGCCTGCAGGTATTTCAGCCGAGTAATTAAAAACGTGACTTAATACATCTCGAGTCAGACTGAGCGCACATTTCAAAGTGATGTGTCACCAACCATATGCCATGTGCTTCAGTAACAACAGTAAAATCATGAGGCTGACTGTGATGTACACATGTACTCTAGTTTATTTTGATCTAATCACACATGTACTGTCCTGCTGCTGTAAACACTCACTAAACAAACAAATATGTATTCATCCTCTGCTGAAAATAGTCCCCAGCAGATGCACTACTTACTCCTGTCTGAATGACATTTGCTAAAAACTACAGTGCCCAGCTCCTTTGGGAAATTACTGATACTTTTTGAAATGTTGAACTACATATTTTTAAGCTCTTTTTAAAGTAGAGTGAAGAGGCAGAGGGCCAGGGGAAGTTGGAGTAGTACAACAATACAGTAAAGTGTTGCGCAACGGACTAACACATTGTTTAACTACATCATAACTGCATCATTATATAATGTTTTATTTGGTTCTTATTTTATTGAAGTTACTTCATTTAAAAAAAGATCAAATTTGGGGTGAAGTTCACTGTCCAAAGCGACAAAAGCAATGTGTCTCTAATATCACGTGTGTTTGATATGGTGGTAACATACTCCAGATGAAGTTGCATCACTCTGGAAAAGCGATGGCCGACTTTCTCACAGCAGGGCGACGACGAGGCGCTGCCAGATGTATTCTGACTATTTGAAGCCATCTGAGACGATTGATTATTCGTGTCTGTCTACCAATAAGTGAGTGGATTTGTCTATGTCAAATGCTCTGAAAATGTTCCAAAATGGTGACGATACGAGTAGGTGTTTAACTCGGTTTTTGTGCTCCAGCCCTGAGAGAAGACACAAGCATCCTCGTCTGCTGCAGTGAGTTTGTTATCTGGGAAATGTCAGTCTGCATTTCTAGAGAATACCTGACCAAATGTTAAAAGACTTTTTTTTAGTTTCCCATGAATTGGATGTGACTGCAGAATAGGACTCCCCAGGTGATGAAGACTGGGAGGTCAGAGATCATTGTGGTCTGTTCCTCTCCACATGGATGTTCTGGCTGACTGTGGACCTTCTGAGGTAATTAGGAAAGTGAATGGAAAACAGGGACTGAGCCAGAAGAGCCGAGCAGAAACACACACCCATTATGTGTGTAACAGCATTCAAACACACACAAGCATATGTGAGTAGAGACACACATTGCACATTCATAGACATACTGCACCAGAACACAGACGATAATCAAACACACTCACTTTAGTACAAAATGCCAGTACTGTGATCTAATAGATATTGGCAAACAACAAAAGCATGTGCTGCTAATCATTCACAAATGCCCACATCGTGCATCACTCAGATAATACACAATAGCCCATCCCATCCTGCGTATTTATTCTAAACATCTCCGAAAATCGCAAAGCTCCTTGCGTGACAACACCAGGAACAATGTGTGCTCCCACAGAGGAATGATGCCTGAGGTAACACACCTGGCAACCCCTGGGACAACATTACAAAACCTGATCAAACTATCAGTGGTGTCCACAGACTTTCTGCAAAGCTGGACTAAGACGCTCAAAGGGGCACCTCTAACATACAAGAACAGATTTATTAGCCAGGCAGCTGTGCAGCACTACTACAGCACGTGCATATTAATGTTTATAATAAATTGATAGGTGTAGTGCATTTAGTAGTAGTAGTATAGTAGTTTAGTAGTAGTAATCTATAGTTAAATCTGAATCTCTGAAGCAGAATAGACGACATGATCCATATGATCGAGGATATTTAAACCTGCATCAAGTTCAGCTGCTGCTGACTCGCTCCAAACTGCAAACCTTACTCTGTGGTGTTTTATTCAACATTTTATTAATGTTGCTTTGTTGTTTCAGATGCTGTAGATGTCTGTGCAGTGGGTTTTTTTTTATCTCCTTACCGCCACAGGTCAATAGCTGATAGTGGGTTAGTTGCTTCTCTGTGCACATGAGAGGAAATCGAGAACAAAATAAAAATGACACAGGATATGCAGGATAAAAGCCATTAGGCAGCATGAAAACTGCCTGCATAAGTGCACCTGTGATGTACAGATAATATGCAGCCTCACTCTCAGTACTGGACACTGTGTCCCTTTTTTCCATGTACCCTATTTTTCAGTTTGTTTTGGACTATTTAAAGTAAAGAAATGCACTTTTATAAATTATAAATTTAAAAGTACCTGAATAAAAACTATTTCAATTATTTTTATCAGATATTATTTAAAAAGGTAAAATGATATTTCCGCTATGGCTAGCAAAAATGTTGACTTACATTTTTCTATGAGTAATGAGTATTTGATTACATTTTCTAAGTAACTTATGCAACTGATCATAATCAGAGCAAGAACCTGAATTTCTTTTCAGTGCTACTGTCTGTCTGGATTTTGCCTCAAGATTAAAACACTTGAGATAACCAGAGGGGGAACTATGCCAAGTAAACAAACATGAAACATTTAAGTATCCCAGAGACAAATCCTGATTTAAGAGGGTTTTTTTTAAAAAAGTACAGTTTGGCACTTATTGCAAGACGGGCAGGTTTCTGCAAAGCCCAACACTTCAGTCAGCATAAATCAAAAAGAGTTGAACACAAAGCATTCACATCTAATTTTTAATGGTCCATTTATTACTGTACATCTCTGTGCACTTGTCAAAATGACTTTAATATTTCTTATGTCGTGTTACGTCAAATCACACAGGGCTAATGATTTCGATCAAATGCTGGAGTGGAGTGGAGTGTCTAATAATGTCACATCGATCTCCTCGAGACATGATACAGAAGATACAGGACACAATTACGTCTGACAGGAGCTACAGCACACATGGTAATCATTCACTGATGCATTTAGCATGTACGTATTTGTGCAGCTGTGGAAAATTCTTAACTTATAGAGTGACATCATACCTTCAGGACTTACAGTTGTTGTATAATAATAAATATAGTTGGTTGTTAAGTTCAGTGGAAAATTCATACCACAAATCCACCCTTTTCCCTGCATTGTCTCTGAGTATAATGGTGGTCATAAATATGGAATAAGTGGTTATATGATAAATGAGTAAATAAACATTATGACATTATGAAAGCGAGAAACCGAGTCCTGCAAGGAAGGCTGATGATGTCAGCACTCTGAGATCCTTTTTATGGTTCAGTCTGTCTCTGACGAGTCCACAAATCATCATCATCTCAACCCCGAGCTCAGCACCTGGGAAATCACTCCACCTCTAAATGAACACAGCCGGCAGGCAATAAGCAGCAGGCAGCCAGCAACAAGCAGCGTCAGGAGCAGAATAATAGCATGCTGGCCTAAACTTTAGAGAGAATTGTCTGCATTGCGCCTCAGGTGTTGAGACAAACACAAACACACTTCGCTACTTATGAAATCTTCTTACTGCTTTCTAAAAACAGTAACTCCTGTGAACTGCGAACTGGCAAACGATAGTCCATAGTCCATCTAGATCTAAGGGTGTGTAACCTCAGTATCCTGTCCTGCATATTTCTACTTACTCTTGTTTGTAGCTCTGAAAATGACAGAAGCGCCATAGAAATGCAGTAGACTCTCACATCTGTCCATCCATCTTAAGTGTGAAGCTACATGAGACAGATAGCTTAGCTTAGCATAGCACAAAGACCCCTGGCAACCCGTTGGTAATGTCACGAGAATGTGACTTTAATATAACATGCTAATTAGTGAGCTGTAGACGTGTTGACAGGTACATTATTTTACCTTTCAAGAGAGCCGGGCCAGCTGCTCCTCTTTCCAGTCTTTATGCTAAGATAAGCTAACGTGTTGCTGGCTCCAGCTCACCCTGGACAGACAACAGACAACTGAAGCTTTCCAGTTCATCTGACTTGCATATGTGTTTGAGTTGACTGAAGAAACCAGAACACCTGGACGAAACTTATGCAAGACCCAAAAACAACAAATCAAGACCCCAGCTGGCCAGAAGCGTCATGCTGCGAGGTGGCATTGCTAACTACTGAGCTGACCTTGGCTTTACAGGCAGGAAAGATGTAAATCTCACCTGCCACACAAAGACTGTGATGAGAGCTGAGACATATTTGTTTGATCTATACGTCTGACGTTTGCCGTCAAACATTTTCCTAACTTATAGAAGCTACTGGGTCCTATTGCAAGCTCAGTCACATTGCGTACGGCCGTTACTCGGCTTGGCAACTGAGTTTCTTGAGCTTTCACTGGCCACATTATTACCCTTTCTGGGGGACGATATGGATTGACTTACAGTTCACCATTGTCCTGTTAGAAGAAGAAGAAGAAGCAGCAACAGAACAAAAGGAAAGAACAGAGTACATGTGGTCAAGCTCCTGCGGGAAAGTGGATTAACCAACCTGCTAAATGCCCTTTGGGTAACTTCCCAGCATTGTTGACCACCTTCTCTCTCCACCCGACCATCCCCCTCTTTCTCTAAATTCCTGCATTCTTTAACAGTAGTGTGAGAGTCTTTCTCACCATTCTGCCACTTCTCTGTAAGACCTGCAACCACATGCAGAGGCAAAACTTTTTTTACTGACCATCCCAACTGTCAGGGTGAGTCAGGGTTGAATTAGCAGGGTGGAGGAGATCTGACCTGGATCATCAGTGAACAGGTTCAAACTGGAAACTTTGGTCCTCCCAACGTCTTCAGACCGGTCAAAGCCTGTCTAGATTTTTGGAAATGTGCATAATTTTGTCATCTGGCCTGGTTGTAAAAGCCCCATTATGTAACTTTTCTACCTTAAAATAGCAGCTTCACCACCATTCTGATGCTACACTGACTTGTAATTGGGTGAATGGCACCTCTGTCATTCCCACTAAGCCCTCCCAACCAGTTCTCCCTCTATGTAATTTTGAACTCCAGGTATGAACTCCTGCGAGATGTCCAAAACACTTCACGGCACTAAGTCACATACAAACTATTTCACTTATGAAACTGGATCATATTTTTCAGATGTCCTCCAGCTGCTCTGCCTCAACTCTCTGTGATTTACAGAGCGGACATAAGACATAAGCTTTACTTGTTGCTAAAGTAAGTTAAATGCTAAGCTAGTAAGCTCAGTCCGTGCTGCCTGGACTGGGAACTCAAAGCACCAGGGGAGTACACTTTGGAGCACTGGGAGTGGTCGCCAGTGGGAAATACTGATGGGGAAGGAAGCCAGTGTCGTGCCAGAACCAGAGCCAGGTGAGCAGGTGATGTAACCGGGCTAAGCAGACATGGCAGAGGCTGAGAGACCCAAGAGGACATTGACAAGGAAGTTAATAACAGAAAAGGAGAGTTGTCAGATAAGAGTAAATCTTGGGCTGACCTTTAGTCGTTGGCGAGAGCTTTGTGAAATAAAAGACTGAAAGACAGACGCCGAGCTGGACTTCTTGCTGTTGGACTAGCAAGTAATATTTGCTGGCTGCTATGTCTTGCGTTGTTGCACTTGTTTGGCTGTTAGAAGAGATGTCGACTTGTTATCCTTTGATCATAAATAATGTAATCATAACAAGGCCACATATGTACGACAGCTGTGTGTAAGTGAATTGCACTTTGGAAACTGGGGGCGACAAATCGCAGATAATACCAAATCTTACATAATGCACACATGCTGTTTAAGTTAACAGTCCTTGTTTCAACACCTGCCTGCAGGTAGACTGTCCAGATCATCTCAGATAACTGTGAAATTACAAATTAAGTAAAAGAAGTCTCAGAAACTCAGTATTATGCTGGTACTACAATGCAAATACGACCATGAAGCAAGAAACAATAGAATACTCTCTAATTTGTGCACATATTTTCAGTCGATTGTCCTGGATCGATGAGAAAATCAGGTAAAATTTGTGTTTTTGCTTTTGTTCCAGAAAGGTATCTTAGTTTTTAACTTTTAGACCTGCAAAACATCCACCAACTCTTCATCCTCTGTAGCTTTCTTTATGTTTCAACTGTTATGTTACGCTCTACACTTTATCACCAACCTTACTATTATATTTAACGTCTACATCCTTCTTCTCTACCCCTCCTTGCTCTGCCTCCATTGGATTGCAGGTTTGAAATGAGTCGAGGGGAGATGAAGAGGAAAAACAGCTCTCTGCTCTGAGGGTGCGGAGCTACTGTAAGAACATTGTGTCCCCTCACAAAAACTTCACAGACCGACATTGATTGTGTAATCTGTTTCTTTTTGATAGTTTACCTAGTTCTTTCCATTATTCTGTCCATGATCTATCCAGACAAACTGTGGGTAGCAGTAAAGTGGAGCGACTTGGCTGCTTTATGGGTAGAGATGTGTATCACATAGCCACAAAGTCTTTGGATCGAGTCCAGCTGGGGTCCCACGACTCACGTCATCCTCCTCGCTGCATTTCATCAAGCTTCTTACTACTCTGTACTGTCAAAGACAAAAATGCAATCAAATATTTTTTCCAGTCGCGGCCTTTTTTAAGCAGAACTGAACTGAAAAAGCTTCTCGGATAAGAACTAAAACGTCCTAACAGATCTACAACGAAGTCCAGCTGTCCCAGATTTAACTCTTCTGGAAGAAAGATGACCTTCACAGACGTACAGAAGTGCTATACTTCTTCTCTTTAGACAAACTCTTTTAAACGGGAGTTGTCCGGATTGTCATGCTACTATAAATTAGCGCTCTGTAACACACTGTAAAATGCTATAATGTGGATTAATGCTCTGAGTGAGAGTAGAATTACATTTTGGCGTTTATTGGGTGGTTTGGCTTACATGCTGGGCAGTAATAATGACGACAAAGAGCTGCATGAGTTATGCTGAGTAAAACGTCATCTGTTTAACCAGTTTAGCCACAAAAAGCCCATTAAGTTTTTTTTATACATAGAAAAAACATCAGTTTTTAAAGTATTTCAGATGATTTAAGTATTTCCACTGTTTCCGCTCGTTTCTTTAAATTTATAATCGCCACAGAAACAAATCAGAACGACATACAACAGCTTTAACATTCAGTAGTTAGTTATGTTATTTTCATCTGATTATTTGGACAAAACCTCATAAGACACACACAATTGTCTCCATGTGCAAAACAGGCTCATATATCTCACTGGATTTAAAGTGTAGTGCATCATAAACTCTCACATAAATACCACAAAACTTTGACAGTTGGTGAGTGTGTGGTCAGTAAGGCCACAGCAAAGGAGAGACTATAGGCCGCGCTGTGGCTGCTGAAATAAAATTAATTGCTAGAATAAAACATGTCATGTTATGTGTGTATCCCGTCTCAGTGACTCATTTTCCTGTTACAAACGTAAGTGGACTGATCAGCCTCAGATATACATTGTGATTTTTCCTGGCTGCGCTGACTGCAGTGTGTGGAGATGCCACTCATAACTGATGGGGCCCTTCCTCTGTTAGTTAAAGCCATGTTAGCTCAGTCAGGGACGGGCCCCTCTCTCTCTCTCTCTTTTCTCTCTGTATTGAGTTTCTCCAATGTGCATGTGTTTTGACGAGGGTCTCTGAATTAGAAACAGGCAGTCACTCTGCAAACAAAAAGCATTCAGCGAGGGAAGGGTGGGAAACAAAACAGAAGAATGTGCATCTATGGGAGACGGATGGAGGGGGAGAAGCATTGTAAACATCCACCATCAGAGCTGCTTGTGACTGCTATAACATCTCACATTCCTCACTTGTGCACTTTGATAATCAACCTGCCTCCCGTCAGAAATCTTTCATATTCTGTTTGATGTTCTCTGCAGGCTGGTGGATCAAAATCAAACACAGACACACACACACACACACACACACATTTCACGCATGACTTCCCAGAACTCATACCCCCCCAACACCTCCCCTCCTCAGTCCTGCTGTCAGACCAACTCAATGTCTCCTTTCATCCCTTCACCTGCAGGGTCTCTCTTTGATAACTTTATATTATCTCAGCCTGCTCTGTATGAGACCAAACGCACACTACATACAGGACCCTACCTGAGGTGAGGGCCCCTTTTTTTTCCCCTACCTGCCGTCCCCTGCTGTTTTAAAGCCCCGTTTCCGCAGGTTTGTGCTGAATCAGACGGAGGGGGACCGTGATTAAGGGTTAAAGCCTAACCCAACATGCACAGCAGCTCTTTCATCTTCTCCCACAGTGTGCAATTTGGATGCCGGCAGACACGCGAGGTAAGTACATCGTAAAACACAGCAACAGGTCTGTGAGCCTACACTGACAATGTGTTATTATAATTAACGCAGACGCACGCTGCTTTTCTGTCCACAACAACATGCACTGTGTGCTGATCTATGAATGCACTATTTAAAAATGTGGTTATGATGAATAAAAAGTAGTGACACTTGCAGAAATCTTTGCACAACTTAGTTTAAAACTGTTGCATCTCCTGTTTGTGCGTCTCTCACCAGATCGCTATGCGCTCCTTCGGGTACTCCAGCCTCTCGATGCAGCCCAGGTAATGTGGCAAGCTGTGTGCCGCGTTACGAGCCACGATGGCAATCATAACCTTTGGCTTCAGCAGGCTAGACTCGGCCTTCGCCCGTTCTTGTACCAGCGTCACCAGCTCCGACACGCTGCCGGGCACCAGAGCGACCAGCAGCGCCCACAGCACACCGACTCCCACGGACACGACCGCCCTCATCTTCGCTTCCAGATTTACCGCCGTGAGTCCTGAGACTGAGCGAGAGAGCGGTGCAAGTGAGGGAGGAAGGGAGTGAGCCACGGTGGGAGGGGGAGAGAGGAAGGGAGGTTAAAAAAAAAAAAAAAAAAAAAAAAGAGGGGTGGGTGGAGAGCTTCCCCCTTTTTACCCTTTCTACACCCCTGCTGATGGCTGCTGCTGTTGGTGTGGAGCCTCTTCCACCTCCCCAATAATGTAGATTATACAGACATGAAAACAAATAAACAAAAAAAGGCTTATGAACACACCAAGTACTACTGATTCAATGTTTGTACTGTGTGGTTTGTGTGTGTTAGGTGAAGGACACCATGTTCTAAATCATTGCCCATGTCTAGAGTTAGTTGATTCATGTCTGTTTCTCCTCCTTAATTCTCCAGCTTCCTGCGCGTTTTCTGAATGTTTCCACGCCTTTACAGCTTCTTGGATGCTGCAGAGATGGAGACCATGAAGTCACCAGCTCTGACATCAACCCTCAGACAGACTGCTGCACTTACTTTTTTTTATTTCTCCTCCTCCAGTGTTATTGTTTTTGTTGAACATACTGACAAAGCTGCTAAAGTATATCAGAATTGCAAAAAGTACAACTTTTCTTTAATCCCCTTTAATATCTGTAAGCACTAAACATTGAATACATTACAATCTTATATGCGGTTATAAGGACATAGCCTATTCAAGTGTTGATTAATGCATTTTGTTATAGGTGATGTGTTTTTTTTTACAGTATATTGTCATACATTACATGATTATATCAAGCAGCAACCTTGTCAATGTGTGAAGTCAATGCAGAAGTGCCAAAAACAGCAGTTCCTCAAACGTCCACTTGAAACTGGCTGCAGAACAAGATAATCTCCATAAACCCTCATATTAAAATGTCCAACAGAAATAAACACGTTTACAGCCTGGTCTCTACAGCTAATTTCACTGTTCATGACAACCGTACTGAGGGTGAATTTCTATAGAACTCACCTGTTCAAATGATATTAAGGCTTAAAGTTGTATATAATTAACAGCGTGGTTGCTTTAATTAACAGGTAGGTGTCATTACAGATGGCTTGTTTGAGCACCCAGGCATCATTCAGCCCGCCTCAGATCCGCTGATGATCCATGTCTTTGCCGATTTTTAGATTAGTCGTGAGGTAGAAGAAGCAGGACTGCCAAAATGGCAGCAGCCAGAGCCACCACAATTTGAGCTTCAAAACAGCGCTCACATCACATTCACATTAACCATTTTTTACACTGTCAGTGGTTTATATACCAGAATTCAGTTATGTTATGGAATTTTCTATCCTTCGGTTACACAAGGTCACGTGTGGGCCTTGAGGTCCTCAGCAGTATTAATTGTTTGGCTTTGGCTGAGAACAGTAGGTGCCAGTCTGTCTCAACACTGTGGTGGCCAGGGTCAATTAGACCTATTGCTGCCTTCCTAGACATAATAGATAGCTTGCCGTTGACGTTCCAATCTGCATAAAGAGACAACTGTGTCTCCAGACTAGAATATGCTGACAATAACACCTGCATGGGTAAAAACATTCTCTTTCACTAATTCTGGGCGTATAGTATTTGTGGTGTTATCTGTAGGGGTTTAAAGTCGGACCACCAGCATGAGTTGGGCAGAATGTGAGACCGACTCTGACTGTGAGGCACTTCTGATGTACTTTAAGAGTGTCTCTAATTCTCCTTGGCCAAGCGTCAATAATATTACAGCATAAGACATCAGAGGCTCCTGAACACTTTCTTCCCTCCTGACCTCACCACTGACCATTGACTTCAGCAATTTCTCCACAACAAGTTAAAGGTCCAGTGTGTAGGATTTATTGACATGTAGGTGTAGCACATTGCAACCCCCTTGCCTCACCTTCTCTTTCCTATCATGAAGGAGAAACAACAATGGCTGCAAAACTTGCAAACAAGATGAAAGGCTCTATCTGAAACCACTGTTTGGTTTGTCCTTTCTTGGATACTGTAGAGACATGGTGGTTCAAGATGGCGGACTCTGTGGAAGAGGACTTGCAGTGAGTTTCAGTCTAAGGTAACAAAAACATAACAATCTTATTTTCAGATGATAAACTAATAAAAACATGAATATTATATTCCATTTCTGTAACTAGAGCTCCAACACACTGGACCTTTAAAGTTGTTGACTACTACACCAATAAACACTGATCTCATATAGAATATGTTAAAACCATTTATTAAATGTTTATATTGATTATAAAAGATAAATAGAGGGTGGGTTAAAATGAACAGCGCCTAAAGGTGTAGAGTTACACTGTATCAAATTTTACAAAAACAACACACGAGTCCAAATTTGGTGATTATGCACTTTTCAGAGAAAATGAAGGATTAAGTGTTCCTGGGTTGAGAAGATTCTCCTTATTACGCTAAATAAACCCCTTTAGATTATTTTAAAAATGTATCATCACAAAGCTGAAACTCTGAACTCATGAAAAGTTTTAGATATGCTGTTTTCACAGACGATCACAATTTGATATTTATTAATTGCAGGGATGTTTTGTTGTGTTTTTATTAAAGATATGATATGACATGGCTTTGATGATATGGCTTTGTGCACTTGTGTAAGATAGATACAGTGAATTAACTTCATGACATTATTTGAGTTGACAATGAAACATAAGACCGTATCATATAAAATACAGCAAAATACTGTAAAATGTACCAACCTAAGACCAATGAGACACAAGAAAGATGTGTCTCTTTCCTCCTTGCAGAAGGAAAATAAAAGGGGAAATATCAGGTATAAAATTGAGCATGAGTGCATTAATGACATCAACAGTATATGTAAAATGTTTCATTGAGTGGAATACAACGCCGAACAATCATGGCACCAAAACAAAACATCTAACTGGTGCATGACAGGAGAAAACGTGCCAAATCAATCTGACACTCTGACACAAACATTTAAATAAAGTGGCACCAAAACACAAACACTTCAGCGGCTTTTCAAACGCTGCACAGAAAATCAGTCAGTCTGAAGCTTTGTAGTCTCTGTAGTCTGTCAGCTGTAAATATGTTGAACTGAGTCCATAAAAAACAATCCACAAATATATACCTCGAGTTACATGCTATTATAATATCACACTGCATGTTCTTATATGATTACAGTAACCCTACAGTAACCCTTTTTTAATTATAGTGCAGCACAGGCAGACGGGCAAATCCAGTTTGCTTCTGTCCCTGTCTCGACTCAACTCTGTTTATTTAAGCTAGGACCTCTGCCACCTGGTAATGTTTTCCCTCTTCACTGAGGTAATGAGACTACTCCTCCATGTTCGGTATTGTTGGATGCTCTTAGTCACCGCGGATGAGAGACAGAAAAAGAGAGAGAGAGAGAGGAGAGTAGTGATTTCAGCCCGTCTGTGTAATCCCTTAGCTCCCTCTAGTGCTTTCCTACAGACAGTTGGTGAAAGAAAAAACACCACAAAGGCACAACCGTCTCACACTCACGCTCGTCCAACTCCTGAAACAAGACTGAAAATTCACAAAAGGCCGTGCTCGTGGAAGGATTGCTGACATTTTAGATTTTATTCCACCACACACAGCTGTCTAAAACAAAGATCAGAGATCAGGATCAGCCTGTCTTTGTTGTGATTTGCACAGAGGCACATAAACACAAACTTCTAGGAGCCATATCTTGGTCAAAATGGACTGTGATGGTTTAGCTTTCAAACTGAAATGAGAGGAGCAACAACATTATAACGTTACCTCTTGTGTTAGTCATTCCGCTCTGCACAAAAAAACAACCTCACCCTGCTGGCACATTGTCAGGCTTCGACACCGGGCAGTCTATGAAACATTTTCATCATTGAAATGGCTCGTGTATTCCCTCTTCTGTCATAGCAAAACATCTGCTTTGTAATTTTGGTTGCGTACTTGACACGAAGCCATTTGTCTCTCTGTAACTGAACTGAACTATAGATGACAGATAGAGCAGAACTGTATCATTTATTTAGTTATGTTTGGGATAAATGCATGTTTTAAGGACTGCCAAGCTTTTGGTTTGTTAAACTGTGGTTGCAGAGAAAGCGTAGCTTAAATCGCTAGCTTTAAATAGCAGGGTAAATCCTTCATAACTAGGTTCAATAAATAGAAAGAAATGTCATAAAGAAAACTCTAAATATGTTCCACGTTAGAGAGGATTGTGGCACTTCTTCAAAGGTTTATCTATAAAAAAAAAAATGGGGACACAATGATGAGCTCATGCTGTTTTCCAGTATAAAATAAGGCACAATAGAAAACTGGAGAACAAAAACACACCACTGACATGAGATATTATAGATACGGCACATAAAATTGTACTTTTCCACACAGTAGTGAGGCTCTCTCCTTGTATGGCTCAGTGGAAATAAGTGATTTCTGGAGAGGAATGGCCTGTACTCTCCATGTAATTCCAATGGGCTGATTTATATGAGTGTGTTTGTGTGATTGTGTGTGTGTGTGGGTGGGTGGTGCAGGACTTCTTCTTCTGTCTCCTTAATGGCTGTCTGGGTGATGTGTAGCTCTAATAGATAGTGCTTGATCAGCCAGTGTGTGTGTCAGCGTCATGGGAAAGTCCAAACCAGCAGATGGTGCTCTTGTTTTATCCTTTAAAATCTCTCTTTCACACACACACACACGCACACACACACACACACACACACACACATTGGCTTGTCTTATGGGAACCAGACATTGCGAGGAGAGAAAACCACTCATCCTGGTCAGATGATTGAGCTTGTTGAAATTGTCTCCTTGAACTGCTGCCACTGCTGCACAGCTACAGTCTTCCTCAGTACCACTGGGCTCAAGTCAACAGTCAGTCTTGCTCCAGGCTCTGAGTGCTTGCTCAGCTTATGTGAATTTGGCACACTGCTGTAAAATACAATACAAGGGCAGAACCATAAAGCAATCAGCGCTCTCTGGCTGGTCACTTCAGTGATGCAGGGAATTCGCAAACAATTTCCAATATAGCAGAGTCGTCATATTGTGCGCTTAATGCATCCAGATCCAGTTTATTGATGAAATATGGTGTTTTTACACTGAACAATTAGCTTCCAAGGATTTAAGTAGGTCACCTCTTGTAGATGTGCAACGTGAATACAAATGCATCCAATTCTACCTTCATAAAGCCTTGGCCTCCCCCCATGTGAGTTGCTTCATTGCCAAGGTAATCCAGAGTATGGATCTGCATGGAGAGGCTTTACATACAAATGTCTGGGAAGGAGAGAGAGAGAGAGGGAGAGAGGGTGGGAAAAGAGAGACTCAAGAGGCACAGGAATATAGTTGGAGTACTGTATATGAATGGAAAATAATAATACAATAATATACTTCTCCACACACACAGTGAGCGAGGGCATGATGGTTAAGAGGCTGCTGCTGCCACATTTCTAAACAAATGTGCTTAGAGCTGCTCGAGGTAGATTACTCCAAAGTGGGTATTAGGCAGCGAGGGGCTGCTGGAGAGAGTTAAAACACTGAGCAAAGGCCTGCTGGGCATGCAGGCAGGAATCCATCATTTTGCCTCTCAGAGTTGACTCATACTCTCTCTCTCTCTCTCGTACGTGGGCAATGTTTTCATGTACAAACACACACAATTTCAAACTGTTGTGTGTGTGTGTGTGTGTGTGTGTGTGAGTGTGAGAGAGAGAGAGAGAGAGAGAGAGAGAGAGAGACAGGTACGACTGCCAAAATAAAAAAAATAGTTTAATTCATGAAATGGAAAATCTCATTAGCACTGTGTGCTTTAATCATTGAACAATTACATTAATTCAGTGGTTCCACCAACCGGCCTGGAACATTGTACTGCTCCCACATTTGTGCTGTTTTCTTCTTACTGCACATTCACACCTACAAACATATGCTCCCTAATTTTCAGCACAAAACTTGCATATGAGATTTAGTACTACTGTCTCCAAGTCTCTCTTTTTGAAAAAAAAACTTTTCTTTCTATGGCAGCGAAATCTAAATTGTTTGTATGAAAGTAAAAAACAAACCACGATGACTACGCTCCGGCTAAATAATTTAGTAATTAATTAAATTATTTAGCTTTAGCTGGACTGCAGCTAAATTACGGATTTTCTCAGACCTGTAATAGAAAAATATATTTTAATGCTCCATCATCTTGGTAGTATATAGAGTATATGCTTTAGATTGTCCAAGAATAACTGGTAAATGGACTGTACTTTCTAGTCTTTCAACCACTCAAAGTGCTTTCACATTACATATCTCATTCACCAATTCACACACATTCATGCACTGCAAGGTGCCAACAGCTCATTAGTTTTAGGAGCTAACCATTCATACGCATTCACACACTGATGGCAAGGACTTCGGGAGCAATTTGGGGTTCAGTATCTTGCCCAAGATACTGATACTGGATAGAGAACAATATCTAATCTTTTTCTTTGTGTGGAAGAATTGCTAATTGCTCTTCATCTTAGTAGTCAGAAAATTAATATGTATATAATGTATAGCTAAGTAGCCTTCAATCTTTTCTGTCATCCTCACTTCAAGGTTTCGAGCCCTGGCATCATTGCTGAAAGGCCCAATCTGTGATCTAAATATAAAATGCAAAACCAAATTGATTGGCAGGTCTTTTAATACATGGAATAACACAAGATGACAACTAAATCCAAGTTATTAATGTGTTTGCGTCAGTAATGTTTGCAGCCACAGCATAATATTCTCATTTATGACAGACAAGCTACTGGTTTTTCATCAGTAAGACAAATGTTCAGCTCTGACTGTGAATTTGGCTCTGATTTATTCAAAGATTTGGACTTAAATCACAAGAGCAGCCAAGAACACGTTGTACCCTAATAAGGACTTTCACACTTAGGGCTCTATTTCACTCACACACACACATACACACCCATACTAAAACAGTTAAACACACACACAAAGCAGGGAGGAGTGGGCTCTTTATTGGTACTTACGTCAGGGTGGAAAGAACATTTTCTTGCCCATATTCCTGTCTGAGGTTAACGGGCAACATCCGTCTCTTCCTCGCTCTCTCCCTCCCACATTCTCACTTTTCCAACTCCCTCGTCTTAATTTTCTCGCTCTTACCTCGCCCACCTCTCTCTGTCTGCCTTCACCACACATTTATTTGTGTGTGGGAGAGCCTTGCTGCGAGCACTGGCCCACAGGGACCCTTTCACGCCGCTGATGTGCATAGTGACTGCAGATTGTAACCTTATGTGCCCCTGCAAGTGAGTCATGCGAGGTAAAGAAGGAGTGAGTGTGTTAGGGAGAGGGAGAGAGAGAGAGAGAGAGAGAGAGAGAGAGAGAGGGAGTTGGGTATTAAAGACACAGTCAGGCCACTGAGTGTTCCTTTTATAATGTGGTAATCAACTTAACCATTGACACTCACTCAAAGCACCATGGCATCAATCCCACAGGGAGAACATTAGGCCGAGTTTAGGAGCGGATATCGATTCAGCAATCTGGGGTTTTATATACTAACACATCATATAGTCATCTGTGAAGAAAAGTTGGAGTTGTTATCAGGATTATGACTCAGTTTGTCATTGTAAAAACATCAGTGTCCTTATTTATTATGATAGATGACAACTATTATTTATTACACTTCCATATTTGTTAGAATTTTGCCGATTAAATATCAAACTCATCGAGGAAGAGAGCTGTTTTGATTTCTGTTGTTATCATATCATTGATTTCCTGACAGGAACACTCCCCATAAAAAGGGCCATAAAACAATAAATCATGAATAACAATAACCCACACAGTTTCTGTGCTACGTGTTTTGTTTTGATTTGTATTTCTTGAACACATTAAACCTGGAATAACTGATTTTCTTGGCCACTTTGAGGCAGCGGAAAAACTGACATACCATCACCTCATAAAGTTGATATAGCAAAAATGTTAGCCAACACTTTACATCCAGCAGATACAGAACAACTTTCTTTTGTCATGTTTGTGTTCCCCTGACAAATGTTAATACAATACTCTCTGTCTTTTAGCTCCGTTTTGGTCTCCACCAACTGCTGAGGGAAATATATGACTCTTTTTTTACTTTTTGAGCTTTTCAACCTTTATTGGATAGTAGCAGCTAAAGAGTGACAGGAAAGTGGGCGGAGAGTCAGAGAGGGGAATAACATGCAGCAAAGGGCTGTAGGTCAGAATCAAACCCTGGGCTGCGAGTCTTTATACATGAGCCACTCGCTCCACCAGGAGAGCTACCAGGGCAACCAATATCTGTCTCTTTAGCTGCCAACATGCTCCACTATGTTTCGTGAGCTAGTCACTTACTGTCTGTCTGCTGTTTAGTTCCAGTTTTTCGATGAGGTGGCCAGAAACTACACTGATGAGAGCTGAGAGAGTGAACCAAAACAGTAAAGCTGTAGTGCCAGAAAACCAAAACAAAGAGCTGAAAGATGCTACAAAGGTCTGTAGCGCTAAGGGGAACTGAATATTCAGGTGAGCTCATCCTACAAGTAACCCCTGTTACATAACAATTAGTAATCTGATTTATTGTTAATATAAAAATTTTGGTTAGTGCAGCTTTGATTGCAGCAGAGACTTTTCAAAGCATGCAGCACCCCGACTCTGTTTGACCTGAATGGAACTGAACCTTAATCAGTATCATTTGTAACACCGGTGTTTACTATTTCATGTCAAAATGGCCGCTGTGAAAAGGGTCTTTTGATTAACAGATCCACTGTAGTTCAAAGTGAGACTGTTATTTTTGCTAAACAACAGCCACCGCAGCTACAAGGTGAAGATTGCGGGGTTATGAAGAAGACAACACAAAGTCATCAAAGTGACTCAGGATTGTCTTTTACACATTAACTACTCGCTACATTTTGCTAACATTAGTTAAAAATTAGCCACAGTTACATATTGATCAAACAAGATAAATATGTAACTGTGTTTTATGAGGTTTTTTTTCAACTTTTCATTCCTAAGAACAACAAAATATGATTTAATTCTGGAAGTTGTTTTATTGCATCTCTGCAGTTTTTGATGATTGAGCTTGATTTATGTTTGTAAGTTGAACCTAGCAAGAGTTCAATACATTTAAAAATCCATCTTGCGCACACATAACTGAACACACGATGTTAAACTGTGTCCTTAATTATGGGTGAAATTAAACTTTGCTTACAGGAACATGCTCCCCACTAGACTGCAGTACTGATATTGTGCCAGCAGGTGGCATAACGCAGTCTTGTTGTTGTGAGTGAATGTGTTCTGACTGCATGGCTTTAGGCAGCATGACCACAGGAAAATAGACTGACTTCACACTCCTCAGTGCACTGCCAGCATGACAACGCTCCATTACTCAGCTTGTAGACACACACACACACACACACACACACGCACACTAAGATGACACACGCACACACACACACACACATTAAGAGCTTCTTCGTTTTTATTTTTAATAGAAAAAAAGTATTCAAAATAATACAACAGGAAGTATCCAGTAAAGATGACAACAAAAGATGTGATCAGGTCTGTGTCTACATGACAACCACGCATCCTCCTCTTGAGCTCAACCCGGTTTCAGTGGCCAGGTGTATGAATATGTGTGTGTGTTGTGTGTGTGTGTGTGTGTGTGTGTGTGTGTGTGTGAACAGTGAACCAAAGCAGAAATACAGGTTTACAGAATACCTCTGATTGATGCACATGACAGTCTGCTGGTGAAATGAAAGGGATAGAATAATGCCTGTGTGTGTCTGTGTGTGGTTTATATGTACATGCCGAGGGTGCGTTGGGATGAGAGTGTGTTACGGTATGTACAATAAAAAGACTGCATGTACGTGTGTGTGTGTGTGTGTGTGTGTAGATGACGGAGGATGGATCGGGTTGAGACACAGATGCTCTGAACTAATGCAGCTTCAGTCTGCCTGCCTGCTGCGGTGATGAGGATGATAATGACATTGATGATTGATGACGATACACTATGAAGGAAGCCAAGAGTAAAAACAAACTGAAAAAAAAAAAAGAAGAACATCAGAAAAAGGGAAAAATAACTGAACGAGTGGCTGTGGAACAGAATAAAAAAATAAAATAAAAAAAGAAAAGGTTCTTGACTTCAGAAGGCAGGAGGAGTTTAGAGTTTTTTTTAAATCACCGGCTTGCTCCCTACTCTCTTATTAAAATATCACAAATTTCTCACTCTTTCTTCTCAACCTTCTCCTCACCCGTCCTCACCCATTCTCTCAGCCCCTCATGGCCCCTTGGCCCAAGCCGGCATGGCTGTAGGTAGACGGGCCAAAAAAGTTCAACGTGGGTCCTGGTGGCGTTGCGCAAACTCTTCGTTTCTTCTTCATTCGTGTGTCTTTCAGTCCTCCACACACAAACACACACACACCAAGACATTCGTCCTCACTTGGGAGTTTTGTCCAATCACAGGGGTTAAAATATTCACGAGGAACAGACGGAGGGACGAAGAGCTGCTTGAGCAAATCACTCTGTTTGACCCGAGTGTGGCAGGTCGTTTCACCCTCTATTCGCGAAGAGACGTGCCCATCCGTCGTCATGTCCTCCTCCATCTTTCCCTCCTTTCATCTGTCCGTCCCTTCATCGCTCCGCCACCTCCATCTGTCCGCTCGGGGGGGGCCTTGAAAGGGCGTGAGGCGCTAAGAGAGTAGGGCTGTAGTCTCTGAAGAAAGTGTTCTTTATCCCATTCTCTCCATCTCCCTCTCTTTCTCACACGTATCCCCCACTCTTTCACTTTTGATTAAAATACTATCTTTGCCATACGTTCAAAAACACACAACTGCTCATACCAACACATACAGTGTCCCGTCACAGCGACGCCCCATTGGTAAAACACTGATTCGATTCTCGCACACACACACACACACACACACACATACACACTCACACACACACTGTGAGGCTCTCTGTGGGGGGTAAATCTTGGGGGCCTCTGTGCTATGTCCCATCTTCCTCCTCCCCCTCCGAACAGTAGTCTCGCCCCTGCAAAGAAAGAGAGAGACGTGCGTAATTTTCATGTTTTTTTTCTACTCTAATTCATTCCATGCTCAGTAATAACCTCCTTTAAATGACTCTGAACTGTCTGCATGCAGCACAAGCCCCCACGCACCTGTTACTCCAGTCATGTTTAAACAAACTCTTGTCTATTTGCAGGTACTGGCATAGAAAATGCTAGATGAAGCTGCAAAGTGCTGACAGGTGGGCAGTTATGTTGTTTTGTTTCTTGCATCCTGATGAGGAGCTAACTCGACTGCCTTCCTCTCTCCTCTCTCTAACAGCACGCCTAACGCTAAACTCTGTCTCTTTGAATAAGGTTTTAAAACACAGGCTGCCTCAGACGTACACTGCAAACCAGTGATGGGGAGACACAAAGTGCATTTACAAAAGTGCAGTGACAAAATACTAAATATAAAATTCTCAACGTTTCAACAGAAAATATTTTCAATTTTAACTCTCCACTACATTTATGTTGACAGCTTAGTTACATGATGATTAATCTGCAGCTGTTTGGATGATAAATTCATTGTTTTTCAAGTGAAATGCCAGAAAAGTGTATGTGGAAGATTTGATGCTTTTCTTGGTTCTTATTTGATAGTAAATTGAATATTTGGGGGGTTTTGGGCTGCTGTGAGCAATTTTGAAGAATCCAATATTCACTCTTCTATTAGCTCTGTTTTTGAAAATATCAGGCTCTTTAGCAGCTAAATGATCCAAATTGACCAGCTAGCTGCTCAAGTTTTCAGGATATTTCAGGAGATACAGTCTATGAAATACTTGATAAGCAGCAGAACATCTTTTCGAACGTGTAAGATTTAATTTGTGTTGAGTTTGTGAATAGGTTTGTCTTATTTTTGGATGTATGTTCAAAATAAAATCTAAACAAACAAAGTTTGTCTGTCTATTTTGTGCCGGGCAGGAAGTGTACAGTGAGTTTTTAAGAGCTTTGCACTGAAGACGCTGAGAGCGGGGTGGGATATGAACACCATAAAAAATAAGCTGACGGGTCAAGAGTCAAGCTGGGTTTAATACCTCACATTATATATAATAATTACATCCACTGTGAAGGCAACAACGTTGAATAGAGCAGCTTTAAGTTTATTATCCCATCAGTCGACATTGACCTGTGACCGAGTATTCCTACACTGTGATACTGCGACATTCAATCAAGTTATAGTCTGAATACTGACAGCGCTGCTGAAAAATGAAATGCATCACATCAGAGCTGAATCCAGCTGTTTTTCTCGCTGTCAGTTCACTTTGCAAACTCATCTATAGTCATAAACAACTGGCGTAATTCAAGTGGCAGACTAAGAGGAGTAAGTGCTCGTCACTGCAGCGATGACCTGTTCTTCCCCCTCACACATGTTGAGTGTTGAGCTCCTGAGCAGAATCACAATGTGCACTAATGGATGTTGTTGTACAGCCTGTCTCTTTAAATGTTAAGACCCAGCTGTTTCTTTAAATGCTCTGAGACCCAATCTGTGCCCTCAAACACACACACACTTATACACACACTTATACACACACATACACACACCCCCCCCCTCACCTTCTCAATCTTCTCATCCAGCATCCTGAAAAATTCCTGCTGGCTCTCTGACGTGTGAATGCTGAGAGGGAAAGAGAGGAGCGAGGAGGAGGGGGAGAGGAAGTTGGAGGTTGGAGACAAGGAGGAGAGGGGAGGCAACAAATACATCATGAGAATTTTCCATTACACCCCCCACACAGCACAAACACACCAGTATGCACACGCACACACAATCCTCGCTGCAGTGTGAGAAATCCATGGTTGCAGCGCTGTGGAGGAATTTAAATAATTCTTTTATAAAGTATTAACCCAGTCTCTCATCCAAAGGCGAAATATTCTGCAGCCACCAACAGTTAAGATGTATACATATACAAAGATTTAACAACACACACACACACACACACACACACACACACACACGAGCGTTTGAGGTTTGCCAAGAGACAGCATTACAAAAAGCAGACACAAAATATCACTTACTTCACACATCATAATATTTGCATACTGATTCTAAGTCGCATGTAATGGACGCCGGACATAACGGCTTATTAAAGGGCTTCCACCGAATTACCACACGTCACAATAACGGCAAATGTATCATTTCATATTGAAATAAGTGTTTGTGAGAGCAAATTTTCATTGAGCTTTAATACACTTTGACTTAAGTGCAATGTTGTTTTAGTCATCTGGTTTGTTTTAGTTAAAAATCATAAATATCTGAAGATTTAGTCGACTAAAATCGGTTCCTGGGTTTAGTTCATGTAATGCCTGTAATTTATATAATTATTTAAATGTTTCTCTATAATTTCTAAACTTATAAAACATCCTGAGGGAATCGTGTATTTCCATTAATAAGACTAATTTACGATTTAAGATTAGCAGCTCTGGGTTCAGTGGCTTCTCTCAGCTTGTGTTGTTAGCTGATAAAATAACATGAGCTTGATATCTAACCTCCCTAACACACTGAGAGGTGAGTTCTGATTGGATCTCTTTCTAATTCGTCCCATCTACATCTGTGCATTTTAAGAGCGTCTCGTCCGTCCGTGTTCATGGTTGAGATAGGAAGTTCGTTCTCAACCTTGGAAATAACAGTTGCTCAAAGTGATATTTGTGGAGTGTAAATAGTAATTTGTAGTAACATTGTTTCTTCAAGGACATGTTGCACATTTTTTAATAGAACTTTTGAGTCTTGTAAGGACCAGAAATTCAACACAGTTAATCTCCATTGTCTGGGATGAAGAAAGAGAGGACGCCTCAGAAGCTGGTTAATTAAATCCAAAACTATCTGTACTGTTACTCCTAAAGGTCAATGAGAAAATGTGTTTAACCCTTTAACTTAAGTTATCAGCTCTCCTTAGTATATGTTCTTATACAATATCACCGGACATTTGCTGGCTGCTGGCCACTTACTTAGACTTGATGTTTGCTGCAGAGACCTCTTTCTGCGGTTTGCCCCTGTACTGCACATTACTCTTCTCCTGCAAGGCACACACAAACACACCATTAGTTTTCATTATCAGCTGATAAAACGGACAAATATCAGCAAACAGCCACGCCACCGAAAGCACACATCAAACCTGCATTATCAAATTACTTCCTCACCCAGCTGGTAGCCGTAGGACACCGGGCACAGATATGATGCATGTAGGTCTAAATAAAACTGTTGCATCGACTCTGGTTAAGGTTGGTCACATCACACAAGTTCTCTTCCACGTTCTTGCTAGCTTTGTATACGGTTTCCTGCCACAGTAAAATGTTGCCAACCAAAAACAGGGTAACCTGCATCTTTCACGGCTGGCTGCATGTGTGTGTGTGTGTGTGTGTGTGAATTCCTCTGTGACAGGAAACACCTTCAGTAATAACAAGTGGTAAGAAACAAATACAGGTCTGACCACATGTAGTGACTGTGCTGGAGGTTAACCTGGCTGTGTAAAAATGTGGTTTGGGTCTTCCAATAACTCATTCAGCTAAATAACACAGCTAAATAACCTCCCATTTTAAAACCAGAGATTTAAACTACTTATGCACTTCAAAAAGAAAATGGTGTCACCTTTCAACAGAGCTTAATTCCAGGAGGATCTTATCTGATTTCTTCATGCAAAATGTGGCTTCAAGTTACAGAAATGGAGAGAAGAGGTGCTTCCTGGGATGCACTGGAGGGTAAACTCAGTTTACGTGACTCTTTGAAGTGAGTTTACTCATCTATTTTCAGATCAGCTGAGAGGAATCAAAAACTGCAACCTCTGTATTTAATACTACACCTCTGGTTGCTTCCCCTTGTAGCTGTAGCCTGTTACTGTGATAAGGCTGCTATTTATAATACTAAATCAGTGACAGTGTGAGACTACTTCTCTTTTTTAAATCAAGATTTATAGTTACATTAGTTATTGTTTCACCACTTGCAAGGACGCCAGAAAGGCTGACCTGATTTACTGAATAAGCAAACGGGCTCTCACTTCACACTTCCACACTTTTCAGTCGTTTATTGTGTTGAGGATAAAATATAGAAATATGTGCAAGCTTTATAAAAAATGGAGGTTAAGTGTTGCAAGAGGGGGTTGGATAGTCAGGTTATTTTGGCAAGTTAGTTACACAAAAAATAACTTCTTCAGTGACGCTACAGTTTTTCTTTCCGCCGCTTAACATCGCGGGTTCTGCAGAAGGGAGTCAAACCAACCAAGTAATGAGCAACACATTCCACACACGCCAACATGTTGTTTCTACCTGCGTGTGAGGCACCTCTTTGTGTGTTTTTGGACTCGTGGCAAGACACAATAAGTGTGTATGTGTGAGGATGACGGACGGAGCTGCCTCTGGACACAAACACGAGGCCTGTTCGCTTGAGCTGATAAACTGTCAAGGAAAAGGTCTGAGTCTGTGTGTGGATGACGGGCTGTCAGTGGATGGGTTAGTGTGTGTGTGTGTGTGTGTGTGTGTGTGTGTGTCTCACCAGGTTCTCCTGGTTGCGTGCGTTCACCCTGTTTTCTTCCCCTCTCATGTACTTCACCTCCTCCACTCCCTTCATCTTGTATTCATCTGAGGAGAGAGAGAGAGAGAGAGGGGCATGGTTAAAGTAGGGAGAGAGAGGCAGCAGGAAAATAAACAACAACATGAAGAAACATTGGCCAGATTCCTTTCATTCGTCCTGGTCAATATGATCTGCAAGGCTAAAATAATTGACCTGTGTCAAATTGGCTTCACTGCATCCTCACTCCATTATGTCAACATTTCCAATGGCCGTGCCATCGATTTTAGTTATAATTTGTCCGAGGTAATCTGATAACTACAACCTGATACAGTGTTTTAGAGAGTAGACATGACAGCTGAGCGGGTAAGTAGGAGGACACTAGTCATCTCCTTTCCATTTCAGCTACAGCGACTCATCTGAGGAAAGAGGAAAAAACAGAGAGACAGCGAGAGGGAATACACGTGTACGTGAAGAGAGGTGAGAGAAGAGAGGGGGAGAAAAAAAAGAGAGAAGAGATAAAGCTGAGGGGATTAAAGATCAGTTGAACAGCTCCGAGGCTACATGGACTGCTTAGACAGCTAAGACAGTTAAGACGAGCTCAGTGGAGAATGGAAACACTTCCGCAAAAACTGCACGGCGGTGCCGCCGCCACGCCCCACACTGTGAATCTTAAATCACTGCCAAAGGTAGAAACTAGGGCAACAATCTGAATGTGTTGATTGAACAGCGCTGTGCAGCTCGTACTGATTTCAACACACTGTTTGAATCCAAAATAATTCAAATAGAAGTCCAACAAATCAATCTATTCACAGTCCAGGATCTCTGAGTGGTTATACCCAATTAATCAAGACAAATTATATTAAATATCAGGCTCCTCTAAAAAAAATACTTATTTTTAAAATGATACAGACTGTTCAGTTCAAATAGAAATATGCGTGAACTGTACTATTTTGACATTAACAAATCATTACCACATTCATTTGGAGTCTCAATATTTTGCCGGTTTCCACCAGGTTAAAATTAGAAGGGCCATTTTTTTCTTTAATCTATTTAGGGTTGCAACTAATGATTATGTCCTCTACTGATTAAATTTTGTTAATGAACCAGATGAAGAAAAGTTCTACGGATCAAAGATGACATCTTCAAATTGCTCAATTTGTCCAACCAGCAGGCAAAAACAAAAATATATTTACAATAGCCATGCAATTATTAGATGATAGACATAAAATTAATTGCTTTCCTTATTTCTTATTCTAGTTTTTCAGTTGTGAGAATTTGCTGCTGCTGTTATTGAAGTGTTGGTCAGAGGAATCAAGGCATTTAACAAGGTCACTTTAAGCTTGAAGAAACTGTGATGATCATCATTCCTGCATATTATAGACTTGAGAGTTTATTCTGAGCATTAAAGTCCGTGTAAAGACAATTCTGAGATTTCTTTCAAAACACATTAAATATGTTGGAAAAAAGTTGCTGAAAACATGTGAAAAGACTTGAAATGTGAAATTTGGAGATTTTGTGGGCGGTCCTAAAGGGTGGCTCGATGACACGCTGAGGCCACCCTGAGCATACCCCTGCACCCCGAGCAGAGAGATAGAGATTAATTCATCTCGCTCAGAGTGTTTCAAAGTTAGTCATGTCATTTTCTGAACTCATCTGACAAATTTCTGCTTGGAAATTGCTTCTGTCCTGGAGCTGAGAATTCATATTTACCCGATTTTGACACCTAATTTCATAAACTTGTCAATATTTTTAATCATTCAGATTTGGCTGGGTGGTTAAAAACACTTTCCTCTTTGGTCTGACAAACTCAGAACACGTATTTATTCCTACTTTACACCGACTTTAAATAAATAGAAATGATTGTATGAATTTCATCATTTTGAGCCAAGTACACAGTGTCACATCTCTGATGATTGCAGGATTGAAATGAAGTGAGAGTTTTTGACGGCACAGAACCTGCACATCAAAATGAAACGGTGGAAAGTTGTGCGCTAAACGGGGAATTTTGAAGACAGCCTAATCATTTCTGAAAGACCCAAAACAGTAATAATATCACAATAAATCTGACAGTGATGTAAAATGAGATCAAGTCTAAAAACTCTTCGTACAGCACCTTTACATAAGACCAAACCAATCCTAACCTTGAGCAGAACAATTCAAGCATGCTGGCATTTCTGCTGACTACCTGGTTGTCGGACATTTAACTGATAAAGCAGCTGAGACGCTGACACACACCCACACACACCCACACACACACCCACACACACAGACACACACAGACACTGCACGCACACACCTCTTGGCCTTATCTGTTGCACTCCTTGTATTTTGCCCTCACTCTATCAGCAGTCTGTCTGTATGTTTATCCATGTGTCTATCTGTGCCACTCTTTGCTCAGCTGAAGGGTTCACTCCTCCCTCTGCTCCACTGCTCACAATCCACCTCACACCTGGATCACCTGTGTGTTTGAGCACATGGTGCGTGTGCGTGTGTGTGTGTGTGTGTGTGTGTGTGTGTGTGCGTGCATGTGATCACCTGCGTTTCTACATCTCAACACGTGCGTAACTGAAATCATTTCAAAGATAGAGAGAGAGAGAAAGAGAAAGAAGAAGGGAAGCTGGCAGATTAAAGAAGAAGAAACAAACGCCGACTACTTTTCTGCTGTTCTGTTTGTCTCAGGAATGTAAACGAGTCTGAGCGAAGCAGCTCCTGTCTGAACATGCCGACACACACACACACACACACACACACACACACACACAAACGGTTTTATAACACTGCACAGGCTCACCGACCTAAGATCTGCTCTGTAAACATGCAGCACATACGGTGCTGCTGCAGGAAACAGAATAAAGAGCCATTTCCTGCATGTTACAGAGGCCATCCACATACAAGCTCTATAATCTGTACCTTAAGGTAGATACAGATGAATAGCAGGCTGTAAAATTAGCCCTTGCTGTGGGCTACGTTGGCTAAATAAATCCAAATGAATATTTTCGCACCGCAGTTGAGAAAACTGTCATTTTATAATTTGGGTGAGCTGGAGCCTGACGGGCTCAACACACACACACACACACTGAATGTTCTGCTCCTGTTACAGGATAGTCACTGAGCTTAATGTGACGAGTATGGATGGATCAAAGTGACCCAGCTTACACCAATCAAGACTCATCACATCACAGACTTTGCTGCAATTTAGATAGGAGCAAAAAGTGGTCATGCTCTGTGGGTGTGTGTGTGTCTGTGTGTGTGGCTGTTATTGTCACAAGAAATGACAAGGGTGTTTCGTCACGCCGATGCCCGGGCTCGCTTTGGGAGAGAGGGAGGGCAACCGTCAGAGAGAGAGGAAGATGAAAGGGAAGAGCTATTTTGAGAAGCCGTGATTTTGTCATGTGGACGTCTTTCTCGTCTCTGATTAGAGACCAGAGCTCCGTGCTGACCTTAAGGTACCAACAGTCACAACGTGTGCACGAGGCCCTGCGTGTGCACAAAGTGTGTTTCTATTTAAGATGGCGCCGTGCCTTTGAATCAGCACGTTTGTCGCTTTATGCAAGTGTGGCGTTTGTATTGGGTGTGCGTCATTTAAATAGGAATCTTCTGACTCTGTGTGTGTGTGTGTGTGTGGGTGTGTATATTTGTGCTCTAACAGCTCTCGCCGTCCCGCCTGCCCTGTGGCTATGTCACTCTGTCCTTCCTGCTGTGTGTCCTCCCTCTCGGCCATTCTGGCTCCAGGCCATCCCTAGCCTGGCCGTGACATTTACACCTAAACACTCAGTCTCATCTTTAACACACACACACACACACACACACACACACACACACACACACACACACACACACACACACACAATCAGTGTGTGTTAGAAAGAAATACAGAAGGACTGTGCTTAATATTCTGAACAGAAATAAATGTCATGGCTTTTGCTGGTGGGGATAAAATGATGAAAAGCAGGAACAGATTGATCAGAAAAGACATTTTGAAATATTCAGTCTGTTACTGAAGTGCCATCTCTAACTAAAATGAATTTAATATTGCGTTTGACCCCTCAATAACCTCCTGACGCCCTCAGACAACATCAAAATATGTGATACATAATTAAATAATCAGATCCATTGAGAATCTCACTTTTGGTTCGTACTGGCAGAATATTCACACATCTTTCACCATCACACTCTTTTCCTAGACCTATAATATTGAAAATGATACATTACATACACATACTGTATAAACAGACTGCAGCCCACGTTGGCCATGCAGCAGCAGTTACTCATTAGCCTGATGTTGCTGAAATCGGTGGATGGACTGGTCGCACAGCAGACATATCACACAGGCTTCACTTAGGTAAGGTCCTGCTAAGTCCACCTGTTTTTCCCCGGCATTGCCAAGTCTAAATGTCTGCTGCGCAATCACTCCATTACCGTACTTTGTATGCTGCCTTAGACTACAGACAGTCAGACTGATTTACCAGGCCGATGCTCTAACACAGACGTCTGACGTCTTCCACTTAAATTCCTCAGTGACACATGATGATTGTCTAAACGCTGAGAGCCATCTGAGAGAGCCAAACATTATTGTCGTGTCTGGAATTAGACGCATTTTAGAGAATTCCTCGGAGAACACTAAACCTAAATGACAAACCGAACCAAATGTGAAATATGTCTGAGTAAAATAAACAAATAAAGACGAGAGAATGTGTAAACATCTGGGGTTTGCTGGAACTTAAAAATATCAAAAATGGAAACCCGAAGAAAAGGCTGAAGGATTACACACATTCAATGAGCCACAAACTGCTCAGGGAACACAAATCACAAACTCACACGGATATACCGATGACGGTCAGACAAACTATTTCATCTTATTATGTGGAAAAGGGGAAACAATTCCTATAAGGCCAGTACACAGAAACAGACATATCCGGTATGCTGGGTTCACGATAACATGCACCAGCGCTATGCTATTAAAAAACATACACACAAACAGACATACACTGCACATGAGGGATGTGTATGCCCACAGTGTTTATATGTAATGTGCTGTGTATGTACAAGAGCTGTATGTACATCTCACTCAGCGTGGGTTATTTGACTAATATTTTAAAGGTTTTTAAGTCGTCGTCTCCTCCGACTAAAGCTGGCGCGTGTTTGTTCTGAATCAGCAGTACATATATATTAAACTTTATTTAACAAGGGGTTAATTCACTGAGCATGAATGTTGTTTTCCAGGAACGCCCTGCTCCACAGTCACACCTGGAAGCTGCCCAGTACCTCCACAGTTAACCTCAGTTCACCACTGAAGCAGCTCCACTGCAGCAGATCTTGTCAAAGAGCACTTCAGCAGTGATAATAAAAGGGATGTGCAAGTGCAGGTCTGTCACTTTTTGCTACCGTGTTCATCGTACCAGTGTCGGTCATTGAACCACCGACCTTTCCCTTCTGTCGCCAGCGTGGTTCTCCATTTCAGCGTACGGCTCTCAAGAGGAACTGTGCACAGAAACTGTATTTGTTGTGAGTTTGTGATTTATGTTTAGTGTTCTCGGAGGAATTCTCTGAAATGCGTCCGCACAAAAAGTTCATTCAAGGATGTAGCTGCTCTCTTTCAACCGTGTATGCGAAAATATTTCCAAGGACTGAGCGCCGACTTAGCAGCCTGATAAAGAAATACATACTACTGACACTTTTGCAGGTGAAAAATCAGCAAACCAAACAACAAACCCGAGTTCTCTTCACACTCTTTTCTCTGCATCTGACACAACTCAGAGGGACATTAGCGTCAGAAGGACGAAACCCTCAAACCACTCAGCTGCTCCACCGCCTCAAAACAACACAAATTCTTAAACAAACAGTGAAATCTGCACGCCACCATGTCGTGTATACATGTTAGGGTGCCACGAACACATTCATACACACACACACACACACACACACACACACACACAAACACACTTTCTCCACTCCCAATCTCCTCCGACCGTGATTATTACAGACATCAATAGTATGATGTTGTGGAGAGTGTTGCTATTTTCCCTCGTCGTCCTTCAGTGTTTGTGTAATGGAGCTCAGACCTTTCCGGTTATTGTGCGAGACCGACCGAGAGAGGGGTGGGGTGAGTGGTCGGAGTCTGACAGAGCAGGCAGCCAGAATATCTGGGACACACACACAAACACACACACACACACACACACACACACACACACACATGCACAAATATACACACGGACAGACTGACTGGCAGACAATCTGTTGGAGGCGGAGAAGAGGTCTCGCTAGATGCTGATATGCAAACATATATGAGCACAAATGCACACATAGACACACTCACGTCTACTGGGGGTAAATAAATGTGTGTGGGCGGCCCGACTGACGAGGGCCCACCAGACTTTTTCGCCTCGATCATGAGAAGCACACCGGATGTAGTGAGGCAGTTTGACTGGAAAGGGCCACGAGTTAAGTAGGAAAGAATGACTTCACAGTGTGTGACAATGATTGAAATACTGTACAGGAAGAGGATACAGAAAGCGAGACGTGAAGAAGAAACAGATAAGAGTGGATGAAGAAAAAGAGGGGTGAAGAAATGATGTTGTGGTGTGGGATAAGACTAATCCACTATTCAGGTCACTTGGTCTTCCACCACCTCACACACACACACACACACTCGTAGACAAGCTCAAACAGTAGTCTGGCCGAGCCACCGCCACTCTGGATTCCCCTTTAACCAACTGACAGCGAGACTTGGGGGAGTAAAGATGGAAGGAAGAGGGAGGAAAGAGGAGGGGAGGCGAAAGGACAAAAGGTTTTGACCTAATGTTGTGCCAGAGAAGAGAGGAAAAGAGCTGGGGAGAAGAAACACTGGGAGATGAAGGCAGGAAGAGGAGGGAGAGAGGAGGGGTGCCAGAGACCCAAAATAGAGAGACAGAGAGAAAGAGGAAGGGAAGAATGAGGCCTTGAGCAGGGGAAGACAATCTAACAGACAGAGAAGTTGTCGAGCGAAAAAAAAAAAAGAGAAGAGCTGCAGAGGGCGTCAACACGCGTCATTCTGTCTTCCTCTCTCAAGGAAAAACGCTCCACTCCTCCCATCTCTCCCTCTCATCTCGTGCCTCGGTCTGTTGCTCCTTAAAAGACGAAGAGGGAAACAAGATGTGAGAGCGGAGAGAGAGAGGGTTCACGGAGGTGAGGGCGGAGGGGAGGGCTGGATGAGGGGAACGTGTCGGAGAGAGAATAGAGGGGATGAGGAGGAGCAGCGAGTCAAAGAGAGGTCGTAGATAGAGGGTGAGAAGCTGGAGACGAGGGGAGGGAGACGGGTCAGAGGGAGAGAGGGATGACGGAGAGAGAGCGAGACCTCCTGTGGTTTGTCATCTGCCACGTCCATCCGCCCACGTGCAGTTATACCAGAGTGTTGCTCCTAATTCTTAATCGCTGTTAATCCCTCTACCACCAATCATTTCTCTCTCTTTCTCTGGCTTTCACTCTTATTTCTGTCCCTCGCTGCACAACAGCCTGTGAGCTATTAATAAAGCTTGAGCTGCTACTGACAATTATACACATTACAGATTAATCTGTTGATTATTTTTTCAGTTAATCAACTCACACGGGGAGTAATATTTTGCTCGAGGACACTTGACATGTTGACAAGAGGAGCCAGGGACTGAACCACCAACCCTATCCTATAATTTATGGATGACCCACTTTTCCACCTGAGCGACAGCTGCATTAAATGTCACATATTCAGTTTAAACTAAATCTAAACAGCAGCAAATCTCTGCGGTGAAGACAGAGGAAAGAGAGAACGTTTGGCGTATTTTGCAAATGATTAATCAATTATTAAAATCATTGTTGATTTATTGTCTCTCCATCTAATCCAGTGAATAATCCAGAGGTTCCCCCGACCTTTTTAATACCGTGACCCTTTAAAAACAAAGCAGTGTCTACTTGTCACAGGTTGCGTAATCTGATTTGTGAGTAGTCCAACAGTGACGTTTTTCCTTTTTTTTTTTCCTGTGTTCAGTGGCCTGAAACTATCCACTATCCAGTATTTCACAATACAAAAACAAAGATTAGGGAAAAAAAAGCTATGTAAAAAAAAAAGATTTTTGTCTGGCATAAATGTGTGTCCTTTTTTTCCTAATAAAGACAATGTCGGGACACTCAAATGTGATGGATTATAGAAAAGTTAAAATCATAGCTCCATTGGACACTTCATTTTCCCTAATGCAACTCAATAGTGTCTCCTGAATGCCCGTTTCTTTAGCACACCTCCCTTTCCACACCTCCAGTTCTCAACACAGACTGGCTGTTAAAATTTTGAAGCATCACGCCGAAACTGAGATAAATTAAAAGTTTTTTTTTTTTTTCAAACTTCCTGGAAAACTTCCTCGAGAGCCCCCCCCAAAAAAACTTTATGTAAGTGTTTTGTTTTTTTTCACAGTCTGAGCAGTTCTCTCCGGTGGAGTGTCCCTTTAACTATACCTGTGCAATCTCAACTCATCATTTCTGCTTTCTTTTCCGTCACTTCCTTTTCTGCTTTCTCTCTTCAGTCTCACTTCTCCTCTCCCGTGCTTTCCAAAGTACTCAGAACGTCAAGGATACTGAGCACAGCACCTGAGCGAGCACAAAATTAAAAACACTGCAGTCTCCACTAACTGGTTACTTCCTCTCTCTTACACGAACGGTCAACACGGATTACCCCAATAAAACCGTCGCGTTGACATTTATTGTCGGGAATGGAGAACTTAACACTCCACCAGAGGACCGTGAGCTATAACAAAGAGAATATATTGTGAGGGCAAACGGGGCAATGGGTCTGCACCGAGCAATTAACCAAGTGAAATGGAGCTATGAAGCTGTTATTGACATCTGCGTGTGAGTGTGTGTGTGTGTGCGTACTGACCGGTGAAGAGGTCTCCGTTGCTGTAGGCCTTGCCGCGTCCCTCCTCATCGTTGGGCACGGCCGACACCTGCTTGGCCGAGGTGCAGCCCATGGCCTCACACTCTGAAACCTCTCCTCATCGCACTCTCACCTGGACAAGGACAGAGACAAACATTGTAAAATGAACCGCGTCGCTGCTCTGACGTTTTTATAGCGCGCTTTATAGATGTCGCCCCTCAAACGTACTGTACTGTTTGTTCAGATATGGTGACTGTCACTCACGCTAACTAACCCCTTCTTCTTTATCTCAAACAAACTGGGTCAATCAATCAATGTAAAACGCTTCATGCTTTGCTTCTCCTTCAAAGAGGACATCCTCATCTGGAAATTCAGCACCAACACTTCACAGCAGGGAGTTTAATACTTCACTTATTTGTTATTAAAAATACATTTTATACAGCTACACTGTACTACATCCTGTATATGACTATGTTTCACTTCACGGTAGAGTCAAGGGTCTAGATATCTTTATTATCCCCGAGGGGCAATTTGTTGTGCAGCGGCAGAACATCACAAACATAAAAAAACATAACATAAATAATATAAACGTTGTTGTTAAAAAGGCCTATGGCAGCTGGAACAAAGCAGTTTTTATATCTGTTTGTCCTGCATTTTGGTAGTCCAAATCTGCGGCCTGAAGGTAATAACGTAAAATAAGAGTTCAGGGGGTGACATGGGTCGGCCAGGACCGACTGGGCCTTCTTCAGGGTCCTAGTCTTGTACAAACTTGACTATAATCTGCAGTTTGTTTTTATTTTTAAACGTGAGGGACACATACCAGCTCACAACACTGTGTCTATCAGTGTTGTAGTCAAGACCAGTTAAACTGAAACCAAAGCAAGACCAAGACCAGATTATATCAAGACCGAGATAAGACCAAGACCAAAGCAGGGCGAGACCAAGATTAAGACCAGACATTATATGGCACGTTTTCTTTTGGACTGTGTGTTTTCTTTTGGACGCTGTTTTGCAGATATCCTCTTTGACGTTTAGGAAGTCAAACTTTTTATTACAGGAGGTTTGGCTGACAGTCATTTTCTAGCAGTGCGTGTGAAGGAGGGCAGCGAAGGCTAACAACCCTGAACAGTGACAAAAATGTAAAATTAGTCAAGTTATTAGTGTCATTTGAAGCAGGAGGTTTTACCTAGTTCATATTCATTTCTTTTCTCAATGACCTGCTTCATAAAATACTGAGTTTAATTTTTTGGAAGAACTTTGCAGCTGTCGGCTCGTGGTCTTGTGGTTAAACCTCGACCTGTCCTCTTTAGTTTTCTGTGCCAGACTGTGGAATAACTTTTTAAAGTGTAAATGTATTTTCAGTTAATTCAAACTAGACAAACTCGACATTAAGTGAATAATATGAAAACACTGGTGACACTGGTGATAATGCAATTGTGGTCTTGACTGGTCCTGAAATAAAATCCTGAGTCCTCTTTGTCCGAGACCGAGACAAGACCAAGACCAATCTCGAGTACTACAACACACCTGTCTATCTCACACCTGGTGTTCAGAGACACAATGTAGGTTGAGTCATAACGCATCAGTAGAAAGTGAAGTGAACATTTATATTAAAATGTTGCAGCTTATTACCTCAGCCTCAGAAGAGCTTCTTTTGGGCCTAAACATAACAACTGTCATTATATGTGGAGAGCAGGAGCAGCAGGGTAGCCCAGTGGGTTTAAAGTAGGGCTGCAAATAAATTAGTGTTTTGATTATATTCATGTTGCACCATAAACACCACTGATTATTTTTCTGTTTCATAAATTAATTGTTCTAAAATGTCAAAACAGAATGTTTATTTTCTGTCACAAACTGTCAGAGCAATAAAACAAACACAGCTGTTATTTTTTTGGTTTTTATGTCTGAAAAACTGCATAAAGGGATTCGACTGCACAATTACTTAAAGCGGTATAGTCATAATTCATTTTTTGGGGCTGTTTGTAAAAGGTGGAATAAGCTGTCAACACAACATTAACATATTATCACCTTCTGGCCAACACTCACACTCCTTTGAGCTCAGTTTCTCCTAAGAGAAATCTCTGGCTCTTTAGCTACTAAACGCTAAAGCTAAATGCTATTCAATTATTTAGCAGGTAGTTTTTAAACATGATCCGTCTGCTGGCTCGGCAGTGGGTTAATCAGAGCTTGTTTTGCTTAAAAAAAACAGCTGCTTATGCTGGAAATTAGGTTGTTGAGAATGAACCAAAACAATGAGCTAAAAGACGCTAAAAGGCTCTGTTTAACTGAGGGGAGCAACACCCTTCACATTGCACTTAATTATTTGAATTATTGTTAATATAAAAAAATGATCAGCGCAGCTTTAAAACAATAAATAAATCTTTATTCCGTCAGCCACCTAATGATATCAACATCGCTTTGAAACCTTGTGTCGGCCTGTATCAGCCCAGCGAAACAGCTCCCTCTTCACATCACGAGCGTGGGAATAAAATGGATTTAACACTTCATTATTATTCAAAAAAGAGGAAAGAAAAACCCTCCGATCCAGAGAGACAGCTGACACCGAGCTGTGAACGTCTCTGTCAGTCAATCACATGCACTGTCAGACACATTACACTATAGATAGTCTCCATGTCACTCACACATGCCATATGCTGTCATTGACAGAGCCCGTCTGACTGCTGCCAAACACACACGCACACAGACACACACACACACACACACACACACACACACACACACACACACACACACACACACACACACACACACACACACACACACACACAGGCAGTCGAGTATTACCAATCACAGAAATGAAATCTGCAACACAAGTGAGAGGAGGAAGATGAAGAGCAGCAGAAAAGACAAAGAAATAGAGGGAGTACGTAAGTAGAGGGGGGACATGGGTGATTGAATGGATGGAAAATAGGTGGGATAGAAAGAGGCCAGAGAGAAAGACGAGTGCAGAGCTTCAAAAGAGCACCGCCTGCCCCCTCCTCCCTCCTTCAGTGATCCTCAGAGCGTTTGAAGTTGACAGGAGGCCAGTGTTTACTCCTGTGTTTAGGCTGCGGGCCGACCAGCCTCCATCTCTCTGGACAGGGCACAAAGCGCCAGGTGTACCGGCTACAGGGAGTGGTT